>OY293411.1:61062943-61717943 GCA_958502065.1 Chrysolina americana
ATTGTATCGCACTGGTTAGAACATTCCTTTGTGAAGTTTTTGTGAAAATCTCGTCGATTCATTCGTCGTCGTTTGGAAAATATAATTTTTTCAACTTTCTCTGAGATATGCATTTTTTCAGTCTGTACGGTTTATCACGGAATTTCGTTGTATCACCCTATTAGATCATCCCTTCAAGAAGTTTTTGTGAAAATTTCTTCGACTTATTCGTCGTCGTTTGGAAGATATGATTTTTTCAACTTTTTCTGAGATATGCATTTTTTTCAGTCTGTACGGTTTGTCACGGAATTTCGTTGTATCACCCTATGAGATCATCCCTTCAAGAAGTTTTTGTGAAAATATCTTCGATTTATTGGTCGCTCTATTACATTTTCCGGTATAGCTGGGTACGCAAGACGAACCAAGCGTGCAATATCTATAAAAAAAACTAAAAAACTGATTATGAACATCACTGTAAAAATAAGAAGATATCGGTAAATATAATTGATGTGGCAACACCGCAGACGTTCACTCCTCAATTCCACCAACAATAAGAAACTGTGGCTAGGAAAGTGTGGGTAACTTCACACTAATCAAAATGAAACATAGTAATGTAGATGAACTGAAAATTATATTGAAACTATAATTAATAGAATTGATGGCCGAACTGTGTTGAATGCCACACGTAGTGTCAATAGAAGGGCCCAAATATGTGTTCAACAAGAAGACGGTGTTTTTGAACATTTAATCGATTTTTTTAGCGCTTTATCAAATCCGTTTGTTATAAATGTTTCCTATTGATAAAACTGTCTTATTTTCACCTTTACGAAAAAAAGTCAAATGAGATTTGTTGAGAATGATATTACGAATCGAAATGCATGAATAAATATACGGTGGTCCATTTCAAAGAAATATCATTTTATGAAATATTCTGAAAACGCGGATGTCAATTTTTTTTGTCTTAGACATCGAGAAGGCTATTAAAAGTGCTACTAGCATCAATAATACGGAGTTGGCAATGGTGCCGACTTAATTTGGAACACCCTGTATATGCGCTTTCCAGAGGATAGTAAATTAAGTGACCTTTCTAGATAGCTTTGAAGCTAAAGAAAGAGGCAGTTGTAGTAGTATTTACTACAACTGCCTGTATATATTGAGAAATAATAAAACCCGTTTACTTTGACCCTATGTCTATTTCTGAAACTGCGGATGTTGTTGTAAATGTACTTAGTACTTTTTTTTTAATATCGTGAAATACAAATAAATATAAATTTCAACTAAATTTATTGTAGAGCCCTTTAAAAATTATAGTTTATAAGTCGACTGAGCTTTTTAATTTTTTACAATTTTCTGATTGTTATTTGTGGAACTATATACTAATGTATTTTGATTTTTTAAAGGGATCAGCATTATCTAAGTTATTACCTAGAAGAGAATCATCGGGAGTTTCAGCGCGAGGAGCTGAATCAGATGAGGACAGCATAGCCGACTTACCATTGAATCTTGTCTCAACACAAATGACTGAAGGAGAATTACTCTAACGAACTAATGAGTTCACCAAAAACTCAGCTCTCTTCGAAAGTGTATTTTTTAAAGTACCCAGTGATACCATCTATACTTAATAGTATTAGATTTCTACAAAATCGAAATTTTTTTACCAAAATATGCTCTCTTGCTTGGGATTTTTAACTTGTACTTACACGAAAATACTCATTTTATAGCAAATCTTTTTATACTTTATGTTGTGTTTTTTACGAAGTTCATTTGTGATATTTTTCATAAACTTTTTGCTTCATATTTTACGAAAAGTGGAATATAGAACATAACCAAACTTTCGCTTATGCCAGTAGTACCATTACATTAGTATTATTATTTAATTTTCGCATTTGTATCTTATCTAATAAAAATTGATATTTGTGTCGATTTTATAGTATTCAAGTAATCAATAACACAAAGAAAGAGATGATTCTGAAGAATGCATGGTAGATTCACCCATATTGATATCATTTATGTATGATTGTAAAAAAAACAGAACCACCGTGTTTGAATCACGAATCAAGTATATCTTCGTGAAAGTCTCGTCATTATAAAACAATCTAAAAATTTAAAAAATAATACATTTGTCCGTTTTGTAACATTATTTTGTGTAAATGGTTTGTCATTCTTCAAACAAGTAATCGATCTGAAGTTTCGATAAGATACCTAAAACATTAGTAAGAAATCAAATGGTGAATTTTCATTTAGTTGTCAAAGAATTATTATAAAAAAAATGATAAACTTGAATAACCTCATGACTAATTTGATAACTGTTATTTTTCAATGAAGAAAAATTAATATCTGCTTTTGAAAAAAAAATAATAAATTTGTCCTGAAAACCAAAATAATATTCTAGCCCCCATTTACTATGTTCTACTCATTTGAGCCTTAGGACTGCCACATAGTACACAGTCTAGAAATTATATGATTGTAAGTAGGACTGTTGAAACATCAATGTTTTTTAACATTTTCAAGGATATTCAAAATTTTTAAAGAGTTCGTATGTAATGAGTAGCTGATTTGGGGTAGCTATTTTGGATTGGGGAATCGTAGCACTTCCTCTTTTGTAAAGAATATTTCATAAAACACATATCAGGGGTATGATCACACGGAAATGATATAAGACAATAAGTCAGAGAAAGATAGGACTTTGCTAGTATCTTAGCATGTAAACCATGAGTTGAAATTTGACTTTCCACTCATCTATCAAGCAATCCTACACCTTACAATTAGACAGTAGCAATGTATTTTTCACAATCATTGTTGAATACTATTTTTGTAAAATAAGAGATGTTGCTTTCCTACTAGAAAGTTATGTACACTGTACGTAATATTCCCGGTTTGACTGCCGTAATTTCAACAGATGATAGCTTGAAATTTGAAAAAAACATTTTTGAGATATGGCCAACCGAATATGAAATAAGAAATTTTATTCAATGTATCAACATGCTGTTAACTAAAGATTTAGGTTACATTGATTTCAAAGGTTCTAAAATTTGAAAAAAGCCTAATTTCTTCAATATCTTCATTCGGCATAGGATTTCTTTAGAAAATTAATTGAGGTTATGCACAATTATATCTTCAATGGTCAATATGTACTTGCATTAAGATACTAATAATTAATGCATTTTCAATTAATAAGCATTGTAACTTTTCTGCCCGCAGACGTAACTTTTCTAGGCGAATTTACCATTGTTTCATCTATTTTTCAGCACCAACCCCACAACTGTTCTGATTGGTCCATGTGGATCGTCTGTACGAAACTTAGGTCTATTCGAATCTAACATGGTATTTAGAAAACGAATAGTGCGGTCCAGCCTTCAGATCAGGGGGGAAGGTGGTGATTCAAAAGTAATGGATAATACTAGAGTCATTGTCCTCGTGCCATCGGTGTGTGAAACAGGAAGCCGCGTAGTATCCGCATTCGGTAGTACAGCTTTGATTGGACAATGCATACAGAAGACAAGGGACTACACTGTCCGCTGCATAGTTTCTCATATCCAGCCCTTCTACAGAAAAATTAATGAACAAAATTATAATTTTAGGAAATGTATTGATCAATGAGGACTTCGTACACTTCCTCTTCTTTTTGCACTTTAAACATATACGTCTTTCATCATTATCCAAAGTTTCTTCTCTACCAATGAATCCAAACATTATGAAAGTTTTAATTAGCCTATTGTTTGCGGAATTGGTAGAGAAGCCAGAATATTTCAAACGTGACTAAACAATGACCACAATTTAATGAATATTTCAGCTGATCAAAAAAGTTATCTTGGAGTTGTCTATTCCTAAGAATCTCGACCATGGTTCTTGAGTTTTTCATTGTTTCTTAACTGCTCGTCGATCTCCTGTCAAGATGGGTTTAGGCTTCTCGGTAAAGCTATTGATGTCTTCAAGGAAAGTTCCTCCAGCAAGTATCATAAAAACCTTTAAGTAACATGCTGGACATTATCGATAAAACGAGGTGCAGGAATCTGACGAGTCATTTGACAATATTTTATCATCACCTCTGCATGAGCTCTGAACGAAGATCCTTTCAAGTATGAATATATACTCCCAACAAACCTGTTGTATTGAACACTCGATTACACTGTTCACAAAGCTAGTATTACCAGAATTTTCCATCCCATTAAGACTGGGTGTTTTGACGGTGCTATAACTGCTATACTACAAGCCTGATGATTAAATCAAACTAATAATACGAATTTAATCTTTGCTCGAGTTCATTTAAGCCTGATGGTGTTGTGTTCACTGGTGCTATTTTCATCAGACGAGTCAACAATGGTGATTGTCACTGTAGCGACGAGATAACGAACTTGAGTTGGGGCTGCTTGATATTGAATTGGAAGATGATATGGCAGAGCATGTGACTTTTTGAGATTTATTTTATATTTGTTAACTAAATTTTGAGTAATAGGACTAAATTGGGGTATTGGACATTTTTTTGCGCCCAGTAGTCTTTGCGCCCAGTTGCGCTTAGTTGGCCGCACCGAGTTGACTCGCTCCCAAATCAAATTTTTTAGGTCATTTCATTACAAATAAAATTTCCACTTATGATTTCATGTCATGGTTTTGATCAGAAAATAGCTCAAAATCAAAAATTAAATCACCAATTGACCTAGGATCAGGTGAAATCATAACCCCCCCTCCCTCTGGACTCGCGCTCGAGCTATCATTTGTTGAAGTTATAACACTCGTACTTCTACCACCTTCAATTATACTAAATGTTAGAGTAATATATTGATCGAGAATAAATAGATCTTCACTGTACCGCACAGACCCAAACAATAAATTTAAAAAATTTAGACCATCCTCGACAGCTTGGAGGTTTCCTATGTAGGTAAACAAAAGTTATAATTTGGGGAATTAATTTCAATCATTATAATAAAATGTATGTGCTATGAGGCAGTTCATAATATTTTATACGAAAATAATCTGAAATGTTTATTATCCTCATTATTCAAAATCATCCATTTTTTTGTACATAAGTTAGTATTAATTATGATTTTTTTGTATGTTTCTGAACAATGCAGTAATAATTAGTATTAATCTTCTTTCGAGTGATATTCCTTCATTTAGTTTTGTATTACATTAGATAATGATAAATCATAAACCAGTATTCGCAATTTTTTATATTTTGAACTGAGTCAACTAATGTGTGGCAGCTATGTATACAATACATATTGTTTTCAATATATAATTATCAAGCGTTTTCGGTCATTGAGTGTGTGTTCGAGTTTTATACAAATTGACAAATATAATATAATAGCTTTCGAACATTTCCAAATCAATATGCATTGTGTTCTGTTAATTACTTTTTTCTCGTGTAGCGTTAAAAAACTGTTTATTCTCTTGCATTAAATGAAGCAAAAAAACTGAAAGAATGGTAATTTTGAGAAGCTCTCTGCAAGATGTAATACTCGAAACATTTGAAAATGAAATGAAAATTCCTTCCAATTTAACATTTATTGTTGATTTAAACCTAAAAACTTGTGAAATGTTATTTGTATGTTTGGTTATATTTCATGGTTGAATATATTAATATTTAGTAATTTATATTCTGATAAGTATTTATATTGTTATAAAAGTTTTTCGTATTTTCTTTACTAAACACAATTATAGTTAAGGAAAACATGCTGTTGTGTATGAAAATGCAATTACAATGAATTTCTAAATACAGCGCACAGTATATTTTAACTCGAAATAAACCACTCCAAAATATCACATTTCAACCATTTCTCTATATGTCACAGTGAATAACTTTTGGAAACTATGCCCGGTCCCATCAGTTTTTATTTCAATCAGCGTAGCGTTATGACGTCATTGATACTTTTTTTAAATAGGAATATCCATTTTTTATCACAAAATATGAAACGACACATTTTTTACGTACACTAAGATTCATTCATGAGTGTGGTTGAAATTGAAATAAAATGAGAAAAACGATTTTCAATTTCAAAAGTGCGAAATTCAAAGACAATAGAACAACTTTGAAAACAGCTAAATTTACTAAATTATGCACCGTCGACTGCCTGACAGTAGCCAAGATGATGAATTAATTCCTATTTAACATTGTCAGTAACTGCGACGAATTCTTGCTTTTAAATCTTTCTAATTCTTTGGTTTATTAACGTACAATTTACTATTCAAGTATCTCGATAAAAAGTATTCAATCGGCCCTCTTCTTATCCAACGATTCGGGAATGCCTCATCTAAATAAGAGTGTTGAGGTGGACTATCTTGCTGAAAGACGAGATATTTTCTCTAACGATCACGTGCACTATCTTGCTAAAGGAAGAGGTAGTTTCTCTAACGATCACGTTTCTGTTCATCTGTATACAATACTATCAGTGTGGGAATAAGGTTGTATTGAAGAAAATCTAAATAGAGTTACGGTTAGAGACACGTCAAAGAAGTAGGGACCCAGAATCCTTATCTAAACAGCATCACACATTCACTTTTTGGAGATGTTGGGTGTGATACTCCGTCATCCATTGGAGAGTCTCGATAGTCCAATAACGGCAGTTTTGTCTATTGATTCGACATGACCACTCAAAACAAAGATGGACTCATTGCTGTTGCATTTGCTCACAGAATTCATTTCGCCGGTCAAAATCATATTCAGACAGCTCATTGATAATTCCTGCTTATAAGGATGGCACTTTGCTGTCGACACTGCTTTATCTAAATAAAACAATGTGGTAATAAGGAATCGGAATAATATTGAAGCATTTTCAGAATTTCACAGTGGATAGAGCTCAAAGCGCTGTTTCCGAATGTATACAACAATTATAGATATTTTTGTAAGAAAAATCAATTGGATTTTGCGCTGGAAACGCAGTTAGAGAGTTTTTTTAATTCTGCTACTACCAATCATAGCAAAATAACGGAAATGGCGAATAACGTTGACCTTATTTGAACAGAAGTGATACAGCATACGTCTGATTGTTTAAATAGCTGCTATGAGTTGACGCTTCTTCAAAAGATCAGGCAGCAGCCCTATGAAAAAGTTGTCATCCGTTGATTCTTCCAAATTTTTGATATATCGTAGAATATGGCCTTTTGAACAATAGGGTTTATGTTGTTAAGTGGTAATTTCTTCTAAGTTTTTTAGGTAGAGGGTGAGTGAAGCATTATTCAAAATGTGAATATTAAGTAAAACATTAAATTGCTCATAGTTTGAATATGTAAAAATTGATAAATTAAATATGTTTCTCTGGGTGAGTGAAAAAGTCATAGTGTTCTTGGTGGCATTTCGTATATTTTTATATAATATTCCGATTAGGGATACTTGACTATGAACTATTCAATATATTTACTATTCGAAATTGATATACATTCTGAATTTTAGCTGGTGACAAAAATTTTTTTGAGCTACACAGGAAAATAGAAAGGGGCTATACAGGCCGATTCTTTTATCATGTGGTAAAATTGCTATATTCTAAACCGTAATAGATACAAAGACGATTAAATCGACGAGAAAATCTACGGGGACTCTCGCCCTTCCCGACTTATACAGGGAAAACTAAAAATGCTGTTGTCACTGATGATGCTAGTTATTTTATATGAAACGTTATAAAAATGTCGAGTGTGATATACCACTGAATTGTGATTTTATCGCTCTATCAATATTTGTGATGAAATAGACAAGTCCCTATTTGAAAAAAAATTGTTGATGATGGCGGTGTTGACACGAAACGTTTGATTAAAAATGTATCGTTACGTAGTTCTTATACATTTTGAATACAAAACTTTCCTTTTTAATTTTTTATATTTTCTGAAATAACAATTCTATTCGTAAAGAACCGAAAACAGCATTTTCAGTTTTTCCTGTATAAGTTGGGAGGGGCGAGAATCCCCGTAAATTTTCTATGACCAATTTTCTGCTCACCATAATAGTTACCTTTTTTCCCATTCAATCGTCTTTGTATCTATAACGGTTTAGAATATAGCAATGTTACCACATGATAAAAGAAATGTATATTATTACATAAGTTGTTAAAAAAGTTGTATACAATAAACATTTCTTATAGGGAGCTTTCAAAATCAATTTTCTGATCATCCTATATGTCACTTTCTCATCTCAAATAAGAAAGCAGCTATCGTCCACTCTGTACTCTCAAGGGTGTGCAGCTGGATGACGGAAATAACAATTTTTACATTTTTTTTAACTACCATGCTAAGCGAGAAGAGACAAATTTGTGAATACTTACTGAGTTTAGGTCAGTTTTTGTTTGTCTTAATCGTTTTACACCTATCCTAAAAGGACTGAATGTCGAAATGGAAAATTAGTCGATATTCGGGTCAATTCTGTTTCTCAGTAGCAAGATTGTTATCATAGCAAGACATTTTTCATAGCAAAATATATCTCAATTTTGTAGAAGGCTTGAAAAATATCGTCAAGAGATGTTGCTGCCACATCATCTACTGCCAATAAAGCAAGATAAATATCAAGCCCGCTACAAAATCGAGATATATTTTGCTGTGAAAATTGCCTTGCTATGATAACAATATTGCTAGTGAGAAATAGAATTGACCCGATTATAACCTTATGAAAAATATCATATCTTCTAAAGTTTCCCCCAACCTAATAAGAAAACATGATTTTCTTCGAGAACATGAAAACTGCAGAACTTTTTGATAAGCATGGCAGTATATTGTGATTGTGTTAAATAATCTTATTCCATGTGTGATTTCCTTTGAATCAGTTAACTTTTCCATGACAGGGCCCATATGAATTCCGGCGCGGGGTAGGAAAAAATCGTACTTGAGAGCAAAAATGAAATGCCTTTCAATGAATTTCAGTTAACTTTAAAAAATATTTGAAAATTAAACATAACATAGATATATTGCACGATATATGAATGCGAGGGGGAAGCCGCTAGAGAATTTTGGTGTACATGCCTTGGGTATTAGTGGCATTAGTTGGGTATTAGTCGGGAATTAGTGGTATTAGTTAAAAATGAAAATTGCATGACGAAGAGTATATGTTGAAGCTTTAGTAATTGTCAAAAACAAGATCAGAACAGGATTAGGAGTAGAAAAAGAATAATTGTATTAAAGATAATGTTACTCTTCTTCGGGTTTGTTGGCCGTCGTGATATGGAATTGCTTCCTAACGTTTCGCCCGCACGAGTGGCTGGCTTCTTCTGAGGTTCCATCTTGAAAGATTTCCGATGAAATCTTTCAAGATGGAACCTCAGAAGAAGCCAGCCACTCGTGCGGGCGAAACGTTAGGAAGCAATTCCATATCACGACGGCCAACAAACCCGAAGAAGAGTAACATTATCAAGAATCCCGGCCGCGAAAGCCTCAATCAATATATCAATTGTATTAAATTTATCCATTTTTTTTTCTACGAATTCAGAAATAGGAGAACTTTTCTAAAACATTTATTTTCAACTGCTACAGTCACCAAGGTAATAACGTGTTTTGACTCAAACGCAGAGGAAAAATGTCAATGTGGAAAAATGTTTCCCTTGGGAAAAATGTATGTTCCTTGATCATTTTATTTTGGATTCATTCAATTCCGGTTTTTAAATTATTTTCTCCGTTAACCAGCTGTCCTCCCCCTACGAACGGCAGCCCCAAGAATTCAAAACTTGTGCGATCCAAGGATTAACGAGGTGTTACCTTTTAACGTGCGATTCCTAATAATCAATAATTTTTAACGTCGCGTCGTGGGTAATGGTTCTTGAATATATTGACTGCGGCAGCTCGTCACAATGGATGTTTTTCATATACAGATAATCAGGATAGCTGCAAGGGTATTTCTTTTCCCTTATAATTTTTTAATTAGCGATCTTCATCCAATCGAATTGTTATATCATATATACACGGCTACTACCATGATGATCGTCATTATGATCCTTATTGCATAAATAACTATTATCTACCCAAAAAATTGCTTCAAAGTAACTACTTTTTTGGGACATTTATTTCCGTTATAGTACGTACATCGGCATAGAATCAAAATCCTCTGGAAGCCTGTCCCTGTGTGAAATCGATACAACGAACCGTTTTTGAGTTATAAATTGACTCTTTTATCCTAAAAAGAGTCCCAAATATGGTCGCGCTCATAGACACTTAAATAGAAAATCCTAGTATAACAAGTGAGTACTCGGATCCACCTATAGCTCGGAAGTTGATCCGATGCTTATAATACGACCTACGTGAATCCACCTATAGCTCGGAAATTGATCCGATGCTTGTAATACAACCTACGTGGATCCAACTATAGCACGGAAGTTGAGGTGCCTAATGGTTGATATGCATAGAAGTTGATTTTTGGGCATGTGTTTAAACTATACTTATTTTTACGATAATACGACCTACGTGGATCCACCTCCAGACAGCACTAGATATTCCATGAATAATCCTAGAATATTCTTTTTGGAATATTGAAATATTCTAGGAATATACTAGGATATTCTAGGATATTGGAATATTCCCTGAACATGCTAATGGGAATCCCTCAGATAATCGTAGAATATTCCCAAGAGAATATTCTATGAATATATTCCATACAAAATATTCCTATTATATTACCAATGAATATCCTCAGAATATTTGGATATTCCAAGATTATCCAAGCAATATAAATGAAGAATAATCATAGAATATTCTTATTGTATATTCAATGAGTATTCTTTGAATATATGGTATGATTCAGGAATATTACTGTAATATTCCCAGAGTTACCTTTTTGAATAATCGAATAGAAAAAATTCAATGGGTATAATTCTCAAATTATAGAGCAACCATAGACACATGTTCAATACTGTTGGTCATCAGTACAGTGAAGCCAAGTGCGAAGATGTGCAACACTTCTGACTTCGTAAAAAGTGTTATACATCTTTGCACTTGGCTACACCGTACTCATGATGACCAACAGTCTGAAACACGTGTCTACAAGTTGCTCTACAATTTGAGGGTTATATATAATTCAGGAAGAAAAGTTCATCTCTACAAAGGTACAATTGCTTTATTTTTAAATTTCAACAGGGAGTGATATCTAATTTTAAAATAAAAAAAAATCAAATCCTATTTATTCGTTCGTTTCTGGGACATTAGTTAAGGCTGCTGAATTGAGAACCCTGAAAAAAAAAATTATTGTGCGATTTGATATTTGGTATGTTTGTAAATAAAATATGTGTGCATTTGTAGGTTTAATGTGTAGAATTCGAAACTGTAAACAATGCCTCTCAAATCTCAAAATAAATGGGTGGTTGTTCATTTTCATTATTATTATTATTATTATTATTTCAATTAACTCTTAAAATAAGTCTTCAGTAAAAATATTGTAACTGAAAAATATGAGGCAAATATATTGGTCTTCGAATTTTACTAGGAATAATCAATAATGGAGAAATATACAAGTTTGTTACTTCTATACATACTTACTAATTTCTTTCAATCGGTCGGAGGATTTTGCGAGGTAACAGAACCACCACTTCAATGTCCTTCAGGATGTTCCATTGTGGCTGCGTTGAATTGCATCTAGAAATGAAAAATTCATTGATAGTGTGTGATTCACTGAGACTAATATTTTCCTGATAATCGAATTCAAATATATTAAAAACTTGTAGGGTTCATTCTGTATTTATAAAAGTACTTCTATTTATATGAGATCGAATAATGGTACGAAGCAGAACCTAAATCTATACTATACTGCGATATTATTTTCAATTTGCTTTTCTGAATGGCGTTCGCCAAAGTCTTCTGAATCATTATGACACAAGAGTTCTTGGAAATTAAATGAAAATGATACAATAATTATCAGCTACAATGTTAGGACAGAACGATGAGACATAACCTAAAAATTATAGCGTAATTATTATTCCCAATATTAATCGTCATCAGATTGTAATGAATGCTTTCAAACTTTGTTGATAACATCTCATGCACAGAAATTATTGGACATGAATTCAGATGGTTTCTATCAACGAAGAGATAAAAATTCCTATTTTATTACCATCCATTTCCCAGTAAACATAAAAATATAACTTAAACATAACTGTTATATCACATTGTGACTTGGTGATGTTATTCAGAGATATGCTTGATGTTACAGATAGTTGCGTCCATATGCCTTTGTGCCTCTTTTAAATATTACAATCTAATGGTAATTATTTAACATTACATAAATGTATCATATTTTGCGTAACTTTAATGTGACTTTATCACATACATATAATGTTACTCAAAACATCTATGCAACATTTGTAAAATGTAACATTGTAACATCAGGGTGGAGCATATACTCATGGTTTACCAACACTTTTTTCTATATTTATAGGTATATTTCTGGAATTTCAGTAGTCACTTTTCAGTAGATGAATAACAACAATAGCAATTAATAAAGTTATTCATCTACCAGAGAGTGGCGATTGAAATTCCAGAAATACAACTTTGAGTGTGTAGAAAAATAAGTGTTGGTAAACAATGAGTATAAGCTCCACCCTGTATACTAAGAAATAAAATATGTATATAAGGGGGTACTGATGTAAAACATACCTATCAATCAAAAAACTTTATTGTCAATGATTAAAATCTCATGGATAAAGCATTATAAAACAAGACAGTTACATCATTAACAATTAAATTAAAATTAGCAGTATAAAAAATATAATCTTGAATCAATATGAACAGAACAAAGTACCTAATAATATGACTTACCACCTGAATCAGATGAAAAATTGATTGATAGATCTACCAAAGTTAAATGTTATTAGAAGAATATTATGGAATGAAAACCTATTTCTTTTGAATAATAAAAACAGAAATCACTGAATCAATAACTATATGGTTGTTCTCTCCGTCACTTCTCATTTCTATTTATTTTCTGCTCTGCTAATGTCATCCAATCCATCACTATAAGTCAAACCCGTCATCTGTGATTGAACTGCAAACATCTTTTACATATTCTGAAAATATAGTCATTACAGTCACTGAAAACTCATATTAATCTTTATGATAAAAGAAAACGACCATCCAATAATTATTAATAATTCTATATTGCCCCTAGAGGTAAAAGAAAAATAATTACTTACGTTTCAGTATGTCCATAATTATCAATTCAAAACTTTTGGATTTTTTTCTTTGTCCAGTCCAGGAAGGGCTCATCTTCGATTAGTTCGGAAACAACAACTGCTATTTAAGTTTTTGTAATCTGATCATTCAATAAGTACCACTTTGTACATCAAAACTGATAGAGGAATGTGAAAGGACACTACCAAACTGAAAAGAAAGAGAAAATGCAGTTAGTTTATTGATAATTTGTATTAAACAATTCAAGTGATTTCTCTACAATCTAAAGAAACGTTAATATTATCATAGATTAATGAAATTAAGAAAGATCAGAACACTCTGTATAAAATATATAATTTTGAGTTCACTTACAAATTAAGCAGCTCCAATATTGTTGTTTTAGCAAGCTAAATTCATTGGTTTCAGTTCCAAAAATTCCTTGATCAATCGGTTCAAAATAATTTGACACAGCTCCAGATGTTAGCAACCATTTCCATACTGTCCAATATCTGATTAGCAGGAACCACAACTGATAGCTTTTCTACTATTCATAGAATCATATGTAGATACTCTCTAATCAATAGTAGATATCACTACATTCACTACATAACCTAAATGATAAAATAACAATTAGTGGATGGAGTAGTGGAAAATCATAATCTTACCATGAAAATTATGAGTTTTGCAATCCTATTGATTCCAATCACTTTTGAGTAGTTTGAATTATATTTTAATTCTATGAACTCAAAACTCCTACCAAGACCGCCATATTTACTGGGTAATATTGTTTGAACGTGGATATAATTTTTTTAAGTTACGTAGATTTTGAGTTTTTGTCGACATTTATGATATATGTTGTTATATGGTTAGGAGGTTGGGTTTTAGGTCATTACCCAAAAAATACATTTAAGAAACCTTTAAGATAATATTAATTTCAAGACTCCCTGTACACATGTCAGTAATGTTTTGAGAAGGTTAGACAAAAATATCGAACAAATAACATAACTACTCTATCTAAGACATATCTGGGCAACATATAATCAACATTATATGTATTATCTATAATGAATATTATTGGTTACATTATATTGATGTTACATAAACATATAGTTGAAAACACTGTGTTGGAAACGTCAAGATGACATTAATATAATGTTAGTTTGCCAATATCACAAAATTGCACAAAAGTTATATCTGGAAAATAGTTTTGTTATGTATCATGTTTAGTGGGATACCAATTCCAATTAACTTTGAAAAGATAATCGAGCCCGTTGTTTATTGTTTGAGAAGTTGAAATGCATTTATAGAAAGTTTGGAAATGTCCAGTTGTCTAAAATTTCACTGAGTTTGTTAGACAAAATTGCCTGACTATTTCTGTTATCATTCATCCGATGTTTTTGGAGCATTTGAAATTTGTAATCGCAATAGGTAACCTATACCTCTATATAATACTTTTGAAGTAGCCTCTTCTTTCATTGTAGTGTATAAATTATATTACTGGCATAAAATTTGATATTGCAGTAAACCGGGATAGGTATGTATACCTATACCTACCTAGATAGGTATAATACTCTATAATAATATTAATAATTATTGTACTGCAGTTATGTACACTACTCCTATTATTATCTTTAATTTTTGATGTATATCTTTGTTAGAAATACGTACATTTGGTGCATACTTATTTGTACCTACATCCTATTCCTTGAACTCGTTAATAATAATATTTCCAAAAAATATTGCAACAGATGTAATGGTACCTTGTAATAATAATGAAAAAATTGTTAATGTTTTCGTCAACCGGCTGTACCTTTACGAGCACAAATCTTCGAAAGAATTCTCCATTTTTTTCAACAGGGTAATCTATTCGCCACTTAGCTATGCCCGTTTCCCCATGAAATTAATTCATTATCAACTCCCAGTAAACTTTTGGGTTGCTCTGAAAGCCATTCTAAATAAAAAATCCCTACTGCAGAAGTATGGATCATAGGTAAATAACGGGATGAAAACAAATACCCAAGCAATAATGACCACTGAAAAAAGGAGAAACACATATATCAGACCAAGATAGATATACTGAAGACAAGAAAATAGTTGTCGTCAACTAATCGTGAAATGTAGGCAATTTGCAACACATGTACGATCGTCATATAGCTTCGGAATCATCAAAATCGTCTAGACGACACCATTGAGGCCTAATCGTCACTTCGGAATCCACTTTTCGTCAACTAATCGTCAAAATGTAGGCTATTTGCAACACATATACGATCGGCGTATAGGCTCGTAATCGTCAAATTCGTGAAAACGACACGATTCATGCTCGATCGTGACTTCGGAATCCCGGCCCTGTATTCAGTGGCAAATTACCACTAAAATATTTGATGGGTTTCGCTGAAGATTACAACAAAAGTATCTTGAATGCCAAACAAGAAATGATCTTAATAATCGCTCGATCTTTCAAGAACTCATATATTGGTGAGGTTGATGCTGATTTGGAAATTAATAAAATTGAGTGGGAAATAAGACACGTGCCAGAAGATAAGCACAAGCTCAAACTTTTGAATAGAATCAACAAAAGTGGTCTGAATGCTAAAATCAAGTTGGCTTATCGCATGTGGGATCTCTATGAACTTCCATCACTACGTGGCACATCTTCAGACATATGGGCTATCAAGACAACCAACGCCCTTGAAAACACCTCGTTATATCATCATTGGATTTCAAAGCACTACCACGTCTGAAGACAGGACAAAGGACATCACTAAATTCACAACTGCTGATATCAATAACATTCGTGTGTACTTGAACTCTGAAGTATACCCATATGAACGTTGGAATTTGGATTTCGATAAAAAACTTGATACTTCAGCATATTATGCCTATGAGAACTTTCAACGATTTTTTTCTTTCTTTATTCTTGTGAAAGAGGAATAGGTAAATAAAACATGTATGAACTATTTTATGTTTTTTATTCAGATATCACTAGCTTACAATTCAATTAGGTATATACAAACAATCTAATATAACTTCTTCTTCACCGGCATGATTTTCTTGAACATTTTCGATTTCACTACTATCGCCATTCAGTTGGTACTTTTGGATGATTCCATTAGGTAGGTACGGCAAGAGACGGTAGAGAAATCTCCTCAGCTCACATTCAACCATTGCATCGCAGAGTTGATCTAGATCCAAAGAACCATCTGTATATTTCTCACAAAGATCCACACCTTTCTGATAGTTCTCAGCGTCACGCAAACATAACTGGATCTGCTCTTCATCATAACACACGCTCAGGTCATAGTTGGTGGCATGGTGAGCATCATCACTCAAAGCATCCAATTCAGAAGTCAATCGTTCAACAGCTGAAGAGATGTCTACAGCTTCGGTCCAGTTTTGGCTCGCATACAGCATCCACATCTTTCTCGAAAATGGAACTGAAATCAATGAAAAATTATTGAAATAAGTATGCTATAATAAAATTTATCAATAAAACTCGCATATACTTTCGATGGTGCCAACCGCCAAAGAGTGTGTTTAACAATGTATGAAAACTTTTTATATTTTCCTTGTTAACACCTATAATATAATTAGACTTAGCCTATGATATGTGAAAATTACCTATTATTCAATGAGATCGAATTTAACCAACGATTGTGTTTTCATACCAGCAAAGCTTTGTTGAGTCTGACCCAAATATGCTACGGTATATTTACCATCAGATGAATTGATGCAAGTAACATCGTCGTCACTAAATTGCTCTGAAACACGTTTTGGTAGCCATGTTTTGAACAATGTGTTATTGCTCACATCGAGTAATGTTAACAAAATGGATTTACCAAAAAGAGTTGAACAAATTGACATAGTCTTTATTGGATAAGCTTCATTCAGTGGCAAGGATGATATTACTCTTTGTTCTAAAACATCCACCTCTTCTTTAATTATAGAATTGTTTTTTTGTAAATCTACCTTTGGAACAGACGATGAAAATATATAAGGAAAATATAAATAATTTTCGATAGAAAAACACACTCACCAATTTATCTCTCTCTGAGTGGGCACTGAATAACTTCACTACTCTTGCTGACCGCTCCACTGCTAGGTATACAACTTCTGATTTCATATCACCATACCCAATTCTTTTATAATGAACCACCCCCACCACAGACTCATGCACCACATGTGTGATGCGAAGCCCCCACCATGCGCGAGTTTGCACCGCATCGATAAAAGACGGATAAATTGTAGACGCTGCATGACGCAACGTATGGATATTTGTGACGTCAGCGCGAACCCACCCCACCCTATCGAAAGCGAGGTCCTGACACACTCCACTGGATCATCGTCGGATGCGCATAGCGTTACGCTACCTCTCCCCCCACCACCATCGCAAGATATATATCACGGGAGAGGAATCAGAGTTCACATATCTGACTGGATTTCCGCGGTGTGCAGACGTGCACTACACACATAAGGACCATACATAATACCAGAGTAATACATGAAGGGTATGGAAGTAAGAAAAAATATATGTACTTGGAAAAAGTACTAGTCCGTGTATGAAAAAAAACACAATCCCAAGGTAAAACACAAACCCTGAACACCTCCCAACAATACTCAAGACCAAGACCACTATCACGTCAATGTCCAGTTCAAGGCCAAAGTCAATGTCACCGATGACGTCATAGTGGTGGGGGAGCCCCAGAACCGGCTCAAATCTCCTACTGACATGCAGATAAAAGAGTTAAATAGTTGGTTCAACTTGAATGGGACTATTTTTGTTCGTTTTTCTTTTCATTCAAATTCACACCTATATCAATACACATTAACACAAACCTATTATATACACTTACATACTGTAGTAAAACTGCACTGAACTAATTTTGTTAATTTATTACGTCTTAATCAATAATTTATATCACAAGTCACTATTTTTATTTATCTTTACTGACACTCTCTATCCGCGAACTCTAGAACTATATTTTTGTTACTCTCTGTGACTGTCTCTGACTATCCCGCCATCTAATATCCAGTGGCTTATATACTCGTATTTACAATTCTCGACCAATCGAGCCTTTCGGGCAACTTCTTAGATGTCCCCAGAATCTTCGTTAGAACAATGTTTACATTTCGAGTTAATTGGATGATCAGGGCCGGTCTCAAGGCCGGTCTCGAAATCGTTACAATACACACATCCACACTCACGAACATGAAAGTTAAATACAATTATATATATATATATATATATATATATATATATATATATATATATATATGAAAACTAAAAGTTCGGGTTGAACCGCGTCTAGAATTTGTTGAAATTCGACGTTTCGGCTCCGATTTTGGAGCCATTTTCAAGAACTTAAAAAAAACAATAGAATATAGTTTAGATTGGAGTGTTGAACAATTAGAAAAATGTTTGCAATTGGCGATTATTGAAGATAACTTTGAATGGAAATGTTGAACAAGTCTTCTACTTGTTCAACATTTCCATTCAAAGTTATCTTCAATAATCGCCAATTGCAAACATTTTTCTAATTGTTCAACACTCCAATCTAAACTATATTTTATTGTTTTTTTTTTTAAGTTCTTGAAAATGGCTCCAAAATCGGAGCCGAAACGTCGAATTTCAACAAATTCTAGACGCGGTTCAACCCGAACTTTTAGTTTTCAAATATCTGACCGCGGAAACCTATCTGAACACATATATATATATATATATATATATATATATATATATAACCCGAACCTTTAGTTTTCATATATATATATATATATATATATATATATATATATATATATATATATATATATATATATATAATAACAAAGTATTCTCGACCGAACTCTATTAATTAAGTAGGAATTCTCGGGTAGCGGTCTGTAATATATATATATATATATATATATATATTTCATTGTTCAACAGACCGCTACCCGAGAATTCCTACTTAATTATATATATATATATATATATATATATATATATATATATGAAAACTAAAAGTTCGGGTTGAACCGCGTCTAGAATTTGTGGAAATACGACGTTTCGGCTCCGATTTTGGAGCCATTTTCAAGAACTGAAATAGAAAGAAAATTGTTGAAAGGTTATAACGCAATTCTACGCTGAGGTCTCAATCTGCCTACTCCTCAGGTATAATTACGTTAGGTTTTTGTGACTTGACGTCGGGGTCTCAATCTGCCTACTCCCCATGTCTCGTCACTGGTTCTCTCTAAGGTCTCAATCTGCCTACTCCTTCGAGAGAACTGAGGAATTGTGGGTTGAGGAACTGTATTTATAGTGGACGTGGCTGTAATGGCCGTGTGCACTGTATTGGCGCGAGGTGAACTATGGGCGGGAACTGAATTGGCGCTAGATGAGCTGTGTGCGGGAACTGGGTTGGCGCTAAGAGATAGAGAAGCGCCCCGCCCCAATTGCCTCAACACTCGCGACGACGGACGTAGACTTCCCAATACCTGGAAGCCTCTCATTGCACGCATAAACTCATTTCCCACCAACCCAGTTCCCGCACACAGCTCACTTAGTATATATATCACTTGGTATATATATATATATATATATATACCACTTGGTATATATATATATATATATATATATATATACCACTTATATATATATATATATATATATATATATATATATATATATATATATATATGTGGCTACGAAAGTATTGCCTACGGAATATCTCAGTTATTGTATGAAGTAGGTTTGTGAAATTTGGAGCGTCGATATAATGACATAAGAGCTAGAATTTGAGCATATTGACATGTCGAAGTTAACTTCCGGTCTGACCGGAAGTAACATCAACTTTCTTATTTTAAATGGAAACCCTATTTTTTTTTCTTTTCGCTTTATTCAGCATTCAATTCCCTTTCTAATGACATATCACAAGTTGGAATCTAACCAGAAACTAGATCAGAAAAAAATTATTATTGAAATTCACCGAGTAGGCCGTGGAAGCAAAATGAAAGCCAAAAATTGAAAAGTTGGCTATGGAAACCATACGTCACTTGATAGCAGTTGCTACTACTGTGATATTTTATTTTCATTCGTCGGCGTTATAAAAAGCCGCCAAAAAAAATATTGGAAAAATTGGGAAAAAAACAATACTCTGTAGGTCCATAACTTAAATAGGAACATACAACTTTTTCTTGCCTGTACTATTCAGCATAACCATTCCTTTCTAATGATATAATAGAAAGTAATTTTTTGAAATGAAATACCAAAAAATCCAATTATTATGTTATTTTTGCGTATGGCGATAATCTGTTTTGTTATTTGAAGATAATTTCTCGCTATTCTTGAATTATGCGGAGGGGCGCCATATTGCTGGAACTACATTCTCTCAGTTATTTCCGCTGGTAGGTTGTTAATGAATTCCGAAATTTCATTCGTTAAAAAATTAAAGTATCTCTCTCCGGTTAGTTGGCCTTGAAAAAGAATGGGGCCAACAATATGAGTTCCAACTATTACTGCCCAAACATTCACACCAAATCTCTCCTGGAAGCCACCTTGTCGAAACCGGTGCTCGTTTTCTATCGCCCAGTACCTGAAACAAAAGACCGTTCACACTTTTAGCACTTTACACTTCGACTATCGACAATAATCCAAATAAAGTACAGTACCTACCTTGTATTATTCCTGTTAAATAATCCATTGTTGGTAAATCTTGACTCGTCCGTAAACAAGATATAATAGTTAAATAGGTGATTCTCAGCATTTTGTCGAAGAAACCAATTACAATATTCCAGGCGCCTTTCACCGTCATTTTCATACAAATGTTGATGCAACTGATACTTGAAGGATTTAAATCGATGTTTTTTCAAAATTTTCCTAGCAGAGTCCTTACTTATAGCTAATTCGGCGCCAATCTGCCTTGAGGAAATTGTGCTATCATATTGTACTAAAGCTAATACATTAATTTCAGTTTCCTCATTAATAACAAATGCTTCTTGGTCTTCGTGAACATCAGGCTCAGTTCTTAATTTTTCTTCAAGCCACTGGAAATACCTTCTTGACGGTTGCTGCCTCCCTGGATATCGCTCTAAATACAATCGTTCAGCGGCATAAGAATTTTTTAAACATTTACCATAAATGAGAAGCATGTCAATTTGTTCGGTTCGTGAATAACGGGGCATTTTTTGAATATTCCACTAACTGATTTCGATTTCCAAACCCTTTTAAAATGGCAGAATCAAATACACTACTTCGAACGTCAAAATAATATGGATAGCAGCGTTCGTGAGAGCTCTCGTTTCTTTTTTGTTTCATTCCAAAATACATCTTAATCAGCCTACTTGTTAATATTTTGGTTCGAATGATTATTGTAATGGAATGATTATTCTGAATAGCACAAACATCGTCCATAGGTAGATATTAGAATATCTATGGACGATGGCACAGACCAAGTACGTTTATGTTCTTATTTAACCTAGAACCTACAGGATATAATTTATCATTCCACATTATTTTTGATGTTATTTTTGCGTATGGCGATAATCTGTTTTGTTATTTGAAGAATAATAATTGGAATTTTTGTTATCAAGTGACGTATGGTTTCCATAGCCAACTTTTCAATTTTTGGCTTTCATTTTGCTTCCACGGCCTACTCGGTGAATTTCAATAATAATTTTTTTCTGATCTAGTTTCTGGTTAGATACCAACTTGTGATATGTCATTAGAAAGGGAATTGAATGCTGAATAAAGCAAAAAGAAAAA
The DNA here is from genome assembly GCA_958502065.1 of Chrysolina americana. NCBI lineage: Eukaryota > Metazoa > Arthropoda > Insecta > Coleoptera > Chrysomelidae > Chrysolina > Chrysolina americana. The sequence goes on from OY293411.1 coordinate 61,084,731, forward strand.
AAAAATTGGGTTTCCATTTAAAATAAGAAAGTTGCTTCCGGTCAGACCGGAAGTTAACTTCGACATGTCAATATGCTCAAATTCTAGCTCTTATGTCATTATATCGATGCTCCAAATTTCACAAACCTACTTCATACAATAACTGAGATATTCCGTAGGCAATACTTCCGTAGCCACCCGGTATATATATATATATATATATATATATATATATATATATATATATATATATATATATATATATATATATATATATATATATGTGTGTGTTCAGATAGGTTTCCGCGGTCAGATATTTGAAAACTAAAAATTCGGGTTGAACCGCGTCTAGAATTTGTTGAAATTCGACGTTTCGGCTCCGATTTTGGAGCCATTTTCAAGAACTGAAAAAGAAAGATAATTAATAAATGGTTGAAACGTAATTCTACGCTGAGGTCTCAATCTGCCTACTCCTCAGGTATAATTACGTTAGGTTTTTGTGACTTGACGTCGGGGTCTCAATCTGCCTACTCCCCATGTCTCGTCACTGGTTCTCTCTAAGGTCTCAATCTGCCTACTCCCCATGTCTCGTCACTGGTTCTCTCTAAGGTCTCAATCTGCCTACTCCTTCGAGAGAACTGAGGAATTGTGGGTTGAGGAACTGTCAGCCACACTGACGATCACGAGCGTTGTACTCAGAGTCAAACATGTGGTGCACAATGACGACATTCGTCTGAAATTGCTGCAGTCCATCAAAACAGACGCTCCTGTAGTGATTTCGTATCGCAAGTGGAACATACACGTGTTGCCTGCACTCACTCAGGGTTCCACCAAGGAAGTTTGGGCTGTGAAAACTTGCACGGCCATGGAGAGTCCCTATTCGTCATTGTAGCCTTCCAAACAAATCGGATGGGCAATGTGGCTCGAGATGCGTCCTATTTCGATCACATCGACATCAGCGACATACGCCTAAACATGAACAGCGATACTTACCCGCATGAACGCATGCACTTGGAATTCAATAGAAACAACTTTGTCGAAGCCCATCGAACCTACACAGAATTCTATCCGAGCTATGCCAATTGTCCGAAGAAGTGCCCTCTACTCGATTACGGAGCATTCAAAAACAGAGCCACCGTGTTCGTAATAGACTGTTCCCGCAGAGCGGAATTCATGAAATCCTCCACTGTCGATGTCAAACTTGACATCGAGGCCAAAGTCGGATTTCCCGCCAATACTCGAGCCTATTGCATCATCATTCACAACTGTATGCTGGAACACTTGCCCTTGAGCGAGATTGTACGTCGTCTGTCATAAAAAAAAATTGTGACATATAGTAGTAGCGGTGGATAGTGGGGGAATCCAATCTTTGTGTGTATGTATGAAATGCAGGCTTCGAGAGGTCGAGAGCGTCAGTTGTAAGCCAAACGTTCAGTCGTTCAGTCGGTGGTTAATCTCTGTGTGTGTCTCAGTTAATCACAGCAGTGAATCAGTTCAATCAGCAAACAAACAACAAGATGATGCTCGTAGCCTGTGACATTCAGGGTTTCACTGTGGGCGGTGAATTCCAACCCAAAGAGCTCGCCATCACCGACGGGCATCGCACAAACCACTTTTTATTCATAGACGTAGTGCCATTCCATGACCTGAGCGAAGCAGATATACGGTAAGTACGATATTTGGAGAGAAATATCTACGGCATTCCATACTCTGATGGCTATGTCGAATTCAACTAGATCCAGGAAGTGCTGCGCCCCATCATCGAGGCTGATGTGGTATACGTGAAGTGTAATCAAAAATTCGATTTTTTGCTGAAGTGTGTGCTCGATCTGCTTAAGAGGCCACACATCGTCGATATTGCGGCTAATACAAGTACAGTGGTCACAACGCCTTCACCGACACTCGAGAAGCAAAGCCCGCTTTGTTTGAATCATATAGCATCCGGAGAAATAGAAGTGCATTGTGCCGTGAGACACTGTTTCGAAATCTGGCAATGGATATCGTCACACCTGATATGGTGAGGCGATCACGACGACGACCACGACACTCCTATCAATCGGCACTTGCAAAATTTGCGCGAGCTCAAGGTGCTCATAGCAGAGTACGAGCACAAGCTGTGTATTTTCAAACGCTTCCAAAATATGCGAATTAACGATGGTGAATAGATGACGCAGCAGCAGCAGCATTCGCCGATCCACCACGTTCCGCCGCCGTCGCCGCCAGCACTAAGTCCATGACGTCAGCCAAACCAAGACTAGCCGAAACACACGATATATTATTATTCATATTGTATTATTATTATTATGTATTAATAGATGTATAAAACTAATTTTTCTCGATTGAGAGAGAAAGAGAGAGAGACTACAAGAAATACGAGTCATGTACATTGAACAATGGTGTATGTGTGTGTGTGTTCCTCTCAGTGTATATATTTGAGTGACATATACGCTGTTTCTCAGTGTACATTTAGCTGTCTTCACGATGACAACAAATTATATGATTCTAGCAGCCGTTCTCTCGAACGTACTGTATATTAGCCCGCCATATGAGCACGGCGAGGTATTGGTATCGTATTTGCACGACGATGATTCGAGTACTTCGAACTGGACGAAAATGACTCAGGCGCTAGCCAATGATGGATATTTGTCTGTTTTGACAGCCGAAATCCCGATGAAGATGTCTTGCCCCTCTAGCAGCAATTCGAGACCGTCGTCGTCGTCTTCGTCCGACCCAACTACCCAACCCGTGTACGTCAAGATGCAAGCCCCTGCTGCTGCTGCTGATCGAAAGAGTAAGGATTCCAAATGCGAGCCGCCGCCGCCGACACTGTACGATTGGTTTATGTTTTTCGTGTCAATGGTTCTGAGTGTTCAAATATCCGAATCCATATATAAGTTTATTAAATCCATGCATCAACATTTTTTTAATCGATAATGATAATGTATCTTCATACTACGCCACTGGCACTGAAGTGTAATTTTTTTATGTGAAAAATAAATGTATTTTTCTCGAACTGACGTTATTCATTTCAATAAATGCAAACAGACAAAGACAGACATACAATGCCATGGGTTAGAGTGAGACACTTAAAATGCTTTGAATCGATCAATTTGGCTTCAAACTAAACTCTCTTATCTCTGCTGACTCATCATTTTCCTGGAAAAACAACATCTGACTGTCGGGAGTCACACAACGGCAGCTGATGTGTGCAAATTTAAAATCGAGACAGTAAACAACTCTAAGGTCAATTTAGCTCGAGCGTTTACGCTGCTCAGATGTGTGAGATAAAACTCTACGATTAACTCTGAAAAATAAATTCGAAGTCAAAAATGGATCATCGTGTTTTCTGAGAATTTAATTCAACTGGAGCAGACAGTAAACAAGCACAGAACGTGCCGCTATTTCACGGCGGCGGAGACGTATTTTTTTTTCTTTTGGAATTTAATTCGAGAGCGAGTGAATTAATAATGAGTCCATCATAATTTTTCTGTTGTGTTCTAAGACAGTAGACATTTTTCATATTTAATTTTTTCGTTTTGTCAATTAAGGCGGCGGTAATTTTTTTTTTCTACACAGCGAATCACGTTACGTTTTTTTATCTCTTCCAGCCAATTGCTCTCAACAAATCACGTGAGGAGACGTCTTTTTCATAACTTCCAACCAATTGCTCTCAGCGAATCACGTGAGGGAAGGTTTTTATAACTTCCGCCATCGCCGCCATGTTTTTTCGCCTTCCGCTACATCGCCGCCATGTTTTTTTGCAGAAAAGACGCGCGCCACTTAGGGTGAAACGCAGCTGACGACCCCCCACCCCCGAAACTCTTCGGCGAACACGTCATCTTCTTCAGCAACTCTCCACCAACGGCAAGAACTCGATGGACGCGGCCATTGAGAGATAAATTCCCGTGTGGAGCAACCTGTGTACGACGCCACTCGAGTGACGTCGTAAACAGGTTGTATATCTACTTACAGAACTGAAACAAAATAGAAAATTCAAATAATAGCAAATAAAGTATCGCAGACAGTCAATGAGTATAGTAACAGAAATGTAAAAAAGTAGATAATGATATAAACGAAATCCTAAATGAAAACAATGAGTTTGAATGTTAATTTGTTTTTGAAATTTTTAATGTGAATTTCTTTATTTAAATTTATTGGTAAATAATTGTATAATTTCTGTCCAACGTGTAAGAAACTTCGCTGTCCAATGGACTTCTGAGACTTAGGAAGAACTACACTGAAATACACTGAAATTTTCTCGAAATCTTGTTGGATAAGTGTGTGTTTTATTCATGTCTATCAAATTATTCTTCACCAAGTATATTAACGCGGTTTTGTAGAATAGATTTCTAATATTCAATAATTTAGAATTTTGAAAAAGCAACTCCGATGAATACTGTCTATTGAGGTTGTACATTATTTTGATTATCTTCTTCTGCGCTATTTCTAGAGGTTTTATATTATTAGCGTATGCACCACCCCATCCGATTAAGCCATAGTTTAGGAGTGATTGAACCAGACTGAAATACATGATTTTAAATTTTTTTTCATTTGCTTGAATAAATACAAAAATGCTCAAATATTTTTAGTCAAGCTCTGAATTTGAAGATCCCATTTTAGATTATTATCAATAATTATCCCTAGATATTTTGTACTGGTCGTAGTTTGAATATTATATGTATCGTTTCTTGAAAATATATGTAGGTCTAATTGTTCAGTGTTTGGAAGGCCATTTCTATAATTTGAAAAAGGTAGAAATACAGTTTTATCCATGTTGATGGTGAGAAGATTTTCGTCGAACCATTTTATTATTATTTCTAAAACGATTTTAATTTTGCTTTCTACTTCCTCCGATGTGGTTCCATCCAAAAAAAGTACGGTATCATCGGCATATGATATTATTGTTCCATGACAGTTCAACGATAGCAGTTCATTTTAATAAATTATAAATAATATGGGACCCAGCACTGTTCCTTGTGGTATTCCAAATGTTATTTCTCTTGGAGTGCTTATTGTGTTCCGGATCTCAACTTTTTCTTTCCTTTTTTCAAGGTAGCTTTTGAAGAGTGAGAGGGCGGGGCCACGAATACCTATGTCATATAGTTTGGATAACAGCCTGCTGTGACTTACGGTATCGAAGGCTTTTGCCAAGTCGATGAATATTCCTGCACATGGCCTGCTGTTATCCAGACTAGAGTAAATTTTATTCACAAGTAAAGCTATTGCGTCACTAGTGGATTTTTCGGTTCTAAATCCAAAATGAAATTTAGATAGCAGTTTATTTTTATCTAGGAAGTTCACCAACCGTTCTTTCAGGGCCTTTTCAAAAATTTTACTTACAATTGATATGACACTTATAGGGCGATAATTTTTTGGTTCAGTTCGATTACCATGTTTAAAAATTGGTTTTATAACAGCGATCTTGAATTGAGTTGGGCATTTTCCTTCACTAAACATGAGATTAATTAAGTGACATAATGGTTTCGCGATAAAATTACTTATTTCTTTTAGGACTGAGGTTGTGATATTGTCAAAGTCTGGTGTCGAGTTGTTTTTCAAAGAATGAATGATGTTTTTTATTTCTATGTCAGTAACGGGTTGTAGAAAGATCGAATCCAACGTAGTGGTTTTGTTTCTAGAACGTACTGTCTGCTTGTTTGCGAGCTTGATATCATTTGCCATTTTCTCACCTACAGTTGCTTAGTGGTTATTGAATATTATTAAGGTCACTTTCAAACTCATTGTTTTCATTTAGGATTTCGTTTATATCATTATCTACTTTTTTACATTTCTGTTACTATACTCATTGACTGTCTGCGATACTTTATTTGCTATTATTTGAATTTTCTATTTTGTTTCAGTTCTGTAAGTAGATATACAACCTGTTTACGACGTCACTCGAGTGGCGTCGTACACAGGTTGCTCCACACGGGAATTTATCTCTCAATGGCCGCGTCCATCGAGTTCTTGCCGTTGGTGGAGAGTTGCTGAAGAAGATGACGTGTTCGCCGAAGAGTTTCGGGGGTGGGGGGTCGTCAGCTGCGTTTCACCCTAAGTGGCGCGCGTCTTTTCTGCAAAAAAACATGGCGGCGATGTAGCGGAAGGCGAAAAAACATGGCGGCGATGGCGGAAGTTATAAAAACCTTCCCTCACGTGATTCGCTGAGAGCAATTGGTTGGAAGTTATGAAAAAGACGTCTCCTCACGTGATTTGTTGAGAGCAATTGGCTGGAAGAGATAAAAAAACGTAACGTGATTCGCTGTGTAGAAAAAAAAAATTACCGCCGCCTTAATTGACAAAACGAAAAAATTAAATATGAAAAATGTCTACTGTCTTAGAACACAACAGAAAAATTATGATGGACTCATTATTAATTCACTCGCTCTCGAATTAAATTCCAAAAGAAAAAAAAAATACGTCTCCGCCGCCGTGAAATAGCGGCACGTTCTGTGCTTGTTTACTGTCTGCTCCAGTTGAATTAAATTCTCAGAAAACACGATGATCCATTTTTGACTTCGAATTTATTTTTCAGAGTTAATCGTAGAGTTTTATCTCACACATCTGAGCAGCGTAAACGCTCGAGCTAAATTGACCTTAGAGTTGTTTACTGTCTCGATTTTAAATTTGCACACATCAGCTGCCGTTGTGTGACTCCCGACAGTCAGATGTTGTTTTTCCAGGAAAATGATGAGTCAGCAGAGATAAGAGAGTTTAGTTTGAAGCCAAATTGATCGATTCAAAGCATTTTAAGTGTCTCACTCTAACCCATGGCATTGTATGTCTGTCTTTGTCTGTTTGCATTTATTGAAATGAATAACGTCAGTTCGAGAAAAATACATTTATTTTTCACATAAAAAAATTACACTTCAGTGCCAGTGGCGTAGTATGAAGATACATTATCATTATCGATTAAAAAAATGTTGATGCATGGATTTAATAAACTTATATATGGATTCGGATATTTGAACACTCAGAACCATTGACACGAAAAACATAAACCAATCGTACAGTGTCGGCGGCGGCGGCTCGCATTTGGAATCCTTACTCTTTCGATCAGCAGCAGCAGCAGGGGCTTGCATCTTGACGTACACGGGTTGGGTAGTTGGGTCGGACGAAGACGACGACGACGGTCTCGAATTGCTGCTAGAGGGGCAAGACATCTTCATCGGGATTTCGGCTGTCAAAACAGACAAATATCCATCATTGGCTAGCGCCTGAGTCATTTTCGTCCAGTTCGAAGTACTCGAATCATCGTCGTGCAAATACGATACCAATACCTCGCCGTGCTCATATGGCGGGCTAATATACAGTACGTTCGAGAGAACGGCTGCTAGAATCATATAATTTGTTGTCATCGTGAAGACAGCTAAATGTACACTGAGAAACAGCGTATATGTCACTCAAATATATACACTGAGAGGAACACACACACACATACACCATTGTTCAATGTACATGACTCGTATTTCTTGTAGTCTCTCTCTCTTTCTCTCTCAATCGAGAAAAATTAGTTTTATACATCTATTAATACATAATAATAATAATACAATATGAATAATAATATATCGTGTGTTTCGGCTAGTCTTGGTTTGGCTGACGTCATGGACTTAGTGCTGGCGGCGACGGCGGCGGAACGTGGTGGATCGGCGAATGCTGCTGCTGCTGCGTCATCTATTCACCATCGTTAATTCGCATATTTTGGAAGCGTTTGAAAATACACAGCTTGTGCTCGTACTCTGCTATGAGCACCTTGAGCTCGCGCAAATTTTGCAAGTGCCGATTGATAGGAGTGTCGTGGTCGTCGTCGTGATCGCCTCACCATATCAGGTGTGACGATATCCATTGCCAGATTTCGAAACAGTGTCTCACGGCACAATGCACTTCTATTTCTCCGGATGCTATATGATTCAAACAAAGCGGGCTTTGCTTCTCGAGTGTCGGTGAAGGCGTTGTGACCACTGTACTTGTATTAGCCGCAATATCGACGATGTGTGGCCTCTTAAGCAGATCGAGCACACACTTCAGCAAAAAATCGAATTTTTGATTACACTTCACGTATACCACATCAGCCTCGATGATGGGGCGCAGCACTTCCTGGATCTAGTTGAATTCGACATAGCCATCAGAGTATGGAATGCCGTAGATATTTCTCTCCAAATATCGTACTTACCGTATATCTGCTTCGCTCAGGTCATGGAATGGCACTACGTCTATGAATAAAAAGTGGTTTGTGCGATGCCCGTCGGTGATGGCGAGCTCTTTGGGTTGGAATTCACCGCCCACAGTGAAACCCTGAATGTCACAGGCTACGAGCATCATCTTGTTGTTTGTTTGCTGATTGAACTGATTCACTGCTGTGATTAACTGAGACACACACAGAGATTAACCACCGACTGAACGACTGAACGTTTGGCTTACAACTGACGCTCTCGACCTCTCGAAGCCTGCATTTCATACATACACACAAAGATTGGATTCCCCCACTATCCACCGCTACTACTATATGTCACAATTTTTTTTTATGACAGACGACGTACAATCTCGCTCAAGGGCAAGTGTTCCAGCATACAGTCGTGAATGATGATGCAATAGGCTCGAGTATTGGCGGGAAATCCGACTTTGGCCTCGATGTCAAGTTTGACATCGACAGTGGAGGATTTCATGAATTCCGCTCTGCGGGAACAGTCTATTACGAACACGGTGGCTCTGTTTTTGAATGCTCCGTAATCGAGTAGAGGGCACTTCTTCGGACAATTGGCATAGCTCGGATAGAATTCTGTGTAGGTTCGATGGGCTTCGACAAAGTTGTTTCTATTGAATTCCAAGTGCATGCGTTCATGCGGGTAAGTATCGCTGTTCATGTTTAGGCGTATGTCGCTGATGTCGATGTGATCGAAATAGGACGCATCTCGAGCCACATTGCCCATCCGATTTGTTTGGAAGGCTACAATGACGAATAGGGACTCTCCATGGCCGTGCAAGTTTTCACAGCCCAAACTTCCTTGGTGGAACCCTGAGTGAGTGCAGGCAACACGTGTATGTTCCACTTGCGATACGAAATCACTACAGGAGCGTCTGTTTTGATGGACTGCAGCAATTTCAGACGAATGTCGTCATTGTGCACCACATGTTTGACTCTGAGTACAACGCTCGTGATCGTCAGTGTGGCTGTGGTGGCTTCGGCTACTGGATTCGCCACCTCCTCTATCAGCATGCAATTGTTATCATTTCTACTTCTGACCAAGCGAATGCACTGTCGTCCAATGGTGGCATATCTATATTCATGGAATATGCCCAACAGATGCTTAAGCGGGATCCACATGGCGAACGAACCGTCGGGGGCATTGTGAACAGCTCCGCTAGGATAGGTCCAGCCGGCTGTGCTCAAGTGTCGCACATCATTTTCCTCTGTAACAAGTATAGCCGCGAAGGGTGCTCATTATACCCGGCGATCGAACAGAGTCCACCTCTTTGCCATTGATTTCATAGTAGATGGCCTCGAAAAGGTATGCGCCGGCATTATTGATAAATCAAACATTGACCCTTCCTGCGGTACGAGTCAGAGTGTCCTCTATGCACACAAGGGCATCGTTCATCAGTATCCACACATCGCTCTGCTGAATGACAATTTCGATGATGTCATTATTTTGAAAGGACTTGACGTACGGGTGGTGCGTTCGAGTCTCAACTCTGTTGATGGATTCGTCGAACTTTGGATGATTGTACACGTCGAACACTTGTCTTGATAACATGATGTTCTTGCGATTTGAGAAAGTGTATGCTGGAGTGAGACAGAGTGTGTGCGTCTGCTCTCTTCGACTGCGTCTGCGCGACTGAATTGATGCCAGCACCCTCTGCACTTTTATGCCCAAAGGCATCATCATCATCATCATTCTGATCAAATACCAACCCAAGTCGTATAATGATGGTCTCTCCACGGAAATTCACACTGCAACAGTCCTGATCGAGAATATTCAAGGTTATGTTGTGTATTTCCGTCTTGTTCACAGGCAGGTAAATCAAATTCGAGGGCGTTTCGTCGGTGGCAAAGCCGGGGTCTTCTCGAACGGCAAACTCGTATATGGTGTGAGGTGGGCGATTGTTGAAGAAGGCACCCGATGTGATGTTACTATCGATGTGAACAGTTCGAACTTTGATAATGTTCATAGGTAGGTCGGATGAGTGAACGCATCCAGCTTCCAATAGTCTCGGGGAAAAACCCAGTAATCGTCCTATGGAATCCTTGGGACGAAAATCGATGTTATAAAGCTTGCTGTATATCTCACACTGCAGCGTATTGGTGTTGGGTTTGAGAAAGAACAAAGTCTTGCTTTTGTTGGTGCCGTCGTCGTCGACATCATCAATGTCACTATACACTACGACTCTCTTCTTCTTGTTTGCTTCTTTCGGCCTCTTGATGTGTTTGTGTATAAACTTGGCAATGTCGCTTATTTCGTAACACCCAATCGGTATTAGGATGATGCTAACAGATGGCGCTCCTTTGACAGAATAATAGAATCGACCACTCGATATGTTCGGTATGCTGTTGTATGAATGGAAACCAATCAATGCCAAGCCGTAAGTGCTATCTTCGTCCAATTGGAGCGGCGGAGAAAAGTCTGCGGTTAGCGTCGACGTTTGACCTGTCACTGTCAACAGCAAACACATGACTGACACTGAATGTGGTTATGTACTTCTATTTAAACCATTCCATATGCGCGCCCTGTGCTCAGAGTCTAGTAGGGGATTCAAGACGCGTGAGGCGTGATGGAGTTTTTTGAAAATTTCTTCTTGAGAAACAAACCGTAGCCGCCTTTAACGGTCTTGCGCAGAAACAAACGGGAACCTCCATGTTTGTTGTCACCGCCGCCAATGCTCTCCATTGCGGTATTATGACGCTTGTCATCCTCCAATTTCTTTTTGGCATTGGCCGAGGAGATGATGGTCCTGGCTATGGTGCTGACACCACCTGCCAACGAGCCCAGCGCCCCCAGAGCGGCGAATATCGGAAGCAGAGGCAGCCCACCACCACTCTTCGCTTCGAACGGTATTATTCGGGATACTCTGATTTTTTTGCGACCACCCAATTTTTTCACTTGAGCACGGGCAGCACGCAGTGCCACCAAGGAGGATTTTCGCAGAGCCTTCGTCCTCAAATCTTTCAGCTGATCAGGTTTCAGAGTTTTTCGCAGAGTCTTGGTGATTTTCTTAACCACATCTCGACGGAAAGACTTTGGCTTTGCAGCAGCAGCAGTTTTCTTCTTCAGACCCATTCCCAAACTACGTTTTGCCTTCATGTTGTACTGACCAGCCAAGCAGCAGCTTTCTCACAAAATTTGGCGTCTTTTGATTTGACACGTTCCCAAGCTCGATTTTCCAGCGCCCAGTCGGCCTTGTGTCTCTCCTTCAAAGACTTGTTTTGCGAGTATGCAATATCGTGAGTCTTACAAGCCGAATCCAAAGGGTTCACACCAGGGTCTCCACGTGCCAATCTCTTCTGTAGTTTGGTACCCGGTCCACAGTACTGGTATCCAGGCAAATGGAGCTCGAATGGCAGATGATTAATCAGAGAATTCACCACTCCACGATCTTCTTCTGCAAGACACTGACGCGAATGATGTTGCGCACCTACTTACATAGCTGTACTCCACTCAAAATGTCATTCGAATGTCAGATGTGGGCGTGGTCACACACACAAACTTTCAATCAACTCAAACATGAAAGTGTTTACGTTTATTCAAAGTCGCTGTACCAACCTAAATACCAGCTGTTGCACGATGTTTTGAAACAAGTCAAGGGCGTAGGTTATTTTCCATACAGGGACAACGAGGTAATCGATCTGTCAAGTGCGAAAGAAAACTCAATTTTCATATTTGACGATGTGGCGTGTGACAAACAGAAGAAAATCAGAGAGTTCTATGCCATGGCACGCCACAAGGGTATTGACGGTATTGACCCGACCTACTTGTGTCAAACCTACTCGAAAATACCCAAACAGCAGATCAGGGACAATTGCAACATTATAGTGCTTTTTTGGCAAGACGATATGAATTTGAAGCACGCCTTCGACGAGCACGTCTCTCCGGGTTACACCTTTGAGGAGTTTTGCCGCATGCGCGCCACCTGTTGGAAGGAAGAATTCGGATCTTTGGTCATTGTCAAAGACTTTGATGTGAACAAAGGGCGCTACCGCCTGGGCTTTGACAAATATATACAAATGTGATGCGAGGTGGCACGGCATTTGTACTGAAGCCATGGCGCCGACCACATCACCCTGCATCGAGACGGAGATTGCTAAAGCTGAACGCAAACGTCAAGTCAATCAGTTGTCGAAAATTGTGCGAAAAAAGTATCTGAGTCTGAAACTCGGAAAATCCGAACATGATGAAGCACTGAGTAAATCATTCAAACCCATTATGGTATCGCTGAAAAGATTGAGTCCGGCAGTGCCGCCACTCACCAAGCGATCACGACTGACAGTGAAAAAAGAAGAGAAACAGGAACCGGCGGCACCATCGACTCCAGACTTTATTGAAAAGTAAGAAGACGAAGAAAGCTACCACACAGATGATGGTGATGGTGATAGTGATAATGAAATTCTCGTTAACCATTTTAAAGACGCCAGATCTAGAAATAATATCCCAGCGAAAATACAGGGAAATAGATTGATAGTGAAACCTATGAATTTGGAGAAGAATTTAACAGAAATACAATGGATCGAAACTCTCTAAGTGCACCTTCAACACCAGTGTACCAAGAACATACGACAACCGTGGAAAAGGAAGATAATCAAAATCAGACAAAGAAAACACAGTCCAGGAAACCAGATAAACCAAATACAATCACAACGACTGAAAGGAAAACCCGTCTGAACAGTGCATCTTGTAAGAACACAAGAACATAATACTTCTATAATATAGTCACTCCCATACCTTTTTTTATCAGAGTACTTCTTAAACTAAGAAATGTTCTATTTCTACTTTTTAGTATAATTAGGTAATAAGTACTTTTTAGAATAACTTCTTTTTCAAATGATTTTATTTATAAAACTCTTTTATTGAAAGTATTTTTTTGATACAATATAATTTTATACATAAGAACGATGAATCCATATATCAGAGAGTACCAAAATGAACTTATTTATGCAAACAAAATCTATGAAATTTATAGCTTCAAACCTCTAACTCACCAAAATCAGTTCAAAATATTCCATATGAACATTCGTAGCGTGACAAAAAATATAGGTTCATTGTTTCTATTATTCGATCAACTTTTCGTTGAGTTTGAAATTATAATTTTTGCTGAAACTCACAAACTCCAGGACCCTAACTTATTTTATATCTAAGGGTATGATATAGTCTATAATCAAGGATCACTGAATAAAAATGATGACATACCAATATTTGTAAAAAAACATTTGAAATATGCTTCCAAAAATGTTCAAATAGGTGATGTCAATGCATTAAATATTTCAATTCAAAATGAAGGCCAAAATATTAATATAACAGCTATCTATGATTCCCCGAGTATTTGTCAAAGGGTTTTCAATAGAGAACTCTTGAACTATCTAAACAAAACTCAAAAAGCAGATATTAATGCAATAACAGGAGACATTAACGTAAACTTATTAGAAGATGCTGACTATGTCGAAGAATATAAAAACATTTTGAGCTATTTTGGATATATATCGTGTAACGAAATGTAAAACATTGCGTCACCGTTTTTTCGGTTTGTTGAATTTTATGTTGGTAACACTATCTCATTGAGCTGGTCCAATTTATTCAATTGTGCTATGCGATTGGTAACACTGACGATAGACAGAGTGAGAGAGATTGACTTCCTCCCTTGGGGAACTTCTATCGCCCCTTTCTGAAGTGAGCATTCGAAGCGGTGGTTTGTTTTCTCAGTTTTCCCTTCGGGAAATTTAAAATTTTTCTAGAGCGAAGAAATTAAAGGTCGTATATATTATTATCTTTAAAATGATTAACTTCTATCTGATTCGTTAATCGAATCGATATAAAAATCGATATTCTTTTGGCACGTTTTATTTGAAATTTAAAATTCATTTTTGCTACTTTCTAACATGAATGCAAAATGGCCGTATGTGCGTCATCCATGATTATTTTTGAAATCTCCAAATCTTTGATTAATTAATTTAAACACAATTCGTCATATTGTAACATAATTAACTTTTATCTATTTCACTGATCGAATCGATATACAAATCGATATTCTTTTGGCACGTTTAATTTGAACTTTGAAAATTCAATTTTGATACATTGTAAAATGGCAGTATGTGCGTCACTCTGTCACTCATGAATTTCATGATTAATTTGGAAATCTTCAAAGTTTGAGTACTATGCGTGATCATTATCGAATATCATTTTGTACTCGTACCCTCTTTTGACGAGTCGGTCCTGAATCCTGAAAGACAAAGTGTGGAGATATTTTTCATTAATTCTATCAATCTTGAAGTTAAAAGATTATGAATTAGATCTGTTTCTGTTCGTGCTTTATGGTTTTCAGTGATACAAGTGTTTCTACAAGTTTTTCCTGAATGTTCAGAAGTTATCAATCTGCTTAAAAGGCAAGAACAGTGAATTAGGATCTAAATTCCTGAATCTGGATGGTGATCTGTGAGAAGGTCTGATCTGGCAGCTTGGAGAACAGGATTCATGGGTGAGTAAATGCTTTGAATTCCTCATTTCTTCATCTAAATCAGAAGAAGCTACACTCACTCATGAAGCTTTGAGCTCTTGGTATGATCTTTCGCTCTCTTCTACATCACTACCCATGTTTAGATGCCTTGATGCCTAGCCAGAAGAAGTTTGATATATTTTGATAACCTTTCATTGTCAGTAGTTCTAGACACAAATAAAGCCATCTGCTTTCTTTGTGACTTTATAAGAAAGCATTATCTCAACCCTCTTGCTTTCTCTCTCTCTGTTTCTCCTCAGTCAGGAGATACACATTTCCTTTTCATCATTGATGATTTGCTTGTCAGTTTCACTGAACGTTGGAAATTGACTATTAAATTGAAAAATAATAGAAAACAATATCTCTAAGAAATTCTTTTTCTTATGCTCGCTTGGGATTGAACTCTTCTCTAACATTGCTTAGAAATTACTAAATTTGAGCTTCATTGTAAAATTGAATTCTTTCTATACCTATTGAATATTTCAATCATTGTTTAACTCAGCAAATCTTACAGTACATTTATTGTAAATTCAAATTGTGTATTTCATTTATATATTCCCTGAATAATCTATTTATTGTAAATTTCATCATCATTCATTTGATAATCTGTAAGTAAATCTAGATTAAATTTGTACAATCATGGTCGTGTGACTCAACCTGCCACAAAATACTGGTTTGTGTTTATTTTTCACAGCGTTACCTCATCGTTCGAACATCTTATGAGATACAGGAAAGACCCTGGACCGACTTCAGATTGTATCCAGATTGTATGCTGCTAGTAGAGCAGCCATTGTCTCGAGAGACCATACAAGGCGCCTACATTCTTCGTTAAAGTAGAGCTCTGGAGTAAGTCTTTCTCATCGCAAGAACTGATTATAAAATGTGAATAAACCAACCAGTCATTTCAAGGCAAATATTGAGAGACCAGAATCCTTTGTAACTTTAAAATAACAAATTTGATTGTAACTTTGTCACTTCATTAGAATCTTGTCACATGTTTTGTCGCACATTTGACTTCATTAGAATATTGTCAGACATGTTTTGTCACATGGGATTTTTGTGAATATAGTGTTTTCTGAACTTTGTTTTTTTTATTGTTGAGAAGCACAAAGATCATCCTTTGACAAATCAGTGTTTTTGGTATTTTCATTTAATAAAAAAAAGAACCCGGTGCCCATGCATACCTAATATCTTTTATCTTTATACCTTACATTTGTCAAAGGATATATCTGTCGTACTAGCAGATAACGATACCCACGACCTCCCGTAACAATCTGAGCAGCTCATAGGCATTGCTGTAAAAAAGAGCAAGCAAATAAGGATAAGTGTTTATCTTTAGTTGCAATCGTATATAAATGAATATACAAGACTACCGAGTCACACTTATCTAGACCACATTTTTCTAAATGAAAGAAAAAAATCGAAACAATTAAATTTCAAATCATATATTTTTCGATACAATATCACAGACCATAATCCCATTGCAATCACATTTCAAAAGTACAGTACAAATACACGCAAAGGATCAAATGATAAATTCAAACTATACACTAACTATAAAGAAATGAGATCTGAATTGGAAGCAGAAACATGGAACGATGTTTATCAGGGTTATAATGTGGATGACATATCATGTAAAATCATAAATAAAATAAAATTCT
Source organism: Chrysolina americana (assembly GCA_958502065.1). Taxonomy (NCBI): domain Eukaryota; kingdom Metazoa; phylum Arthropoda; class Insecta; order Coleoptera; family Chrysomelidae; genus Chrysolina; species Chrysolina americana. The sequence goes on from OY293411.1 coordinate 61,101,068, forward strand.
ATATGGAAAAGCATACAAAAAAAGTTAAAATAAAAAATAAAATAAAGTAAAAACAGGAATGGACGACACCCGGATTACAGAAGTCAATTAGCGAAAAAAATAAATTATATAGAACTTCTTTAAAATATCCATGGAATGAACAAATCAAAGACCATTACAAATATTATAAGGCCAATCTTGATAAACTAACAAAACGAGCAAAAAAGGAATACTTTGCAAAGCGGATTGAAGAAAATAAAAACTGTTCAAAAGCCATGTGGGAGACTGTAAATGGCTTATGTGGGAAAAAAAAATCGGAAACAAAAATTGAGGTTATTGAGATGTCAGATGGTACCAATATAAAAAAAAAGAAGACATCCCTAATGAATTCAATGAATATTTCATTGGACATTTGGAGATCTTCTGCCACACAGTGAGCTAACGCGTAGTCGGCAGGCACCTTAAAAACGTCTCGTGGCTCCCTCGGGTTACCCCATGTTGAACCTTCTGTCCGTTTGAGTACAGGGACAAGAACCTCAGAAACATCCTTTCATCCTCCGGTGGTCTGACGGTGCGGACTTGGTCGTGGTTTCCGGCGTTGGAATACGTCCTCCAAGTTTTCACGTGATCCTCGAACAATCTGCCAACCACAATAATGTCGTCAAGATACACCAGACAGGTCTTCCATGATAGTCTCTTCAAAACCGTCTCCATCAATCTTTCGAACGTAGCTGGAGCGTTGCAGAGCCCGAATGGCATAACTGTGAACTGCCACAATCCTGAGCCGTTGGTGAAAGCTGTCTTTTCTCGATCTTCTTGCGCCATTTCTACCTGCCAGTATCCACTCTTCAGGTCTAGGGTCGAGAAAATCATAGATCCAGCGAGCGTGTCTAGCGTGTCGTCTTTTTCTTCACGTTGTTGAGTTGACGATAATCAAGGCAAAACCGGGTTGAACTATCTTTCTTCTTTACCAGTACTACTGGAGAGGACCAGGGACTATCAGATGATTCAATAACACCTTCTTTTTCCATATCACTAACTATTTTGTCAGCCTCTTCTTCCTTGGCAAGGGGAAGTCTCCTGGCTGATTGTCGGATCGGTCGAGCATTTCCAGTGTCGATCTTATTCTGAACCACCTTTGTTCTACCGCCTCTGCCTACTCCGGTATCGAAGATGTCCTGATACTTTCTGACTAGTTCCCTCAGTTTGGGCTGCTGTGCGGGTCTCATGTCTTTGGATGAGATGGCAACAAACTTCTCCAATTCTGCTTGCAAATTACTCGCTTGGATAACAGTACCGCGTACACTCCTCATCACAGAGGAAATTGACAAGCAGTGCCCCAAAATTGTTCCTTTCTTCAAAGACACCGGGTAATAATTAACATTCATTACCCTTACCGGCACAAATTTATCAACTCGCAAAAAGGTCTTCCCTAGGGCGATTCCTCGTCCAATTTTCTCATCATGGAGCTTGGGCTCGAACATCACTACGTTTCCGCTGCTCGCACCCACATCCAGGCGAGCCTCCAAAATGGTTTCAGCCAGCAGAACTCGAATCATTTCTTCACTTCTCCCGTGAAGCACCAACTCTTCTTCATTCACGCGTAGGACGCCGTCTCTAAAATTCAACTCGAACTCTCTGGAGTTCATGATGTCCATCCCTACGATTGCATCGTCCTCGATATCCGCTACTAGAGCCCGGTGTTTCACTTTAGTGCTGCCTAAAGTCAGTTCAATTGAGAGTTCACCATACACATTTGCCGGCTCTCCTGTTGCTGTACGTAGCTTCCAATTCGACGATTCAATTCTTGACGGTGTTTTAGCAAATGTAGACCCAAGAATCGTCCTAGTCGCACCTGTATCTAATGAGACCGTCTACGAAGACACCTCTGTTCTGTCGTTGAAGGACAGCAACATATGCGTTGTTATTTGGAGCTTGCTGGATGCGGGCTGACGATTGCTCCTTGTCCTGTGTTGTTGTCGATTTTTTTAATGTTGGATATTTGCTACGTACATGCCCAAGTTTTCTGCAATTTCTGCATCGTATCAGTCTTCTCTCAGGCATAACTTCCTTCATCACCTTTCGCAGGACAGCCTCGATATTAGCGGACTCCTGTGGATCTTCCTCAATCATCCGGACTCTACTCTGGCTTTTGCAGGATTGCTTTGCTGCTTCGAATTCCGGACCGCGTGCCAATGCATCTACGAGATGTGCGGGGCGTGCTAGTGTTAAGGCTTGCCTTGTTTCTTGGTCACGAAGCCCATCCAAAAATGCCTGAACTGCTAGTCGCTCAATTACATTTTCCGGTGTAGCTGGGTATGCAAGACGAACCAAGCGTGCAATATCGGCTTCAAATTCTTGCAAGGATTCCCTTGATTTCTGGCATCGATTCTTCAGCTGTGAAATGGTACACGTGTTCTAGGTGGGCTTGACCATACCGTAGTTCTAGATGTTTAATCAGCTGTTCATAGTCCTCCTGTTGTTGGGCGGTGAGGGTCTGTAAAATGTGTGTGGCATCGGCACGCAATGCCAGTGTCAATGCTAAAGCTTTTTCCCCAGCATTCCATCCATTTGCTTTGGCAGCAGCTTCGAATTGTCGGCGGTAGTTTGCCCATGGAGTATTTCCGTCGAACTGAGGCGGTTTAAATGAGAGCTTTCCAGATTGAAATCTTGAAATTTTTGATGGCCTTCTGAACTTCCTCCAGGTTCATACTCTCCTCTAGCATTGAGTTTTTATTGGAAATTTCCGGGGTGTGCGCAGAATCCATTCGCTTTTTTAATTCACTGAATTTTTCCTTTATTCTGCCGATTTCTGTCTCGATTCCACCTTTTATTTCCTCGATCTCTGTCTCGACAGTCCCCATTCTTTCTTCTAACCGATTCGCTACACCGCAAACTTCTTCTCTCAAGTTCTTCGAGTTTTCCAGAAGCTTCACTTCTGGATTTTTCAAATTCTTTTCAAGCTTCTCTTCTAAATTTCTCGAAAGTTTTTTTTTCAGAGTATTCGAATTTTCCAGAAATTTATCTTCCATATTTTTTAAGCTGACCGAGTTTTCTAGAAGCTTCTCCTGAAGTTTCGCTTCTAAACTATTCGAATTTTCGAGAAGTTCTTCTTTCAAAGTAACCGAATTTTCTTGAAGTTCTTATAACACTCAAATCGATTCCTGAAACTTCGATTAAAAACGTTTCGGGTCTTCTCCTTCTTCAATCAGTCCATCTGAAAGTCTTTTCTGAAGTACGGCCTTCTTTCCAGTTGTTTCTAACTCACGCTTCTCTAACTCTTGCTTCAATTCACTTACTTTTAGGTCAACCAAGTGAACTCTCCTCGGAAACATTTTGTCTCTTATTGTCTTTACCGAGTTATCAGTCTTTTATTTATTTTTTTATATTGCTCCTGTATAAATACCTGATAAGTCTAGCACCGATGATGGCTTAACAGCCGAAAGCGCTTTGCGTTGAATTTTATTTATATCACACAATAAGTTTTCAGTTTTTTTTTTTCGCGACACGCAAAACTGTCCTGCAAACACTTAACTGTTCGACGGGTCACTAGTCGAAACACTACTTAAAACAATTATTCACTAATACATTGACTTCACTAACTTTTTTATTATTTATTCCTACTGTTGTTATATATCTGCGAACTCTCGAACTGTATTTGTAAATCTCTGTGACTGTCTCTCTGACTACTCCACCATCTGATACACAGCGGCTTATATACTCGTATTTACAGTTCTCGATAAATCGAGTCCACAGAACGATTTGTCTAGATGGCTCTCTCTCGAAACTTCCATTTCTTAGAACGTTCGCGCTTCTTCCACGTGATTCATGTGTTTGTCAGCGGAGAACTTGTTTACATTTCGAGTGTGCACCACTAATTGGATGATCAGGGCCGGTCTCGAAGCCGGTCTCGAAATCGTTACAATATCAACAGCTTCAAGATTTCGAGACACTTTTCTTAAGACATTACTGGGGTGAAAACACACAGTTACTAATACGAGACCGACTACAATTTGGCAAGTTTGATGAAGCTTTAATTACAATAACTACGCTATACAACTTTTCACAACAGCTCAACACTTAAATCCGGCAATGAGGGAACAAGAAATAGTAGGTAGCATAAGTAGGCATTTTAGACAGGAGATAAGTCATCAATTTGCACGAAATTAAGATAATGGACAGACTCAGCGAATACTTACTAAGACTCGAAAGGACATTATCATATAGAAATAGGGACGAAAGACAACAAAATAGGGACACAAACGTATACACAACACGAAACAACACACAACCACAAGAAAACTGTAACCAAAACACAAACTACAATAGGTACACTGATAACAGAACTCTTAACTACCAACCAAAACACCGAGATACAAGACAACAATACACAAACCAAAACCAATACACAAACAACTACCAAAATCGAACACAACAGAATTATAATAATAACAATTACAACAGACAGAGCGAAAATTACAACAAGAGGCCATACAACAGGACACAATATAACAATTACTATCGAACATATAACAACACACAGACAATAAAATAAATAAATAAATACTAAAATATAATTTTTATATAATAATAAAATTCTATAGGGTCTTAGAATGAAAACAGATATCAACAACAACAAAGTAACAATCGAAATTACAATAGAGATAGGAGACGTGATTCAGACCCTCAAAACAATAACGAACAAACTAGACAGATACATTATCAACGACGAACAGCTAGCTTAGATAGAGAAAGAGACAGACAGATAGGCAAAACGAACAAAGGGAAAGACAAGAACCCCAACCCTCGACTTCTGCTGACACAAATTTTTGCTAGGACCATATGGAAAGCTGGACACACATAACTATGAACACCCTGTAGAATTTATAAAGTTGAATGAAAATCTAGAGGAAGAACAATCGGTAGGATTAGTAATTTTAAAAAGTAATTTAAGGGAAAAACAACTTGAAATACTAATAGACACAGGTTCAGAAGCTTCGTTATTGAAAGAAAAATCTATTTCAAAACTAGAATTAATAAACAATCTTATTAAGATTCCAAAAATAAATTTAATAGGGGTTAATGGAAAAAAGTTGCCAGAAACAAATCAATTAATAGACCTAAAGGTACAAATAAATAAAGAAAGTTTGAATTTACAACTACTACTAGTTAAAAATATGGAATTTGATCATCATTGGAACGGATCAGTTAGAAAAATTAAGAGCAAAAATAAATTACGAAACAAAAAGTATTGAGTTAGATGGAAAATATTTTAATTTTAATGTAAAATAACAGAAATTAAGATATAGTAAGGAAACAGGATAATAACATCGAAGAAAAAGAGCAGTATAGGAAGTTAGAAAATACTTTATGTGCAAATAGTGAGAATAGAGTGAATGATTTTGAAAATAAAAATGAAGAAGGGGAAGATAATATGAAATATAAATGTAAAGAGAAATATAATGAATTTATAAAAGAAGTATTGAATAAAAACAAGAGGTTGATAATGAATGAATCAAGAGTAGCAAGTATGTGCACAAAATAGAAGTAAAAGAGACGGACAAATTTAGATCAAAAAACTATCCTATTCCTTATAAATATCGTGATCAGGTTAAGAAGGAAATAGAGGAGATGAGTAGGAACGGTATAATAGAAAGGTGTAACGGTAATTACATAAATCCTATTAGTTGTAAAGAAAAATGGAGAACTCAGACTTTGTTAAGATGCCAGGGAATTAAACAAAATAACAATTCAATTCTTTGGAAAAATTACTAATACAAAATGTTTTTCAAAAATCGATTTAAAACACAGGTTTTGGCTGATTCCTTTACACAAAGACTCTAGAAATTATACAGGTTTTTCCATAGACGGAGTCATTTATGGATTCTGTACGTGTGGTACCATATATATATACTCCAAAGTCGAAGAAACTCACAAACTACACGTAGCTAAAGTAATTGAATTATTGAATGAAGCGGGATTGAAAATAAATTTAGAAGGATGCCAATTTTTCCAAACGGAAGTTAATTATTTGGGGTATAGAACTATACAGTACCTTTCATATTACGGACCGATGCTTCAATGGCACGATTTGCTGGGTTATTGGTTCAGAATCAAGGGGGAGAAGAGGTTCCCATATCTTTTATATCAAGAGTTACGAAAACATGAAAGGAATTACAGCGTGACTGAACTTGAACTGGCAAGCATAATCTTTTGTATAAATAAATAAGGTTTTTCTTACTTGGGGAAATGTTTTTTATTGAGACTGACCATGAAGCTTTGTTAACCATCGTAAATTGTAAGCTATCTAGCAATAGAATACAAAAATGGGCATTATTACTTCAGGAGTACACATTTGAAATTAGACATATACCAGGACGACAGAATTTAATAGCAAATACAATAACATGAATGGAAACCAACAAGACGAACAAAACAAGACAAGTTAAGATTGGAGTAAATGTATTTAGAAATAAAACAGGACTACACTCACTAGAAACAATTATCGAGGACCAAAAAAGACTGACTGACAAAGAAAAGAGGGGAACGATAGACAAAGATGTGATATTTATTAAAATAGTTAATGGGGAAGAGCTTTATGTTATAACAAAAGACCTGACACGTAGAGTAATTAACGACTTACATCACAAATAGGGATTAAAAAGACTTGGATGACATTTAGGGAAAATTACATTAGCAACAAAGACTTGGAAACGACAAAAGACACAATAAATAGATGCAGACTATGCCAATTAGGGAAAATCAAAAACATGATGAACAGAAACGAACCACGAAGAATAATTACACAACAGCCTGTACAGACAATATCAATAGACTACATTAGTAATTTAATAAAGACAGACAACAAACACATACTAGTAATCACGGACCATTTTTCAAAATTTGTTAAACTGTACGCTACCAAAAAGACCAATTTTAAGATTACAAAACAAATACTGACAGACTATATACTTGAAATAGGGAAACCAACACAGATAATACTAGACAACGCCACATACTTCAAAAACGAAAAGATGAAAAATTTTGCCCAAAAGTTAGACATTAAATTAAATTACACAAGTATCCGACATCCGGCTTCCAACCCAACAGAAAGGTATATCAGGGAAGTGATAAAATACCTAAGACTTGTCTCTCAAGAAAACCACAGAATTTGGGACACAAAAATTCCTCTAGTTGAGCAATATTTGAATGAAGTACTTAATAGGAGGAGTGCCCGAAATACATTATGACTGGAAGGATGCCTGAGAGAGAATGGATTAATGATGAAAGAAATTTGATTGAAGTTATGAATAAAGTGAATGGGATACAGAGGAATGCAGATAAGTATGTGAGTAAGGAGAATAAAAGAAGAAATAAAAGGGTAAGTTTGAAAAGGGTGAGTTAGTAATAGTGAGGGCGTTGAGAGTGCCGAATAGTAGGAGAGGGATATGTGCGAAGCTACAGCTACCATTCGAGGGACCCTATGAAATTGATAACGAACACCTAAGAACAGTTATAGGCTAGTACATCCAATTGACAAAAGTTTAAGGGGAATATTCAATATTGAAAGTATTTATAAGTTCAAAACATAAACGAAATATAATTACCAATTGTGACAATTCAGAATGGAGTAAAATTGAAGTAGTTTTGTGGAAAATCAACAAAAATCCATTCTGTAAAGAAAAGAAAAACGAAATTAGTTAAGAAAATTGTTAAAAAGTAAAGTGCTAGGAATCGCACGTTAAAAGGTAAGACCTCCTTAATCCTTGGCTCGCACAAGTTTCGACTTCTGAGGGCTGTCGTTCGTAGGGGGAATAGTACGGTAAATAATAGTTTCGCAGCAGGAACCTCCCATATGAGGTTGCCGAAACTAGAATTGACAAAATTCAGTGGGGATTACACCACATTTTCAACCTTTATAGACTTGTATGACGCTGTGGAACATAATAATACAGCTATAGGAAATAATGAAAAGTTCAACTATTTTTTTGGCTGCATTACAAAGATTTCTCGCCCGGCGAGGCAGATGTGAACGTCTCATTTCTGATTGCGGTACAAATTTTAAAGGTGCGAATGCACAACTTATCAAACTAATGGCAGATGCCGCATCAAAAGAGTCCATATCATGGTCTTTTAATGCTCCGAGTGGTCCACATTTTGGGGGACTGTGGGAAAGGGGACTATGGTCGATTAAGATTCATTTGGCTCGTGTTTTTAGTCTACAAATTCTCTCTTATGAGGAGATGTATACTGATCTAGTGTTGATTGAATCGACCCTGAACTCACGCCCTCTAACGCCTTTAAGTTCAGATCCCAATGATCTCTCAGTGTTGACACCTGGACATTCTTTAACTCTCGAGCCCCTTACCGCTATTCCAACTCCAGATTGGACATCTATGCCACTCTATCGGTTGTCGCGCTGGCAGTTACTACAACGCCTCCACCAAGACTTTTGGAACCATTATCACAAAGAATATTTACACACATTATAGCAAAGAAGTAAATGGATTGATCCTTCCACACCGGTTACTCCGGGCACCCTTGTACTCATTAAGAATGACCAAGGAAGAATCAAAACATTATACAAAGGCGCTGATAATGTATCCCGCGTAGCCGTTGTCGAAACTGCTAATGGCTCATTTCGACGGCCGCTAGTGAAATTGTGTCCACTGCCAATTTCACAAGAATAGTTATGTACTTATTTTTTTTATCTGTTATGTATGTTCATTCCTGGTGGTATTCACGCCTAATTTTTTCTTTATTCACCTTAATGATTTTTTGTTAATACATTTTAAGTAGCAAAAATGCATGGTGCATTTTGAAGTGGGGAAATGTTGGATTTTGGCATTCACCGTGTATGTGGCATTTTCGGTGAACAGCAAACAAAAAACTGGCCGTTACGATAGCGCGAAACTGGACTCGGAAACTGGACTGGAATGTTTAAAGTTTCGCTTTGTTTCATAAATCTGACTTTTTGTGTGTATGTGTCGTAAACTCCAAGAGGAACAAGGACTTCCAGGGCTAGCTCGAGAAGATATATCATCCGGCACAGTCACTAAGGTTGGTAAATTTTTTGTTGCCACGTATGAAAGTCGCCACCATTTCGGACATCCAGTTTGTTGAACAAATTGCATTATTTTTTTTATATAATATACAGTCCATTTCAAATTCGAACCACTATAGTTATCGCATTGGGAGTGAAAATATTATAATTTAAGTAGTTTCTAAGCTGTACAAGTATAATTATTGAATTTTTAAAAACAACTCATTAAAACAAAAGTGAAAATGTATTGACACAGTGATGAAAAATATCGCGAGTGATTCAAGAATCAAGGAGATGAAAAATAGGTTATCATGGGAAAAAGGGGTTTTGTTGAAAAAAAAGGAGGGAGTTTTAGAGACGCTAGAAAGAAAGGAAGAAAATTTTTACTGATTATTCTAAAAACAAGAAAACCAGAAAAAACTGAAAGAAACATTATTAAATGATCATGAAAGTACAACAAATGGGCAAATCTTGAGACTGAAATAACCAACTCACGTGTAGCCAAAAAGGAGAAATCCAAGGTATTTATCATCAATTTGACAACGAAACGTATACAAATCAAAAGAACTAACTCTTCCCAACGCTGTTACTACAAGCTGTCTTCAATTCTACCCCAAGAATTCAAAATTTCACTTTACAAAACTATTCGTGCATAATCAGTGAATTTTTTTAAAAAACCTTCTGACAATTTTCATCACTTATAAACTGAATTCACTGCATTTAAAGGACTATTATTAAGCATCTTCTGTTCGAGAAATATTTCAATTCATAGTGGAAAAAGCTAGGTTAGGTCACCTTTTCACCTTGCAAACATAGTCAGAAATTGCAGAAATCACGTTTCACTCGTGCTATTCAGACAAATTCAAAGCTTGTACAAGGTTTATTGGTTGTCTAACTTCTGGAGATTGAAGTACCTATTACAATTATTTTTGATAGAAATAACTATTTAGATAGCGTTAGAGCAGATAGAAAGGTAAGAATTTTTTATTTGAACACCATACCATTTTCTGAGTTACTGATTTAATAAATATAACCAACTTCTGAGTTTGAATTCATGCTATCTATTTACCTACTCTTGGTACAATATTTTACCAAAATTTATAATATTCACACATTGGAAAGCCCTTTCCAAGAATCCTATCCTGAGAAAGAGAATAAGTACTAAATGTTCCTGAGCTCCGACTGGGAAGAGATCAAAGAGGTAAAATCTGTAAAGTAAGGAGCAAGTATCGATCTGGGCAAACTGTTAAAAAATATATACAACAATTTCAAATAATTTTATTCATATAGAACATAATTTCTACAACCACAAAAAAGCAAACAAAAAATAAAATATTAATAAATTACTTAAATCAAAATATAACATTATATATATAATCATATTCATAACGAAGGTTAAATGTCATCACAGGTAACAGACGATATTGACATTGTAATAACAGAATCAGGTGTCACCACTGTCACCAGATTTACGACATACCAGAATGGACAACATAAAATACAAAATACTCCTGGTGTGCTCTCTCTCTTTCCCTTTCTCTGTCGCAGTAACGTTTGCGCCTCTTTTAAATATACTCACATGCTGCGTATGAAATATACCTGTTTCTCTGTCATACTGGATCGGTTCTGTTGAAGATATTGCATTGAGGTAATCTGAGCTGAACACACTGTATGTTGATTAGATTTATTAAGTAGGCAATTTATGGGCCCAGAGCATCGTTGAAAGCGTTTATTGTACGTAATGCACGTTCCACTGGTGAAATTGTTTTATAAGTATTGAACCAGTCATGGAAAGTGAATCCGAAGTTATGAACATTCAGTCAAGTGGTGTGTCTCTGGCTGTTATCAAACTGCTTTATGATAGAAATAGTTACAGTGCATGGAAGTTCAAAATGAAAATGTATTTGATGCATGAAGGTCTATGGGAAGCTGTAGCAGGATATTCTGAAGGTGATGAAACGAGCAGAGGAACTAGACAATTAAAAAGTATGAGAGCTTTCACTAAGATTTCTTTAAATTTGGAAGGAGCTGGTCTGATACTTGATGTATGCTTGCTAAGTCATATGAAGATAAAGGACTTGGTAGACGTCTAAAACTTCAAAGAACGCTATATCGGTTACGTTTGTCTGACTTCCGTAGTATGGAACAATATCCCACTGAAATTACCGAATTAGCTCATTAACTAGCATATATTGAAAAGGAAATCGATGATGAGTCCATAGGAGCAATCCTGCTTGGTGGTTTAACGTCTCGTGATGGCACTAGAAAATTCAAATGTCCAGATTACTTCGGAGATGGTTAAGTCAAAACTGCTCAATGAGATGACTTCTAGTTCTGCAGCAGAATCGTCAATGGCAGTAACAGAAAGTTTGGAAGAAACAAGAAAAAAGTAAGAAGAAAGCTGGAGGCTTCATGAAGAGAGAAGTGATCTGTTTCCACTGCAAGAAACCAGGGCCGGGATTCCGAAGTCACGATCGAGCATGAATCGTGTCGTCTTCAAGAATTCAACGATTCCGAGCCTATACGCCGATCGTATATGTGTTGCAAATAGCCTACATTTTGACGAATAGTTGACGAAAAGTGGATTCCAAAGTGACGATTAGGACTCAATGGTGTCGTCTAGACGATTTTGATGTTTACGAGGCTACATGACGATCGTAAATGAGTTGCAAATTGCCTACATTTTACGATTGGTTGACGACAACTATTGTCTTGTCAGTTTATCTATCTTGGTCTGATATATGTGTTGCTCTTTTTCTTAGTGGTCATTATTGCTTGTGTATTTGTTTTCATCCCGTTATTTACCTATGATCCATACTTCTGCAGTAGGGATTTTTTATTCAGAATGGCTTTCAGAGCAACCCAAAGGTTTACTGGGAGTTCTTAATGAATTTTATAAGAAAAAGGGCATAGCTAAGTGGCGAATAAATTACCCTGTTGAAAAAAATGGGGAATTATTTCGAAGATTTCTGAGGGTTGTGCTCGTAAAGGTACAGCCGGTTGACGGAAACAATAACTATTTTTTTATTATTATTACAAGGTACCATTACATCTGTTGCAATATTTTTTGGAAATATTAATATTATTAACGAGTTCAAGGAATAGGATGTAGGTACCTATAATGATATACAAATAAGTATGCACCAAATGTACGTACTCCTTTGAATTAACTTTCAACAGAACAAGCAACACAGAATTACACTATGCGAGAATGGATTCCTAACAAAGATATACATTAACAATTAAAGATTCTTCTTATAATGATAATAATAGGAGTAGTGTACATAACTACAGTACAATAATTATTAATATTATTATAGAGTATTATACCTAGGTGAGTATAGGATTACCATTCCCGGTTTACTGCAATATCAAATTGTATGCCAGTAATATAATTTATACACTGCATTGAAAGAAGAGGCTACTTCAAAAGTATTATATAGAGAGATATAGGTTACCTATTGACAAATTTCTTTATTTTATAAATGCTCCAAAAACAGCGGATGAACGATTTCAAAAATAGTCATGCAATTTGTCTAACAAATTCAGTGAAATTGTAGACAACTGGAAATTTCTAAACTTTCTATAAATGCATTTCGACTTCTTAAACAATAAACAACGGTCACGATTATCTTTTCAAAGTTAATCGGAATTGGTAGAGGTACACCTACCTATCATGAAAACTTGCCCCTAATATAATTTGCTTATGTTTTCTGAATAAAATTAGCTATAGAACATTCACTTTAGAGCATCCTACAGGTATGTGCAGTTATTACAAATTGCTTACAGCTTACAGCAAACTTGCAGAGTAGAGAATAGGTATATGAAAGTTGTAACTTGCATTTATTTAATACATTTGCAATGTCAGTATAATACCTCTCCTCTTGTTACTCTTGTTTAGATTCAAGGAAACCTACCTATACAAGGTAGAATTAAGCGCAAAAACAAACGTTCAAGAAATGAATTTCCTTCTTAGAAGAAAATAAAATCAATACTCTGGACTTCTTCAACTAATAATGTAAATTTAAAATCACAAAAAACTAGCAGATTGAATAAAAAATATTGAGAATATCGAGATTATGTCAATTATCAATTCAGAGTTTTATGTTTAATGCGGTTTAATTCATCATCTTACCGTTCCATGTTGATTTTATTGTGTTGAGTGATCGAGTATCGAAATCACCCGACGATTTTATTGGGAATCAATTATTATAGTCGAATCGTCCAAGAATGTCATTAAGGTAAGTATTTACAGGAAATTTCCAATCAAACCAAGAGGTCCCGAGTTCGAATCCGGGTTGGTCCAGATTTTTTTAATTCACTTCTAATTTTCATCTTTCCGTTTGCTATGCCAAAAACTTATTACAAACGTTAATGCTACTTTATTTTTTATTTCTTCTTATTTTCTACGATCTACGATCATGTTACCTCCATTTTCATCAAGTACCGAGAACACCCGACGATTACTTCTTGTCGTCTGAAGTTCGAATCGTTTATCGTTCGTTCGTGATCGAATCGAAAGTTCAGAATCCCAGGGCAGGCCACATAAAACCTAGATGCCCGAAGATCAAGAATCACGAAGAAGATAAAGTGAAGAAGGACTATAGCCTTTTAATAGTTCTTTCAGCTAATATAAATTCTGATAATTGGTATGCTGATTCAGGTGCTTCAGCACACATGACTTCCAAAGGTATGATACAGAATTATTCTAAGGTACAGGCAGATTTAGAAGTAACTGTTGCAAATAATGATAAACTTTATATTTTTCTAACCCTTCTTGTCAGATAAATACAATTACAAATGTCGTTTATGTGCCAAATTTGAATGCTAACCTCATTTCTGTTTCAAAAGCAGTAGGAAAAGGTTTCACTGTAGTATTTGATTCTATGGGCTGCTCTTTTTATAGACAGGATCAGTGTAAAATTCATGGTGATGTTTTATCTGCTTCTTTACAGAATGTGGAATTGGATATATCGCCTATTCCAGGAGAGCATGTACTCAGGGTCGATGGGAAAGACAGTGCAGATCTCTAGCATTCAAGATTGGGTCACTTGTGCCGATATGGTATGAACCTTCTCAAAACGAAAATGGCTTATGGTGTAAATTTTTCAAAGGAAAATGATTAAATTTGTGAAGTCTGCGTCGGTGGAAAGCAACACCGATTACCATTTGAAAAGGATAAACATAGAAGAGGTGAGAAAATTATTGATATTGTGCATTCTGATATTTGCGGTCCTTTCAGTATTGAATCTTTATATGGAAATAAATATATGTTGATATTTGTTGATGATTTCACACGAAAAATCTTTTTTTTTGTATCAGTTCTAAGACTGAGGTGAAATCAAAGTTTGTAGAGTTTCAAGCTCAAGTAGAGAATGAAACTAGAAATAGGATCAATATTTTGAGGACTGACAATGGCACTGCATTTATTAATAAGGAACTTAGTGAAAATCTAAAAATGCGAGGTATTGAACATGAAACCTCAGTTCCCTGTAAACCTCAGCAGAATGGTGTTACAGAGCGTACCAATCGTTCTGCGGTTGAAAAGGCCAGATGTATGTTACTAGAGGCTGGTTTACCAAAGGGTTATTGGGAAGATGCTGTCAGAACAGCTGTTTACTTGAAAAACAGGTCACCTCACAGGTCTATAACTGAAATGACCCCAGAGGAGAAATGGATAGGTTATAAACCAAATTTGGATCATTTAAAAATCTTTGGATGCAAGGCTTATGTTCATATTCCCAAAGTGGGATGCTAAATCCGAGATGTATATATTTGTGGGATATAGTGAAACTTCTGAAGCATATCGTCTGAGGGAGGTCTCAAATTATAGAAAAATAATAGAAGCTAGAGATGATATTTTCTTAGAATGCAGTTTTCCGAAACACTGTGAGGGAAATGAAAATCAGGATGAAAATAAAATTGAAGTCTTACACCCAAAAATAACTATATGCGTAATAACATTTCTTTTACTGATTCTAGAGATCTTGGTGTTGAGGAAATGGAATCAGACGGATCCCAAATATATTCAGAAGAAAATACTGGAAATGATCAATTGGTGAAAGTAGATAATAAATATTCTTCAATAGAGAAAACGAAATAATTCTTGATACAGAGGGTGGAAATAGAAGATATCCTGAGAGAGAGAGAAAAATAAGACAGTTTCCTGGGTTTGAACTATACAAAACTCAATGTGTTTTCCAATCTGAGCCAGAAACTACAAGAGAGGCATTATCAGAGGAAGAATCTGAAGAATGGAGGAAGAGTATGAGTCCTTATTGGCTACTGAAACCTGAACGTTTGTTGTCAGACCTAAAGACCTGAAGGTTATTCCTTGCAAATGGGGTTTCAAGAAGAAAAGGAATGAAAAAGGTGATGTCAAACCCAAGGAATTGATTATGAGGAAACTTTCTCACCCGTTGTTAGATACTCTACAATAAGAACTCTGATAGCTCTGGCTGCTGAATTGAATATGGATATACATCATTTGGTGTATATGGAACTGCCAGAAGGATATGAAGTTAAAGGACTGGAAGGAATGGTTTGTAAATTGAATGGGCTAAAACAGGCATCACGAGCCTGGAATCGAACTGTTCATGAAACACTTCTAGATATCGGTTTCAAGCAATCTAATCACGAAAACTGCGTATATCATAAAATTGATAAGAATAAAATGATTTTTGTAGCTTTATGGGTGGATGATTTCTTTGTTTTCACCAATTGGAAAACAAGAAATGGTGAATTTGAAATCAAAATTTTCAAACCATTTCAAATTGAAGGATCTGGGAGAAATACAGCATGGCCTTGGTATTTCATTTAGAAGAAACAGAAGTGAAGGTGTCATAAAAATCAGTCGGGAGTGATATATTATTGATCTGCTAAAGAAGTTTGATATGTCTAATTGTAAATCTGTTTCAACTCCGGGTAGTTCGAACATTCAAAAGGAACTATTGGCAGATGATGGTAATACAACTGATGTTCCTTACCAATCTTTAATAGGAAGTCTGATGTACCTTGCTGTTGTAACAAGGCCGGATATAGCTCATATGACAAGTTTTTAAAGTCAGTTCAACACATGCTTTGAAGAAATTCATTGGAAAATGAATAAAAGGGTGCTTCGATAATTGCAAGGGACAAAATATATGGGAATTGTGTATCAGCCAGTTGGGAACAACATCATTGGATATGCTGAAGCAGATTATGCAAATGATTTGTCTTCAAGGAAATCTTATACAGGGTACGTATTTACATTGGCAGGTGGTCCTATTTCTTGGGAAAGCCGAAAACAGAGATGTGTTGCTTTGTCTTCCACCGAGGCTGAATACATAGCTCTATCTGAAGCATCAAAGGAAGCTGTTCATCATAATACCAGACAGAGTAATGATTTCAAACTTCCACTTCCTAAAAGTACACTCATCAAAAACTCGATATTTTATAATGGATGTAAGATGTTTAATCACCTTCCAATAAATATCAAAAGTATCACATCACTTTATCGTTTCAGAAAAGATGTAAAAAATTTATTATCAGAAAAAGCTTATTATAGTCTACAAGAGTTTTATAATGATGATATCTAAAAATCATAATTTTTATATCATGAATCGAGCATATAGTAAGTAAGCGTACAATTTGTTATTATTTTTTTGTTCCTTTGTTATTGATTGTTTCTATATCATCCACAATTTGATTAATATTATTTTCTGCTTTCATGTACATACTCTCCATTTGTTCATAAACTGGAAATCCCGAGCTGGAGTTGCAGAGAGATGCAGAGATGAAGAAGTCCTTGTGTAATGATGGATGAGCATGTATTATGTTTTGTTTCATTCCCTCATTCGCTAAGGACCAAATGGTGGTACTGTAGGTTTTTCCGGGTTTTTCCTGCAGTTGAAATAGAAAATGCGCCATTAAATTTTCAAGTCGGCCCGGAGCGCATATAGTGGTGGTGTTCCTTCATCTGGGATGATATGCAGATAGTGGGGAGTATCACCATTATACTTTATCATTAATTAATTGAATTCAATTTTAATATTAATCCAAAACCATAAAGCTTTGTCTATAAGTTTTTATAACTTCCGACAATAAAATATATTTTTGACTTTGACTTTGTCTTTGACTTTGGATAGGTGAGAAAAAGCCAATTGTTATTTATAATGATAACCAAAGTTCTCAAAAGTTGATAGTAAATTCCGCTTTTAGGAATAAAACAAAACACATTGAAACTAAATGCCATTATATGTGTTGATTAGATTTATCAAGTAGGCAATTTTCTACTTTGTGTTGAAAAAAATGTTTATAGTGATCATATAAATCGACACTCCCAACGAACTAAGACGTAACTCATTTTACACCATATTTCAGGAGAGCCAAAATAATGAATTTTTTTTTTTCAATATTTGAGTCAAAATACAACTTTTTTTCAAGTAGATTTTGTCGTAACTACTTGGTCTAGAAATACAGATTTTTTATCGTCAGCATCAGTTTTTTAAGCTGAATACAACATGTTCATATATTTCATCTCTATTCCTTATAATCTGGAAAGGTCTATTCGACTATGATGACTAACACGGTTCACAGCCGTATTGATAGGACTGCCGCTTACAAAGACGAAGATGCCGAGTTCAAATCTTCAGTTCGCGGATCTTTTTTGTTTAATATTCATAGGAAAAGCGTAGTGTGTGACGTTACGAAACTTGAGTGGCAATACTGACAGATTGAGGTTATGTTGAATTGGGGATCGACGTTCAAAATGTAGTCCCTTTACGGGAGCGGAATCTTCCATTCTTATTATGAGGCCCCATTCCGGGGGGCGGAGGCCCGTCTCAAGTAACGCAGTAGCTACTGTTCACAAAACAGGAGCATCGGTAGCAATCAATCAATCAGTTACGAAAAATATTTAAACAATGAACGCCGGTGACGATAAATTATAACACTTGAGAGTATTTTACTACATGAAGGTAATAATAACGATGTTTCAAGAATTTGAATAAAGTATTTCCGAGGTCAGTTGAAAAAACTGAAAGGAATATAATGGCAGCGTGGTGCTGTGGTTAGTGGCTGTGGTTAGTGCATAAGTATTCATCCAGCATTCGTTCGGTGCACATTTAAGTGAGAACCTGTGCTAATTTCAATATCACAGGTGAGGAGTAAATTGCGAATCCAATCAGCGATATTGGCTTGAGACGAAATCGATAGTACCACCTGAAGATTAGGCAGTTAATCGAATTGCTTCTCGAAAGGTGGCTAATTGATCAAATTAAATAGATCAAAGGGTATGGTTAGGGTTTGAACGTGAGCGAGCCCATATCAGGCCCTCCACTGCGGCCAATGGCCTATTGTGGCTCCCCAAAGGTATACTCCCACTCGCCCATTGCTCCAAAGTTTTAATTCAGCTACCGCCCAATAGGTGTTTGGAAGCTGATTCATTGATTTTTCCATCAAGATCTACTCGCGTGGATAGAGTACTGTGAATGTTTTCGCCACTGGGGGCGGAAATGCTCCCCAGAACCATATTATCATGCATCCAGCGCTCTAAACGAAGGTTACAAGCACATAAAAATTATGAAAGAGACACCAACACCGTCCATGAAGCGAATTCTACTGCGAAGCCTATGAATAATTTTAAGCGAGCACCAAACCAACATTTTAGATTCTAACCTCGAAAACCACCAGCACACACATTTGTAAAGATCAACAGGTTGAAATTCAGGAAATTCACGACGAAATCACCCGTGGACTGGATGAGGCAAAATATCTAGAAATTCCAAGACCATTCCCCTAAAGATTGATTCACTGCCCCTGAATGAATTTGGAGGCAAGTGGAAACCGACCCTATAAGAGAATTTAGACAGCAAAGAAAAGCTAAACTACAATTAAAAAAAGAATACATCTAAAGTGGAAATTCCATCAAATTTGAAAGACACCTCTACAGCTTCCCAAAATATGGATGAGGATGGTTTCCAGATCCCTCGAAAAAGGGGTAAAAAGAGTAAAGAATGCATACCGTACAAAGCTGATATCACCACAGAAAATTAATTCAATGAAATCTCTGATGATGAAACACAAGAAACGCACCAAATACAGCAAGATTCGAAAAGAAAGTACAAACAACCCAGAAAACTGCCAATGGTCACTTCCAACAATTCGCTGTCTCTAATAGTAGTAGACGGGGTAAGCTGCACAACAGTGCAATAAAAGAGGATAAACCACTGAAATATTAACAAATAATTATAAATGCTAAGACAGACTGCTAGCATCTCTAAAGATGGGTCTTGTATTTCATACCTTCTGTAGTAAAACTGCACTAAACCAATTTTTCTAATTTATTTGAAACACTACTTAAAACAATTATTCAGCTAAAACATTTACTTCACTATTTTATTTCTACTGTGTCAGTTTCCATCTGCAAACTCTCTTTGTAACTCTCTGTGACTGTCTATGACTATCTCCCGCCGGGCGACTTATATATCCGTATTTACAGTTCTCGACCATTCGAGCCTATCGGGCGACTTCTTAGATGTCCCCAGAACCTTCGTTAGAAAGTTCGCGTCTCTTCCACGTGATCCATGTGCCTGTCAGCGGAGAACTTGTTTACATTTCGAGTTAATTGGATGATCAGAGCCGGTCTTGAAATCGTTACATTGTCTTCTTCCTAAAGACGTTTCGTCCCGAAATGTCATTTTTTGAGTGTGAGATATCTGCAACGTTCGATGGAAGTAGCACTCCACAGTCTTCTAGGAAGATGGTTGCAGCACACCTAAATTTCGACTCCGCTGAATCTGAATTTTGTCTCCAACATGCTCCTTATAACTCTCCAGTCCAGTCCATCAATCCCACAAGCCAATTCTGGGATTGCCAGGTCTACAAGATTTTGGTCAAGCATCGTGTCTCTCAATCTGGTAAGGCTCTTCCAGACATCCTCATGAGACGGTTCATCTTAGAAATGGTTCTTGGTAACCAGATAGTAGATGTTTCTCTGGCCCTTCCTCAGCTGTAACACCCCTCCAAGTTCCGGGTTCTGTTCCCGCAGTTCTTGGATTCGACCGAACTTCTTGGAGAAAACTACGGCAATTCCTCTGGACATTTCGAGATCTTCTGCCACACAGTGGGCTAACGCGTAATCGGCAGGCACCTTGAAAAGATCTCGTGGCTCCTCTCGGGTTGCCCCATGTTGAACTTTCTGTCCGTTTGAGTAGAGGGACAAACCTCTGGAACGTAATTTCGTCTTCCGATGGTCTGACGGTGCGGACTTGGTCGTGGTTTCCGGCTACAACATACTCTTCAAGGCTCCATTGTCCAAGGTAAGGGAGTTCCATTGGGACCAATAAGACTTGACGACTGGAGAACAACTTGCTATTTCCTGCCACGACGGTCTTCGATCATTCTTCTTCCAGCCGATGACTAAACCAAGATCTGGATCTTTCTCTTGGTTTTTCTGGATCTTGTTGTCATTCCAATTATCATCCACCGCTGTAGTTCTACAGAGCGTCGACTCTTTCTCCTCTGCTTGTCGGCAGTGCGAACATGGTGCGAACATGGGCATGGTCTTCGCGATAGGGCATCCGCATTCTTATGGCTGGTTTCCGCTCGATGTTCAATCTCAATGTCGAATTCTTGGAGCCTCTCAATCCAACGTGTCACTTGACCCTCGGGATTCTTGAACTGTAGGAGCCATTTCAGAGCTGCATGGTCAATTCTCAGTAATTCCGCTCCGGTTTACTGAGGGTCTTGCTGAAATAATGATGATAATAATAATAATAACTACAGACCGATAACATGCTTGAACGCATGTTATAAGATGTTTACACGCATCTTGTACATGCGAATACTCTCCGCAGTTGAGCCGGTGTATGAAAGGATATATGAGCAAAGAGGGTCAAAAAAGGGGGTCGCTGGCTGCAAGGAGAACCTGCTGATCGACAGATGCATCACGCAGGACTCCGTGCAGTATAAGCGTAACCTTTCAATGGCCTGGATCGATTATCGCAAGGCATTTGATACAACATCGCATGAACTCATCATGCATTTGCTCAGATGCCTTGCGGTACCCGATCAAATAGTGAGATGCATTGAACAGCTGATGCCGCTCTGGAGGACTCGATTTACCATAACATCTGGTCAAGTCAGAGTCCAAACAGAGCAGGTTATCTTTAGAAGGGGCGTGTTTCAGGGAGACTCCCTCAGCCCTCTTCTCTTCTGCATCTCACTACTGCCATTGTCCATTGCACTACGGAAAACCCGCGGATACAACTGCGGCACCCCCAGCAACCGGAGGCATAAGGTCACCCATCTGTTTTACATGGATGACCTTAAACTTTATGCCTCCGGAGAAAAGGACCTTCACCAGTCCTTAAGGGTGGTGCAAGAGTACACGCATGCTATCGGAATGGAGTTTGGGATAGACAAATGTGCCACGGTTCATCTCAAAAGAGGACGATGCGAGGAATACGGAGAGAACGTTCAGCTCGTAGACGGAAGCATCCTACATCATCTGGATGCCGGAGAGACGTATACCTACCTAGGGGTGGAACAACGCCACACCCAAGAGGTAGCTACTGTCAAAAGCTCTCTCCGCGGCAAGTATCAGCACAAACTCCGACAGATCTGGTCTTCAGAACTGTCGGGGAAGAACAAAGTTGCTGCAACTAATATGCTTGCCGTTCCGATTCTACTTTACTCCTTTGGAGTAATGAAATGGACTCAGGAAGAGCTGCGACAACTCGACGTAAAAACTCGCAAAATGATGCATCTTCATAGAAGCTTGCATCCTAAATCGTCTGTTCCACGGTTATACTTCCCCAGACAACGGGGAGGCCGTGGACTTTTGAGTTTGGAGTGTCTACATGACAGAATGGTACTGGATGGAGCCTGTAAAGTCATCAGGAGTTCAGATCCCCTTCTCTGCTTGGTATGTGATCATGAAAAAGCAGGGATTGGAGCATTTCTTTTCAAGGCAGCAACCCGTGCAGCCGATGAACTCGGTCTCGTATTCGACACTGAACGGACAAACCCAAACTCTATCACCGAGTTGGAACCCGTTCAGCAAAAAGCCCACGTAAAAGCTGCGGAGTGTGAGAGGCTCCTGCAGCTACATAAGGATAAGCCGATGCATGGGGTCTTCTTCAAGAACATTGAAGACCTAGGCTTATCCAGAGACCTGACCTTCTCGTTTCTCAGGTCAAGTGGGCTGAAGTCGGAGACCGAGGGATTCATAATGGCCTGCCAGGATGGTGTCTTTAACACTCTCGTCTACCGCAGTCGCGTGATGGGTATAGAGGTCCCTGACACTAGATGCAGAGCGTGTCGTGGGGCAGCTGAGACCATAATGCATTTGCTGTCAGCTTGTCCAGCTTATGCGGTCTCAGCCTATATCCACAGACATAACGCGGCCCTACGAGTGTTGTACTACCATCTACGACACTCGTACGGTGTAGACTAGACACCGGTGTTGCCTTATGCTCCGGGGGATATTGAGTCCGTGGTGGAGAATGAGAAGTGCCGAATCTATTGGAACTATTCATTCCCCACCCTCAGGCAAATACAAGCCAATAAGCCTGATGTAGTACTCCTCGACCATCAAAGTAGGACGATTTTCGTCATTGAGTTTTCAGCTCCTGGCGAAACGAACATCGTCCGAAAAGAGGAGGAAAAACGGACTAAATATCGAGATCTTCTCTTTGAACTCCGCAGGCTTTACCCAAACCATTCTGTCAAGATGGTGGTTCTGATAATAGGGGTCCTTGGTGGAATGATGGACACACTGCTCTCAAACTTAAAAATCATACCGGCTTGCCGTGACATGGCAGAAATCCTAGCCGGGCGTATGCAGAAGGCCGTAATTCTTGGTTCACTCCGCCTACTCAGGGCACATGATTCTCGGACCCAGTAATCACTTACCCCATGGACGTGGGGAGTGTTTACTGGGGTTAATGACACACCAGCGCGCCCTCCGGAAGTGTCGGGGCTCCGGAGACAGGGCCTGACTGGGTAATTCCTAACGGATAAAATAATAATAATAGCGTTTTTATTGATTTGAAAATAGAAGTAAATACAATTTTTTAAACATGTTGGCGATATTTGGCTACAGCCGTTCTTCCATGTAACCAACAAAAAAAACATAGTAGTGAACAGAAGTGGTTCGCAAGCAACAAAAAGAAATATATCTATACACTAATAGTTACAGTTATGAGATTTATTAAGAATTGTGGTACAGCTTTAATAAGACAGAATGATTTTAATTTTTGAGATAAAAAGAAATTAAACAATTCTAAATCTCTCCACATCATGCAAATACAGCACAATGCAGCGACAGTGCAACTACTCTGAAATTATCTTTGAACACATATATACTATAATTGAACTACTACTTGTTTATTAGAATGAATCCAGGATTTGATATGTTTCCTGAAGTTATGCCGGTTTTGAAGTGACTTAATTTGTGCAGGAATAATATTGAAAATCTTCACTGCATTGTATGAAAAGCTCCGTTTAAATTGTGTGGAGGTTCGTCTAGGAATACAATAGAGATCTCTAGCTCGTGTCAAACAGTTGTGATAGTCGCCAAGTTTTGTGAGTTTGACTAAAAGGTAGGCCGGTGTTTTGGAATGGTTGTTGATTTGATATACGAGTCCAGCTAGTTTGCTAAAAAACCTCTCTTCTAAATTTAAAATTTACATTTTCTCATAGATTGAACTATCATGATCATATTTTCTCATTCCACATGAGTATCTCACACACGAATTTTGTATCTTTTGTAGAGTACATTTATCTCTTGCTACAAGGGAGGGCCAATATATTTCAGAACAATACGCCAAACGGGACATAATCAAAAATCAAAGATTCGCATAATAGTAGCTTGATGTTATTTTCGAGATATAATCTGTTCATATATAATAATTTTCGGGTAGAATAGCTATGTTTTACCAGTTGTGGCACATGCTTCTCGAATTTTAATGTTGTATCCAGATGAAGATCAAAGATTTTTACATGGTTTCATTATAGCCAATGTTTTTCCATTCAAAGTTATTTCGAAATTTGGGTCATTGGATATTTCATCACTATTTTGACCAAATAGTTGGGTTTTGGATTCATTTAGCAATAACTTATGTGATTTAGACACTGAGGCAATAGTTTCAAGGTCTTCGTTGACATTAACGCTTGCGAGAAAACTTTCAGATATTGAAAACAAAAAATACAACTGTGTGTCGTCAGCGTATTGATGAGTTTGACAATAATTTATTTTTTATTTAAAAAAAGTAGGAAAATCAGCAGTATACACTGAAAATAACAGTGGCCCCAAGATGCTTCCCTGTGGAACTCCTCTAGAAATATTTTCGAAGTTAGACATTTTTTCCCCTATTACCACCCTCTGTTGCCTCCCACTCGAGTAATTTTTGAAAAAACTGATACTAACCTTACAATTATTTTTGAGATAGTGGGTAAAATACTAATCGGTCAAAATTGTGATGAAATTGTAAAATTTCTAGCATTCCTAGATTGATATCGTCCGATCACTTAGCCTGCGTTTTGATTCTGCGAAGGGTTTGTTCCACCTCTTCGTTTGTAACTGGGTTTAGAGAAAAAGTTTCGCCCTTCAACTCTGAACATATACCATCATAATTACTCAAAATATTGTTATCTGTTGTCTGCAAATCCGGGGCAGAGTTCAAAAAATGATCATTGAAAACGCTCGGATCTATATCAATATCGCAGCTATGGGACGTTTGACGATTTCCAAAAAAGTTTGGGGTCCGACTTGAATTTATGCTGCAAAAATGCTTTTTTTTCAGCTTTAATGCATCGATTAGCAAAATTTCCCAAATCTTTATATTCGTTAAAGGATTAAATTTTAAATTCGGAGTGAGCCAAGGAGCGGGGGGCTTAGTGACACGTTTAGTTATGCAAGGTGCGTGTATATTAAAAAGATGATTGACATTACCATTCCAAAAAGAGATCATCTCATCAACATCGTCCATATCAAATATATAGTCCCAATCAATACTGTTAAAGGAAATTATTATAATTAAAGTGGGAAAAGTTGCGAAAGCTGACGAACTTATGCTGGAATTTTTCTTTTTTACATTTGATTTCACATTTGACTAGGCAGTGATCTGAAATACCATCCATTTTGAATACGGTTACATTATTTATAACATCATAATCTGTTGAGACTAGAAGGTCAATACACGTACTGTTAGTTGCTGTTATTTTTGTAGGCTCATTACATTTCTGAAAAAGATTATATTTCTCGAAAAAAGTCAATGGAGTTTTCGTGTTTTTATTTGTCCCATATAGAATATCGACATTGAAATCCCCACCTAATATAATGAAGTCAAATTTTGGTATAATTGAAGCCATAATATTTTCTAGATCGAACAGGCAGCTTGATAAATTGATAGTTGGAGGTCTGTACAATGTACCTATACATATTTTTTTCCTCACGCTTATCCAAAGAGTTTCTAAAGAGTTATTGTTTTGGTTACCGTCATTACCGTCATCAACTATTTTATATTTGATAGATTCCTTTATGTAAAAAGCCAAACTTCCGCCTTTTTTCTCCTGACGATCTTTGCGTATTAGATTATAATCTGGTACGCTAACAGCTCGGCTTGGAAAATATTGATTGAGCCATGTTTCTGAGAGACTACATATGTCTAAGCACTCCGTTTGCATCAAGTAAGTAGTGATCTTACATTGAAATGGGAAAAACTAATAAATTTGTGTCATTATTCAAAGCTATAGTAGGAACTCCGTTAAATATAATAATATATTGAAAATATTATTCTAGGAAAAAAGGACGATTCATTCAGAGGAGTTTCTTTCGAAATATATAGCAGGCTAGAACTAATTAGACAGGAAACAAAAAAAAACTTTTTTATAAATAAATCCGAAATGAATAGAAATTTTAACCCAAGATAACATTAGTTCAGGCATCAATGTCCAGAATATCTTGTTCGTTATTGATGATGATTTTCTTGTTATATTTTTCACTCCATATGAAAATCTTCCCTCCAAGAGACCAGGCCTTCTTTGGTTCAACCTTTTCTTTTGCTTTCTTCAATAGTTGAAACTTTCTTTTACTCAAGTCCTCAAACACAGATATGTGCTTATTCTTGAGCAACTTTCTGGCACCTATTATTCCGTTTTTCTTGATATTGGTAACGAAATTAACAATTATTGGACGGGGTTTCGCCATATCGTTGTCCTGACGGCCATTGATTGTTTGGCGCAGCTGATGTTTAAATATTGTTCAAAAATTGTAACGTATTTTTAAGAAGATATTCATTATCCGCTTCTTCTCTGAGTCCTTGAATTCTAATGGAGTTTATTCTCTGGTGTTGTTCAAGATCACTCATTTGTGTTGTCAGATGAGCTATTTCAACCTTGTTCTGAAGTGCGCACTTTGACGTATCACTAAGCGAAGTTTCAATGGAGGTGAGTTGTTTTTCCATTTTACTAAACTTACTATCAAAAGACTTTTCGATTTTTGCATAAAACTCTGCACACACTCTGCTTATCAGTTCCTCTACATCTGTGTCCTGAAGCTTGACTTTATCAGTTTTATCTCTGGTTCTGGACGTCATATTTTAATCAGATTGACTGTACTATATATGTGTATATTATAGATTTTAATTCGCTCACCTCCAGAAGTGCACTTATTGCAGCTGGATGCGGGTATCCAACAATCAATTATGGTAGACACTGATAGTTTGCTTTTGAATAAACACTGGATCTGATATCAGGTTGAACTATTTCCTATTGAACTATCACCAAAAAAAAACGGAGCTCGAACAGAAGTACTTCTACTCGCTACAAGACATGAGAGACGAATCAATAACCTATGACTTTTTCCTGGTTCTGTGAAAGGACAGCTTCAAGTCTCACATTGCTTGCGTCTGTATCCAAATTGAATTTTCCGTCCGGAAAAGGATAGCTCAGAATTGGTGCGTTGATCAATGCTCTATTTAGCTTCCTGAATGAGTCTTGGCATTCTTCAGACCACTGGAACTTTGTTTGCCCTTCTGTAAGCCTAGTCAGCGGTTTGGCGATGTTGGCGAACCCCAGTACATATCGGCGATAGTAAGTGCACAGGCCAAGAAAACTTCGAAGCTGATGTATGTCGTTTGGAATGGGCCATTCCTCAACAGCTTAGATCTTTTGCTCATCTTCTGCCACTCCTTTTCAAGAGACAACGTGGCCCAGATATCGTACTTCCTTCTGGAACAAATGGCATTTCTTGGGACTCAGCTTCAATCCGAAGGTTCTTAGTCGTTGGAATACCTCCTCCAAGTTTTTCACGTGGATCTCGAACGATCTGCCAACCACAATAATGTCGTCGAGATACACCAGACAGGTCTTCCATGAGAGTCCCTTCAGAACCGTCTCCATCAATATTTCGAAAGTGGATGGAGCGTTTCAGAGCCCAAATGGTATAACTGTGAACTGCCACAAACCTGAACTGACGGTGAAAGCTGTCTTTTCTTGATCCTACCTGCCAGTATCCACTCTTCAAATCAAGTGTCGAGAAAATTGTTGAACCGGCTAACGTGTCTGGGGTGTCGTCTATCCTTGAGAGAGGGTAGCTGTTCTTCTTCGTCACGTTGTTCAGTTGACGATAGTCTACGCAAAAGCGTGTTGATCCGTCTTTCTTCTTTACCAACACGACTGGAGAGTACCAGGGACTGTCGGCTGGCTCGATGACTCCGTCTTTCTCCATGTCGCAGACTATGTTGTCAGCCTCTTCCTTTTTGGCGAGAGGAAGTCTTCTGGCTGATTGCCGGATTGGTCGGGCATTTCCAGTGTCAATTTTGTGTTGAACCACCTTTGTTCTACCGCCTCTGCCTACTCCGGTATCGAAGATGTCCTGATACTACCTGACTGATTCTCTCAGTTTGGGCTGCTGTGCGGGTCCCATATCCTTGGACGAGATGGCAACTGATTTCTCCAATTCTGCTGGAAAGTTACTGGCTTGGTTAACAGTGCCGCATACACTCCTAATCACAGAGGAAGTTGACGAGCAGTGTCCCAAAATAGTTCCCTTCTTCAAGGTCACCGGGTAATAATTTACATTCATTGCCCTTACTGGCACAAATTCATCAGCACCCAACAAGGTTTTTCCTAGTGCAATTCCTCGTCCAATTTTCTCATCATGGAGCTTGGGCTCGAACATCACCACGTTTCCACTACTCGCACCCCCATCCAGGCGAGCTTCCAGTATGGTTTCAGCCCTCTCAGGTACGCTCACGTCTTCAGCCAACAGGACACGAACCATTTCTTCACTTCTCCCGTGAAATACCAGCTCTTCTCCATTCACCCGCAGGACACCGTCTTTAAAATTCAGTTCAAAACCTCTGGAATTCATGATGTCCATTCCAATTATTACATCATTCTCGATATCCGCTACTAGAGCCCGGTGTTTCACTTTAGTACTGCCCAAAGTCAGTTCAATCGGAAGTTCACCATACACAGTTGCCGGCTTTCCTGTTGCTGTGCGTAGCTTCCAATTCGATGATTCAATATTTGCCGGTGTTTTGGCAAAAGTAGGCCCAAGGATTGTCCTAGTCGCACCTGTATCAAGCAGCATGGTGCGAGGCTCGTTGTTGGTGAGACCGTCTACAAAAACACCTTTGTTCTGTCGTTGAAGGACAGCGACATATGCGTTATTATTTGGGGCTTGCTGGATATAGGCCGACGACTGCCCCTCCTCATCGACTTTCTTTAGTTTTCCTGTGTCGGTGTCGCTTCTTTGAATGTTGGGCATTTGCTACGCACAAGCCCAATTTTCCCGCAATTCCAGCACCTTATTTGTTAATTTTCTCATGACAGCCTCGATATTAGCGGGCTCCTGTGTATCTTCCTCAATAATCCGGACTCTACTCTGGCTTTTGCAGGATTGTTTTGCTGCTTCGAATTCCAGAGCGCGTGCCAATGGATCCACGAGATGTGCGGAGCGAGCTAGTGTTAGGGCTTGTCGGGTTTCCTGGTCACGAAGTCCATCAAAAAATGCCTGAACCGCCAGTCGCTCCATAACATTTTCCGGTGTAGCTTGGTACGCAACACGAACCAAGCGTGCAATGTCTGCTTCAAATTCTTGCAGGGATTCGCTTGATTACTGGCATCGATTCTTCAGCTGTGAATGGTACACGTGTTCTAGGTGGGCCAGACCATACCGTAGTTCTAGATGTTTAATCTGCTGTTCATATTCCTCCTGTTGTTGGGCGGTGAGGGTCTGTAAAATGTGTGTGGCATCGCCACGCAATTCCAGTGTCAATGCTAAAGCTTTTTCCCCAACATTCCATCCATTTGCTTTGGCAGCGGCTTCGAATTGTCTTCGGTAGTTTGCCCATGGAGTATTTCCGTCGAACTGAGGCGGTTTCAATGCGAGTTTTCCAGGATCAGCACTAATCTTGAAATCTTTGATTTCTCTTTGGACGAGTTTGGACGTCTAAGTCCAAACTCGAGTCCAGCATTGAATTTTTGTTGCCTGTTTCTCTGGTGTATGCAGTATCAATTTGCTTTTTCAACTTACTAATTGTTTTCTCTACACTGCCGATTTCTGTATCGATTCCGCCTTTTATTTCATCGTGGAGCGTTTCCTTCATTTTCTTCATTTCCTTCCCCATGTCATCTTTCATTTTCTCTATCTCTGTTTCAACAGTTCCCATTCGTTCTTCCAACCGATTCGCTATACCACATAGTTCTCTTTTCAAGCCTTCTGAGTTTTCTAGGAGCTTCTCTTCTAGGTTTCTCGAATTTTCGTTAAGTTTTTCTTCAAGGCTCTTCATATTTTCTTGAAGTTCTTCTTTCAAGCTGACAGAATTTTCTAGAAGTTTTTCTTCCAGGCTCTTCAAATTTTTTTGGAGTTTATCTTCCAGACTTACCGAATTTTGTTGAAATTCTTCCTTTAAACTATTCGAATTTTCCAGAAATTTATCTTCCAAGTTATCGAAGTTTGTTGCAGTTCGTCTTTCAGAGACTTAGAAGTTTCTTCAAGTTTATTCACAATCGAACTCAAGTCGATTCCTGAAACTTCGAATAAATACGTTTCCGTGTCTTCTCCCTCTTCAATGAGTCCATCTGAAAGTCTTTTCTGGAGTACGGACTTCTTTCCAGTTGTTTTTAATTCACGCTCCTCTAACTCTTACTTCAATTCACTAACTTTAAGGTCAACTAGGTCAACTCTCCTCGGAAACATTTTGTCTTTTATTGTCCTTAACCAAGATATCAGTCTATTATTTAATTCACACATTAGGTTTTCAGTTTCTTCCCGCGAAGCGCAAATCTGTCCTGCAAACACTTAACTGTTCAACGGGTCACTAGTCTATAAGGAACGATAAATGTCAGTTTTTCAACGTGGCGAACACTTCAACACTCATTTATTTCAAACATCCAACTTCAGACACCAATTGTAGTAAAACTGCACTAAACAAATGTTTCTAATTTACTTAAAACACTACTTAAAACAATTATTCAGCTGAAACATTTACTTCACTATTTTATTTCTACTGTGTCAGTCTCTATCTGCGAACTCTCGAACCGTCTTTGTAACTCTCTGTGACTGTCTATGACTACCCTGCCATCTCCCGCCGGGCGATTTATATATCCGTAGTTCTCGACCATTCGAGCCTATCGGGCGACTTCTTAGATGTTCCCAGAACCTTCGTTAGAAAGTTCGCGTCTCTTTCACGTGGTCCATGTGCCTGTCAGCGGAGAACTTTTCAGGGAACATTTCGAGTTAATTGGATGATCAGAGCCGGTCTCGAGGCCGCTCTCGAAACCGTTACACTTTACAAAGCTAAATGAAAAGACTCATGACTTCGTTATAAGAAGCTTAGACTTCGAACCATCTATCGAAGACTTCACAGATCACAACATATTGAAATCAAATATCAAATATATGAAATGACCTCCAGAGGGCTTTCTTTATGATAACTACATCAAAACCCCTACAAGGGACCAATTTTATTTTTACTATACGTCAACCAAATTGAAACTGCTCTCGAGAAAACACACTTCACTGCGTATGCAGATGACTTTTCGCTGATTGTGTCTGCTCCTGATCAGGTTTCTATGGTTGAAAAATGTAGCAATTTAAATTCACTAGCATCCGATTATTTCAATAACAATGATCTATTCTTCAATGTTGATAAGACCCAAATTCTTCAATTTCATCATCGCCAAAATAATATTACACGACTACATTTCGATTATAATAATAATATTTTACAGAGCAGCCTTGACCTGATCAAATTTTTGGGTATTCATTTTGATGAGATTTTGGACTGGAAAGCTCACTGTAAACAATTGATTTCGAAATTGAATTTTTTGACGTATCTGTTTGTGAATTTACGTTTTATGTTGGAAATAAATCAATTGCTGAGTTTGTATCATGCTCAGGTAGACTGAAGACTGAGGTATCGTGTATGCCTTTGGGGAGACTCTACAATGACCAAAAACGTATTCATTGCACAGAAACGTATTGTTCGATGTATAGCAAGGATATCCAAGAAGTTCTCATGCAGAGAATTCTTTGTCAAATATAAAATTTTGCCAATGCCATGCGTTTTTATATTTGAAATGTATGTATATGTATTCCAGAATAAAAAATTGTTTTTACTGAATAGTAATGTCCATAACGTCAATACAAGAAACAAAGGTTTGTTCCATATCCCTTACGCCAGATTTAAAATATCGTCCTCCTCTCCGAACTATCTTGGACCGAAAATGTTTAATCATTTACCTGACATGATCAAAGATGGTAATAATATTTCTGTGTTCAAAATTAGGTTAAGAAATTTTTTATATGAGAAATGCTTTTATAGTTTAGGAGAGTTCTCTTGATTTCACCCTCAATTTGACTATTCCTATATAATTTTGTAAATTATCTGATGGAAAATAAATGATTATTATTATTAAGGTAATTCTCAACACTCGAATTAAATGGAAAATCAAAAATAAAGGATAACCCATCACGCAAAGCAAGCGATGTCAAACATGGGGACATGTGATGTGATGTCTAACTGCAATCACCCAGCAAGATGTATCAGATGTGCGGGAAACCATTCATCAATAACAAAAATCCCAGTTGATGATCCACCAAAATGCTATATCTGCCAAGGCAAGCATAAGGCCAGGTCGTCAGACCGTCTAGTATATACCAAGAAAATTGACGATATCGATGCAGCAAAGGAAAAGCCCTATCAGCCTGAATACAAAAGTCGACCCCATCACCGAAAGAAAATCCATGGATAACCAGAACTAACACATTTAGAGGCCAGGGATTTGATTTCCTATCAGGAAGCTCTCAAGTCAGAAGACAGGATCATACTTCCGAACAATCCAACCAGCACCCAGCAGGCTGGCAAGCAGCTTCTCTCCACCAATTTTTGGAGAGGGGACAGGTAACTCGGGCATCCTGACTTATAGTATAGAATTCCAAAAACTATTATAGGAGACTAACATCCATGAGAAGATAAGATTGATTATAGTTTTTGGGAAAGTGTTGTCGACAAATCCTCGATATTTCCAGAGCACTCCTTATAAATGATGGATTTCTTGGGATTTGCACACCAGTATGGAGTGTGAACCATTAAGGGCGTGTATATTCAATGTCAAGCAGAAGATTGTTATCAATTTTACTGGCGAGCTGAAAGTCGATTTAATGTTTAATGCGAGGAATCGCACGTTAAATGGTAAGTCCTCGTTAATTCTTGGCTAGCACAAGTTTCTACTTCTGAGGTCTGTCGTTCGTAGAGGGACGACAGCTGGTTAACGGAAAAAACATTTCAAAACAATTTAAACACTTTTATCCGAGACCAAGCTTCGGCAGGAACATCGCTTAAACTTGAGAAATTTTACGACTATTAGGGTTCAACGTCCCGACGCAGTGAGAAGCGGAGGGGTAGCTATCCTAATTAGAAAGGGAGTACCGTTTACACAGGTACCACCAAGAAATGCTCCATTGAGCATGTTGGCATAGAACTTGAGGATGGTACTGTTATATGCGATATACGCCGTTCGGAATCGGAATTTTTGTGCATTTGATATGGATGCAATGTTTAGTTCTGCACATAAGGTACTGCTCATCGGAGCCTTCAACGCCAGAAGACCAGAGAGAAATTGCACCAACCAACCCTATAAGATCGGAAAAACGTTGTGAAATTATTCTCTAGACAATGGAATAATAGACTTCTCAGACACTCACTCCCACTTCCCATGAAACAGCTCTACCCCCGCTAACATCTATCTGGTGGGAAGGAAAAATGTGGCCAGTTTGACCGATCTCGACCGTACATAAGTAAACTGAAGTAGACTCACTCCCAGTCGGCGCCTTTGATGTATCGGGTTGAGATTTTATTTTTTTCTGGCATGCGATGGGGTAAGAGGGCTCGGCTGAGTGTTGTCCTGTCTCACTTGATGTCACGGCGTTCTATATCGGATTCATTTTGGTTGCGCGATAGCACAGACTATGTCAGCTAAACGCAAAATTTCGGGTGGAGATATCGACACAAATATGGCAGCGAGTGAACTTACTTCTGTTTACTTATTTACGGTGTCTCGGGACACAATCCGGTCGTGTTCACATAGTGTGGTCAGATATAGCTATGTGAACGCAGACTGGAAAGAGTTCAAGAGAATTATAAATGAATCTACACTTGATTTCCCTGCGTCCTATAACGTAACCGGGGTTTCTTTGATTGCTCGACTGCTCAGCAGAGAACGGCGTAGGTTCTTTGGACTAGATTGCCAGTTTCGGATTTTTTATGTGGCAGGAAAGTGTTTGAAATTTTGAACTTCAAGAATTTGACTGGCTTGGACGCCAGCAATTTTTAATTTAACAGGAATAAAAAGTACAAAATAACTAATGATAGATAATTGAAATAAGATAAATTGATTTCCTTCTGTAACCAGACCAACAATAAAACAATATTTCAAAACAAATATACATTAATAAATTTAAAAAAATATAGTGTCAAAGTAACACGTTGATATTCAAACAATATTATTACTGAATTTGCTTCAGCGACACAGGTTTCCTTAGTTCATTCATACAGTGTTGAGATTCTGACAAGAACGTCTTGGTTGTTGTTCTGCTAAACTGAGCATGAACAAGATGACACCTCACGTAACAGGTTCAGTGAATCGTCTGGTATTAACTATGCCTCCAGTCTCTACTAGTTCCGTTCTGGTTTCGTTGTGTTCCCTCGTGAATAGGGGTAGAGTTCATGAAAAAACGTTGATAGATGTTAGGTTATCACAGATGTAAAACTCAACAGTATACGATACCCTCCTTACTGAATATATGACATAATATTACACGTTAATGAAATGATTTACTCCTCAACACAGGAGTCGAGATGTATGAGTTATCTAGGATAATCTTAACAGCAGAATATTAATGGTGCACCATGAAAAACTTTACTTGAAATCATTACTGAAAATGTGATATATATGTGAATACAAATAAAAAAAGATATAGAAATGAAGATTAATAAATGTCAATATTCAAAGTCCACAAGTTTTGAGGTTAGTTGTCCCGAAAATCAAAATTGACGTTTTGAGGTTAGCACTTCGATATGTATGTCAAATTTGAAAATTTTTAACTTGAAACTTGACGGTAAACGAAAAGATAGGATTGTCAGCTTGACAAAATGCTGTCGCTTTCTGGTATCCAACATGCATCGACAAATAAATATTTTATCTGACACTTACACGTTTATTGGTAGATTCTTTTCGACGTGATCACACATCAGAATTTGCCCTAGGTGATTAATAACTGCTTATCATCGCAACACTGGATCCAATTAACTAGAAGGCCATCATCGATGGTTGATCAACAGGTCATTATATCATTAATTCCGTTGGAATTGGCACTTCCTTCTGGATTGGAGTCGATTGACAATCTAATTCCCAGTATTATTCACTTGAGCTTCATTCAAAAATTCTTATGATTGCTTCAATTCATATGGATTTAGATTTATTACCGTCACCTGATTCACACCTTCAAGCTACTTGTTAACACCTTGACCGCCAAACTAATAAGAGACTCATCCCACTTCTTCAATTCTCGAACTGAATTTCCGACATCATGTCAGTGACATCTATATGAACCCAACGTTATCAACCCAGATGGGTCTGTCTACAAATGAAATTTACCCTTAGACAAGTTCAGCTATTTGCCATCAGCTGTCACTGGACGTCTTAGCTAGTGAGAGAATTCTGTTGTCTACTCTTTAGACAAGTATAATGTTCGTTATTAGGTGTCGCTTCTAGTATGGATTTGGAATTAAAATCTAAATATATATATAGTTTTATCGAAAACATAATTCAAACTAGAGACCTGACTACTAGGAAGGTGATAGTGAAAGGGGTCTACGATATTGTTCCTCACTTCATTACTGGGCTAATTGAGCTAAAATGCCAAGAGCGTGAAAAATGGCTAAATACACAAACGCCTATTCAAAGGGAAAACCTGCTGAATCTAGGACGAGAAATCAACGTGTTGATAAAGAAGCACAGGGATGAAAGGTGGAACAATAAATGGGAAATACGGGACAACTCGTTTGCGTATATCCAGGCACACTTCAAAAAAATGCCGACCAGGCGACAAGTATATATTATATTGCTTCTTGCTTGTTATATGCTGCCTTTTGAAGCAAACGCGCAACTAGCCACCGCCGGCACCGCATCAAAAGGACTAGGTTGTGAAAATCATAACATTCACTAATCAAGCGTCAGCGGTGCCTTCAACGCTACAATACAAAAGCGGCTACGGTTCATACATTTATTTGATTATAATAAAAAAGCCACATTCTACTCAGTAGGGGTTATTTCGTCTAACTCAATAACAAATAACAAAACCTGAGTTGGCGGTGGCGCGGAGGCATCGTAATAAGCTGGCGCTACATGATGCCACGAACACCATCCAACGTTGGAGGCTTGACAGTGCGTCGCATCGTGTGGCCGACCTTCAAACGTTCGCGTTGGACCACGTTCGAGCTATTGTCGGTATTCTTAACTTGAGTCAAAGGAATTCCTAGAACGTTGAAAGAGACACATTCGTCGATGCACTGCCACACGACTCGTGGTGTGTTTTGAAAAGGTGTGTATATTTTTTATTATAATTGGCAACAGTTTATTATTTCGTATTCCCTTGAACAAGAGTTTCTGATAATGCATTATCGGAATATAATATTTCAGTGGTTTTCTCAAGTCATTCATATAATGAATGCAACGTGTGTATCCTCCATGGTGATATAGAGGCAAATATTTGTACCACACTTGCTTCAAGCGTTTATGCTTCAAACATTCGTCACACCGTGTAGCAGAAACGTTTGTCGAACTTTTTGACTCAAATTTCGGTCCAGCGTTGGAGCCAATGTTCGACACATCGTGTTAGCCCCCGGCGTAAGTGAGCATAAATCCGGGACTGCAAATACCCAGTCTGGGTGGGAGTACCTCAGTCTTCAAGCCTCTTTGTATTCTTTAAATACGTGTGATTTCCCGACGGTCGCATGAACCCATTCCGCATTAAATGCGGATGATACTGCGACTCAAGCGCATGCGCCTGCAAGTCGATATGCAGCTGAAAGGTTAAGTTTCCGCATAGATCGGGAAATCATTATCTAGAGAACAAAATTGCCCTCAATCCAACTAAAATCGAACTCATAAATTTCGCGAAAAAGTGTATTATTCATCGCGAGGTTAACACATTCGCGGGACTGCTATAGCACTTATATAACATTGTGTGATGTATCTCGAAGCAAGCTAGACGTATTGTCGGG
This sequence comes from Chrysolina americana, assembly GCA_958502065.1. Lineage (NCBI taxonomy): Eukaryota > Metazoa > Arthropoda > Insecta > Coleoptera > Chrysomelidae > Chrysolina > Chrysolina americana. Next base: position 61,137,872 of record OY293411.1, read on the forward strand.
AGCTCTGTCAGTTTAAGAAAGTCTTGGTGTAGCGTTTACCTCATTTGAAAATGAATTTTTTCCAAGAAATAAGAAGAGGATATTAAATCCGTATCAAAAAAGGTATTTCAAGATGTTTTGCTTGATCGTAATTTTATGGAAAGTTTTGCCGACAAGTTGGCGGAAATGGTGTACAGTAAACTGGCCGACAAAATTGAAAGTCTCAATAATCAAATCACAGTGTTAACAACTGAAGTGAATTCCATAAAAAATATCAACTGTGCCCTGGAATCCAAAGTCGATCTCTTAGATCAAAAATCCAAAATGTGCCTCCTTAAATTATTCGGACTCGAACACAAAAAGGGTGAAAACCTCAACGATACTGTATTAAAACTCTTCGATGAAAGAAATATCGTTACTCGTTGAAATACCCTCTCAGATGACCTGTCATCGTCTAGGTGCTTTTTATCCGGTTCCAATAAACCCAGAGGTGTTATGATACATTTGACAACCGCTTATCTACGTAATAAAGCGTTCATGAATAACAGCTGAAAGGTTCTAAAATGGTTCTGGTAGAAGATCTAACCAAACTGAGATATAACCTGATGACCAAGGCCAAAGGAAAATTTGGAAAGGAAAATGTTTGGTTACAAGGAGGAAACATTCTCAACAAAATTGGTGGGAACATTCTTTGAAGCATGAAGAGGATCTTTCAAAAACTATCCTAAGCTAAGAAGCAGCCCGTCAGTCCATCTATGACATTCTTCACATTCACTCAGCAATAGCATTGTAACTACTTTTATAATCACTTCGTATTAATTGTACCTAACTATTATCTATTAGTATACATTTGAAACAACACAAAAAATTTACCTATATTCTGCTCTCTCCCTCTGCTAGCAAGACAAACTCAGTCGTTTTTTTACGTTTCATTGAAACAAACACCAAACTAGGTAGGTCTGTTTTTATATTCGTGTTATTCTTTTTTGTTTACGAATGAATTTTGTTAATTTCTGCCATTTGAATGTGAGATCTTTGTTATATCATCCTTTCAGGAATTTTAAAATGTTGTTCAGTCCTATGACATCGTAGCAATAACTGAAACATGGCTAACTAATGATTTGAGGGATGATACTGTATCTATGGCTGACTATAATCTTTTCAGATCCGACAGAACAAGATCTCGCGGTGGGGGTGTTGCATTTTATGTTAACAGGAATATTTCATGTTCTAGATATGATTTTCCCTTCATTTTCGATGAGAATATCGTACAAAGTGAACAATCGTATAATAGCCATAGGTAATATATACAGGCCACCTTCTGGGAACCTCATACAATTTATAAATGTTGTTGAGGAGTCGCTTTCTCAAATTATACCCACTGTAGACGAAATGATTTGTCTAGGCGATATGAACGTAGATCTTCTCAAACCCGATAATGTTCTCAGTAAATGTTTTCATGCCTACGACTTTGAACAAACAAAAAATGTGCCCACTAGGGTAAGCAATACATCTTGTTCATTGTTGGACCCTATTTTTCTATAAAATTCTAGTCTGGTAAGCACCTAGATGCTAGTACTACGTGACGCTAAATTCATTACCTTTAGGGATTTCAAGAACTTTCACCTCAGCAGCTTCCTTGTGGATTTGACGAACGCACCACTTAACGATATTTTCAATATCAACGATGTAGATGAAAAAGTTGATTTTTTCAATGATGTTCTGCTCACTTTATTTGATAAACATGCCCCAATTAGAACAGTACGGGTAAACAAACCCAAAGCACCATGGCTAACTTATCCCCTGATAGTTATGATGAAAGATAGATGAAAGAAAGATGATGATGATGCGTTAGCCAAATACAAAAGGACCAAATACTTACCCGATTGGGAGCGTTATAAAGAACTCAGGAAAAAGCATTCCATGATCGAGTACTCAATACTAACAACTCCAAATATCTTTGGAAAGAACTCTACCGTCACATCTTAAATAAAACACCAGTCGTGATCCCTAGTCATCTCCAGAATCCCGACGAAATCAACGACTACTTCTACTCTGTATTTGTCGATAAGGCGCCAGATGGTGGTCTACTCGATTTCTATAGTAATAATCGCTTCAATAATAATACTGCTAACAATTTTATTTTTAAATTTCTCACCATTTCTGAAGTTAATGATATTCTTAATAGCCTGAAATCGAATTCATGTGGATCAGACTGTATCACCTTATGTATGCTCAAGCACTGCAGCCCCTTAATTGATTCTTACTTAACCCATATCATAAATTACTGACTAGAAAAAGACTATTTTTCCAAACTGTGGAAGAAAGCCATTGTAAAACCTCTACCTAAATTGAAACATCCATTTACTTTCTCTGACTTACGTCCAAAAGTCTCTTACCTGCCTTTTCAAAAATTCTTGAAAGAGCTATTCATGTTCAACTAACATCTTTCATTATATCCGAAAACATTCTTCCTGACTACCAGGCAGAGTTTCGAAAGAGGTACAGTACTATTACTGCTTAACTAAATGTTGGCGATAGCATTGTGGCCAATATCGATAGAAAAAACGTCACTGCTCTAGTACTACTGGATTTTTCTAAGGCATTCGACACCATTAGCCATAAACTCCTTCTCTCTAAACTCAAATATTATGGATGCTCAACCAAAGTCATGAATATTTTTAATTCTTATTTGGATGGCCGATATCAAAAAGTGCATATTGAATGTTCTTCTCTTAAAGTGTTATATTAGGAGTACGTCAAAGCTCAATTCTTGGTCGTCTCCTGTTTTTGTTATACACTGCCGATATTTTTACCAAAGTTAAACATTGCTAGGTACAAGCATTTGCTGATGATACACAATTATATCATAGTATTGCAACTAATAACATTATAAGATCCCAAAAACAAATAAATGATGACCTTAAAATTATAAACACTCTCTCTGATAAACACAACTTGAAGCTGAATCCTGGTAAATGCCATGTCATGTTCTTTGGTAATAACAACCAAAGATCAAAGATCATATTAAACTCAACATTGGAGACCAAATACTCGAATCGGTTGACTGCAAAAAACTTAGGCATCACTTTCGACGATTAGATCAATGCACACATGAAACAGCTTGTGAACAAATCCTATGCCACCATCAAAATTCTCTATCCACATAGACAAAGCTTGTCCCCTAGTAAAAAGAAGCTTCTTTCCCAATCGCTTATACCTACTATCCATCTTTAATTATGGCGACCCTGTCTATGGCCCCTTCTTGGATTCGGCTACTCAATCCAAAATACAAGTACAAAATTTTTGTGTTCGCTTCATCTCAGGGATACGAAAATTTTAACACATTTCCCAAGCTCGTGCCAACCTTGGCTAGGTGACAATGTCTGTTCTCAGGGAATATAATTATTGCAATATCACGTATTCAGTTTTGAAATCTAAAATACCTGTTCCTCTATTCAATAAATTGACTAAGAGATTAGAACTCTATTCTCTTAACCTTCGAACTAACGAAAATCTACACATTCCTCGTCATTCGTCAGCCATGTTCAGAAAATTATTTTCTTACTTTGTATTGTATTTTGTCAAAACACGATTATCGAAGACCTCATTCAATTCTCTAAATCTACATTCAAAAAGAAACTGAAAGCAAAATTCAATATGTGATCAGAATAATTCAATTCTGTTTCGAGATATGTTGCATGCAAATTCATACTACATTCAATTTTTGTTTTCATTACACAATGTATTTATTGTTCAGTTACACTTTTTTCTTATAATGCGTAATAGGTTAAGTGTGAAAGTAGCTTTAGCTAAACTTCGCCTATTATGTAATATTCAAATACTAAATAAAAGTCGATTATTATTATTATTATTTCTTAGCAGGGACGTGGGCTGTTCTGCAGTCCATCTTCACATGCGATTAGATAGTTCATGAACTGCAAGAACAGCCGTTTTGGCAGGAATTTCGGAGTGTAATGGGGATATGTCTACTGTTCATCACCGCTACACACTGGATATTTGAACGGATTGTTTACGCATTAGAAGCAGTTAGTCTTAGCGACAAGTGCTTTCTAGGTCAAAATTTTCTCGCCTTCTTCGAAAATTATGATTGAGGTGTCATTCGTTTCTTAATGGCATGTAGATAGTTTTTGAGAAAATGCTAAGGCCGCTCGCAAAAATTGCAATAGTTATAAACAATTAAGTGAAAAAAAAAGAAGGGGGTGTGATTTTTCGTCAATATCCCAAAAACTATTCAAGATAATTCAAATTTGATTCAAAAAGAGGAGGAAATTTCCTAAAAAAAAGTCTCAACTCGCGGAACTCTAGGACCAATATTTATAATTTTCCCAGAGGGTTGAATATACTACTGAAAACGGGTACTCCGGCTTGCGCAAGCCACCTCCTCTTCGATCCTTTAATGAATAAATATTATTTAAACTTATTAAAAATGAAAATAAAAACTTGAAAAAATTCAGGCACCTTCAGGATGGATCAAAGAACAATAATCCGTGGTCAAAAAATTTTTATCGCGATTTTTCATTTAATTATCCATTAATGAATTAACAATTTTTTGTAACACGAACATTAACATTGCAAGTGGGATAATTGTTAAACTATTAATCTGAGAATTTTTTCCTTTCGTGGAGCAATTTTTCAAAGGTCTTAGAATAGTTTACTGTTGGAAAATTAAAATAAAATGTTAATTTTCGTTTTGTTATTAACAATTTACCAAGGTGAAAAATTATAAAGCTTTATAAAAAATTGATTTTTTTTGTTTTAATTGTTTTGGCTGTTTTTATTTTTTTCAGTAGAAAAAGAAAAAATACAAAGATAATTAATTTGTTTACAACAAATTGTTTATTGAATAAACAATGACAATTTAAATAATTATCGTTTTTTTTTTATATCAAATACCAAGATAAATGATGACTCATAATAAAAAATGGTTCCTTAATTATCCTAATAAGTGGTAAAAAAAATTATTATTTAACAAATTAATTTTTCAGCAATAAAGTGTTTTTTTAAGAAACTTTTTTTTTTAAATCAATATTATCATCAAATATTATGTTATAAAAAAAAATTAAATGATCTCATAAAAAACGCATTTGTTTATAACAATTTTTTGAACAATAGGAGATAGAAATTATTAGAAATCATTTTTGAGTAGCCTCTGATCATACGAAAACGGATCAATAATAATATTAAAACAAAAAACATTTTTAATAAAACTTTATGATTTTTCACCTTACTAAATTGTTAACAAGAAAACGAAAATTGACAATTTTTTATTTTTTCAATAGTTAACTACTCTGACCTCACAATGATAGTTTAACAATTATCGCACTTGCAATGTTAATATTCGTGCTACAAAGAATTGTTAATTCATTATTTTCATTTCATTTCATTTTCATTTATTTTTATTCACGAAAGAATAAAATACAGTAACATAACTATACAATACACTAATATGACAATCAGCCCTATGCTGTATCACTTCCGTTAAAAATAACTTCACCGTTATTCGCCATTTCCGATTGCTTGGTAAGTGATACAGCATAGGGCTGAATGTCAGCAAATTGTAAAAGACTAAAAAATGCGAAAAAACAGACGACATATTGTAACGATTTCGAGACCGGCCTCGAGACCGGCCCTGATCATCCAATTAACTCGAATTGTAAACATTGTTCTCCGCGTACAGACACATACATCACGTGGAAGAATCGCGAACCTTCTAACGAAGATTCTGGGGACATCTAAGAAGTCGCCCGAAATGCTCGAATGGTCAAGAATTGTAAATAGGAGTATATAAGCCACTGGGTATTAGATGGCGGGATAGTCAGAGTTCAGAGTTAGTTACAGTTCCAGAGTTCGCAGATAGAGACTGACATAGTAGAAATAAATATTTTAGTTGAATAATTGTTTTAAGACGTGTGTGAATAAATTATCAAAATTAGTTTAGTGCAGTTTTATTACAATTGTTGTCCGAAGCCGGATGTTTAAAATAAATAAGTGTTCGTCGCGTTGAAAAACTGATAGACATTTATTGCGCCTAATAGATAGTTAGTGACCCCTTGAACATTTGATTGTTTGCAAAGTGGACAGTTTTGCGCGTCGCGGGACAATAAACTGAAAACTCTTTGTGTGAAATAAATAATAGACTGATATTCCGTTTAAAAACGATTAAAGACAAAATGTTTCCGAGGAGAGTTCACCTAGTTGAACTTAAAGTTAGTGAATTAAAGCAAGAGTTAGAGGAGCGTGATTTAGAAACAACTGGAAAGAAGGCCGTACTCCAGAAAAGACTTTCAGATGGACTGATTGAAGAAGAAGACCCCGAAACATTTTTGTTCGAAGTTTCTGGAATAGATTTGAGCTCTATAATGAACAAACTCGACGAAAATACGAAATCATTGGAGGAGGAACTTCAACAGAATTCGTTGAGTCTGGAAGATAAGCTCCAACAAAATTCGGTGAGTCTGAAAGATAAGCTCCAACAAAATTCGGTGAGTCTGGAAGATAAGCTTCAACAAAATTCGAAGAGCTTGAAAGAAGAACTTCTCGAAAATTCAAATAGTATGAAAGAGGAACTCCAAGAGAAGTTTCTAGAAAATTCGAATAGTCTGAAAGAAGAACTCCAAGATAAATTTCTAGAAAATTCGAATACTCTGAAACAGGAACTTCAAGAAAACTCAAAGAATTTGAGAGAAGAACTTTTGGAAAATTCGAATGGCCTGAGAAAGGAGCTTCTGGAAAATTCAAAAAGCTTGAATGAAAAAGTCTGCGGTATGCCGAGTCGGTTGAAAGATAGAATGGGAACCGTTGAAACAGAGATAGAGAAAATCAAAAATGACATGGAGGAAGAAATGAAAAAAAATTAAGGAAGCGCTCCACGATGAAATAAAAGGCAGAATCGAGACAGAAATCGGCAGTATAAAGGAAACAATTAGTAAGTTAAAAAAGCAAATCAATACTGCATACACCGGAGAAACGGTCAACAAAAATTCAATGCTGGACTCGAGTTTGGACTTAGACGAAGTCCAAAGAGAAATCAAAGATTAGTGCTGAACCCGGAAAATTCGCATTGAAAATGCCTCAGTTCGACGGAAATACTCCATGGGCAAACTACCCCGACAATTCGAATCCGCTGCCAAAGCAAATGGATGGAATGCTTGGAAAAAGCTTCAGCATTGACACTGGCATTGCGTGGCGATGCCACAAACATTTTACAGACCCTCAACGCCCAACAACAGGAGGACTATGAACAGCAGATTAAACATCTAGAACTACGGTTTGGTCAGGCTCACCTAGAACACGTGTACCATTCACAGCTGAAGAATCGATGCCAGAAATCAAGCGAATCCTTGCAAGAATTTGAAGCAGACATTGCACGCTTGGTTCGTCTTGTGTACCCGGCTACACCGGAAAATGTAATGGAGCGACTAGCAGTTCAGGCATTTTTGGATGGGCTTCGTGACCAAAAAACGAGGCAAGCCTTAACACTAGCACGCCCCGCACATCTCGTAGATGCATTGGCACGAGCTTTGGAATTCGAGAATGCGAAGCAATACTGCAAATGCCAGAACAACATCCGAATGGCTACAATGCTCCAGCTACGTTCGAAAGATTGATGGAGACGGTTTTGAAGGGGCTATCATGGAAGACCTGTCTGGTGTATTTCGTCGACATTATTGTGGTTGGCAGATCGTTCGAGGAACACGTGAAAAACTTGGAGGAGGTATTCCAACGACTAAGAACCTCCGGATTGAAGCTGAGTCCCAAGAAATACCATTTGTTCCAGAAGGAAGTACGATATCTCGGCCACGTTGTCTCTGGAAAAGAAGTGGCAGTACATGAGCAAATGATCACAGCTGTTAAGGAATGGCCCATTCCAAAGGACATACACCAGCTTCGAAGTTTTCTTGGCCTGTGCACTTACTATCGCCGATATGTACTGGGGTTCGCCAACATCGCCAAACCAAGCTAAAAGGAGCATTGATCATCGCACCAATTCTGAGCTATCCTCTACCGGACGGAAAATTCATTTTGGACACGGACGCAAGCAATGTGGGACTCGGAGTTATCCTGTCACAGATCCAGGAAGTACAGGAAAGTCATAGGTTATTTCAGCAAGACCCTCAGTAAACCGGGGTGGAATTACTGTGTCACCAGGCGGGAGCTGGTCAAAGGAGTAGAACACTTCTACAAGTACGTGTATGGGGGAAGATTCCTGCTGAGAACTGACCATGCAGCTCTCAAATGGCTTCTATAGTTCAAGAATCCCGAGAGTCAAGTGGCACGATGGATGAGAGGCTCCAGGAATTCGACTTTAAGATCAAACATCGAGCGGGGACCAGCCACAAGAATACGGATGCCCCATCACGAAGACCATGCCCAGATGACTGCTCGCACTGCCGACGAGCAGAGGAGGAGTCGACACTCTGCAGAACCACGACGGTCGATAATAACTGAAATGACAACAAGATCCAGAAAGACCAAGAGAAAGATCCCGATCTTGGTTTAGTCATCGGCTGGAAGAAGAGTGATCGAAGACTGTCGTGGCAGGAAATTGCCAGTTGTTCTTCAGTCGTCAAATCTTACTGGGCCCAAAGGAACTCGCTCACCATGGACAATGGAGTCCTGAAGCGTGTGTTGGAGTCGGAGGATGGCGGGGAACAGAGATGTCAGGTAGTAATTCCCAGGAGCAGAAGACAAGAAGTACTCCGAGAAATCCATGATGGGGTCAACGGAGGACATCTGGGAGTGACGAAGACCCTCCAGAAAGTTAGGCAACGATTTTACTGAGCCAATTGTCAAGCTGACGTCAAGGACTGGTGCAGAAAATGTGTTGTATACGCTGCCAGCAATGGGCCTCGAACAAGACATAAGGCCCATTTGAAAGGATCGCCATTGACATCGCTGGCCCGTTTCCCCAATCGAATCATGGGAATAAGTACATCCTTGTGGCGATGGACTACTTCAGCAAGTGGGCCGGAGACTATGCCCTGCCCAACCAAGAAGCCATCACCGTTGCCGACGTCTTGGTGAAGGAGTGGATTTGTCGATTCGGAGTTCCGTTGGAGCTGCATTCGGATTAAGGTAGAAATTTTGAGTCGAACCTGTTCCAGGAAATGTGTCAGATGCTAAATATCCGAAAGACGAGGACCACAGCTCTACAACCACAGTCCGATGGAATGGTGGAGCGGATGAATAAGACGATAAACCGCCACCTGTCCAAGGTAGTCTCTGACCACCAGAAGGATTGGGATCAGTACCTTCATCTGTTCCTGATGGCATATCGTTCCGCAGTTCATGAGTCAACCGGCCAAACCCCTGCTAGTGTTATTATGGGCCTAGAGCTGCGACTTCCTTGTGACCTGAAGTTTGGGACACCACCAGGGCAAGAAACCGCGGGAGATAACTACGTCAGTAAACTATGACAGCGAATGGACGACATCTATGAACGGGTCCGTTTATAATAATAATAATAATAATAATATTTATTTGGATAATATACAACAATCTTATCTTATAAACTATGAGGGGTCAAATAAACAAGAGAGGAACCGCAAAGCCATTGGCTGTCCGCGGTGTGAGTGAATTATAAAATAGTGTGATATCTAACTGAGTGATAATAAAGTAGAGATTAAAACTGTGAGAAAGTGCCAAATGAACTAGAAGGGAAACCGCAAAGCCATTGGCTGTCCGCGGTGTAAGTGATAAATAAATAGTAAATTATTCAATTATATCAGTAAAATGTTAAAATGGTGAATTGAGACTAATATCGTGATAATTAGCAATGAAAAAAAAAAAAAAAAACAAAGTGAGAGGACTCGTTAATAATTTATACATATCAAGAATTCCAATCGGATGAGGTAAGAGCTATGAAATTAAAATTACATTGTATTATTAATAATTTGGTGAATTTTCAGTCTTTCAACGGAATTCAAGAATTGCTTCATTTTATATTTGAAAATATGGCGGGGAATATCTGGAGGACAGAAATATGTGACTTCTCTGTCCAACTGTCTTGGTGCTCGTGGCAATTGGTAAGTTTTTATTTGTTTTGTTTCGAGTTCCATATGAATGTGTATATGAACCAATATTGTGCTTATTTTGGTGACAGTGGGTGGCTAATTTACAGAAATATAGCTGACGGCAGTCGAATATTCCAGTTTCTTCATACAAAAGATCACTGGAATATCTCCTATTTTTTTGTGTATTATTTTGAGGAAGAGCTTTTGTAAAATATTCAATTTCTCTAGATAGCAATTTGCCACTCCCCCCCCACCCTAGTATTCCATAATTCAATCTTGATTCGATTAGTGCATAGTAAATAATTTTCATTTGAGGTAAGTCCATGAGTTGAGAGTTTTGAATTTATGTAACATAGTTCTGAGGGTTTTGATTATTTGATTGATATGTAGATCCCATCTCAAGTGACTATCAATGGTAACCCCCAAGTATTTGACTCTATCTGTTTTCTTTATGGTGATGGTATTATTATCTTTGGTAATATTCAGAGAGATGTAATCTGGTAGATTATTTATGTAGCTGGTTATTGGAAGGAACATAGTCTTTTTGAAATTAATGGTTAATAATTTATTATTGAACCAGTCAATGATATTTTGGAAGTCTAATTCTACTTTATGTTTCAGATCAATCCAGGAGTCTGCACTGTAGAACACTGAGGTATCATCGGCGAAACTGAATATGGTTCCAGTGGTATTAATGGCAAGTAGATTATTAATATAGATCAGGAAAAGGATGGGACCCAGGACTGTACCTTGGGGTACGCCACACCTTACCGTTCTTTCGTTACTTTTTTGGTCACCAATTCTTACGATTTGCTTGCGATCTTTGAGGTATCTTACAAAGAGATTTTGAACATTACCTCTACAACCCATGTCATTTAGGGCCTCCAAAAGCTGTGTGTGATCCACAGTATCGAAGGCCTTCGCAAGGTTCAGGAATACACACAAAGATGGTTTTTCTTTGTCGAGTGCTTCGTACATTCTTGAAGTCAGTCCTAATATTGCATCCTCCGTTGACTTGTTCTTCTGAAAACCGAACTGATTTTCCGAAAGGAATTTATGTTTCATCATGAATGTCTCCATTCTGGTTTTCAGTGCTTTTTCGAAGATTTTGGTGAAATTGTTTATCAAAGATACGGGTCGATAGTTATAGGTAGCTTGTTTATCACCAGCTTTGTGAATCGGCTGAATTACTGCGACCTTATATTCAGGTGGACAAACTCCCTCTTCCATTATTCTGTTAATGATATATGATAAGGGTGAGGCAATCTCATTGGCAATGTACTTTATTGTTTCTGCAGTAATTTCGTCGATTCCTGGAGCTTTGTTGTTTTTTAAGGTATGAATTATTTCAATAATTTCTTTTTTGTTTGTAGAGCGAAGAAACATAGAATTCAGGTTCTTTTTTGATGATGGTGGCTGTGAAGAAGGTTTAACGATCTTCTCAGCTAGTTCAGGCCCTACGTTTGTAAAGTAATCTACGAATACTTCTGCGGTTTCGAAATTATCTTTTGTCAGAACTTGATCGTTGTTCAAGACACAATCGGTAGTTGCTGATTTATTTTTAGTTCCTGTTAAATTATTTATCACCCGCCACATGTTTTTTGAGTTGTTTTTATTTTTTTCTATTTCAGCTTTGTAATAATTTTGTTTTGATATTTTTATTAAATCATTTAGTTTATTTCTATATCTTGTAAATTTTTCTTTCAATTTCTGATTTTGTTTATTATTTTGATATTCTTTGTATAGTGGATCTCTTTTCATTATGGAATTCATAACACCCTGGGTAATCCATTCCTTCTTTTTCTGTAGTTTGCGTGTTTTAATTGTGACAGTACACTCTTTAATTATTTTATGAATAGTTTCTGTGAAAAAAGTATTCGCAGTCAAAGGGTTGTCTATATTATAAAGTTCATTCCAGTTAAACATCAACATTTTATTTTTTAATTTTTTGTAGTTAGTTCGCCGAATAGTATATTTGGGTTCATAATTTCCTTTATTTTTGATAATTTTTAAGGCAATCATAGTAGCACGGTGGTCCGTCAATTGAGTTTCTAAGACATATGTTAATATAATGTTCTTATAATCAAGATTAGTTGTTCTCAAAAAAATGTGATCTATACAGGTGCTGGATTCCCTGTATTCTTGTGCTTACATTAATTGTGGATATGTAATTGAATTCACTCAGAACATTCAAATAATCAAGTGTAGTATTATCTTCCGAAAATAGGTTGATGTTCATATCACCGAGAATAATGTTGTAGGGGGAGCTGAGATCTTTATTTTCCAAATAGGAGTGAAGCTCTTCTATGAACTCATGTCCATCAGTTGAAGGAGGTCTATATACAGCAGTAAAGTTAACTAATTGTCCGTTCATATCGATTTCAACTTCTATGACTTTGATAGACCCTATTGATGTTACGTTTGTTTTGCCGTTTAGAGTATTTTTTATGTACACCACTATCCCATCATTTTGGTTGCCATTGCCTGAGTTGTATATCGATTCATAATTAGTTATATTGAAGTTATTTACATCCAGTACGTTCCAAGTTTCAGTAAGTATTATGCAATCGAAAGGTTCTATACACTCACTCAGATAAACTTCCAGTTGATCAAAATTTTTCGAGATGCCTCTTATATTTTGATGCCATATTTTCAAATGTTCTTTTCCCAGATTCAATGAATTATAACTTTGTGTACTATTTAAGATAGTCGTTTGGAATTTTTGGTAATTATAGTCCCTTATAAACTGGTCCATGGTAAGACTGTATAATTGGAATAAAATAACATTCAACTCCTATAACATGCATCAAAAACAATAAAATATTAAAATATTTAAAACAGTAAAATATTTGAAATCAGTATATCTAAGTTAAAATGTTAGTATAAAGTGAATATAAAATATAATTTTCAAAAGAACTTATTTTCTGATTTTTTTGGACGGTGGGGTGGAAAGTTCTTCTCTACCAATCCTTTGTCGACTTTTTCCTTGGTTTCGCGTGGTATGATCTGATTTTTCCTTTGTTTTTTGTTCTGTTTCTAAGTTTTCTTCAATCCCGTTTGTCTCTTCTACCTGAATGATATTATCCTTATCTTTTAGATTATGGTAAGTATAGGTGTCACCATTGATTATCAACTTATTTCGGTAAAGTTTTGTTTGGTATACATCCATAGTGCCAGCAACAGAATGAAGGAGACCTACAACATCAAGGCTGATGCTGGTGGATATCAGACAGGTGACCTAGTCTGGCTGTACAACCCTAAACGTTACCGTGGACTAACACCAAAGCTTCGGAACTCGTGGGAAGGTCCATATTATATCATGAAAAGGATAAACGACCTCGTCTACCCCATATATAAGCCACCACGAGGAAAACCTAGGGTAGTCCACTTCAATAGGTTGTCCCCTTATGCCAGAAACCACGACCAAGTCCGCACCGTCAGACCACCTTAGGATGAAATGACGTTTCGGAAGTTCATGTCCCTGTACTCAAACGGACAGAGAGTTCAACATGGAGTAACCCGAGAGGAGCCACGAGATCTTTTCAAGGTGCCTGCCGATTACGCGTTAGCCCACTGTGTGGCAGAAGATCTCGAAATGTCCAGAGGAATTGCCGTAGTTTTCTCCAAGAAGTTCGGTCGAATCCAAGAACTGCGGGAACAGAACCCGGAACTTGGAGGGGTGTTACAGCTGAGGAAAGGCCAGAGAAACATTTCTGGTTACCAAGAAGCGTTCTCGAGATAAGCCGTCTTATGAAGATGTTTGGAAGAGCCTTACGAGATTAAGAGACACGATACTAGACCAGAATATTGTGGACCTGGCAATCCCAAAATTGGTCTGTGGGCTTGATGGGCTGGACTGGAGAGTTATAAGAAGCTTGTTGGAGACAATATACAGATCCAGTGGCATCAACATTCTGGTGTGCTGCAACCATCTTCCTCGACCCAACTTGAAGACTGTGGAGTGCTACTTCCATCGAACGTCCAGGTGCATATATGGAGAATCTTGCGGATATCTTCACACTCCAAGAATGACGTTTCGGGGCGAAACGTCTTTAAGAAGGGGGCATTGTAACGATTTCGGGACCGGCCATCTAAGAAGTCGCCCGAAAGGCTCGAATGGTCGAGAATTGTAAATAGGAGTATATAAGCCACTGGGTATTAGATGGCGGGATAGTCAGAGTTCAGAGTTAGTTACAGTTCCAGAGTTCGCAGATAGAGACTGACACAGTAAAAATAAATATTTTACTTGATGTTTTAAGACGTGTGTAAATAAATCATCAAAATTAGTTTAGTGCAGTTTGATTACAATATAAATGTATAGATAAAAACACAGATTTAAAACAGAGATTTAAAAATAGAGATTTAAAAATGGATAGGAATGATCAGAAATCACAATAAAATTCTTCCAGCGAATAGTAGGTTTTCTTCAATAATATCCGCTTCATCTCACTCTTGAACACATGAATATTTCTCGAATTCTGTATATCTTTAGGAAGAGTATTAAATAGTTTGCAACCATTATAAAAGATACCCCTTTGATATAGGCTGGAGGAGTGTTTCGATGGAAGCAATCTGTTTTTCATACGAGTTTCGTGGGTATGTTCTACTCTTTCAGATTCAAAATATGATTTATTTTTGAAAACAAAGCATCATAGATATAAATCGATATCATTGTAAGAATTCAGAGGCTCTTGAAATGTTCTCTACATGATTTTTGACACAATACGGACGGCCCTTTTTTGTAACATAAAAATTCTATGAGCATCCGTATAGTTCCCCCAGTGCATAATACCATACTTCAGGTTTGAATGGAAACATCCAAAATATAAATGTTTAACAATATTCTCGCTACATTGTTGAGATGATATACAGAGTGCATAGCAGGTTTTAGCAAGTTTCGAGGCCAAATTATTGATATGTGTGTCCCATCTCAAGTTAGAGTGGAGCTTTGTTGTGTCAGAGCAAAAAATATCAGTGTTGTTCAGAGCAATAGTATTGGAAGTTTCAACCTGAGAATGACCAGTTCTAAAAGTAATCAATACTGATTTTTCATTATTGAAACACAGACAATTTTTCTCAACCCATTCACCTACATTCTGATACACGTGATCTGCTTGGTTTATAACATCATCAATGTTATCGGATACAAAAAGAAAATCAGTATCATAAGCATAAGCTACGAGTCGAGTAGAAGCATGGCTCATTTGTTCTAATAAATCATTGATATAAATAAGAAACAGAGTGGGCCCAAGTATGGATCCTTGTGGTACTCCAACCCTAGCTGGAACAGAATCAGAGATAAAGCCATTGCATTTGACCTGTTGGTATCTATTCCCAAGGTAAGAATCAAACCACTGAAGCGCAAGACCCCTAATGCCATATCTCTGCAATTTGTATAGGAGAACTTCATGATTTACGCAATCAAAGGCTTTGGAGAAATCAATAAACAATCCTACCGCAACTTTTTTCTTGTCCAAAGCTCTAGTAATCTCATCAACAAACTCACACAGTGCTGTGTCGGTACTCTTATTCTTCAAAAAACCATGCTGGCAATCTGAAAGCCTTTTATTTTCAATAAGGAATTTCAAAAGCATCTTATTCACGAGAGCCTCCAGTACTTTCCCAAAGCTTGAGCATAAGGTTAATTATGGCCCTGTAATTGGTGATTTGTTCGGTATTGCCTTTTTTATGTAGCGGTATAACACTGGCTTGCTTCAATTCTGATGGAAAAACTCACTGAGATATAGATAAGTTGACTATATGGGTAAGTGGTTCATTAATTACTCCGCCTATTTTTTTAAGTATTGTATTCGATATTTCGTCACAGCCTGATGAATTGGACTTTTTCATATTTTTTATTACGTCTTTAATCTCGTAAGATTGAGCTGGACCAAAGAACAAAGAAACATTGCTCGCTTGTATACTGCTAACTATGAAATCGTAGTCAATTGTTTTCGTGTTATCATTTGCAGAGGTAAAATGACCAGAAGTGAAAAATTTGTTGAACTTCACATGTAATAAATCGCTAGGGTGTTTAGCCGACGATATCTTTGATTCAGTTTCAAACTGACCAAAGCAAACAACCACTCCTCAGTCGCCCACCCTTGGAAGTATTTTTTTACTGAAATTAAATTTAAGTATAGATGTTAAATACTTTTGCTGTCACCAGACCCAGAGTATAGTTTTGAATCCGCTCTGGATCACCCGGATTTAGGCTAAGGGGATAGCCTCCCCAAAAGCTAGAATGCTCAACCTTACAATTCACAGCTCTACTGTTTTTCGTAAGTTCATCATCGTCCTCGAAGGCAAAGATGTAGATTTGTAGGTTCGGCCACGGCTTCTCAAATGCGTGGACTTTGTTTGAGGTGTTGAAGGGGTAAGTAATATTAAGAAGCAAAGTTCCACCAACCAGCTTTATTCACCAAAGCAAAAAAATGGTGGAAAATAGTAACGAAAATATAAAAGAAAATGTGTAAAATATAAAAATAAAAATGTATAATTTGTAAAAATTTGTAAAATAAACCAACTGTAAGAATTCATACACTCCGTATATGCAAATAAGCGCAAGAAAAATAAAGTATGTAGTTTAAAAAAAATAGCTCACCCTCTCAAAACATGAAAGATCGCTCTACAGTTAAAAATGCATTTGTCTACCCTTTCAGCAACATTCCCGATAATAAATCAACAGCCATACTTTTCAAATTAACTCACTACTATTATAATTACAACAAAAATTATGGCCAAATTTTAACTATTATTATTATTATTCTCTCGTATTCGCCCTCATAACTACCGTCAATTTAAAATGACAAAACACCCAATTTTAGTTAGCAATTATTATTATTAGTCACATGAAACTAAGTGGAATGAGGCCCGAAGCTTATACTGATATCGTGAAACACCCCATATTTATCGTCAACAACCCAAACACGCCCCAAGTTCAAAACGAAACTAAGTATGTAATTATTATTATTACGAGACATGGAAAAATGTAAAAAAAATATATATTAAATCACTTACTTTGTTCACTTATACACATACATCGGCCTACGAGACATTACACATTCGAGAGCGGCATCAGCCACTCTCACGGTTGGACCCAACCCAAATTCACCCTAAGACTCTTTAACACCGAATGACCTTTTTGAAATCTTAACATTTTGTTTCTAGGCACGACGTCTCAGACTACCCTATCTAATGTCATAAGCCATTAAATTTATCAACCCAGAGCGACCTTTCTATATGTGTTAACAATTTTTCCCCGGTTCGAGCGTAGGTATAAATTCTTATCTCACACTCACACTGAATCCAGACACGCACATACGATTCCTTAAATTTTAAAAGACCGATTTATAATACAGGGTGCACTATTAATTAAAATAACAGTGCTCACTGTTACAATACTCCCCTCATTGAAAAAAGTTCTAGGCTGCATCTAGCCTTAACTTTTTCCAATAACGATCTGGACCGGTATCAAATGAAAAATAATCCCGTCAAATTCAAACATCCAAAGCAAAATGTAAAGCCCACTAAATTCCACACAAACTATTTCAGGCCCCAAAACTAAGTCCGGTTCTGACCCTTTTTATTTCTAGAGGTTCGTATGTCTATCACTAAGTCTTATATCTACTACAACCTAACTCTAGCACACAGTGTTCAGTACGGACCCGTTCACATCGGTTGAAACAAAATGACTTCAACCTTCACTACCGAATTTCACTGATGTTGATCGAGGCTCTGATCGGTTCGGCATTGTCCAACATTGCAACAGTAACTACTCATTTGGCTGACAGATTGACATTTTGGAGTACAGCAAATATCACCAGCTACGGGTTGAACAAAATCTCGTATATCCATACAGGGCGCCATTCACTGCTTTCAAGGTTCACCTTTGACTGTGAACACACATACATTATTCTCCTCTGAACTCTTTAACTTTAGCTCATACAAGGACCCAATTACGTTCATCCATCGGCTTCACTGCTAATCGGCACCTAACTGGACCAACTCCTCAACTGCTTCCTATATATCAATTTACTTCAGCCAACTATATTTATGAGAAAGTTACTAAATCGGACAAGTGATTCACCTACTCAAAGCCCCACTGCAACTCCATTCGCCAACTCCGTCGCAGCTTCAATTGCCCATTCCACTTGCGCAAATGTCTTAAAACTGATTACCCAGGTCGCGCACTATTAGAATTACACTTCGATTGAAGTTCAATTGTTTATCCAAAAATTAGTCCATATAACAAAAATTCAAGTCCATAACCAATTACCGAAAATATAAAATCTAATCGATAGTTAGATTTAAGAATAAGCAAAATATCATTAAAAAATTACAAAAAAATACAAATCAATACCTCTATAATACTAAGCATTCAGCCGTCAATCACCCATGAATAAGAATACATACATAAAATTCAGTAAAATTCAAAACATAAAATATCATAACATCAATAACAATAAAAGAAATTGGAAATAATTTCAAAAAAGGTGTATACATATATATATATAGTATATATAGTAAGGAGTAGGCAGATTGAGACCTTAGAGAGAACCAGTGACGAGACATGGGGAGTAGGCAGATTGAGACCCCGACGTCAAGTCACAAAAACCGAACGTAATTATACCTGAGGAGTAGGCAGATTGAGACCTCAGCGTAGAATTACGTTTCAACCATTTATTAATTTTCTTTCTTTTTCAGTTCTTGAAAATGGCTCCAAAATCGGAGCCGAAACGTCGAATTTCAACAAATTCTAGACGCGGTTCAACCCGAACTTTTAGTTTTCATATATATATATATATATATATATATATATATATATATATATATATATATATATATATATATATATATCATTACCAAAAAACATCTCGTCAGTGCCTCTTATTAAAAAAAATAATAGTAATATTGAAATAAGTATCGAAACAAATCTTCCAGAAATATCAACATTCTACCAATCCATTCATCCCTAATCTAGTGCCTATCTGCGGTCCTATCAGATAGCCAATAGAATTATAAATATTTTTAAGAAAAGCATAAAGGTGCTTCAACCCTTTCAACAATCTCGAAAAAATAAAATGAGAAAAAAAATAAAAAAAACATACTGAAATTTTCAGCTCCGGAAAACTTTCCAACAAATCTCAAATGCTCGACCAACATAAGCATCTCATTTTCGCATCACAAACAAAACACATATTCCAAAAATAACATTCAGCACTTCGATGAACAATCCATTGGTTTATCTGCAGTCATCATACGAAGACATTGCAAAAAAACGGGCTCCCAAGTTGTGAGACTTTTACTCACCAGCTGGTGCCTAACCCTGGTAGGAGTATTCTGCGGCCCCTCACTACTGAGCCTAAAAACATGTAAGACTCATACTATGGCGCCAAAAAAACGCATTCACACCGCATGTCATATATCGCCCGTAAATAGCTCGTAGAAACTACCGTTCTATCACTTCTCTCACGGTCTCTATCCTCAAACCACTGCGATCTGCTTTCTCTGAGCCTATAATGGCTCTCCTCCACTGGAACCTCTCTCTCTCTTGTTCAGAACAAAAAAACACCAAAATCTGCGCCTTCTAAAGAGACAACGCTCCTTCTTCTCTCAAGCCTCTCTATTTTGTCCATTCTCAGACCATGAAAACCGCTACAATATGCTCTATCCCTCTCTCTCTCTTTCTCTCACTGAGCATGCAACGGCTAACATTATATTTCTCTCTCTCACTTTGGTCTACTCTCGGACCAAAAAAAAAACACACAATAATCCGTTCATTCTGAACAGACAACGCCCTTTCTCCTATCGAGCCTCTCTCTTCTGTCCATCCTCAGACCACTACAATCTGCTCCCTCTAAGCAGATAATGGGTCTCCTCACATGGAACCTCTCACTGTTGGTTCATCCTCGAACCTCTCGTCTAATGAAACTTCATTCTGCTTCCTATACAGATCAACACCCCTATACTGAAAGAAATTCATATTCGACAAGGAACAACTACTTTCCGGGCACATACCCCGACGAACATTGAATTACAGCCGACAAATACTCTTTCTTCCATTTATTCTTCGCAGTCACTTCACAGTCTCCTTCTAACTACCTCTCTTCGTGAGGACCACTTTCATCCTCCACCTGCCTCCGGCTCCTCCTGCTATTTCTCCATCAACCTTCAATGGCAGGCCCCCTTCGTGTGGGCCGACGTGTGTATCCACCTTGCTCTTCTGACTCAAAAATCCTATGACCCAAATCAAAATTTCTCACAACAAAGACGATAAAACTTCGTCCCTGACTAAAATTTCACAAAAACAAAATAAATTCAAATTCAATTTCAAATATCAAAACTGCATCGTCAACATATAATTCATCAATTTCATAAAAACTTTTCATAGTAAATTTTCCTGGGTTAGTAATGAGGGTGACCTTTTCACATGCACAGAAAAAGAATATAGCGATAAAGCGTGTACCTACCAACCTTTATTTTGGCTTCATCTCCGACGAAACTAATCTGAAAATCCCTAATCCAGTTCTCAAATCGATCAGTTTTTCCATTATATAAAAATATTCCCTATTATCCAATTCGTATATTTTTCCGAGCAAAACCTTCAGAACTCAGTTGAAACCCCCTAGGTATAAATGCCAAAAAGCTTCGTCTCAAATTCTAAAAATGAATTCAAGTATTTGTTCAAAAATTAAAATTCAACTGAAGTTTTCGTTTCAAGAAATAATGAATAAAAAAAATGATAAAAAAAAAAGAAATCTACGTTAAATTTCAAAAAGCATTCAAATCACTTTTTATTAAAAAAATCGGTTTAGCAGTCATTTCAAAATGCCCATTCTTTCCAGCACTCAGTTCTCAGTTCCAGTTTTATTTTATCAACGATATTTTTTAACAAAATATATGAAAGCAGGTTCATAGTCAACCTTCTTGAAGCTTAAAAAAAATTGTAATCGCGACTCATCGATTTGCTAACTACCTAACTATGTTAATTTGATTTGAACAAAATAATTTTCAAAAATCAAAATTTATCCATTTTTATGAAAAATGTTACCAGTAGACACTCGAATACATTAGGAGTTATTCATAAAACAAAAATTATTTGAAAATCTCGCATTGCAATACACGTTTGAAAACTAATAAATAATTCCTACCTCCTTCTTTAACCTCCTCTAAAAGAACACCTCACATAGTTTTTCAACCGTTTCAAAAAGAACATCTTATCATTTCTCAATTTTCAACCAATTTTTACTAATTTTTCCCGACCTCCTTCTTTAACCTTTCTGTTTCGCTCTAAAAGAGTATCACACCTTGTGTCTCTGGTTCACAACGTAAAAAGTTATTGTTCAATTAATAATTTGTTTTTCGACCTCCTTCTTTAACACTCTCAAAAACAACATCACTTTATTCCTCAATTTTCAACCGAAAGAAATTTAAAATTTTTTCGACTTCCTTCGTTTAACCCCCTCAAAAAGAATATTCCAGCCCTTTTCAACGTACCCCGTCAAAAAGAAACATCCAACCCTTTTTCAACGTACCCCGTCAAAAAGAACATCCCACCCTTCTTCAACCCCGTCAAAAAGAACATCCCACCGCTGCCACCACTGTAATAAATCGCTAGGGTGTTTAGCCGACGATATCTTTGATTCAGTTTCAAACTGACCAAAGCAAACAACCACTCCTCAGTCGCCCACCCTTGGAAGTATTTTTTTATTGAAATTAAATTTAAGTATAGATGTTAAATACTTTTGCTGCCACCAGACCCAGAGTATAGTTTTGAATCCGCTCTGGATCACCCGGATTTAGGCTAAGGGGATAGCCTCCCCAAAAGCTAGAATGCTCAACCTTACAATTCACAGCTCTACTGTTTTTCGTAAGTTCATCATCGTCCTCGAAGGCAAAGATGTAGATTTGTAGGTTCGGCCACGGCTTCTCAAATGCGTGGACTTTGTATGAGGGGTTGAAGGGGTAAGTAATATTAAGAAGCAAAGTTCCACCAACCAGCTTTATTCACCAAAGCAAAAAAATGGTGGAAAATAGTAACGAAAATATAAAAGAAAATGTGTAAAATATAAAAATAAAAATGTATAATTTGTAAAAATTTGTAAAATAAACCAACTGTAAGAATTCATACACTCCGTATATGCAAATAAGCGCAAGAAAAATAAAGTATCTAGTTTAAAAAAAATAGTTCACCCTCTCAAAACATGAAAGATCGCTCTACAGTTAAAAATGCATTTGTCTACCCTTTCAGCAACATTCCCGATAATAAATCAACATCCATACTTTTCAAATTAACTCACTACTATTATAATTACAACAAAAATTATGGCCAAATTTTACCTATTATTATTATTATTCTCTCGTATTCGCCCTCATAACTACCGTCAATTTAAAATGACAAAACACCCAACTTTAGTTAGCAATTATTATTATTAGTCACATGAAACTAAGTGGAATGAGGCCCGAAGCTTATACTGATATCGTGAAACACCCCATATTTATCGTCAACAGCCCAAACACGCTCCAAGTTCAAAACGAAACTAAGTATGTAATTATTATTATTACGAGACATGGAAAAATGTAAAAAAAATATATATTAAATCACTTACTTTGTTCACTTATACACATACATCGGCCTACGAGACATTACACATTCGAGAGCGGCATCGGCCACTCTCACGGTTGGACCCAACCCAAATTCACCCTAAGACTCTTTAACACCGAATGCCCTTTTTGAAATCTTAACATTTTGTTTCTAGGCACGACGTCTCAGACTACCCTATCTAATGTCATAAGCCATTAAATTTATCAACCCAGAGCGACCTTTCTATATGTGTAAACAATTTTTCCCCGGTTCGAGCGTAGGTATAAATTCTTATCTCACACTCACACTGAATCCAGACACGCACATACGATTCCTTAAATTTTAAAGGACCGATTTATAATACAGGGTGCACTATTAATTAAAATAACAGTGCTCACTGTTACACACAGTTTTCAACCCCAATTTTAATTCCATTTACATCAAGCTCAATGGCTGATTTGACTTACTCTTCCGACCAGTGGTGATGTTCACTATGTCCCAGATAGTTTTGCCTTCATTATTCGACTTGGATACTTTTTGGTCAAAGTATCTTTTTTTATTTTCGGACAATTTGTTTTGATATATTTGATTGACCTCTCTGAAATTTGGTATGTACTCTTGGTATTGTCTACTTAAATCTGCACTTAGAGAAACTTCTTCTTTCAAACCTTGTTCTGGCGTAAAGGCAGATTGATAATTTTTATTTACTTTTGGTATTTGCTCCTTCCAAGGAAAAGAATTTTCAAAGTGAAAATGTATGGTTTGCATGAACATTTCAAAAGCTTTCGCACAGTTACCTTCAATCAATACATCAGACCAGTCTTCCCGTGATAAGTAAAAAAGAAATGTGTCAATTTTATTATCATTTATAGCTCTCCTGTTATATACTGGACTATCTGATTGAATAGATGTACTGAGAGATACAGACTGGGCAAAGTGATCCGACAAATTTGATTTAATCACTTTGTAGTCAACCACATCAGCATTACGGTTGATAATGATATTGTCTATGAGAGTTGAGGAATTTGAAGTTACTCTAGTTGGTTCATTTATTACTAGTTCTAAACCATATGACATTATTAGGTCTGACAATTTATATTTTAGGCTATATTCATTCAACATGTCTATGTTGAAGTCGCCCCCTTTTATACTCCTTTTATTGAGATTCGCTAGAATATTGAGAGCCTCATCAAATTTCATGAAAAACACATTGCTATCGCATTGAGGTGGACGATAGATACATACAACAATAAAGTCATAGACTTCAATAGCACAGCATTCAAAGACATGTATAAAAGATAAATTTTGTATACTATGTACAATCTTTGTTTGAAAGTCTGATTTGGAAAAAATGGCAATACCACCATGTTTGTACACAGGGCGACAAAATGCAGAGCTAAGTATATAATTTACAAATTTTATAGATTCAAGCTGTTTCTCCGATTGCCAATGTTCACTGAATAGTATAAAATCAGGATTGTTTTCGCCAAGAAATATTTGTAAAACTAAAATTTTGTTAATAATACACTGAATGTTCTGATGGATAACCGAAATACTCCGACTCTTACTAAGTGGATGGCGTAGATTTTTTATGTATCTGTCTGTAGTTGCGACAGTCTTGGGTATAAAAAATTACCATTATCAGTTGATTGCGTCAGCTCGTAATTGAGAGATCCTAAACTCGGCGAACTACTATTGATGTCTTTCTCGGATTTTTTCTCATTAATGGATAATTTATTGAAAACTCGCGACAAACATTTTTTGACCACGATATTGTTCCACGATATTGTTCATTGATCTATCCTGCAGGAGCCTGAATTTTTTGAATTTTGAATTTTATGTTTAATACGTTTAAATAATATTTATTCATTAAAGATCCGAAGAGAAGGTGGCTTGCGCAAGCCGGAGTACCCGTTTTCGGGCGTATTTTCAACACTCTGGGAAAATTATAAGTATTGGTCCTAGAATTTGAATCTTTTTTCAAATTTGAATTATCTTGAATAGTTTTTGAGATATTGACGAAAAATCACACCCCCTTCTTTTTTTTCACTTAATTGTTTATAACTATTGCAATTTTTGCGAGCGGCCTTAACATTTTCTCAAAAACTATCTACATGCCATTCCGAATCGAATGACACCTCATCATAATTTTCGGAGAAGGCGAAAAAATGTTGACCTAAAAAGAACTTGTTGCTTAGTGTTACAGATTACTATGTTTTCTCATTAGATTTCAAGAATTTCCTTGGCAACATATATTTATATTTACAGTTTAGACTTTGTTATATGTAATATCAAATAAAGTACAATTCAACGTTCCATTCATTCTGAACATTACATTAATCCTGAATACGATTTGCTGAATCTTCAACAGGTTATGGGCCCAATTCATGTTAATTAAACTGAGAAAGTAGTGCCGAAGTCTATTTTTTGAATAATAAAAATCAAAAAGAAATATATAAGTGTCACTGTCAGTTTGTAAACTTGCCTTTTTCTCGAAATTGAGAATCTCCAGTCCAGCAAATCGATGGAAAAATGAAAAGTTTCAATATTCAGAAATTTGATGGCCAAAACTTCCAGCTGTGGAAATATCAGATGGAAATCATATTCAAAGCTGAGGGATGGTCGACCCTATTCACCGAAAAGTCCGAATGCCCTGCCGCAAATGTTGACCCTAAAATCAGGAAACAATGGGAAGAAATGAATGCCCGAGCCTTGCTCCTTATATCTGTTTCAATGGAATTTGAACAGTTGCAGACTATAATGACGTGCGCCCCTGCAATGTGGTCGAGATTAAAAATAATTCATGAACAGCGATCAGCAATCAACAAAGTAACGCAGAAACAGAAATTCTTCAACTATCAAATGGCCGGTACTGATAGCATTGCCCAGCATATATAGGCCAAGCTATAGAGCCCCAAATAATTGCTTTTTGGACAAAAATACTACCTGGAAGCCACCTGTGCCATCCCGTGCAGGACAGTCCGTAGTTTATTCCCGCCATGTCCTCAACTCAAAAATGTCATTTTTTAATTTGTTATAAACAATAAACAACAAAAAATCGCGTTTATTTTAGTTTTTTTATTGTAAAATGGAAACTATTGAAGCAGTGTTAACAGTGCAAAAAGGAGAACTGTAGAGAATTGAATTCCGAAGAGAATGACGTTATAAAACGATCCGATCGGATAATTAGAACCGGAGAAAAGCGGGAAAAACCGGAAAATTGTGTTTTTTTTCTTTAATTCATAACTCTGCCATTTTTTAATATTAAGAGCTGAAACTTTGCACAATAGTAGCTATTGACGTGCGCCTTATGTGTGCAAAATGAGGATTGTGCGAAAAGTATTAATCCGACTGAATCCAGGTTTTGTACACAAAAGGCGCACGTCAATAGCTACTATCGTGCAAAATTTCAGCTCTTAATATTAATAAATGGCAGAGTTATAAATTTAACAAAAAAAAAAAAACAATTTTCCGGTTTTTCCCGCTTTACTCAGGTTCTAATTATCCGATCGGATTGCTTGATCCGTCATTCTCTTCGGAATTCAATTCTCTACAGTTCATCCTTTTGCACCGTTAACACTGCTTCAATAGTTTCTATTTTACAATAAAAAAACTAAAATAAACGCGATTTTTTGTTGTTTATTGTTTATAAAAAATAAAAAAATTACATTTTCGAGTTAAGGACATAGTGGGAATAAACTACGGACTGTCCTGCACGGGATGGCACAGGCGGCTTCCAGGTAGTATTTTTGTCAAGGACAATATATCTATTGCTTGGCCTAATAAGCAGAATTGAATCGATGGCGCAAGCTCTTCGCGATGTTGGAGAAAAAGTTAAAGATATTGATCGAATCGCTAAAATCCTTGGCAGTTCACCTTCAAAGTATGGACCATTTATCGCTGCATAGGATTAATCTGAAGAAAATGACTTCTGCCTTTGCCGCTGTCAACATGAATAAACCAGGTTCTAGTCGTTCAAGTACCAGCTACACTGAGAAGCAACAATTCAAGAAAAAACAACTACCATTTTGTTGTTATTGCCGAAAGACAGGACATGTGAAAGTAGATTGTAGAAAAAGATTAACGAGAATGGCAAATAAAGCAGAAGAAGACAAACGAGAGCAAAAGTTTAAAGCGTTTAGTGCAAAAGAAAAGAACATCACTATAGAGGGTTGTGAAAATTTTTGGCTCGCAGACAGTGCAGCTTCTAAGCACATGACCTTCCACCGTGAATGGTTTACCGACCAGCCTCTAGCTCATCCAATAGCCATTCAAATTGGTGATAACTCGATCGTATATGCTGAAGGTGTGGGTTCCATTGAAGTTTTTGCAGTAATTGATGGTCGTCGGGAACTACGTTCGCTCGAAAACACCCTGTATATTCCAAAACTTTGCAAGAATTTGTTTTCGGTGGGACAGGTCATTCCTAGTCAAATGAGGGATAATTTTCTGTTTAATTACGAGACAAGCACTTGGCATTGGGTCTTCTTTGAAGAACGTTGCACAAATATCTGTCAGTTGTAGTTCAATGTCCGTCGTGGTATTAGCCAGGGAAGTAGTTGTTTTCGGACAGATGTTTGCCTGTTACTTTCCACTTGGTGGAAACGCTTAGAGAGAAGGGTCCCCGTATTCTTTCAACATTGTTGATACCTCTCTGGCACAGTGTATTCGAACTCGTTCGAATTTTACAAAAGTTGCAAAGTCATGTTTGACAAGCAGTACATGAAAGTGTAATTTGGAAAAACTCTCAGTGCCCTTGGAATGAAACGATCCAACCATTGCTATGAAATGATCTTCGAGAAATAAAAAATTCACCAAGTCAATGTAGCCGAAACAAATCTAGCACAACTATGGCATGAGCGCATGGGCCACGTTAACTTCAAAACTCTGGAAGAAATGAGCAATCGAGGACACTTCCCAGATCTCAAGAGCAAACATTTCGAGAGAGCTTTCTGCGAAACACGTCAATATGGCAAACACAGACAACCATTTAAAGAGAGTACACAGCATTATCTATACAATCCAGGTGAATTTATTCATTCTGGTGTATGCGGAAAAATGTCAACTACTTCTCTGGGTGGAGCCGAATACTTCGTTTTATTCAAAGACGATTCCACTTCTTACCGTCAGGTTTATTTCATTAAACACAAATCAGATGTGTTTTCGAAGTTCCTTGAGTTTGAGAAACTGGTTGAACGGCAGACTGGGAATAAAATCAAGATTCTTCAAACAGAGAATGCCAAGGAGTACATTATATAATAGCAATTTTAAAGAATATTTCAAGAAAACAGGCATTATTAATGAAACTAGCGCGCCTTACACACCAGAACAAAATGGAAAAGCAGAAATAAACCAAAGATCAATAATTGTTGGGCTCGAGCAATGCTGAAACAAACGTCTTTACCAAGAACCTTATGGGCTGAAGCAGTTAACACAGCTGTATTATATATTGAATAAAAAACCATGCAAACCAGATGAAGATAGAACACCATTTGAAAAATGGTCTGGTAAACCGTTAAAACTCAATCATTTGAAGAAATTTGGGAGTGAAGCCTTTTCTCATGTACCAAAACAGTTCAGAACAAAATTTGAGAGTAAATCAAAGAAACTGTTCTTGGTCGGTTATGAAGGTACCAGTTCGAACTATCGTCTTTTTGATCCAGTCACAAAGAAAATATCCGTAGCACGAGATGTAGTGTTTAACGAAGTTATTCCGGAAAGCCCATCCCTGAGTAGCACTACAAATGAATGCATCTTGTTCGACGCTCCTCATTCTTTTGGAGTGTCAGAAATGGTTCAAGAAAATTCAACATCTGAACCAGATCAGCTGCTAATTCAAGACGAAACTAGTCAAAATGATGGCGAAGAAACAAATCAACATGAAAATCATATTGAAAACAGACAACTACGAGACCGAACGAAAATCAATCGTCCTTCCAGATATGAAAATTTTGAATTCGCTTGTGCAGCAATAAATAATGAAACTCAGACATATCGAGGAGCTATGACGAGTAAAGAAAAAGATCACTGGCAAAAAGCGATGGAAGAGGAAATGGAATATCTTCCGAAAATGGAACTTGGAAGCTTGTACCTTCACCCAAAACAGAAAACCTGTAGGATGCAAATGGGGTTTCAAAGTGAAATGTAAACCAGATGGAAGTATTTTGCGTTTCAAGGCAAGATTATGTGCAAAAGGATACTCTCAAGTGTCTGGAATTGATTATTCAGAAACCTTTTCACCCGTGGTCAGATATGACTCCATAAGGATCCTACTAGCCATGTCAGCAAATAATGATATGGAAATTCGATAATTTGATGTTAAAACGGCTTTCCTTCATGGATATTTATATGAAGAAATTTACATGGATCAACCAGAGGGCTTCGAATCTGACGACATTTCACTGGTTTGTAGGCTGAAGAAGAGTTTATATGGTTTAAAACAATCTCCCCGTTGCTGGAATTCCAAATTTGTTACGTTCCTGACATAATTCCACTTCAAACAACTAGAAGTAGATAAATACGTTTTCCATGCAAAAATTGAACAAAACAAAATTTTTCTTGCCTTGTATGTCGATGACGGACTTGTCATATGTAAGTCATTAAATTTCATCAACTTGGTTTTGAAAAAGTTAGCTTCATGCTTTGAAATCACCGTTAGTGATGCTGAATATTATGTTGGAGTGGAAATTCGACGGAATAGAAGCCATAAACAAATTTTTATCAGTCAACAAGGTTATATTCAGCGGTGTTTGGAAAAATTCAGAATGTCTGATTGTACACCAAATGCAGTACCAGCCGATCCAAATGTTATTCTTCAAGCAGCCCATAGTCAGGATGAAGAAAGAAATGATATGAAATCTACTCCCTACAAAGAGGCTGTAGGCTGCCTGGTGTTTTTAGCTGTAGTCACTCGTCCAGACA
The DNA here is from genome assembly GCA_958502065.1 of Chrysolina americana. Lineage (NCBI taxonomy): Eukaryota > Metazoa > Arthropoda > Insecta > Coleoptera > Chrysomelidae > Chrysolina > Chrysolina americana. Next base: position 61,167,395 of record OY293411.1, read on the forward strand.
TATCGCTTTCAGTGGGTAGAGTCAGCAGATATCTTGAAAATCCAGGAAAATCACACTGGGAAGCTGTTAAACGTATCTTCAAGTACCTAAAAGGAACTTCGTGTTGAGAGTTCGCTAAAAACCGCCTAGATGTAAGTTGGCAGCAACGGTAACAACACTGTAATTTCACACGTCAACAGAAAGAAAATAGCGCGCACTCTACTCTAAAATATATATGTAATGGGGATATGTATGTATTGTTCAAGTCCGTAAAATAAAAGCAGATATAAAGTACAACAGGATTTTATTCCCAAAAACATACAAATCAGAAGGTAGAAGAAAGTATTAAGTTCATATAAAACAAAAGGTTATGGGCCCAGGTAAAAGGGATTCCAAGGATTGAAAAGATACAAATAATCAAGGTTAGAAAATGAACATGTCTCAAGGAAAATATAACATCGAAGTTTTGTCGAATGATAATTACCTGAACTGGAAGTTCCGAATGCAGATGATATTGGCGGAAAATGGGGTAAGCGATTACGTAGAAAAATCCATTGATACTACGAACTTCAGTGAAGCTGAGAAAACAAATTTCAACAAATGTGATAACAAAGCCAAGTCATTAATTGTTCAGTGTGTTTCTGATGCACATATTGAAACACTGAGAGACAAAAAGACAGCATATTTGATGTGGAATGTATTAGAAGACAAGTTTCAGAAGAAGGGCTTACCCGGCCAATTATACTTGAAAAGGAAAATGCTCTCTATGAAATTGAAAGAAGGAGAGTCGCTTGAATTGTTCCTGACTAAATTTGAAGAGATCATGAGGCAATTGAAGGCAACGGGAGTTCAGGTAGATGAAAAGGACACAGTATGTAACCTATTGATGGCACTTCCAAAGTCTTATGAAACGGTAGTAACTGTCATTGAAAATCTCGAACCTGCTATGTTAACATATGAAAATGTCAAAGGGAAATTGCTGGCCGAAGAAGAGAAGAAAAGATTAGGAAGAAGGAACACAGATACGGTGGTTAACAAAGCAGCTTTCAGTGTTGAGAGAACATGCTACAGGTGTGGGAAACCAGGACATTTCAAAAGGGAATGTAGGTCCAGGCAAAATGGCAATTCAAATAGAGGAATGGCAAGCTATCAAGGAAATATGGGAAATTTTGAAAATAGAGGCGTCCACAGGGATTCACAAAGAAATGGAAATTTCCAAAGACAAGGTTTTCAAGGACATCGGGGTTCCCAAAACTTTACTGAAAGTAGAAAAGGATATGTTAGAAGTAACCATGCAGGAGGAAGAGGACAAAGTAGGCAATACACAGAAAGTAGTAGTTACACAGGAGGAAGAGGACAAAGTAGGCAGTTCACAGAAAGTAGTAATTACACAGAACAAGGCGAAAATGATAACGAGGTATGTGAGGAGGCAAGAGTCTCCTTCTTAGGTGAAAGTGAGGTATGTTATTCAAACTTTCAAAATAACGATATATCTTTTTATATAGACTCAGGGTGCACTGATCATTTGATCAATGACGAAAAAGTATTTTCTGAAATTATGATGTTGAAAGATCCTATCAAGATAGCCATTGCAAAAAATGATAATTTTCTATTTGCTACTGGAATTGGAAATGTAAATGTTATCAGTTGGGTAGATCAAAGAAAAGTTCAATGTACAATTAAGAATGCTTTACTGGTACCTAATTTAAGGAAAAACTTATTAAGTGTTAAAAGATTAGAAATGTCAGGGATAAAAATAGTGTTTGAAGATGGATTTGTAAAATTTATAAATAGTACAGGCATTATAGGTATAGGGAGAAGAAATAATTTATATGAAATACATTTCGATATCGTACAAAATGAGTGTCAAAATGTAGAAATTGAAACAAACAGCCTTACTTTATGGCATAAAAGATATGCCCACTTAAATTTCACGGGTCTCAAAAAGGTAATTAAAAATAAGATAGTCGAAGGCATAGAAAATGTTCGAGTTTCCAATATTGAATTCTGTGAACCTTGTACTGCTGGTAAAATGTCCAGAAAACCATTTGGAACTAGACATAAAAGTGGAAAATTATTAGAAATCATCCACAGTGATATATGCGGGCCAATAACACCAATTGCACATGATGGAAGTAAGTATTTCATTACTTTCATTGATGACTTTTCATGTTTTACCGTAGTTTATTTATTGAAGCATAAAAGTGAAGCTTTCGAAAAATTCAAAGAATTCTTCTCAATGACTAATCAATGTTTGGTTTTGCAATATCGAAATTACGTTGTGATAATGGGGGTGAATATATATCAGGGAACATGAGAGAATTTTGTAGGGAAAAAGGGGTTATCATAGATTATACCGTACCGTATACTCCCCAACAGAACGGCAAGGCAGAAAGAAAAAATAGAAGTTTAGTTGAAAGAGCAAGGGCCATTATCTTAGAATCAGGGGTTCCGAAACAATTGTGGGGTGAAGCAATTTTACACACGAACTATGTTATAAACAGGGGACCAACAGAATTATTGGAAAATAATACACCTGCTGAATTATGGTATAAAGTAAAACCAGATGTAAGTCATTTCAGGATATTTGGGAGCACAGCATATAGTCTTGTGAGAAAAGAAACTAGAGACAAATTTGATTCAAAGGTTATGAAGTGTGTTTTAGTGGGATATGCTCCAACAGGGTATAGATTGTGGGATATAGAAAAGGGGAAAGTTATAGTATCAAGGGATGTTAAATTTGATGAAAATAATTTATGGTATAAAAATAATAATAAAAATGAAGTAGAGGTTCATGTGAAAAGGGAAGAAATCAAAGGGGACATATTAAATGAAAACGATAAATCTATTCAAATTGATGATGGGAATTTGGTGGAGGACTTGATCAGAACAAATGAAAATAAAAGGCAAATAAAGCCCCATCCTAAATATGATGATTATGAATTATATATGGCATTTGACGCAATGAGGTTCATTGATGATGTGCCTAAGGATTATAATGATTTACAAAACCGGGAAAACAGAGATAAGTGGGAATCTGCTATGAATAGGGAATTGAACTCTATAAATAAAAATAACACGTGGGAAATAGTCAATCAACCAAAGGATAGAAAAATATTAGACACGAAATGGGTATATACATTGAAATCATCAGAGGAAAGGGAAGAAAATAAATATAAGGCCAGACTGGTTGTAAGGGGTTTTGCACAGGAAGGGACTATGGATTTTAATGAAATTTATTCGCCAGTTGCTAAGATGACAACTATAAGAGTACTATTGGGCATAGGAAATCAATTTGGATATTATTTCAGACAATTAGATGTTAAAACTGCTTTTCTTAATGCAGAGTTAAATGATGATGTCTATATTTATTCACCTATGGGTTTCAGTGTTGATTATGGAAAAGTATTAAAGTTAAAGAAAACATTGTACGGATTGAAACAATCGTCAAAATGTTGGAACAATGCAATCAATCAATTCCTAATTGATATAGGGTTCACTAGATCAGAAAATGATTATTGTTTGTACGTGTTTTGTAATGAAAGAAAAAGGATTTACTTACTTCTATATGTAGACGATATTTTGATTGTTGGAGGAGACTTACAAGATATCAACGATGTTGTTAAAAAATTGATGAAAAAATTTGAAATTAAGGATGAAGGAGAACTCAAGCATTTTCTAGGCATCGAAATTAATTATCATAGGCAACAAGGTATACTAGATTTAAGTCAATCAAAATATATTCAAAAAATACTTACCAAATTCAATATGAACGATTGTAAAGGTACCGATCTACCTATAGATCCAAAATTGAAAATATCTATTAATAATGAGGATACTTTAACTGAAAAACCTGTAAGACAACTGATTGGTAGTTTAATGTATTTGATGCTGGGGACTCGTCCTGATATTTGTTTTTCTTTGAACTATTTTAGCAGATACCAGGATAAAGCTACTGACCAAATATGGATACATTTGAAACGAATACTTAGATATTTAAATAAAACAAAGAACATTACATTAGAATTCCGAAGAAATAATAATCTTGATCTGAAATGTTTCGTAGACTCCGATTGGGGTAATGATTTAAATGACAGGAAATCAGTCACAGGGTTTTTATTCAAATTGTTTGGCAATACAATCCATTGGGTAACAAAGAAACAAAATTGTGTAACGCTTTCTACAACAGAAGCAGAATTAGTTGCTTTGTGTAGCTCTGTAAGTGAAGGCATATGGTTAAAGAAACTTTTACTAGATTTTGATATTGATGTAAGTAAAATTATTTATTACGAAGACAATCAAGGCTGTATAGCTATAATCAAAAACCCAGGTAATAATCGTAGGGTGAAACACATAGATTTAAAATATAAATTTGTATGTGAACATCTGGAAAAGAAACACATTGTAATTGAATATATTGAAACTGTTCTGCAAGAAGCAGACATCTTGACAAAAGGCTTGCAAGGTGCTTCTTTCTCAAGATTACGATATAGTTTAGGACTTAGGGATTTTAGCGAGGGGGAGTGTTGAGAGTTCGCTAAAAACCGTCTAGATGTAAGTTGGCAGCAACGGTAACAGAAAGAAAATAGCGCGCACTCTACTCTAAAAAATATATGTAATGGGGATATGTATGTATTGTTCAAGTCCGTAAAATAAAAGCAGATATAAAGTACAACAGGATTTTATTCCCAAAAACATACAAATCAGAAGGTAGAAGAAAGTATTAAGTTCATATAAAACAAAACTTCGAACTATGGAATTCTGTATAGTGGACATGATGAACTGTTGAAAGCATATTCAGATGCCGATTTTGCAGATGTAGATACCAGGTATTCCACAACTGGCTATGTTACCCTATTAACGGGTGGTCTGATTACATGGACATCTCAGCGTCAGAGATTCGTTGCAAGATCTACTACAGAGTCTGAATACATCGCAGCATCAGATGCAACACAGGAAATAGTATGGCTGAGAAGATTTATCGAAGAAATTGGTATTGATGTCTCGAAACCAACAGAGCTTTGTCGATAATAAAAGTGCTATCAAATTAGTTAGTAATACTGATCATCACAAACGTACCAAACATATAGATGTCAAGTACCACTACATCAGACATCATGTTCAAAAATTGAGTGTTGCTGTTGTCTTCGTTGGCTCAGAAAGTCCGTTAGCGGATATATTCACAAAACCGTTGCCGCGGGAGAAATTTTCAAGAAATCGTGAAAGTCTTTGTATGACTTTTGAGGAGTCGTAAAAATTCGAACGAGTTCGAATATATTGTGCCAGAGAGGTATTAACAATGCGAAAGAATACGGGGTACCCTTCTCTCTATGCGTTTCCACCAAGTGGAAAATAAAAGGCAAACATCTGTCAGAAACAGGACATTGAACTACATCTGACAGATCTTTGTGCAACGTTCTTCCATGAAGACCCAATTGCAAGTGCTTGTCTTGTAATTAAAAAGAAGATTATCCTTCATTTGGCTGGGAATGACCACCTGCAGACATGCATGTTTCGAGGTTTATTGCCTCTCATCAGTGCCATGGTAGGTCGGACAACATTATAACTGTCCTGTCCCGTGGGGAAATATTAGTTAAACAGTTGATTATTATTCATTTGGCAGGGACAGGACAATTATAATGTTGTCCGACCTACCCTGGCACTGATGAGAGGCAATAAACCTCGAAACATGCATGTCTGCATGTGGTCATTCCCAGCCAAATGAAGGATAATCTTCTGTTTGATTACAAGACAAGCACTTGCAATTGGGTCTTCTTGGAAGAGCGTTGCACAAAGATATGTTAGATGTAGTTCAATGTCCGTCGTGGTATTAGCCAGGGAAGTAGTTGTTTTCTGACAGATGTTTGCCTTTTATTTTCCACTTGGTGGAAACGCTTAGAGAGAAGGGTACCCCGTATTCTTTCACATTATTGATACCTCTCTGGCACAATATATTCGAACTCGTTCGAATTTTTACAGTTTTCTCTTTCCGGAGACTGTGCTACTTGGGAGTGTTTTGTCTTATTCCGTGCAGATGGCGCTGCGATTAACTTCGTTGTAGTTCGTAGTGTCATCCGTGGGGAAATATTAGTTAAACACTTTATTATTCATTTGGCAGGGACAGGACAATTATAATGTTGTCCGACCTACCCTGGCACTGATGAGAGGCAATAAACCTCGAAACATGCATGTCTGCAGGTGGTCATTCCCAGCTAAATGAAGGATAATCTTCTGTTTGATTACAAGACAAGCACTTGCAATTGGGTCTTCTTGGAAGAACGTTGCACAAAGATCTGTCCGATGTAGTTCAATGTCCGTCGTGGTATTAGCCAGGGAAATAGTTGTTTTCTGACAGATGTTTGCCTTTTATTTTCCACTTGGTGGAAACGTCTAGAGAGAAGGGTACCCCGTATTCTTTCACATTTTTGAGAAGTCAACAAGTGTTACAGATTACTATGTTTTCTCATTAGATTTCAAGAATTTCCTTGGCAACATATATTTATATTTACAGTTTAGAGTTTGTTATATGTAATAATATATCAAATAAAGTACAGTTCAACGTTCCTTTCATTCTGAACATTACATTCATCCTGAATACGATTTGCTGAATCTCCAACACTTAGACTAAGTACGCTTTTCATATGTCAATGAGTGATGTTTGTCGGCTTGTTCTTGGAGGCCATATTGAAGTGAGTAGTGACGATGGGCATGGAATCGAATCGGGTGACAAGTAGAAAAATTTTATGTAACGACTTCTAACAATAATAATATTTCATCTTAAAGGTGACGAAAGTGAAATTCTCAGTTTGCCTACTGACCCATTTGCGGATAGTGACAATATGATAGACGATCCTACATACACTCAGGAGAATGATTCAAGTTCCAACACTGAGTGGCAATAATCAGGAAAATAAAAATGCAGAAATTTTGGAAAGAGAGCATTTTATTATTTCGGGAGTTAATTTGGAAAACAATGGACTTGATGAAGTAGATTGAGCTGAGTGGGCTAGAAATACTATCGAAATACCGAATTTTCAATTCAATCAAAACTAAAGTGTCATAAAGTTGTATGTCCCTGTGATATCCATACCAATGGATGTGTTCTCTAAAATAGGGTCTTCAGAAGTTGAAGAGTTGATATACTTAAGTATCTACTTACAGATATGGTAAAGATCTTGTAAGTATCAAAAAACCGTCGTAAGCATCGTGGGAGCAGAATTAAGATTTTCCTCGACCTTGACATAGACGAATTGAGAATCTTTATATGTCTGTACCTTCTAGGGTAACAAATTAAGTTTTCTTCATTACGGAAAATGTTCACTCTCGACCCACTATACTATCATCCCATTTTCAGTAGTAAAATGTCTGGTCGCAGATTCGAAGAAATTCTCAGAACGTTCTCATGTGAACTTCTCACAGGTAGTGATTACGCTCTTAGAAAGATAAACCCTTTGATGAGACTTATACTGGACAATTGACAATCTGCTATGTATCCATATGAGCAACTCTCTCTGGATGAGTCTCTCTTATTGTTTAGAGGACGTTTGCGATTCAGACAATATATAAAAGGCAAAAAATCCAAGGATGGATATGTCTTCTCTCGATAACCGTTGGTACGCGACTTGTGGTTGCTTTCGTGTGTTCGAATCCCATAAATCTCATACTTTTTGTTTTTTTTATTACTAGCAGTAACTGTTTTACAAAAAATGTGTATGATAGAATGATTTTATTTTGCTGGTGGGTTTGCTCCACTCACTGACGATCGTTTCGCAATATTTCCCACTCACGAAATGAAATGCTACTTGCAACACTTGCAGATATATGAAAAATAACTATTTCTCCACAAACACTTGATTATTTAGGTATAGGGATATAATATGTCATATGAAAGCATTTTTCATCGTCTTTCAATTTATCGAGTAATATACAGAGGGTTTCATTTGGAAAAATGAACTTTTGACCACTTTTATACATTATGGAAATAACATGCCCTGTATAATGAGGAATACATTTTTTGGATTTAATTAAGTACCTTGAGTGTGTCCAAACTATAATCAAAATATCAACTCTTCATGAATTGAGGGTACTGATGTACTTAAGTTCAATTAGGGCTATGTTTTGGGCCATACACAAATAATTTTTTATCTCTAAAACCAATAGAGATAGGTATAGGACATTATTAATAAAAAAGTATTACTATAAAATAGAAACTCCAAAAATGTGTTAATATACGGGGTGTTTTCTTGAAAAAATAAAGTTGCTAGGACTTTTTGATAGAAGTGGCAACATGTTGGAAATATTTTAGATAGATAGAACAGGTAACAAAATGTAAGATGAGGAATTTTCAGAAAAATGCTGCACTGCGTTTACCATAAACGTCTAACCTACCATCGAGTCACGCTGTATAGTAAGGTGACAAGTTTGTGTGGTAAAGTGTAACTTCAATTAAAGATTTTGAATTGACTGAAATAGCACGTTATCAGTCAAAATGCAAAAAAATTTGATAATGCAATCAAGTCGCATTCAAATCATTCGAAAACACGAAGCAGCTAAGATGATGTAAGTAAACTAATTATATTAATGCTCCTTTCTACACAACGCGTTCAATAACAAGACTATAAAATGCAGTTTTCTCAAAACTGATACACGATACAACAAAATGCAAACGTAATTAAACTCCAAGTCTCTGACATTGGAGCCATGTAAAATATGCAAATACGGTATACAATGAATGATTCAAATAAAATAATTCAAGAAAGTGCACATGGTCCGTGACATTATTCTGTCAGAAGTAAAGACTTATAATTTATCTACCGTACTTGGATAAAGGCCATCATCTATTTATGGATAATTTTTTCAATAGTATAGGAATGTCCAACATGTTTCTCAGTAGAAAAACTCATTCAACAGGTACATTGAGGTCGAATAGGAAAGGAGTATGTAAGGAAATGGTCAGGGCAACATATTTGGGAAACGTCAGAATATTTATATATCCAAATGGAAAGACAAGCGAGACGTCTTTTCTATCACTACAGGTTACCATCCTGATTGGGTGACTGTGTCGAATCGGTATGAAAAAGAGAGAATAAAACCATTGATGATTTTGGAATATAACAAATATATGTGGTGTTGATCGCTGTGACCAGATGATTGATTACCTACTATTCCAGTCCACGAAAGATGAGTTGTTCCGTCTACTTGACATAGCTGTATGGAACTCTTCTATATCTATAAACAAAAAGTCGATAAAAAAATTGATTTCATAAAATTTAGAGATTCTCTGATTGGTGTACCACAGGATGAAAAAACGGCAGAAGTTATGCTAAACCACCTAGGAGGGATTTCTTTCCACCACCAGTAGAAAGGCGCCATCATTATCAAGAAAAAATTCCGCACCGACCCAATTTCAAAAGGCAAACATATTTTCTGAGATGTGTTCAGTGTAGAAAGAATAAGCTGCAGAAGGCTCATGGAGATGACGTGATTGCGAGAGCAAAGTACACCTTTTTCCAGGAAAATGGATCGAGGCATGGCATAAAGAAAAAATGTATTTTTATTCCTGTTCATTGCAGTCCTTGCACCCTCTAATTCTTATTTGGATTAAATCGGAGCAACAGCTGCAAAAGCATCTGACTCCTATAGCAGTTGCTAGACCACAACTTCACTTTTGCCTTTGTGAGTGCACACGAACTGTCACAACAGTCCCATTTTTTCCTGTCACAGAAGCATTAAGTATATGAATTTTTTTCTTATCACCACCAGATCAAGAAATATTGCTGTGCGCGTTCTTGTCCATCTTCCATTCACGAATGTGTTAACCTCTCCACGAATTTCAAGGTTGTGGATAATGAGATAGAAAGGTCTGTACCAGGTACCTTGGCGTACAGTGGTGGGATTCCGTGTACCATAGAATTCTATAGTCATCAGTTTCTTTCTCTCCCATGAATTCAACGATAATGACATCTCACTTATTTGATGGACTATAGAATTCTATGGTACACGGAATTCCACTCCAGCTTGACAGACGGCTCAATTTCTACAAACACGTCAGCTTGGCAATCCAGTCGACTGCGGTAAAATGGACATACCCCCTGACAGTAAGGGGCTCCAAGATGTCATTGGATATTAAATACTAATTTACAAGCAGACCATTTATTAGACCTACGATGATCTACGCCTGTCCGGTGTTCTGCGGACTGTCCAACAAACAACTCGCGAGGTTGAATAGGATGCAGAATGAAGTACTGCCTATCGTTACTAATAGTAGCAAATACATCCGACTATATGATCTTCGAGCATTAGCAAATATCACGTCCATCCACGAACATATAAACTCACTTTCCTGTAAGTTCGACGAGTTTCACATCCCTAAGAGTTTACTCCCTAGGGACATAACACTAATCAGAGCACATCACAATTAGCCGCGTAGAAAACACGGTGGGCTTATTCGCCAGAAATTGGATCTGTTCCCTGAACCTGGTTACCAGTAAATAGGGAGTAGCACATAATATAACCTAACCTCTCATAAGAGAACAAATACAGGAACCCGAAAACTTGTTCGTGGAGGATCACACATTATGGTCTACCAAACTAACTGCACTCTATCTAATCATCTCATCTTTTAACGCCTGTGTTAGCATTGCGTGAGACAGGAATTCCAAACTTGAGAACGGGAAGCCACTCCAATTATCCATGGGATCCCTGTAGACCCAACCATAAGATGGGATTGAAAATATTGTATGGATTTTTTGTATATAGCTATGTGTGACTTGTATTTTACATTAAAACGTTGAAATAAAATAATTTTTTGTTTTGTTTTGGTTAGTTCATCCGTCTCATGTGCCAAAGGAAAGATTCCTGGCTGGGACAATTTTTTTTTATCCAATTAGTAGATTGAATTTAAAATTATGTATACTGACAAGAAAGAGTTGTCCACCATTCACTGTGGGATTCAAATAACAATGCGACTCCCAAGGTGGCGTATAGAGTTAGTAATAATGCAAACAAGAACACTTTCGGATGAAGGACTTAGATCGATGGCCATTTGACACGTTTATAAATACAATTAATACAATTTGCCGCTTTGTTCTTGTACGCCGATCATACGAGGAGATTAGTTTACTCACTTGAAATCCCACATCTGTTATTTCCGTTTCTTTTTGAATGAAAGGACATTGTATAACGAAATGAAAAAAATTTAATTCAACAAACACGTCATCCTTGAAAAGAAATAAGAACAAAGCACTTTTTTACAATCGTTACTAAAAACCCAGGGCACATTGCACTGTTCTGCTTGAGACCGTCAAATACTCTCAATTTTTTCTACTATATTGTTACGAGATTGATAGAAATTCCATAACCACGCCGCTGAGTCGACTCGCAAGCGTATCGTCGATAATTGTTTCCTAGAAAAAGGCAGATGATTGTCGGTATTGAATATTCCAGATAACGGAACTGTGGCGAAGAATCTGGCATTCGCAGGGCTCGAGTATATAAAGCGACAGACATGTCACTCGGGGAAGTTTAAAAAGTTTTATGAAGAGAAGTTATGATTAAGAAGATTATGAAGAAGTGATAAGCAGTTTTTGAAGAAGTATATATAAGTGTTCGGAATATTCATCTAGTTGTATAGATTTAAGTGTTTTATTGGTCAGTGAAGTAGTTGTATGTTTTTTTATAGTAATGTTGGAAATAAACAGTTTTAGTTGTGTGCTCGGCTTATTATTTAGCAAATCGTAACAATATTCTGAATACCGGCTTCAATATTAATTTCGATTTTTGTTTTCTTTCATTATTTGCATACGTTCATCCACCGATTCGAAGGAATCTGATACATTGTGCCCAAAGCAACTATTCAACTGAGGTCAGAAAATTCCGTCATATAAAAGAAACGAGCTATCAAAAAAATATTTTTTGGGTTTTATATAGTTTTGTCTCCGCACCATCGGAGATATTGGTCCATTTTTGGATGATGATTGGCACTTTTAAGGACACATTTCTACAGCGAAAAAATCAGTAAATATATTTCTTCCTAACACAATCTACATACCCCAATTCACCCGTTTTACACTATAAAAAACTTATCCTTCGTTCATGACTAGAAAAATAACAAACTTGTGGTGATCTCCGTACATGACAGCAAGATTTTATTCATGTCAGGTTGGTAACGAATGACAGCTCACTAAGTCAACTGGAAAATGCGACGTTAATAAATTTTAGGAATTCATCGAAATAAGGTAAAATTGTGCTCTGGTACATTGTGATAGTGTAAAGAAGGAAGAATTTTGAGTGTTTTTTTCGCGGTAGGAATGTGTGCTAGAAAATTTCAGTTATCTCTCCAATATTTCCGAAATTTACTTGAGACCGCCAAAAATTTTAATTGGATTTTTTGTTCAGTAAGATCAAAAAAACGTCTTGATATTATCAGAACGGCTCAATCAAACAGTAACGTCAGTGTCAGTGCAAGGGAGCAAAAAACAAATGAAATGTTTAAAGTCAAAATGAATCCAAATTTTAGGAGAACTGTTAAGTGATAGTGATTTTGATTCATCAAGAATCTATGGAAGATTCGGTAAAGGTAAGTTTATCAGGCTCCTTAACACGAATCCGAAGGAAAATCGAGGGGGTTATTACCGTCTGAATCTTGAAAATGGACCATTTTCAAACACAAATTTTTCTATAAAAATCACACAAAATGCCTTTTTCTTTTCGACATCACTTTTTTGTTAACTCATGGCTATTAACGGAATTTCATCAAACTATAGAGGTGTGAAATTTCCCAATAAAATACCTATATTCCAATCAATTTTATCATTTCATGGTGTTCAGCTGACATTCATTACATAGCAAATGACTACAAAGGTTCGTTATCTATGACTTAATGGTATTTGTAATTCCTGTGACGTCCTGGAAAATAAAAATTAAATTAACAATTCCATCTTCAGTTCCAGCTCTCGAAAACTTACTCAATTTTTGGGAGTTAATTATATAGAAAAAGGCCATGGATCCAAATACTACATGAAAAAATGGAGCAATACCCGCTCTTTTGGGTTGAACATATTTGTGTTGCCATCTCCAATAAGCTAAAAACAGGTAAAATTTAATATATTTTAATATCTATAGGTCAACCATAATCCATTTCAGACACACCCAAAAAAGTAAAAAAATAATGATAATAGCGTCCAAAGAAATTTTAACAAAATTTATAAGGTTTTCATAATAGGGGTTCATCATGAATATGGATCACCTTTAGTTTTTCTTTGATATTCAACTAACCACGACTCACAGCTCCAGTTAATGCACTTGGCGTTTTATTACGACGTGCTAACCAAGCTCCAATTTCTCCAACTTTCACCTGTCCAAAGGGAGTATCAGCTTGAAAAAGAAAGAATTATTTCAGAATCCAACTATAGTTAAACAATCAAGTAAAAATTACTAGAGTCCAAAAAAATCAAAAATGTTAAAAATAAGTTACCGATCAAAAAACCCAAAGTGAAGATTTGGAGGATTAGGAATCAGTTGTAAAAATGGGTGAAAAAGAACTAAGATTTCAATAAACCTGAAATGGAAATTGAGGATAAGTTCTAAAATAGTTGGAAAAAAAAACAAATTTTAATAATAAATGAACATCTGAAACAAATATTCCAGAAATTCAGATTTGGAAAAATATAATAATAATAATGTCTTTATTTTGCAATTGTATATATGTACATATCACGAAAAAATCCGAAGATCAGCTGGTTATATCCTGCGATACAACCTCTGTTTTTCATCTTGAGCTCTAAAAAACATTTTTTATAAAAATTTAAAATTAATTTTGATTATAATAGTTATGATTTTCAAAACAACTGATAAAAGAAATAGAATAAAATAAATAATCAGAAACATGTTGTTTTTGTTGATTAATTTTTATATAATGACTTATTGATGAATCCATAAAAAAAAAATTGTGCTACTCATTAATCATATGTCTAAAAGTTGTTTTCTCAGGAATTATTTAAATTGTAGAGCAGACATAGACTTTAGTTCCTCAGTGATTGAATTATAAACTAGCGTTATTTGATAAGAGGACCGTTTAAACTGTTCTGTTCGGTGAGCAGGTGGTGTGAGTCTTCCTCCATACCGAATATTGAGGGTATGTACATCCGATCAATGGGATATTTTTATGTAAAGATATCGAGGGAATTTCTCATTACCAATTTTGTGATAGAGACACGCGGCAAATAAGGTTTCCACTCGCAAACACATGAGTCACGCGTAGAAGAAACGCGAACTTTCTAAGGAACGAAATTGAACATTCGAAAGACACCTAAGGAGTCGCCGTGTAGACTCGATAGATCGAGAACTGTAAATAGAATTTGCTTGTGGGTATATAAGGCGCTCGACGAAAGAGGTCGGGATATAGTTCCAGAGTCCCCAGAGAGCCACAGTAGAAATGAATAGTGAAGTCAATGTTTTAGTTGAATAATAGTTCAAGTAGTAAAGTCATCGGGAGTTCAGATCCCCTTCTCTGCTTGGTATGCTATCATGAAAAACCAGGGATTGGAGCATTTCTTTTCAAGGCAGCAACCCGTGCAGCTGATGAACTCGGTCTCGTATTCGACACTGAACGGACGAACCCAAACTCTGTCACCGAGTTGGATCCCGTTCAGCAAAAAGCCCACGTCAAAGCTGTGGAGTGTGACAGGCTCGTACAGCTACATAAGGATAAGCCAATGCATGGGGTCTTCTTCAAGAACATTGAAGACCTTGGCTTATCCAGAAACCTGACATTCGCTTTTCTCAGGGCAAGTGGGCTGAAGTCGGAAACCGAGGGATTCATAATGGCCTGCCAGGATGGTGTCTTCAACACCCTCGTCTACCGTAGTCACGTAATGGGCATAGAGGTCCCTGACATTAGATACAGAGCGTGTCGTGGGGCAGCTGAGACCATAATGTATTTGCAGTCAGCTTGTCCAGCTTATGCGGTCTCAGCCTATATCCACAGGCATAACGCGGCCCCACGAGTGTTGTACTACCTTCTACGACACTCGTACGTTGTAGACGAGACACCGGTGTTGCCTTATGCTCCGGGGGATATTGAGTCCGTTGTGGAGAATGAGAAGTGCCGAATCTATTGGAACTCCTCATTCCCCACTCTCAGGCAAATACAAGCCAATAAGCCTGATGTAGTCCTCCTCGACCATCAAAGTAGGACGATTTTCGTCATTGAGTTTTCAACTCCTGGCGAAACGAACATCGTCCGAAAAGAGGAGGAAAAACGGACTAAATATCGAGATCTTCTCTTTGAACTCCGCAGGCTTTATCCAAACCATTCTGTCAAGATGGTGGTTCTGATAATAGGGGTCCTTGGTGGAATGATGGACACGCTGTTCTCAAATCTGAAAATCATACCGGCATGCCGTGATGCGGCAGAAAACCTAGCCGGAAGAATGCAGAAAGCCGTTATTCTTGGTTCACTCCGTTTACTCAGGGCATATGATTCTCGGACCCAGTAATCACTCACCCCACGGACGTGGGAAGTGTTTGCTGGGGTTAATGATACACCAGCGCGCCCTCCGGTAGTATCGGAGCTCCGTATGAAAAAAATAATAATAATAATCAACCACCATCCAAGGCCTTGGTGAGTTGCGACACCACTTTCCTGAGCAACCGGTGCAAAACCGGACCGGCAGCCATGGCGCACCCTGAAGGGAATGCTCATTCCTTCTGATGTCGGCCGTGGGTATACTAGGCTAACCCCCCGGTATACCCTACTACTCGATTCTTTATGCACGAGGAAGAGGCCCCCACAACCGACCCCTCCGGATTAGGAATCATAGGCAAGGTGGTGGGGCCCAAAACGATGATTTGCCAAACGATGACGACCACAATGAAAACGGACGCTTTGAGTGGACGGATGAACTAAGGGACAGTCTTCTGCATTGCTACGAGAGCAGTGAGCCCGCCCGAAGAGGATACATGGCGAGAATGCATGCTCTGTGGTGTGAAACCCACCCAGAGCATGCTGCCTTTTCCGCACAGAACCTAAGAGATTATGTATCCCACCTTCGGGTTCGAGGCTATGTTAGAGCCCCTCCTCAGCCGGTTAACGCAGTGGCAGATATGCCACGTGTCGACCTGGCTGTAGAGGAGCCCCGCATCATACCAACAACGGAAGGCATCAGAACCCGCAGGGCGCTTCATATCACGAAGCCCCTGAAGCCACAACAACTGGCACGGGTGGATGCGGATATTCACGATGTCCTTTTCAGAAGAGGCTGACATCTAGCAGATCAACTCTGCCGTGTATGACGCCGCTCAGGCCCTGTCCCAAACGGAGAGGAGGGATACTAACCCTCTGATTGGGAGGCATGATCGACGCATTCACAAGATGGAAGCTAAGATCAGGTCAGCGAGACAACACGCGTCTCATATCCAGTGTGTGGCGGACTACGTGGCGGCCAATAGGCCCTTCACGCCCGCGGTGCGGCGAATTGCCGCAAATTTAAGAAGAGCTCACCACACACTAAATCAAGGCGTGCTGTTAACCATCAAACAGCACTGTCTTGATAGGATACGAATGCTGGTGGCTGTAAAAAAGTCACTAGTGAGGCGGGCGAGAAGCATCGCCGAAAACATGAAGTTCCGCGATAAACCTTCTCGCCTATTCCAAGAGCGTCAACGTGTTGTGGAAAACCCGCCGGCGGCTGATCGGGTAGAAACCTTCTGGAAGGGTATTTACGAATTTCCGCAACCACTCAACGTAGATAATCCAGCCCTAGCGCAGTTCGAAGCTTTCTGCAGGAGGTTTCGTCAGACTGAGCTCAATGAACTGCGAAATCCGATAACCCCGGAAGAAGTTCGACGGGCCCTCAAAGGCTCGAAGAATTTTGCTGCTCCAGGTCCTGATAGCCTGAATAACTTGGTGGAAATAATTTTCAATTACCCACCACCATCTAGCGAGAGTTTTCAACTCATGACTAGGTGGGGAGCAGCAGATTCCGGATTGGTTTGTCGAGGGGCAAACCGTGCTAATCCCCAAAAACGGATATTTGTCTGATCCGAAGAACTACAGACCGATAACATGCTTGAACGCATGTTATAAGATGTTTACACGCATTTTATACATGCGAATACTCTCCGCAGTTGAGCCGGTGTATGAACGGATATATGAGCAAAGGGGGTCAAAGAAGGGGGTCGCTTGCTGCAAGGAGAACCTGCTGATCAACAGATGCATCACACAGGACTCCGTGCAGTATAAGCGTAACCTTTCAATGGCCTGGATCGACTATCGCAAGGCATTTGATACAACATCGCATGAGCTCATCATGCATTTGCTCAGATGCCTTGCGGTACCCGATCAAATAGAGAAATGCATTGAACAGCTGATGCCGCTCTGGATAACTCGCTTATCCATAACATCTGGTCAAGTCAGAGTCCAAACAGAGTAGGTTATCTTTAGAAGGGGCGTGTTTCAGGGAGACTCCCTCAGCCCTCTTCTCTTCTGCATCTCACTACTGCCATTGTCCGTTGCACTACGGAAAACCCGCGGATACAACTGCGGCACCCCCAGCAACCGGAGGCATAAGGTCACCCATCTCTTTTACATGGATGACCTTAAACTTTATGCCTCCGGAGAAAAGGATCTTCATCAGTCCTTAAGGGTGGTGCAAGAGTATACACATGCTATCGGAATGGAGTTTGGGATCGACAAATGTGCCACGGTTCATCTCAAAAGAGGACGATGCGAGGAATACGGAGAGACGTTCAGCTCGTAGACGGAAGCATCCTACATCATCTGGATGCCGGAGAGACGTATACCTACCTAGGAGTGGAACAACGCCACACCCAAGAGCTACTGTTAAAAACTCTCTCCACGGCAAGTATCAGCACAAACTCCGACAGATCTGGTCATCAGAACTGTCGGGGAAGAACAAAGTTGCTGCAACTAATATGCTTGCCGTTCCGATTCTACTTTACTCCTTTGGGGTAATGAAATTTACTCAAGAAGAAATGCGACAACTCGACGTAAAAACTCGCAAAATGATACATCTTCATAGGTGCTTGCATTCCAAATCGTCCGTTCCACGGTTATACTTACCCAGACAACAGGGAGGCCGTGGACTTTTGAGTTTGGAGTGTCTATATAACAGAATGGTACTGGATGGAGCCTGTAAAGTCATCAGTTCAGATCCCCTTCTCTGCTTGTTATGTGATCATGAAAAAGCAGGGATTGGAGCATTTCTCTTCAAGGCAGCAACCCGTGCAGCCAATGAACTCGGTCTCATACTCGACACTGAACGGACGACTCTGTCACCGAGTTGGAACCCGTTCAGCAAAAAGCCCACGTGAAAGCTGCGGAGTGTGACAGGCTCCTACAGCTGCATAAGGATAAGCCAATGCATGGGGTCTTCTTCAAGAACATTGAAGACCTTGGCTTATCCAGAAACCTGACATTCGCTTTTCTCAGGTCAAGTGGGCTGAATTCGGAAACCGAGGGATTCATAATGGCCTGCCAGGATGGTTTCTTCAACACCCTCGTCTACCGTAGTCGCGTGATGGGTACAGAGGTCCCTGACACTAGATGCAGAGCGTGTCGTGGGGCAGCTGAGACCATAATGCATTTGCTGTCAGCTTGTCCAGCTTATGCGGTCTCAGCCTATATCCACAGGCATAACGCGGCCCTACGAGTGTTGTACTACCATCTACGACACTCGTACGTTGTAGACGAGACACCGGTGTTGCCTTATGCTCCGGGGGATATTGAGTCCGTTGTGGAGAATGAGAAGTGCCGAATCTATTGGAACTACTCATTCCCCACCCTCAGGCAAATACAAGCCAATAAGCCTGATATAGTCCTTCTCGACCACCAAAGTAGGACGATTTTCGTCATTGAGTTTTCAGCTCCTGGCGAAACGAATATCGTCCGAAAAGAAGAGGAAAAACGGACTAAATATCGAGATCTAGTATTTGAACTCCGTAGGCTTTATCCAAACCATTCTGTCAAGATGGTGGTTCTGATAATAGGGGTACTTGGTAGAATGATGGACACACTGCTCTCGAACTTAAAGATCATACCGGCTTACCGTGATATGGCAGAAATCTTAGCCGGACGAATGCAGAAGGCCGTAATTCCTGGTTCACTCCGCCTGCTCAGGGCACATGATTCTCGGACCCAATAATCACTTACCCCACGGCGTGGGGAGTGGTTGTTGGGATAAATAATCCTGCGCGCCCTCCGGGAGTGTCGGGGCTCCGGAGGCAGGGCCTGTCTAGGAAATTCCCAACGGAAAAATAAAAAAAATAAACGCTTCTATTGGTAGAAACAGAGAAAGAAACAAACATTTACATTGCAATATACAAATCTACCAAAAGGCAGAGTTAGCTTTTGTCTGAGCCACAAGGATCAGGCAAGTGCTTTCTGCCACTCAACCTTGAAAGAAAAAAAATAAACAAAGCAACAACAAAAAAATACAATGATAGACTGATACTATTCAATAAGTAAGCCTAGGTTAATACAAGGAATAACGCCTGAGATAATAATAATAAAAAACTAATATTTTTTAGGCTAGCTCATATCAGGAGAATATCCGTCAGAAATTCATATCACAACTACGAAGGATATTTTTCAAATGTTTTTTGAAACTCAGTAAGTTCATTCCTTTCAGGGCTTCCGGAATCCAGTTGTAAAGCTTAGTGATAGTGTATGAGAAAGAGGACCGATATTGAGCTGAGGTGTGAATGGGAGGCGTGAGCCGAGATTTAAATCGTACATTGACATTATGGACATCGGTTCGAAAAGTGATCTTTCGGTATAGATAGGGTGGTTTTTGGGTCGTGACTATCTTATGAAATAAGGTACAGGCATGCAAAATCCTTCTTTTCTCAATATTTAGGGCCAGTTTAACAATGTCGTGTTAGCGTACTTTGACTCCCGGTTAAAGGACCGCATCAATGGGAAATTGGCTTTCGGTGAATTTGCTTGATTTTTTCATATATTATAGACTTCATGATGCTGATCAAATGTCTCTATTGCACTAAGGTTCTAAATTCAATAGATTCGATTATACAGGGTGCTGAAGTTCACTTATTGAAAAGTTCAAATGACCTTTGTATCGATACTATTTCGAGTATATCAACCAAATCAACTTCTCATCGTTTGTTCGATAGCCCGAGTCGAATCCACTATAAAGTACATAAATTACTACACGGACTCACGATATACGGGGTGAGTCTAGAGTTAGCCAGTTTTGTTGTGGTTTCTGAAACCTATATCCAGCAAGCCCCAAATAATAACGCATATGTCGCTGTCCTTCAACGACAGAATAAAGGTGTTTTTGTAGACGGTCTCATCAACCTCGCACCATGCTGCTTGATACAGGTGCGACTAGGACAATCCTTGGACCAACTTTTGCCGAAACAACGCGCACCGGCAAGAATTGAATCATCGAATTGGAAGCTACGCACAGCCACAGGAGAGCCGGCAACTGTGTTTGGAAAACTCCCAATTGAACTGACTTTATTCAGCACTAAAGTGAAACACCGGGCTCTAATAGCAGACATCGAGGACGATGTAACAATTGGAACGGACATCATGAATTCCAGAGGTTTACCTGAGAACGCGGAAACCATACTGGAGGCTCGCCTGGATGGGGGTGCGAGGAATTGCACTAGGAAAAACTTTGTTGCGTGCTGATAAATTTGTGACAGTGAGGGTAATGAATGTCAATTATTACCCGGTGACCTTGAACGAGAGAACAATTTTGGGGCACTGCTCGTCAATTTCCTCTGTGATTAGGAGTGTACGCAGCACTGTTAGCCAAGTCAGTAACTTTCCAGCAGAATTGGAGAAGTTAGTTGCCATGTCGTCCAAAGATATGGGACCAGCACAACAGCCCAAACTGAGAGAATTAGTCAGGAAGTATCAGCACATCTTCGATACCGGGGTAGGTAGAGGTGGTAGAACAAAGGTGGTTCAACATAAGATTGGTACTGGTAATGCCCGACCAATTGGGCAATCAGCTAGAAGACTTTCCCTTGCCAAGAAGGAAGAGGCTGACAAAATAGTTTGCGACGTGGAAAAAGAAGGAGTTATCGACCATCTGACAGTCCTTGGTCTTCTCCAGTCGTGTTGGTGAAGAAGAAAGATGTTTCAACTAGGTTTTGCATTGATTATCGTCAACTGAACAACGTGACGAAGGACAGTTTGTTATCCTCTACCAAGAATAGACGACACGCTAGACACGCTGGCTGGATCTACAATTTTCTCGACCCTAGTTTTGAAGAGCGGATACTGGCAGGTAGAACTGGCCCAGGAAGATCGAGAAAAGACAGCTTTCACCGTTGGCTCAGGATTGTGGCAGTTTACAGTTATGCCATTCGGCCTCTGCAATGCTCCATAACATTCGAAAGATTGATGCAGACGGTTTTCAAAGGACTATCATGGGAGACCTTATTATGGTCGGCAGATCGTTCAACGACCACGTGAAAAACTTGGAGGAGGTATTCCAACGACTAAGAACCTCCGGATTGAAATTGAGCCCCAAGAAATGTCATCTGTTTCAAAAGAAGTACGATATCTGGGCCACGTTGTCAATGGGAAAGGAGTGGCAGCTGATGAGCAGAAGATCAAAGCTGTTAAGGAATGGCCCGTTCCGGAAGACATATACCAGCTTCGAAGTTTTCTTGGCTTGTGCACTTACTATCGCCGATATGTGCTAACATCGCTAAACCACTGATCAGGCTTACAGAAGGGCATCGAAGTTTCAGTGGTCTGAAGAATGCCAAGACTCGTTCAGGGAGCTGAAAGGAGCAATGATCAACGCACCAATTCTGATCTATCCCCTTCCGGAGGGAAAATTACTTCTGGACACGGACGCCAGTAACGTGGGGCTTGGAGCTGTCCTGTCTCAGATCCAAGAAGGACAGAAGAAGGTCATCGGTAACTTCAGCAAGACCCTCACTTAACCGGAGCGGAATTACTGTGTCAGCAGGCGGAAACTGTTAGCTGTGGTTAAAGGAGTAGAACACTTCTACAAGTACGTGTATAGGAGAAGATTCTTACTGAGAACTGACCATGCAGCTCTCAAATGGCTCCTACAGTTCAAGAATCCCGTGGGTCAAGTGGCACGTTGAATCGAGAGGCTTCAAGAATTTGACTTTGAGGTCGAACATCGAGCGGGAACCAGCCATAAGAATGCAGATGCCCTATCGCGAAGATCATGTCCAGATGACTGTTCGCACTGCCGACTAACAGAGGAGAAGGAGTCGACACTCTGTAGAACTACGGAGGTGGATGATAACTGAAATGACAACAAGATCCAGAAAGACCAAAAGAAAGATCCAGACATTGGTTTAGTCATCGGCTGGAAGTAGAGTAATCGAAGACCGTCGTGGCAGGAAATAGCCAGTTGTTCTCCAGTCGTTAAATCTTACTGGGTCCAATGGAACTCCCTCCCCCTGGACAATGAGTCCTGAAGCGTATGTTGGAGTCGGAGGATGGCGGGGTCACCGAGGGCATCTGGGAGTGACGAAGACCCTCCAGAAAGTGAGGCAGCGGTTTAACTGGGCCAATTGTCATGCCGACGTCAAGGACTGGTGCAGAAAATGTGCTGTATGCGCTGCCAGCAATGGGCCTCAAACAAGACCTAAGGACCCGATGCGGCAGTATAATGTGGACAGTCCATTTGAAAGGATCGCCACTGACATATCTGTCCCGTTCCCACTATTTGATCACGGGAATAAGTACATCCTTGTAGTGATGGGCTATTTCAGCAAGTGAGTCGAAGTCTATGCCCTACCGAACCAAGAAGCCATCATCGTTGACGACGTCTTGGTAAAGGAGTGGATTTGTCGATTCGGTGTTCCGTTGGAGCTGCATTCGGATCAAGGCAGAAATTTCAAGCCTGAATAGATGTAAAACAAAAACTATATTAATAGGAGATATAAATGTTGACCTGCTCAAAAGTAGTTCTCCTGAGTACGATTCTTATGTAAATACAGTAGCACTTAATGGATTTAAGATTTGTAATGTGATTGAAGAAAATTATGCAACTAGATCAACAGCAAACTCCAAATCTATCCTAGTTCACGTGTTGACAAATGAATATATAGAATGCTACATAACTATCCTTAACCACATAACTGATCATAAAATCCTAAATATACAACCTAACATTAATACTAAATCTCCACAGACTAACAAAAAGGTATCTCACAAACGGACCATACTAAATCAAAACGATTTCAAACAAAAATGTCAAAAGCTGATCAACAGCCACGAAATAAATAGCTTTGAAAAACTAGCATCAGCCATACAAGACTGTAAAAAAGGTTCAACAACTCAGTAAAAGATAAAATACAAAGAAGGTAAGGATTGGATTACAAGGGAATTTTTAGAATTGATAAAAACGCGATAAATTATACATGGAAAAAATAAAACATCCATTTAATCAGGATACAGCTAGAGAGTTTAAAAAACAAAAGAATATTGTAGAGAACAAACGCATAAAACTGAAACAGGAATATTTTGAAAAAAAAATGGAACAATACAGGTAATAACCAGAAAAAGTAATGGCAACTCATCAAAAGTCTTTAAAGGCAATAACCAAAGAAGTCAGATCACTAATCTAGACATTGAGGGACAAATCTCTGATGATCCGAAAAATATAGCTGAAAAAATTAACCAGTATTTTGTAAATATAGGTAAATCAATAATAAATAATGTAAACTTACAATCAGAATCATCTGCTGATTTTAAGGAAATCAGCAGTGATTGTTCAATGCACCTATACAAAACAAATACCCAAGAAGTTCAAGAAGCATTATATGAATTGAATAAAAATGCAGCACCTGGTTATGATAACATAAATACCAAAGATCTTTCAACACTCAAGGAATACATTGTACATATTTTAGTAAAATTAATAAATCAATTATTCAAACAAGGTATATTCCCAGATATTCTCAAAGTCAGCAAAGTAACACCCATACACAAATCTGGCCCAAATAACATCATAGATAACTATAGACCTATTTCAGTAGTTCCTACTCTATCAAAGTTTATAGAAGTCATTTTGAAAAAACGTATATCAATTACATAAAAAAATATGTTGACTTTGACCAATTTCAATACGGATTTCAAGAAAATAGTAGCACCTCGAGTGCAAGCATAGACTTTGTTAACCACATTGCTTCTTCACTAGATGATAAATACTATGCTCTTGCCGTATTTGTGGATCTACGAAAAGCATTTGATGTGGTTGATATCTCAATACTTCTCACAAAAATTGAAGAATTGGGAATAAGAGGAAATGCTCTCTCATTAATAAAAACATATCTTCTAGATCGCGAGCAATTTACAGTAGTTGATGGCTCTTCGAGCCAAACTGAAAACACCAAAGCAGGTGTGCCCCAAGGATCAGTCCTTGGACCCCTACTTTATACAATACATGTTCTGTCTTTGAAAACTGCTAACATTATAGGTAGATATTTTAAATTTGCAGATGATACCGTACTTGTGTATAAGGGTAAAAATCTGAAAAAACTCGAAACAATAGTAAATGCTGACCTTGAAAGATCCCACAGTTGGCTTGCAAAAAATAAACTTCAGCTCAATGTAAAAAAGACCACTTATACAATTTTCTCACAGAAAAACATGAAACTACAGGATGTCATATTGGAGATGGGAGGCAAAGAAATAACGAGAGTCCATAATACTAAATATCTGGGACTAATAGTCGATGAAAACCTAAGCTGGAATAATCATGTCACCCATATAGAAAAAAAAGTAGTTTCAATGGTTGGTGCCATATATCGTTGTAGAAACTACCTATGCCCATCTTCACTCCACCAAATATACAATGCATATTTCTTATCAATATTTAGCTACTTAATTCCTATATGGGGATCATATGGGCAGACATTATTCAAAAAAAT
This sequence comes from Chrysolina americana, assembly GCA_958502065.1. NCBI lineage: Eukaryota > Metazoa > Arthropoda > Insecta > Coleoptera > Chrysomelidae > Chrysolina > Chrysolina americana. Next base: position 61,192,292 of record OY293411.1, read on the forward strand.
AAAAACACTTCAAAACAAAGTCGTGAAAACTTTATTCAGCCTTGATTACAGAACCTCAACTGAAACCATATACAGAACAACCAAGATATTGCCTATTCAGGATATTCTAGAAATTAAACAAAGTAAATTTGCATACAAGGTAATAAACGAACAAGTTAAATGTAATACCAACTTAACATTTTTCAATCAGCTCCATGAATACAATACTCGAACACATAATAATGTCTTTTTAGAACCTGTACGTACTAATATCGGCCTAAATAATCCCATTACACTATGTATGAAAACTTATAATACTCTCCCCAAGGAAATAATAGACAGCTCTAATATCAGTATATTTAAGAATAAAATCAAGAGTTATCATACCTTCATACTCAACGAATGATTGACATAATTTTCTCTTATTTTTTTATTTTCTTTCTTCTGTATCACAAAACTGAATAAGACTGGTATAACTGTGTTATTTTGTGAAAAACAATTATCAGAATTATTAGATTTTAAGATACATTTGTGCAATATATCCTTAAGATAAGTGAATTTTGATAGTATTACTCTGTTGTTGTTGTAATTTATATTATATTATTGTTGTTTAACTAAGAAAAAGAAAAGCAAATTTGTATGTTTTTATACCACTTTAAATCAAATTAAATTAAATTTTCTTTTCTTTTTCTTATGATGATCTCCTACCACCTAGTAACGGCTACATCCATCAATTTGTTGTTTAACTACTTTTCTGAGACCAGCACATGCTGTGCTGCTTTGGAATAACCTTTTTTTGAATAGTGCTGCTATCACAAATTCTAATCAATATTGTGATATACATGTAACTGTTGTAGCATTATTTGAATAAAGTTCTTGAAAAAAAATATGTTGGAGACAATATTCAGATTCAGCGGTGTCAATATTTTGGTGTGCTACAACCATCTTCCTCATCTTAACTTGAAGACTGTGGAGTGTTACTTCCGTCGAACGTCCAGGTACAGATATGGAGAATCTTGCAGATATCTCCACACTCCAAGAATAACAGTTAGGGACGTCTTCAAGAAGGGGGCAATGTTACTATTTCGAGGCTGGCTCTGATCGCCTAATTAACTATACACCCTCGACTAGTACGTAAACAAGGTCTCCGCTCGCAAACACATGAGTCACGCGTAGAAGAAACGCGAACTTGCTAAGGAGCATAATCGAACATTCAAGAGACATTTAAGGAGTCGCCGTATAGACTCGATAGGGCGAGAACTGTAAATAGAATCTGCTTGTGGGTATATAAGGCGCTCGACAAGAGAAGGCGGATAAAGTGTGTCACAAAGAGGTGCAGATATAGTTCCAGAGTTTGCAGACAGAGAGCCACAGTAGAAATATTTAGTGAAGTCAATGTTATAGTTGAATAATAGTGTTTTCAATAAATTAGCAAAATTAATTCAGTGCATTTTTACTACAACATTAACTATCAACTAAGATGAATTCCTTTTTTTATTCTATATTATCAACTGATAAACAGACACAAGTTCTGATAAATTGGTAAAGGCTTTCACTGCCATCGCTACTTATATGCTGATTTTCCGGGTTATTAAGCCGACGTTCATAACGCGATAGTCAAGTAAGAAATAACTAGTTTAGGAACGCATCACAGTAACAGTAGTTTTAAACGGCTTGTTATTTTCAGAATGGTTCAATCAAACAGTAACGTCAGTGTCAGTTCATGGGAGCAAAAAACAACGTAGTACACTACAGAAAGTAACCTTATTTTTATAAAGTTTAAAGTCAAAATGAATCCAGTTTTAGGAGAACTGTTGAGTGATAGCGATTCTGATTCATAAAGTAGCTCAAGTACCTCTAGCCCTAGTGGATCTATGGAAGATTCGGTAAAGGTTAGTTCATCAGGCTCCGCCTCAAAATTCCGAAAATCGAGGGGCTCTCAACTACTTTTCGAGTTATGTCCTTCTGAATCTTGAAACTGGCCCATTTTCACACACATTTTTCTCAAAAATTCACATAAAATGCTTTATTCTTTCTGACAACACTTTTTTTAGAAGCTAATCTACCTATTTCACAATTGCAAGCATCAAAAACAACCGATTAACACAAAAATCAACCTTTCATAATCACAACCAACCTCTTTCTTCTGGCTACAGTAATCCGATCACTAACAAGTATGAGAAATAGAAATCAAAGCAAATGCTAGCTGCGCTCCCATTCTATAAAGGATTTTAGAAGAAAAAGACACGCCTCCTTATAGGAGACAGAATCAAAATGTATACCAGAAAAATCCAGATATTTGTATTCTAGAATTTTTTCTGTTTGTTACCTAGCAACCTCCAATACAGCAAGTTTTTGTCTTGGGATTTCACATGCTTTTCAGTTCAAGATTATGATGGCAAGTATAATAAAAAGTTTTTCCCACTCCCTCAATTTCTTTGTCTTGTTTCAGTACATAAACAGTGCGGCTTTTAGAAGATTTATTTAATATAGGAATCCTAATATATAGATAATATTACATGCAACAATAATAACATTAAAATTAAACTATATAGTGAGCAAGAATGTGTAAAGATATTGTTGATGATATGATATCAATAGCTATTCAATAATATTTTACATGAGCAAATGAAATGGCGTGAGTGTAAATATAAAAATATAAGTTAAAACTATTAATTTTGAAATTCAGGTAAATCTTGATTTCAGGTGATTCAGTAGTAAACTTTTGAATTGAATGATGGAACTGCTACTTATAACATCCTTAGGAAGTTTGTTGTATTCAATGAGTCCTTTATAGAAAAGTGAATTCATTGTTCTTGTGAAATTAGTCCTTTCCACATAAAAATTCTTGTTACCTCTTATAGGAGCCACAATAGGCCATTGGCCGCAGTGGAGGGCCTGATATGGGCCCACTCACGTTCAAACCTAACCTACCTCTTATAGAATAATCGTGAATTCCATTATGGTAAACAATGAATTGGTTGAAGTAGGAAGGAAGTTTTACAGATATTTTAAAAATAAAAATCATGGAATTCTAAAATATTCTGTCCGTAACAGATAGCCAATTAAGAACCTCCAGCATTGACATAATAGGAGTATATCTATCAAATTTAAAAAGGACTCTCATTCCTCTATTCTGCAACTTCTGTAAAGATGACAAATTATTTGCATCAAGAAGAAATAGTAGGGAAGGGCAGTAGTAATCGAAGTGAGGTTTGATTACGGTGTTATAAATGTAAGGGAGGTTTGAAATGTCAAATATCTGCCGATGCGTGTAAAGAAAAATATTTTTTTTGCTATTTTGTTATAAGTATATTGAAAATGTTTTTTCAGGTTCAACAATTGGTCATAAATCCAAGATATTTGAATTATTCCACCAGTCCAATTGTTTCTCCATAAATTTCGATATTCACTAAGTTTTTATCTACCAAATTATACTTATGTTGAGTGGTTATAATCATTCATTTGGTTTTGTTGATATATAGTTTCAATTTATTGATATTGAGAAATTCTATTATTGATTTTATGAATAGCATCTGATAAATCAACATCACTTGCTGATAATAAAGTGTCATCTGCAAAAAGATTTATGAATTCACATTCCTCAATACAATTGATATCATTTAAATATAGAATGAACAACAGCGCCCCCCCGTCAACGGTTTGACGTACAAACATAAAAAACCGTTAGGAGGGTTTCACCAATACTACTTTTTGAAAAAAACTACATTGTGATTGCTTGATAGATGGCGCGGGGGGCAAATTAACTAAAAAAATTTAAATGGCATGGGGGGGTCATGTGTCACATTGTTGAAAAAATAATTCAATTATCTTTTCAACCATCTAAACATTTTTAGAATTCCGTTCCATTCAAAAAAAAAATCTCTCCTGTTATTTCACATCATACCAATCAAAAGTTATCGTGGTCAGGTAAGAAAAGGTATTCAGATCCGCCAGATCCGCACTAATTCTGAATTTAAAAAATTTGTTTCACCATTCTGAAAATTAAACATCAGCGATTGCTGATGAAATGATATTGCCAAATTATGAATTACTATCCTAAAGTCTACAATTCTTTCTGCTTGTAATCCGCACACTTCTCTCACAACAGCTCCTTTCCCAAATGAATGTGTCAACATTGTTTGCCACCGTGGTCTAATGGTCGAATAATTATCAATTGCCCTAATTTTATCTTTGTTATTTGTGCTATGATAAGTACTGTATAGATAAATGTGGAACACCATGTGGACAGTGATTCATGATGTAATTCCCTAAGAGCATTGTAGCCTCAATAGTAAAACCTATTTGATGTAAGATTGGCAGAAATAGTATAGGTTGATGCGGTTGTAAGCCTTGGAGTAGTCCAATAAGACCAGTGTGATAAAAAAGTTTTTATCAGAGGCTTGTATAATGTCATCTGATACTTTCAACAGTGCCGTGACGCAGCTGTGGTTTGCCCTGAACCGAGACTGTTGGGATGGTACCAAGAAATTGTTATAAATAATTAGAATATATCTGCAGCACATTGGACAAAATAAATTGATCCTGAGACCTTGATTTCCAGCCAAGTGCACTACCACTCCTCAATGTATCTGGTTGTTCACATATAAAATTTAATTAGAGCTGGGCTATTGAACATCTTTAATTTCAGTTCAGATTTTTGATTTTTCTGTTTGATATGCCGCAAACTTATTCTCTTTATATCTAATTTTGGATACAAGTACCAACATGTTGATATTTTTAGCAGCTCCACAAATACCGTTAAAACTCAACTGAGTCGCATTATTTCCTAAAACGCTTCCTTTAATTGTTCTGTAGAATTATTTCATTATTATATTGCTTTGTATTTTTATGTGATATTATACCTACCACTATATTATATTTTACCACTATATTGTATTTTACCACTATATTAAAATCAATATCAGATGACATCCTTCACACTTAATTAATTCCATTGCAATATAACTAAAACACGACTAGGTATTTGCACAAATGAATTTAAAGTTTGGTCACTACACAATGGTTATATAGTTCAGCTCAAAACCAACTCAATAAAAAAATATTTGAGACAATTTCTAAAACAACCGTTGAAACATTTTTTGAATCATCAAAGATCTTAAAGGCTGGTTCTTGTAAACGTAAGGTAAGGTAACGCAAGAAAGTTAAACTATTGGAATCATGTAGACACATTCATGATAAAACGAAAAGTAAGGTATGAAAAATCAGACAGTTTGGAAAATTGAAAGTGTGAAAATCTTAATAAATATGGACAATACTCATTTCATTCCTTCATATTTATGACAAATTGGATAAACAACTGTTAGTCATGCCAATTCTATCATCCTTTTTGGTGAACCAAACATTTCCTTTACCCTACCTTACATTCTTGCGTTACCTTACCTCACATTTACATGAACTAGCCCCAAGTAATAGTAATCCCATTCCAGTCTGAAAGTCAATGAATACTTGATGTAAATGATATCTTATAAGACGGGATAAAGTTCAGATAATCTTCAGCTTGTGAATTCGAAATTATTCAATGTATTCCATAAAGGAATAATAGAATTATATAAAATCAAGTGCCCATGAAGCTGGAGCCACCCAGTCCTAGAGTTCAAATCCAGCATCTGCTAAAATGGCTCGAAATCCCTCATGTGAGTGATCTCCCTTGTTCACACTAACATAAGCTTCATTGGTATCTCTAAAAACCTGGAGAACCCCTAACAAACAAATTTGACACAATTTTAGGTTTTTACGACTTACTTCACTTTGAATCTTCATTATGAATTATTTTTTTAAAGGAGGAATTCTTTTATTTAAAGGAATTTAAGATAATCTTGTTTGGAGAATCATTACATAATGGTGGTGATTGATAATGGTAAAAACTACAAGATTAATACTTACGTTTCCCATAAAAACGAGCAGGATCATAAGGTCCATGTACTTTAGGATTATATTCAGCAGGATAGTCACCGAAAGCCATTTTCAACGGCAACAATTGGAATAATCAGAATATCTGTTCGAAACTTCAATTCAACAATGAAATTGTGTCTTGGTCTTGACTCTTGGTGACATAATCTCTCTCTTCTCCTCTCCCTCTCCCCGCTCGGCACTGCACTCAGTGCTGCTCCAAGGCCATTTTTTTTTGTACGAAAATGACAGATGAAAATGTATGCTTTAAGGCGAAACCACAGTTTATAGCTAAAAGAATCAGTTCGCTCACTTGGCGTCGGCAGTTTGATCTTTTTGTGCACGTTTGTGCACTGCGCAACCTGCAACCTTATCCCTAGCGCATACAGGCGCTTACAATTCATACAATGCTCAACATAAAAATGGATGCACTGCTGGAACTAAAAATAGGTACCTAAACTCTCGATATTTTGATCGTGAGGTCTGTTTTTTTTATTGCAGATTATTGTTTTTCAACAATAAAATTTATGCATTATGGGCTCCCTATTAAAAAATTGCTGAAAATCTAGAAGTTTTGAGGAAGAACCACACATATTATCAGGTACGCTCCTTTAATGATATAGTATGTGATAGCACAGAAAACAATGTATTTATCCCATAAAGACAACTAAGTGACACTAACATCCAGACCTTCCAAAATTTATTATTAAGAGAGGAATGGAGTGAAATGTATCAGAACACTAATTTTCAAGGCAAATTTTCTCATTTCTACGATACTCTCCTATATAATTATGATTGTGCTTTCCCTATAAGAAATACACACATAAAAACACAAAGGAGGAAATGGTTCTCTCCAGAAATCAAGCAAATGCATGAAAACCTCTGTGAAATGAATAAATTAGGTAAAGTTATGAATAATCCTTGGTATACAGAAAGATACAAGCAGTATAAAAAAGAGTATAGAACACTTGTGAAATATCATAAAAGAACAATAAACAACCAACGAATTTTAAACTCACACAATAAATCACGCGAGAGTTGGAAAATTATCAAAGAGAGTAAAAATAATATGTCAACAAATACTGCAATTGCTGGATTTCTGGAGGGACATACTTCCTTTGAACAAGCTAACTACATAAATGATTTTTTCATAGATTGTAATAAAAACAAACCGATACCTAACTATGACATGCATATTGAAAAGGCACATAGGAGTTTCTTCTTGAAATCGATAACACCAGAAGAAATCATCTCAATAATAAGAAAAAATCTGCAAAAACAACGCCTGGAGCTGATGAAATTGATGGTAAAATAATCAAGTCAGTTGCAACAATCATTGCTCAACCTTTGAGTCACCTAATAAATGAATCTTTTGTGTCTGGGATCTATCCAAATGTAAAGGAATCTAAAGGTATACCTATCTTCAAAAATAAGGGATCTGCCAGAGATATAACGAACTTCAGGTTAATTTGCATCCAAAGTCAAATCTCAAAAATTTTTGAATCAGCTTACTGTCAAAGATTGACAAAATATCTAGAATTCTTCAAACTACTTCCTGATACACAGCATGGATTCAGGAAACTAAAGTCTACTACAACTGCAATTCAAGATACGTTGGAATTTTTATATAACTCTCTTAATAATAAAGAAAACTCACTCTGTCTATTCTATGATCTAAGCCGCGCTTTCGACACAGCACATGTACGTACAATGGATGAACAATGGACGTTCAATATGGAAGTTCAAGACATCCAGTGGATGTCCAGAATTAGTACAATGGACATCCAATGAACGTTCAATGGACGTCCAGGACACCACTATGGACGTACAATTAAAGTCCAGAAAACGTACAATGGATGTACATTGTACGTATTTTGGGCGTCCATTGTATGTCCATATTTGGTGAAATGGATGTACAGAATATATCAAAATAACAACCACTGTGGATATTTTTTGGACATCCAAGGTGTTCTGCAAATAATTAGCAGTACTTAGGTAGATATTATAAAAGTAAAAATTATATAATTTCCCATATAAACATTATTTGTCATTGAATAAGTTATCACTAAAATACGGTGAAACAATAATTGAAAGGGAAGAATCACTTGGTGTCAATTTTTTACCCATACCATGCATTACCATTGTATATTAGCCTGAACTGAACTGAAACACATAACACAACACTGCAGTCATATCTAACCTCACATATTCTTCTTCTGCTTCAGCTGAGTATTCTTTTATCGTCACCAATCGATATTTTGGTTCTGTGTCATCGATCATTATTTTATTACACCAAAGAATCTAGAATTACCAATATTCAAAATCCATAACTATTTAATGCATTTGCATGAATTGAACGTCCAATTGATGTTTACGATTGGACGTCTAATGGATGTTTACGACTGGACTTTCAAGTAATGTCCACTTAATGTCCTCTCAATGTCCAGATATAGTCTGACAAAGTGCGTTTTATCTAAGTAATACATTTCCATTAGGGATGAAGACAAAATAGCATAAACAGGATAATTAATCATATGTATCAAAAATTAATTTTTTTTTTGTACATCATATGTACGTACAATGGATGTACATTTTCGAATATCCACTGTACGTCCGTTTCCTGTACGTACAATGGATGTCCATTAAACATCCATGGACGTTTGGACTAGAGCTGGACGTAAAACGGACATCCATTGGATGTCGTGTGCTGTGTGGGTAATAGATGGGAATTTATTGATTCATAAGCTAGAGGCTGTAGGTGTCCGAGGGGTACCCCTTGATTGGGCAAAATCATATTTGTCTAACCGTACACAAGTGTCGATGTTCAATAACATTAAATCACAATCAAGAGAAACCAGTCTAGGAGTGCCCCAGGGATCAATTTTAGGTCCTTTATTCTTCATTATTTTCACATCAGATATAAAAAAAAATTGCGACTCTCCTGATCAAATAGTACTGTATGCTGATGACACAAATATTCTGATGTCCCATAAGGATATTGACCAACTAGTGACAAACAGCAATGCCGCTTATAATGAATTTCATAAGTATTGCTCTCAGAATGGACTCCAACTGAATGTTACGAAAACATACTTCATGCGATTTATACCAAGAAATATATCTCCTGACTATGATCTCTATTTACTTATACAAGGAAAATCAATCCAAACTACTGACACAATAAAATTCTTGGGTGTAATACTCGACCCAAAACTAACCTGGGAACCTCACATAAAAATTGTATGCACCAAGTTAAGCACATGCTCATACATGATAAGGAATCTAAGAGAAACAGTGAGTTTAGATATATTGAGATTGTTGTATTTCGGTCTCGTGCAGTCAATTCTACAGTATGGTCTGATATTCTGGGGATCATCGTCACACTTTGAAAAGGCTTTTATTGCTCAAAAAAACCTCCTCCTGAGAACCATGTTCAATGTTCACCCAACAAGTACCTGTAAAAATTTGTTTATTAGAGCACAAATAATGACATTACCCAGCTTATATATCTACCGACTAATCCTATACATTCAATCCAATGAACATACGTTTGAGAAGAATGAGGACGTGCACTCTTACAACACCAGACGAAAAAATGATATTCATCAACCTTATTCTCGATTAAAAATATGCCAAAATTCACCTAATTATATCGGAACCAAATTGTATAATAAAGTCAAAGTAATGTACAAGAATGATATACATTGTAATGAGTCATTTGAGACTAAATTTAAATTTTTTTTAACAGAAAATGCATTTTATACAACTGAACAGTTTTTACAATTTTGAAAAAAAATAAAAATAAAAAATCTTTTTCATCTGTATATATACCTTCTACATTCTAATCTGTTTCTGTTTGCATAGTCATGTGTGTTAAGAATGTATAGATATGTATAATGTGATCCAAATTTTAATTGTAATTAATATTTAAATTTTACTCTATTTTTTTTACTAGTCCAATAAGTATGCGTTTGTCTTTGGTTTAGATCAAATGCACATGTATATTTCTGTGATGAATAAATTGATTTGATTTGATTTGAAGATACCAAATTTTGTGACAAAAACTTTAAAAGGCAACAAAGTTTTGTTGTGTTGTTTTGATATTGTACTGACTTCTTTCAAAATTGGGTAGGAGTTTGTGATGGAAATATTACTTATTTTTTCGTTAATTTGAATATATCGGAAAAATTTTGCGATCAGTTTGTTCTAGCTGACGATGGCGTATCGAAATTAAATATTCAGAAGCTAATTTTGAGAACATATATAAGTTAATGAATTTAAGCAAAATGAGAAATTTCTTAGGACACGATTTATTCCAATATTAGTGATTACCACACTCTAGTAATTGTAATTTTATAGGAGAAAGAATTTCAATTTTCCATTCACAATAATTATTTCAACTTCTTCGAAACACTGAAGAAGATATCTACATTTTTTCAATGTCAGGATCTTGATCTTGAATAAAAACTATAGAGTCCTACTGAATGTGGTAAACCAAATGTAGATAAATGAGTTTTCATACTAATTATGTTTTAAAATAGTCAGTTTATGATTGTATTTTTTTTATTACCTGTGGACTTTATTCTAATATAGAAATTTAATAGTACAAGAAATACGAACTCTCGTTAACAGTGACAATGAGTAATATTTTGAGAAGTCTTGACAAGGCTTACAGAAATCAATTTTTAAAAGACAACTTTTAATATTCTATCCAATACCTTCTTTTGTGGCCAAATTTTCAAAAAGTTCACAAGAACAGTTTTCAAGGGCATGTATATATTGCAAAAAAAATAGTATCAAGCATTTTTAAGTTGCCTAATGAATCATTATTGGCATTTGGATAAGCCCTGTGAAAACTGTAAATTGTTTGAGTCAGCTTGTTCATGCCATATTTCGATTCGAATATGTTTTTCACTTGTATTGAGGTTGATGTAGTCGTTTACTTCTACTTTGAGAGAATTGAATTAACGTGGTTGTTGAATCAAAATCAAGGCAGTTTGTTCTTTCGGAATTATCCAAATAGCTAATTGCAAACATTTTTTAAATGTCCTTTAAAATTGTTTTGGTGCAGAATTTCCACAATTTCCACTTTACTGTCTGATTTTAGCGAAAATAAATTCTAAACACGCCTGATTCATTCTTCTTGTATGAATTTTGTTTTCCTTTATAACATCCCACATTTGCAAAAAGGCAGAGATTGACAATTCCCACCCAAAAATAAATTTCACCCCCTTAGTTATATTTTTGTTTCGTTAGACAACAAAGTTATTCATAGAACGCCAACATATCTTTAAGAAATTGAATTTGTGTATCTGTCCCCATGAAAGTCCTATTGAATGATTATGCCTTGTGGACTTTTGATGAATTGAATAGATCAAAGAAATTATCAATTTTTTCTATGAATTTAACTGTCTTGAAGTCTGCTAATGGGAGTTTTTTGAAAGATATATAAGCATTTGTTTCTGCAGAAACAGTGGCACTGAACACTTGAGCTGCATATGTTGCTCTCATTTTCTGAAAATTGCCTGGAAAAATAATGGTATTTCATGAATAAAGAAGTACTCAAACATGTTTGCAGTTTCCTATAGGAGCCCAGAAATCGTTTCAATGAAAAATAAAACACGCGAAATTTATATACTTCTGGAAACTTAATACTTTTAGTACACTTGACAACTATGTAAGTTTGTGTGCAAATCTATTGCGCAACCCGAATTTGTTTCCCCTGCGCTTATTCTATCTTGTTGCGGATCTAAATCCGTTCCTGCTTAGGCTGAGTGCATACGGAAGCTTTTTGCGTTTCAGTTCATAGAAATTCTGATTTTGATTGGTTTCCTATATAGAGATTTGTCTAGAAGCGCGAAGTTCAAACAATTTTTTTTATTAGCCTTCATATATTGCAGTTCAATGTAGATTGTCATACTGAATATTGAACAAAAATCACCATTCATATTGGTTCTACTTTTTTATAAAATGTTAATGGTTCAAGATCATATAGATTTAAGGTTTTATGACACCGAATTCCAGAATTAATTATATTGACCAAGTTAATATTTATATTAACTGATATTTTTTCAAAATGTTCAGTTCCTTGTAGAACATTTTGTTTGCGGTTCAGTACTGCAGAGCTGTACGTGCAGCCTGGAAGTCATGAATATTCTCAGATATTCATTTATATACAGCGTGATTTACGTAGGCCGTGCATTAGAAGTTTTTCAACTTGCAGTTGGACTAGAAACTTGAAATTTGGTATGCTGTCATAATTGAACATGTGCGTTCTACCTGCTCAAATGTTTTTAGTCCTACAATTATACAGGGTATGCCAAAAGTCGGTACCAACTTTCTTATTCTAAATAGAAACCTAATGTTTTTTGTCATGGTTCGATTGACCTTCTGATTATAACTTTAGGCAACCTAAGTTATGTTTACTTATCTATCACAGTTTTTGAGATATGTCCATTTTTCAGAAAAAAATTACGGCTGTAGTAGTTTACGAAAACACGTGTAGCCCGCAAACTGTTCAAAATTAGGAAACCAAATTTATGGAGCAGTTAGCTGGTAGTCCAGGCTAACACTACCTGATGTCCCATCGACGGTCCCATTTTGTACCATATGGGCTCAGCCGATTTTTGAATGTCGCAATATAAAATTGTCAAAAACTCAATTTTTTCAAATGGCACCTACCATTTTTTTTTCAACCATTCGAAAGAAAATTGAATTTTAGGATGAGTTATTTCAGCATTCCCTATACCCAAGTTCCACCTCTATCGAGTTATTCAATAAAAATCAAGAAATGCCTTATCCTGCCGAATGCTTTTGTGTTTATTCAAGTATGCCATGAAAACAAAAAACAACTGTAAACAAGAAGGTGCTATTCTGTCAAAGTAAAAACGATTCGTGCTGATTCTTAAATAAAATTGATTGGAATATGGGAAATTATACAAACGAAGTTGTGTTTGACTTGTTTGTTATCCACGGCCTGTGTCAAAAAATTGTGCATCGAACTGTCCGAGAGTTTAATTTGAAATATCCAAACTTACCGAGGATGACACGGGGCAAGTTCTCACGATTGAAAACTAATTTTATACATTTTGGGAAGGTGGCTAGACCCGTTACGAGAGTCAAACCACTAACTGGCAATGACGATAATCAAATTACCATTCTCGGATATTTTCAAGCATATCCTGAATCCTCAATACGAACGGCGTCTTTGGAATTGGGATTTTCATAGTCTGCAATACAAACCATTTTACACCGCCATAGGCTGCATCCTTTCAAATTTATACGATTGCAAAAATTACACCCAGGTGACTTTCCCCGTAGAGTAAACTTTTGCGAGGACTTATTACTCAAAATACAAGAGCACGCCGGATTCTTAGACAACATAATTTGGACTGATGAGGCAAAGTTTTGTCAGCAAGGAGTTTACAATAGGTGCAATCGACATTTTTGGGCTTCTGAAAATCCACATATGGCGTTCGAAATTGAAAATCAAGTACAATTTCGAATAAATGTGTTTTGTTTGGTAATGAACCAAGGGGTACGCTACTTTATGTACGATGAAAATCTGAATAGTGACAGATGTGTAGAAATTTTTCAAAACGTAATAGAAACATTTCTTTACAATTTGCCACTGGCTAGAGCTGCACGTTCATGGTACCAGATGGATGGGGCACCACCGCACAATACACGAACTGTGTATATCAAATTGACTTCCATGTTCGAGCACCGTTGGTGGGGAAATCGAGGACCCTTTCTCTGGCCTGCAAGATCTCCAGATCTTACCCCTTTAGATTTTTATATTTGGGGTAGGGTAAAAGATTTGGTCTATTCTTCACCAGTTCACAATATAGATGAGTTGAGACTTAGAATAATACAGACTTTTGACAGTCTCGATCCCAACGAAATCAGACGTGCTACGCAATCTATTGAAAGTAGAATAATAGAATGTTTGAACAACAATGGTGGTCATATTGAACATTTACGCTAGAGTTCTGTCAAAATTGTTCAATATTTTTGATTGAATTATTACAATTTTCTTTTGTTTCCATGGCATACACACAAAATCATTTTGTAAGATAAGGCATTTCTTGATTTTTATTGAATAACTCGATAGAGGTTGAACTTGGGTATAGGGAAAGCTGAAATAACTCATCCTAAAATTCAATTTTCTTTTGAATGGTTAAAAAAGAAATGGTAGGTGCCATTTGGAAAAATGGGACCGTCGATGGGACATCAGGTGTTAGCCTGGACTACCAGCTAACTGTTCCATAAATTTGGTTTCCTAATTTTGAACGGTTTGCGGGCTACACGTGTTTTCGTAAACTACTACAGCCGTAATTTTATTCAGAAAAATTGACATATCTCAAAAACTGTGATAGATAAGTAAACATAACTTTAGGTTGTCTAAAGTCATAATCAGAAGGCCAATCGAACCATGACAAAAAACATTAGGTATCCATTTAAAATATGAAAGATGGTACCGACTTTTGGCATACCCTGTATAGTTGTAGGACTAAAAACATTCGAAGTAGAACGCACATGATCAATTATGACAGCATACCAAATTTCAAGTTTCTAGTCCAACTGCAAGTTAAAAAACTTCTAATGCACGTAAATCACGCTGTATATAAGACTTTTCGAATACACAACGTGATTTGAATGAATCTCAAAGGAATGGTGCCCAAAAACGATATGAAAATACAGGTGTTAGTACATTCTGGAAGTTGAATTTAATCACAAGCCAATTATGAGACAAACTGGGCGTTGTATTGGATAAAAAAATTTACTTCGACTTGCACTATGACTACGTAACAAATATGTTTAGAAAACTGAATATAAACGGATTTTTCAAATGTTCTCTGTGTGAAAACACTATACTATTCCTAGGTGACATCGGTTGTGTTTGGTAACCCAAATATTATAAAAGCCTCATATACAACTTAGAGAACATCAAGAATACATTCCTGTGCTTTGTAGCATTAAAGTTACCAAGGACTGTTGGCGAACACTTATACCTATCCAGCTATCATTAATCTTCCAGTAGTTATGTTATTTTATTTTATTGTTGTCTATTCGATGATCTCCTCTATTAGTAACATCCATGCACGTTCCAATTGGAAAATATTCAATTTCCCTTTGCAATAAATGTGCAACTGATAAGTACTTATATCAAGACATGTTTGGAAATAAATCAACACACATGATAAGAAAAACATTTATTTCAAATATTTTCACATATTCTTCATTATTTCCCCTTCGAAAATGTTCTACGTGAAATAATTTTCAAGTATTTATCAGTCAGATAGTCTTGATAGTCACGATGTCCTATTCTGAAATTATGTACAATCTGTTTTCTAGTATTTTCACTGAACATACATGAATTCGAGTTTTCAGGTATTTTGAAGTCTTAAATTCTGATTTGGAGGTTTCCTGATTTATCACATTATCAGCACAGTTATTATTGAATTGAATTGATTATTTTCAAAATTAACAATTTTCTGAATGCCCTAGTGAACTGAATTGAAGTTGGGTTCTCAGCATATAGTCATTCTGCTGTCTGATACAACTAAAGAAATTTTCTTATGGGTCTTGGTTCAGTTTTCTGGCAAAAAAAGATATAAAACCCTCAACAATCAATGAATTTAACGTAAATTTTATTTGGCCCCTTTAACACTTTCAATTCATTGAGAAAGCATTATATCTCTGTTAAAAATATAGCTGAAACTTTTCCCCTTTGAATGTTTTGAATGCAGTGCATGTATAATAGTGCGGAAGAATTGAAAAGATCAAATAGTTTATTGAACTTTGATATGACCACTGGCCATAGCAGTTTCAGGCAAATTATTCACATTAATATGGCTTTGGTTATTTGGTCGTGCATCCATTTGTATTGGCTCTTGATGTTTTGCGGTTGGCTACTTCAGAAGTTACAAGTGTAAAGATTATACTCCAGTGTTAGTATAATCAGAGTCTATCCATATTCTGCACCTGTAATGCAATAAGACAATCAGTATGGTGAATTTAAGCAGCAGTTTGAAGTCATAAGAAAATATTATTGATTAGAAATAATGGTCCAACCAATCATTGACGAACATTCTTTCTTATCACTAAACAGATCACATATTACTAGAAATATCCCAAGAAAACACATACAGATACGTAATCAATCTGTTAAATCACTATCGTTAATCGTAATAATTCAATACATTTAAGAATCCAACCCTTTGCTTTTTCTAATGATTGTTCCTGGGTAGAATGCGAGTATTTTATGTCATTGAATAAACAAAAAAGTACTTATATACTTAATTTCTCCATATGGAAAACTATGTAATTTGATGCTGTCCGATTTGCTGTTACTATTTCTGCAGTTTCTATATTACAATAATGTCTTCCGCCTCCCCTGTGAGATGCTTTATTCTGTTCATCACTCATCGTTATACTTCAAGGATAATCTAATAATCGTAAATGGTATATCTTTATCTTTCCCAATAACGAAAAACAATGATTGACGGATTTCATCAACGGTTTATACTGAGATCGAGTGATCAAGAACATTTGTTGTTGTTAATGGGTATATTCAGGCGGTCCCAGCAGCGGCTAGAGCTGCTTAGTAAGCGGCCCACCTGAATGTACCGCTGCTTAATAGCCGTTCGACAGCCGCTGAGTGTTTTGCTCAGCGCAGAAATTTGTCGTTTTATGAAGCGGAGAGAAATTTAACATGTTAGAGTTAGGTTATGTTGTCTTGTCATCATCTTGTCAATGTAATTTTTGCGGGTTCCACTGAACTGTATGAGTAGGTGAAAATAATATGAATGTTACTCCAGAGACTCATTTCTTGGTGGTTACCAAGGAGGGACATCCGGTAATCGAAAATAATAGGGTGTTATTACAAGCTATCAAGGGTATGCATAACTTTGACTGTTTAGATTGTATATTTACTGAGATAGGTATGTAAAAATTTTAGAGGAGTCTTTCGTTTATGTGTCACACACATAGAAGAAATGTTTGGTCTGGCTGATGTGGCCATAGATACAAGGGAAACACAAGCAAACTATGAGAGTGAAAATGTTGCCAGTTTAAATACTATCCATGCTCGAGATGTATTAGGTAAATAACAGTTCAACTAATATATTAACTTGTATGTCTATCGTGTATTTGATGACTGTAAATGCATGATAATTTTACTCATCTTCAATTACTAAGCATTGATATTAGGAGCTATAACTGAATTTTTTTCAGAGCGACAATTTTTTTGGGATTACAAGAACACAATGTTAATGTTAGAGGAATACAGAAAAAGAGTGCCAAAATTTAGAAATCCAAAATTTAAGAAGTTATTATGGGAGGAAATCACAAATACCATGAAGCATAATGGATACTTTGTTGAGGCGGATGCAATCGACAAAAAAATGAGCAACATGAAAAATTCATTTAGAACAATAGTTGATAATAACAATAAAAAAAAACGACTGGCAGAAGGCGTATGCAATGGCCATATTTAAAAATTTTTGAAGATATTTTTAAGGAGGACAGAACAATTAATATTGCCTATGGAATGTCTAGTACCAAGAGTGAAAATATACCGTCACAAATAGATACAATTTCACAAGTAAGTGAAAAATTATCACCACATGGTATGGATACTATTGAAATTGAGAATATTGCATCTCCTTCACTCAGTGCTGTCGCTGATACCACGCCTAAAACAAAGACAGTGCAGGCTATTGGATAGGTGGAGAAAACGCCAGCTTCAAATAGAGGACAAACTTGTGGAACTGAAGAGACTTCGAGAAGCCATTGAAAAAAGTAACTAAATTCAAGACAGGAAAAACAAATTACTGGAAAAATTGGTTGAGAAGGCCTAAATTAGACTGTTATTTTTTATAGCCAGTAGTGGCAAAGCGCCTTATGGTTTTTCATATTATAAGTTATCAAAGAGACAACAAGATATTTAAGTTATTTTTGTTATGAAATAAAACACAGTTGAAAATAGGTACAGTTTTATTCAATAAAAGAAACAAGTTGATATTTGGGCAACTTTCAGTTTTATGTTAGCAAGGCAGCAATAAAATCCCGCTTTCTCTCACCCAATGCATTTCTGTTGTTTTGTTCATTAATGTTCATATTGATATTCTGTTCAGCAGCTTCTGGTTGCTCATCTCCAATTACTCCATCATTTCTTAATATGATATTGTGTAGCACACATGCAGCTACAATCACAGCCGGAACCATATCTATCCTAGCCATATCCAGATACTTCAACCTTCGAAATTTGCATTTGAGTAACCCAAAAGTTTGCTCGATTAAGACTCTCACAGAACTCATTGTTGTGCTGAATGTAATTTGGGAAACGGTAAGGTGTCCATTATCCCGGTAAGGTGTTAGAAGGAAAGGGGAGAGAGGATAAGCACTGTCACCAAGAAGATGCTCTGTTGGTGATATGGTATCCCCTGCCAAATTTTCTGTTAAATTATTAAAAATTGGACTGGTGCGATACACTCGAGCATCATGTACTCTACCAGGTGTTTCAGCAAAGACATCTATAAATTCCTTTTTATCATTACATATTCCTTGTAAAACCACGGAATGGGAGTTATTTCTATTGTAATAGTCCACACTATTGTTTGGTGGGGCTTTAATGGCAATGTGGCAACCATCAATTGCTCCAATAATTCCTGGTATATCTACAACAAAACATACCTAATGAAGTTTTTCTTGCATTCTGATAAATAGAAAATCATTCTGCTGTAGTGTCCTGTCCATATTTATTTACCAATGACATTTTTCTACTACTTACTTGATTTGTTCTGTAATACTCTTGCAATACGCTGCCTTTCATGATGATTCGGCCATACAATGGTGTTATGCCTCAACTGACAAATTCGGTTCACCATGTCAAAAAAAATTGTATGACCTGTTCCAGCAGCTAAGTCAAATCTATCTCCTGCTGCAACAAAACTTTCTGGCTTTGCTAATATCCATATTGCAAACAGCAGTTTTTTCTCCAAAAGGATATTATGCTCTAATCTTTCTTGGCCTCTTGATACTAGATTTAAGAGAAACTAAAAAATACATCATCGTCAGGACTATACTGGGGAATGATTTCTTCAGAATAATTTTTGTTTTGTGGGGGCATCTCCCTAGGATTAGGAACAATATTAAGAGGCTGGATTAGTTGTTCTACAGCCACTACTACCCCATTGAAATTCAAGATCTCATAGATTTAAGGTTTTATGACACCGAACTCCAGAATTAAATATATTGACCAAGTTAATATTTGTATACCGAAACTGATTTTTTTCAAAATATTCAATTCCTTGTAGAACATTTTGTTTGCGGTTCAGTACTGCAGAACTATAAGTGCAGAAATGCCTAGAAGTCATGAATATTCTCAGATATTCATTTATAATATATAAGACTTTTCGAATTTCAAATACACGTTATTTGAATGAATCTCAAAGGAATGGTGCCCAAGAACGATATGAAAATACAGGTGTTAGTACATTCTGGAAGTTGAATTTAATCACAAGCCAATTATGAGACAAACTGGGCGTTGTACTGGACAAAAAAATGGACTTCGGCTTGCACTATGACTACGTAACAAATATGTTTAGAAAACTGAATATAAAAGGATTTGTCAAATGTTCTCTGTGTAAAAACACTGTACTATTCCTAGGTGACATCGGTTGTGTTTGGTTACCCAAATATAAAAGCCTCATATACAACTTGGGGAAAATCAATAATACATACCTGTGCTTTGTAGCATTAAAGTTACCAAGGACTGTTAGCGAACACTTATACCTATCCACCTATATCATTAATCTTCCAGTAGTGATGTTATTTTATTTTATTGTTGTCTATTCAATGATCTCCTATTAGTAACATCCACGTTCCATTTAGAAAATATTCAATTTCCCTTTGGAATAAATGTGCAACTGATAAGTACTTATATCAAGAAATGTTTGGAAATAAATCAACACACATGATAATTTTTCAGGTATTTTGAAGTCTAAAATTCTGATTTGGAGGTTTCCTGAATTATCACATTATCAGCACAGTTATTATTGAATTGAATTGATTATTTTTAAAATGAACAATTTTCTGAATGCCCTAGTGAACTGAATTGAAGTTGGGTTCTCAGCATAGCCATATTCTGCTGTCTGATACAACTAAAGAAATCTTCTTATGGTTCTTGGTTCAGTTTTCTGGCAAACAAAGATATAAAACCCTCAACAATCAATGAATTTAACGTAAATTTTATTTGGCCCCTTTAACACTTTCAATTCATTGAGAAAGCATTCTATCTCTGTTAAAAATATAGCTGAAACTTTTCCCCTTTGAATGTTTTGAATGTAGTGCATGTATAATAGTGCGGAAGAATTGAAAAGATCAAATAGTTATTAAATTATATTTCACTTATAATGTTCCATCACCAGCATGTTGCTGATTAGGAACAAAATGCTAGATTTATTTATTATTATGTATACTAAATTGGTTTAATAAAAAAAAAACTTTGATATGACCTCAACAGTGGCCATAGCAGTTTCAGGCAAATTATTCACATTAATATGGCTTTGGTTATTTGGTCGTGCATCCATTTGTATTGGCTCTTGATGTTTTGCATTTGTCTACTTCAGAAGTTACAAGTGTAAAGATTATACTACAGTGTTAGTATAATCTTTCTCTTATACACAAGCTTCTATCCATATTCTGCACCTGTAATGCAATAAGACAATCAGTTTGGTAAATTTAAGCAGCAGTTTGAAGTCATAAGAAAATATGATTGGTTAGAAATAACGGTCCAACCAATCATTAACGAACATTCTTTCTTACTAAACAGTTCACATATTACTAGAAATATCCCAAGAAAACATACACATACGTAATCAATCTGTTAAATCACTATCGTTAATCGTAATAATTCAATACATTTAAGAATCCAACCCTTTGCTTTTTCTAATGATTGTTCCTGGGTAGAATGCGAGTATTTTATGTAATTGAATAAACAAAAAAGTACTTACTCAATTTCTCCATATGGAAAACTTTGTAATTTGATGCTGTCCGATTTGCTGTTACTATTTCTGCAGTTTCTATATTACAATAATGTCTTCCACCTCCCCTGTGAGGTGCTTTATTCTGTTCATCACTCATCGTTATAGGTACTTCAAGGATAATCTAATAATCGTAAATGGTATATCTTTATCTTTCCTAATAACGAAAAACAATGATTAACGGATTTCATCAACATTTGTTGTTGTTATTGCAACATTTGACATCTGTCAAGAGGTCTTGAATGTCAGATGTCAATGTGGCCCTTTAAATTTTGCGCTTTTCTATCTCTCTCCTCAAATAACGTTCCTTGTCTGCCGTCTCATCTATAAGTTTCTATAATCTGTGGTATAGTCTGGGCCAGGATTCCGAAGTCACGATCGAGCATGAATCGTGTCGTTTTCACGAATTTGACGATTCCGAGCCTATACGCCGATCGTATATGTGTTGCAAATTGCCTACATTTTACGATTAGTTGACGATAACTATTTTCTTGGTCTGATATATGTGTTGCTCTTTTTATTAGTGGTCATTATTGCTTGTGTAATGTGTATTTGTTTTCATCCCGTTATTTACCTATGATCCATACTTCTGTAGTAGGGATTTTTTAGTCAGAATGGCTTTCAGAGCAACCCAAAAGTTTAAATAACATATTTTAATTTTTTTAATATATATATACGGGGAAGATACCCATTTGGGATATGCAGGAGGCCAATAAGGGTACTCTTATACACTTGTTCCAAGCTTTCAATAACTTTTTATTATCATCTTCAGGGAAACTACAAATATGTAAAGACAACTATGAGAATTACGCCAACGAAAAACGTGGAATAACTTACACTGTTTCGAGGTTACATGGCGTATATGTTAAAAATAATCATGAAATATGGACAGCACTGGGAGTAAAACATCATTGATAACAACCAAGAGTAACGTGGAAGCACACTCATTACTGATGATACATTATGACATGGATTTTAAAATTGTTAAAATTATATAAAAGCACGTGTTGTCCTTGAAGAGGCAAACATCCGCGCCGAGTAATTTTATTCGACTGACTAGCCAAGACCACTGACAAATGACATGAGACAATTGATAAATGATATATGACAGGTGACATGAGCCACACGGAATCTTAATCATGGGGAGTGACAGATGACAATACAACCTAATGATACAGATCTGTGATGGAGCTACATGGAACAATAATTATGAATTGTGAAATTTGGAATATGAGAACAATATATTTTATATTAATGGTGTAGGTGACAAATGAGCTGAACCAACAAAGGAAACATATCCTGAAAACATGAACACTCGACCTAATGCTAACAATAATACATTACTGAAATATATGGAACAAAGATTGTATGAACAATATTTTGATGGAGGAATTGAATTATATTGAATTAATTTGTGAAGTCAATATTCATTGAAGTAATCCGTTGATTGTCTCCAAACCTTGTATTGTCTGCAAAAATTAAATAAGAGTAAATTTCACTCAAGTGATTTACGTCTGTTTTTTTATTCAGCGCATTATCCGCTTGTGCAATGTGAACCATTTCTAAAAAAAAGCCTTTTGGCTGTGTTTTTTTCTGTAGATAAAATTTTTATCGAATTATAATCCATACAATGTCCTTCCTTAGCAACATGTTCACTCAGTGCACATCTCTCCGGGTGTAGTCTACTGTCGCTCTTGTGTGACACAATGCGGTCCTTAAGTGGTCTGGACGTTTGTCCAATGTATTGTTTTTCACAATTTTGACACTGTATACAATAAACTACATCCGAACAGTTTATGCACGGAGTCTTGTCTTTTAATTTGGAAAAAATTCTCTTGATAGGCAAAACATTTTTATTGGATATTTTTATATTTTCTGAAAAAAATTTGAAAATTCTGGATAGTCCAGGGGTGATGTCTTTAATGAACGGTAAAGAAGCATAAAAGGAAAGAGTCCCAGTGACTTCAGCAACTTGCGTATTGACTGGAGATGGAGAAAGTGTATTATTAATATTATTACTATGTAAGTTTATGTCATCCATGGATGAGGTATTATACAAGATCTTTTTTACAAAGGAAGCAGGATATGAATTTTGGAGAAAAAGATTGTAAATTATGTCTAAATTTTTTTTGAGAAAGGAAGTGTCAGATATTTTGATGACCCTTGATTTCATTTGTTTAATCAGATTGACCTTCATGCTCTGTTTATGATAAGACCAGTAGCTCATATATCTTCCAGAGCTCATTGGTTTCCTGTACCAATCTATAAGTACGGTGTTCTCTGGTGTTCTGATAAACATGGTATCAAGGAACGGAACGCTGTTATGTTCGTTTTCTCTCTCAATGGTGAACTGTATGTGGGGATCGTAGCTGTTGAAAATGAACAAGGTGTCATCTATGGTATCTGACGGAATTGCAATGATAATGTCATCTACATATTTCTTAAGGAAAGGTGGATTGAAAGGGAGAACATGAGTGACCATGTCTAACAAATCATCCATAACGTATGCTGCCAATATAGGGCTAATTTTTGCACCCATTGGGGTACCAAATATACCGGGTGGCTACGGAAGTATTGCCTATAGGTTTGTGAAATTTGGAGCGTCGATATAATGACATAAGAGCTAGAATTTGAACATATTGACATGTCGAAGTTAACTTCCGGTCTGACCGGAAGTAACATCAACTTTCTTATTTTAAATGGAAACCCTATTTTTTTTCTTTTCGCTTTAATCAGCATTCAATTCCCTTTCTAATGACATATCACAAGTTGGTATCTAACCAGAAACTAGATCAGAAAAAAATTATTATTGAAATTCACCGAGTAGGCCGTGGAAGCAAAATGAAAGCCAAAAATTGAAAAGTTGGCTATGGAAACCATACGTCACTTGATAACAGTTGCTACTACTGTGATATTTTATTTTCATTCGTCGGCGTTATAAAAAGCCGCCAAAAAAAATATTGGAAAAATTGGGAAAAAAACAATACTCTGTAGGTCCATAACTTAAATAGGAACATACAACTTATTCTTGCCTGTACTATTCAGCATAACCATTCCTTTCTAATGATATAATAGAAAGTAATTTTTTGAAATGAAATACCAAAAAATCCAATTATTATTCTTCAAATAACAAAACAGATTATCGCCATACGCAAAAATAACATTAAAATTAATGTGGAATGATAAATTATATCCTGTAGGTTCTAGGTTAAATAGGAACATTTGTTTTGAATTTATTTTATCTTTAATCCTATCAATTTGAATTTTTTTTTTTCGATAAATGTTTTTTTGTTATTTGAATAATAATAATTGGATTTTTTGGTATTTCATTTCAAAAAATTACTTTCTATTCGTTCTATACGTTCGCTGAAGGGGCTGGAATAACTGAATTAGTTCAATTCCAACAATATCTATGCAATTACAGAATTGTTGAATACGAGTATGGTTTCAAAGGCCACAATGTAATATTCGAAGGAGCATGTGAGAGCAATAAGAAACTGAATTTACTTTATCACACAGGACATTATAACGTGTGATCACCTCATTAACGGCAGCATTTGGATGCATTTATTACTGCGAAATTTGTCATATTCCATACAATAATAAGAACAATCACAGATATGGTGGAACATGTCCAGCCTGCCAACAAACACCTGCTTGCAAATATGATATAAAAGTCAATTGCAGTAACTGCCATCGAGAGTTCAGGGGTCAAAGATGTTATGAAAACCACAAGAAGTGTCCCACTCGTTAGGAAAAAGTACTGTTTGTGAACAAATAACTCGCTGCAATCAATGTATGAAGGTGACAAAGAGTAACATAAAACATGTCTGTGGTGATATTTTCTGTAAAATTTCTTCTACACGATTCCCCGAACCACACTGCTTGTTTTATATTCAGGCAGATAAAGGAAAACCAAAGCTGGATAATTTCATTTTCATATTTTATGATCTGGGTACAAGACAGCAACTTCATGAACCCAATATCTGCATTTTCAAACAGGTTTGTGATCATTGTTAGAACAACGATGTTCGTGTTTGTGAAAGATGTAGCCTACGATTACAAATCATCAAATGTGAAGATCCTGTATCAGCTTTCACTCATTTTATTCTGGAATCCCAGACAGCATGGTATATTCCTGGAATATTCCTCAGATGTCTTAGATAGGATATATATATTCCGAATAATCATGGAATATTCCTGGAATATCTATATACCCTGGCACATTCAAGGAACATACAAAGTAGAATATTTCAAGAAAATTTTCGAAAGAATATACCAGGAATATTTCAATGTGAATATTCTTAGTTGAATACTTCTGGAATATTACTTATTGTATATTCTTTATAGTACATGCAGGGAATATTATGCATGGAATATTCGTAGATTATTCTATACAAGACGTTTCCATATTTGGACCAAAGATTATTAATGTTTCTATACTAGCGCGCTGATGCTTGATTCATCAATGATTTTCTTTTCTCTATGGCATACTCTCTATTTTGATAAGTACTTTGCAAAATTCACATTTGACAGAGAATGACTAATGAATTATATATTTCAACTCAGTCCCCGAACCACACTTGTGTTATATTCAGGCAGATAAAGGAAAACCGAAGCTGGATAATTTCATTTTCATATTTTATGATCTGGAAACAAGACAGGAACTGGTTTTGGATGACGGCAGCCATCTTCATGAACCCAATCTCTGCATTTTCAAACAGGTTTGTGATCATTGTTTGAACAACGATGTTCGTGTTTGTGAAAGATGTGGCCTACGATTACAAATCATCAAATGTGAAGATCCTGTATCAGCTTTCACCAATTTTATTCTGGAATTGATAAAAAAATTCAAAAATGTAGTTGTTTTAGCACACAATGGCCAAGCATTTTTTAAAGGTGGTCGGTGGATCAGCGGTCTCTAATGCACAGGCCGTTCGAAACTCCAGCATAGCGATAGTCGGTTCGACTCCGATGTAGGTACGAGAATTTTTCTCAACTACTTTATATTGGATTCGATAGGCGGCCGCATGCCTTGTTGAAAAGCAAGTGTATTGTGAGTTGTCTAGATGCCAATCTCGTCTAGTGCTAGCTTGGAGTGCACACCGACCACCCGAGGTGGTGCTGTAGGTTTTCCGGGTTTTCCTACAGCTGAAAAGTGAATACATCACCTAAAACGATCAGTAAGTCGCCCTGGAGCGCCACGGCAAATAATAATAATAGCCGTCCTCTACCCGCACAGGCTATGCCTTGGAGTACACTCAACGAGTGTTTATAAGGGAGTATTATTATTATTATTATATTAAGAATATATATATATATATATATATATATATATATATATATATATATATATATATATATATATATATATTTTTTTTTTTCGTTTGGAATTACCCAGTCAGGCCCTGTCTCCGGAGCCCCGACACTTCCGGAGGGCGCGCTGGTGTGTCATTAACCCCAGTAAACACTCCCCACGCCCATGGGGTAAGTGATTACTGGGTCCGAGAATCATGTGCCCTGAGTAGGCGGAGTGAACCAAGAATTACGGCCTTCTGCATTCGCCCGGCTAGGATTTCTGCCAAGTCACGGCAAGCCGGTATGATTTTTAAGTTTGAGAGCGGTGTGTCCATCATTCCACCAAGGACCCCTATTATCAGAACCACCATCTTGACAGAATGGATTGGGTAAAGCCTGCGGAGTTCCAAAGAGAAGATCTCGATATTGAGTCCGTTTTTCCTCCTCTTTTTGGACGATGTTCGTTTCGCCAGGAGCTGAAAACTCAATGACGAAAATCGTCCTACTTTGATGGTCGAGGAGTACTACATCAGGCTTATTGGCTTGTATTTGCCTGAGGGTGGGGAATGAATATTTCCAATAGATTCGGCACTTCTCATTCTCCACCACGGACTCAATATCTCCCGGAGCATAAGGCAACACCGGTGTCTCGTCTATTATTATTATTATATTATTATTATTATTATTATTATCAGTTCATACTGAACTACATTCTGACACAAACTGATATTAAACCCCAACTTATAATGAGAGGTACTAAAATAATTTGTATGGAGGTACAAAATGTCAGATTTTTGGAATCTCTCAATAACTATCCAATGAAATAACCGGAGCTCCCTCGGGCTTTTGGGCTTCCACTTTCTTTGAAAAAGGGATATTTTCCCCATCTTTTCAACAAAATTTCCAACGAAAATTATATTGGAAACTTACCTCCTGTTGAGTTCTACAGTACCGATATAATGAAAGAAGAAGATAGACAGGTTTTCTTCCAGTGGTACGAGAAAAACAAAAATAAAGATTTCGATAATAACAGAATTGATAGAATACTGCATATCTGACGTTGAGATTTTAACACAAGCCTGTTTGAAATTCAGAAAACAATTACTGGATGTTGGAAATGTATGCCCCTTCACGGAAGCATGTACTATTGCTTCAACTTGCAATAAGGTATATCTGAGGAATTTTTTAGAACCAAATGTAATAGGAATTATCCTCCTAAATGGCTATAGATGGCGTGATAACCAGAGTAAAGTCGCTATCAAGTGGCTTCTGTGGGAAGAGAAGGTGCGTGGCATTAATATTTTGCATGCTGCCAAACAGAATAAAGTTAAAATACATGGTATGAAAGTGGACGGGTACAGCACAGAAACAAGACAAGTATTTGAATTCAATGGATGCTACTACCATGGCTGTCCTAGTTGCTTTACACACAAAAGAGATGAACCTTAACATAACAACCTCTTCGAAACTCTGAACTCACGTCTAGAATCTTCAAAGATTAAAGTTGAAAGACTCAAGGCATTTAGTTATGAAATAATTGAAATGTGGACATATCAGATCCGAAGGGGGCTGAACAATTAAATTCGTTCATTTACTGAAAATCATCTATTACTCAATCGTACTGCCCTTAATCCTCGTGATGCATTTTTTGGAGGCCGTTGTGGAAACACAAGAACATATTACAAAGTGAAAGATGATGAAAAAATAAACTATGTAGACGTTTGTAGTCTGTATCCTTGGTTATGCAAATTAGGCAAATTTCCTATTGGACACCCTATAGTTTACGTTGGTACGGATTGTTATAGTTTGAATCTAGCCGAAACAGATGGATTTATCAAATGTAAAATCCTTTCTCCACAGAATCTCTACCACCCAGTTCTTCCAATGAAAATGAACAATAAACTCATGTTTGTTCTATGTCAAATTTGTGAAGAGTCTATGAACGTCAAAGACTGCATGCACACATAATCAGGAAGAAATATCACTGACGGGTACTTGGACTTCAGAAGAAATCAACAAGGCCATCAGTATGAATTATGAACTTTTAGAAATTTATGAAGTTTGGGCATACAAAACCATTCAATTCGACAAGACTACAAGGACAGCAGGTCTGTTTACCGAAATGATGAATCGATTCATTAAAATCAAACAGGAAGCTTCTAGATGGCCTGAAATGTGCACAACAAAAGAACAGAAGGATGATTACATAGAGAAGTTTTTTGAAATTGAGGGCGTCAAGCTGGATTTTTCAGAGATAATAAACAATCCTGGTTTACGCTCTTTCGCCAAACTGATATTGAATTTATTCTGGGGAAAGTTTGGTCAGCGGGAGAATCAACAAAAGACTCAAATAATCAATGACTCCGGAGAGTTTTTCAGCATGTTGATGAATCCAACACTCTTTGTTAATGGAGTAATACCGGTGAATGAAACAACACTCATAGTCAATTATGTACATAAAGAAGATACATATGACCCCTCAACACTGTTAATGGTGCTATAGCTTCCTACGTTACTGCTCAAGCACGGCTGAAGTTATACAGTTTTTTGGAACAACTAGGAAGGCGTACCACATACTACGATACTGATTCAGTCATCTACATTTCGAAAGATGGAGATGTTGATATTCCTACTGGAGAATTCTTAGGTGATATGACCAATGAACTGGCTACCTGCGGGCCTGGTTCATATATCACTGAATTTGTTTCTGGTGGCCCTAAAAACTATGCATATTCTGTATTTTTGACAACAAAGAGAAAGTTTTCATTAGACTACAGCTCTCTTTCTTATGGCTTCAAGATACAGAAAAAATATTAAATACTGCTTCACTACATGTAATGAAAATCCAATATCTACAATTAATATTTTTGAAAATTTTCTAATTGCTCTGTTCAACATAATATGTAGTATGAAATAATAAATGAAATTATTTTTGTTTTTTATATTTATGCTCCATGAAGAAAGCCATTTTGAAGTAGCACGCTTACCAAGTGTCAATTCTAAATGCTGTCACTTGTCAATGAGATAAATAATTCACTTTCTTTCAATCATGAGGTTTCCAAACATTCTTATCAAATGTCATTTGTCATATTGTCATTACCTGAAAGTCTACAGACCTTTCAAGTGACATTTGATAGCTTTGTTCTAATAAGTAGAACTATTATCAGTACTACTTCCATACAAAGCCCCTTTCGAAATGGGGCCTAAAATCGATAAAAAGATCTATGCTGTTCTCAGTCTGCAAAGATCCGAAATGAAAAAAATTCTGAAATTTCGATAAATCTCACTGAATATAAAAATGGATCCAAAATCAATAATACTAATTATTGTGCTAACAATCTACCTGAGCAGAGGATGTTTTTTAATAAAAGAACAGGCTGTTCTATTTAGCAATTTTATATTATAAAATAATACATAATTTTTGTTCAACCCACTTTGGAGAATATGTAACATTACTCCTTACTAGGAACAATGGGGATTCATATAATGCAAGAACTAAATTACTGTAAAACAATGAACTCCGCATTTCATCAAGCTTTATCGAAATATAAGTAAGTTCCAAAAAGCATAAAAGTGTATGTTCAATTCTATGGTACTTTCTATTTATATCAGAGATAATTTTCCATTATTTCCAAATCTACGATACGAGTTCAGAATATAAACATAAACACACATACTGGTAACGTGGTAATAATCGTCACAGAGCACAGAGAATACGTCTTGACATCGGCAAAAACAGAAAGTTTGACAGTTCTGGCACCTCCCAATCCGACCAATCGTTGATGCAGAACCATGTTGGCAGCCATTTTATTCGCAGAAAAACTGTGAAGTTCGCGAGGGTATGAACTAGACTTTGTTTTGTTCTGTTGGATTGAAAGCTATTGCCTTATCCAAGATGCTAGAAACCCTGGTGTGATCACTTATATCTGTGACACCGACATACAAAAGTGTTGATGTACGGCCTACTTGATTCATGTTATTTTTATTGCATTGGTACCGTTTCACTTCTTTAGCACAGATGGCGGCAAAATTACAGATCAATGTTATCATTGACGATTGACGGTTGGACAAGCGACAAGTGTCATGTCAACATTCAAAAACAATCGAATGACAAATCAAGGCAACGGAATGTTGGAAACTTGGCTATTTTCGACTTCTGCGCCATCCATCGACGAATGAAGCCAACGGTATCAATGCAATTACAGTATCAACAACTTTGGTGTAGAAGCAAAATCGAATCTGTGATCGCACCATATATCTGTCGATATAGGTTATCAATTGAAACTGTTTCCAAATTGACACGTTACTCAAAATAGTATTCTTACATGCATTTTCGTTGATCTTCTTAAAATTTCATCGAATGATGTACTAAACCGTTTTCGAATCATTTTTCATTTTTCATGCAAACTGATGATAGACGTCAAATCAAAAGTATCAGTTTTCACATAAAAAAAACAAAATACTTACCACAAAAAATTCCCGCGGCAATTTTCAAGGTAGAAAATTCCCACTATAATTATGCTGTGATTGGCCTGAACGTAAATGAATGCTTTGAATTGATGGTTTCGATTGGTTGCAGGAATTGTCAAAAAATAGTTGTAATTGTAAATGCTATTTGCCAATTAAATAGCAGTTATCTCCAAAAACTTGTACTGTATTCAAAATTGACAAAATATATATTTAACTTGACTTTTTCATATATTCATAATAAATTCAATTGTTTGGTAAAATATGACATAAATAATATAACGAGGGTTGAAATAAAATAATGGAACTCATAGAAAATTAAATTGTTC
This sequence comes from Chrysolina americana, assembly GCA_958502065.1. Taxonomy (NCBI): domain Eukaryota; kingdom Metazoa; phylum Arthropoda; class Insecta; order Coleoptera; family Chrysomelidae; genus Chrysolina; species Chrysolina americana. The sequence goes on from OY293411.1 coordinate 61,223,328, forward strand.
AAATTCTTCAAACCGTCTTGAACATTTTCCACCCCAACAAGAAATGGACCAATTAATTTAGTGGTAGTTGGTGACAGGAAGAATGCATGATTTGGCTACTGGTCTCATATAGGTTTCTTTTTTATTCTTTATCCGAACCACCCGTATCACACCATCTTTGCCAGGGTAGGTTTCTTCCACTCGTGCTGACATCCATTGATTTCTAGGAGCCTTCTTATCGACAACCAATACAATATCCCCTACTTTGATAGTTCTCTTATCATGCCACTTTTGCCTTTGCATGATAGTTGGTCTGTATTTTACTTGACCCAACGCCTCCAATAACAATCTACCAGGACTTGAGCAATTCGCCATTGTTTTCTGTTGGAGAGTTCAACATCACCATATGATTTTACATCACCAGGTCTTAGTAGCAAAAATTGGTTTGGGGTTATTGCTTCCGGCTCATTTGGATGCACAGAAATGTATGTCAGCGGTCTCGAGTTGATGATATATTCAATTTCAGTTAACAAATTTACTAAACTTCTTCTTTTCGATTGATGGCTTTCAGTGTAATCTTTAGAGCAATTTTAACGGAACGAATCATCCACTCCCATATGTGGAGCACCTGCCGGGTTGAATTTCCATACAATTCCTTTCGAAGACAGTTCTTGGGAAATTTTATTGCGATCCAAACTGTGTATCCACTCTTTCAATTCTCGTTCTGCGCCGACAAAGTTAGTGTCTCAGAGTAATAAAGTCATTAATGTTTGTTTGTACGCATTGACGAATCACAGCGGGACCACCATATTAGCGGGCACTACACTGCTTACTGTAGGCATCCATATACAGGCACATGGCACGAGTACAACGATTCCCTAGTTTCACCGATTCAGTCGAATTCCCTTGTGAGCGGAAAGGCATATACAGGGTTGGGCAATAGTGCGTCAGAGTCCGATTGCTTGAGTTCTAAGATAGTTAGGACGATAATTCAAAAACCAAATAGAACTAGAGAACTGTGTCTATATCTAGAAATTATTGTCGGATATACAGGGTGAACCAAAGAAAATCTACAGGGTCAATTGCATTTTTTTTCAAATAAGATGCTATGTACTTCAATCTATTTTTTCAAGCATTTTAGTGGTCTCCATCCCCACATCCAATATCCTTTACTATCTCCCAACCACTTGTGAGTTATATTTTTTTTTGTCAAAATAATGCTATCTGCAGATGCATATCGAAAAAACCACCGTTCTCAAGATTATGGAATGCAGGAGGTCATGATTATAATCCTATTCGTCAGACATATGAGTGATATTTCTAAATCATTATCATTCCCAAAAATTATACAGGGTGACTAAGAATGATTTTTCAATTCGGAAGTTTTTGAATTAAATTTTCTCGAGTTCTTCAAATGGAACACTCCGTATATTTTTCGACCATGTGATATAGGATTGAGGAGGCGAATATTTTTTGTATGTACATCCCTGCCCAGACAGCACATAATATTCCATGAATATTCTGACAACGTTCCAATATAATTTATTTTAGAATATTCTGATGAAATGTTCTCAGAATATTCTTGGAATATCTTCATTCTGTAGCAAATATTCTATGAATATTCCATATATTCTAATAACATTCGGTTCTAATATTCTGAGATAATGAATCGTATTTTTGATGTTATTCTTCATTCTCAGATAGGTAAAATATAATATTACTTATATATTTCTTACCTACCTTATTTTCGTATTGAAATGACTTAAACTACATAGTTTTATTATAATTGGAAATAATAAGTTGGAATTTGAAATATAGCAGCACATGCGGTGATGCCAGACATAAAGAAATTTCCTCACATTTCTTATATAAAAAATATGGAATGACTCAGCACAGTAGCCATTAATTTTTCAAAACTAGGCAATTTGATCAGTATATTTAACGTAATCAATAATAATTTGGATGACTTTTTGATGACATAATTTGCATTTAAGATATAATAATCATTGTGCATTTACTTTTGTTAAGATTAAAGCGTAAGCGGCAACTTTGCAAAATCCGTCATTTCAGCTAGCAAAGTATCTGACAATTGACATTGACAAGTGACCTCTGTATGTGATTTCGTGGGTTTTGTCATGAGTTTCTGTCATGTTTTTTATCTTTGTCAAAATGCATTTTATCAATAATTGGCGATTTGAATGAATACGGTGGCTGCCGTATTCGCTTATGCAGCTGTAGGGAAACCCGGAAAAACGTGTATAACACCACATCTGGAGAGTTGGAAGAAAAACTCCTGCAGATGTTCGTCGAATCAGGATTATCTTTCCTGCAAAATAGGATGTATGGTGTGTCTCATCCAGATGCAAATATTTATATTAACCTAACAACAAAGTTCAGTGTATTTTTAATTTGAATTAATTTTCATTAACTATATTAATAATTCCTCGTGATCGTGAATAAGCGTGTCGTTTTTGGTCAACTGTGTGAATTCCAAATTTAAACAAAAAACAACTAGAGGAATCAACAGTAAGTATCAAATCAAAACATCTTTCTAGCTAATTATTAGCTCATGCAGACATGATGTTTCCATTTTTTTCCGTACGTTCCTTAAATGTTTTTGAAAAGAAAACTCTGTGTTTTGAAGAAAATAAATTATTTTTGAATTGAAGGAGTTTTTATTGTTGCAGTACCCAGTACCCAGAAATATTTCATATTTCATATCCATTCTGAGAATATTCCCTATAGATGCCAGGAATATTCCCAGAATATCACTAATTTTAAATGTACACGTGTACAGAATGTTCTGAGAATATTCACATATATTATCTCGTAATATTCTACGAACGTTTATAGAAAATACCTGAAAATATTCTGAGAATATTCAAAACAGTCCATTCCAAATGTTCATAGAACATACCTAGAATATTTGTATTGCATTGTGAGAACATTCCGTGAATATTCAAATATTCTCGGCAAATATTCTATAAATATTCTATGAATGATATTGTACTATCTGGGTGGGGATATTCCTAGCCGTTTTCGAGTTATCCACTCGGACAATTTTTAGTAGCTCATTTCGCGTTTACCATTGAATATAAGTAAGTTTGTTTTTGTAGCATTGACTTTCAAGTTGTGAGATATAGATAACAATCATCATGTTTGCATCATTTACGTTTTTATTATTAAATGAAAAATATATTTGAGTATCGTCGGCGTATACATGTGCAGTACAGTACTGAAGCTGGGAAATTATATCACAAGTATAGATACAAAAAAGCAATGGTCCCAGAATGGATCCCTGCGGCACACCACATTCCACAACTCCATGGTTAGATTTACCCTTGTTTGTTTCAGTGTACTGTTTCCTACCACTCAAGTAACTTTTTAGCAGATTTCGGGCGTTGTTTGAAAAACCAATATATCTGAGAATAGCATGGAGGATTTCATGATTTATGGTTTCAAATGCCTTCGAATAGTCAATAAATAACAGTGTTGTTGTATTTCCACCATCTGCGGCCAAAAGAATATCATCGGTGATTTTGAGTAGTGATGTTATACAACTATATCCGCTACGAAAGCCCGATTGATTTTCTGGTAAAATACGATTGGATTCTAAGTGCTCTCTGATTTGAAAATTCATAATTTTTTCTTTCACTTTAGAACAAACAGGTAGTAAGTGTTGCAGATCGATAAACCCGATATTCTGAAGAGATTAAAATGGACCTTTTATCACGCAATTTCTACTAGCACCATAAATTTGTATATGACAAAAAATATACATGAGCAAACGACAGCACTAAGAGCCTTACTCACCAATGGTGTTTTCGTGGAGGTCTTCTTCTTCTGGATCGAAAGGGCCCTTTCTGGAGTCTTCATTCACGTTAACGATTGTTCAACAGACACCGTTACACACATAGAAGCGGGAAAAACAGTTTAGTAAAAATATAACAATTTGAAATAGCGACTAGCAGAGGATAATTAGCTGTTTCGTCTTTTGAGCCTATTTATGCACTGACTGGTCATTTATTCTTATCAGTTCAAGCAAAAACTATAGTTCGCATCGATAGGACCCTGAATAGACTACAGGGTGGAAGTAGTAAAAATCCTAGTACTGTTTTCACGCGACAAATTATATTAAACTTCAAGGTCAAAATTATAAATAAATGAAACTCCCAAAATATTGAGTTTCTGCAACAGTAAGTTTATTTGACGAAGATCATTATGTGAAGATGGCTCTGACACTTTCGGCAAAGGTAAGATTTTAGAAATCTTCCAAGAGTCTGGAAAATTATTAGTTCTCAGGGAAATATTGATTATATGTGTGAAGTACGGCAAAATATGTGGACAGCATAGCAGTAAGATGTCAATGTTAATTTTGTCTGGACCAGTGGCCTTAGACTTTATCTCCAGTAAGTATTTGTAAACAACCACTTCCTCGACTTCTTTGAAATCAAATAAATTATTAAACATGCGTTTATAATTGTTATTGTAATATGATAATAGTTCAATATTAGGTATAAAATTCACTTGGGAGGATTGTAGAAAATGATTGTTGATGTCATCGGGTGAATTTAAGTGATCAGGTATTTCTGTGTTTTTATTTTTATTGAAAACGTTTCATTCTTTCATTTTTTTCCACAATAGTTTTTTATTACTGTTGTTTCGTGCTAACTGATAATGACTTTGAACGGGATATGATTGAAGTACACTCGAACTAGATTTTATTGTTATACTTTTAAACAATATACATACATAGACAAGCAACACAATGCTTTTTATATCAACAACGAAGCATCTAGAATAAAGAATAATCTCGAACAATACAAGAGAGGGGCGAGTCCTAATGTGACATTTGACAGTACACACAGAACACAGATCACAAATATAGTCAACACAGATCACAGTTATAGTCAACACTCCTTCTCAATTTTTAGTTTTCTTTAAGTAAAACATAAATTGCTTTTGCTTTCAGTAAAATGTCAATAACTACATTTTATTTTACATAATACTAGAAATATTTCTAAATTTTGTGAAAACTTATCTGCAATGTTACAGTATGTACTTATAGGTTCCATAGTTAATACTTTTTTATTGATAAGATCTTTCAAATAATGATTTCGTATGTCGATATGTTTACTTCTTTTGGAAGTTTCGAATGATTTTGACATAAGAATGGCACTCCTATTATCACAATACAAAATAGGGTTACACTGAAAATTCAAATCACTCAACACACCACTAACATTAACTATTTCTTGAGCAGTGGCTGCAGCGGCAATGTATTCCGCTTCAGCGGTAGATAAAGCAACACATGATTGTTTTCTTGAAGCCAAATTTACTAGATTACCATTATGAAATATAGCAGAACCACTGACGCTCTTTCTATCTCTCTTATCCGTTGCCCAGTCTGCATCAGAAAATCCTTTTAAGCTATTTTCTCCTCTCTTATATAGAAGTCCCAAGTTCTTTGTCGACTGTAAGTAACGTAAAATCCTTTTACCTGCTGTCCATGCTTTATCAGTCGGCTTGTCAAGTACTCTACTTGATGAACATCTCCCATATTTTTTGCACAAAACTCTTTTTCCAATAAAATAATTACTTCTTTTATTTTTCTTTTTGATCCTACTAACAAGATATTGTCCGCATAGATTAATAGCCATACCTCGCTGCCACAGTACAAACAGTAGTCATGGCTTGATCGTCTGAAGTCATTTTCCAGTAAAAAGTCATTCAATCGGTTATTCCAAACTTTTGGTGATTCTTTCAGTCCATACAGTGCTCGTTTCAATTTTAGGAATTCTGCCTTTGTATTGAAACCTTCAGGAGGATATATGTATACTTCGGATTCTATGGTCCCATTTAAAAAAGCTGTTGGAATATCCATCTGTTTTATTTCTCATTTATTCTGAATTGCTTGAGACAACATTGTCCTCACAGTACTCATTCTTGCAACTGGTGCATACATTGGCTCGAACATGTTCTCTTCTTTGATTTGAAATCCTTTGGCTACAATCCTTGCTTTCTTACTACCATCCTCCTTCGTCCTAAATACCCATTTAGGTTTTATGGGAATTTTCCCATTTGATAATCTAGTCTCTTCCCACGTTTGTTGGTTTTCATGTGATTTCAACTCCTTCTGAATTGCTTCTCTCCAATCCATTATCTTATATGCTTCTGAGAATGTCTTCGGGTCTTCATCTGTTGCTAACAGGCAATAGGCTGTATAAACTTCATACTCACTAAGGTATGAAGGTGTTTTCACTCTTCGTGCTGTCTTTGTTTTTATTGCACTACATTCTCTACTTTTCTCTCTCTTTTCTTCTTCGTCTTCTTCTGAAACTTCACTTCCACTGTCTCCATTTTCCTCAAATAATTCTTCCATGTCTCTTTGTTCTTTGTGTGGTTCCTCTTCTGTTGAAGTTTTTCTGGCTAATTTCATGATAGTTGTGTTACTTTTTCGTTGAATTTTACATCTCTTGAACTTATTATCTTATTTTCCTTCATGTTCCACAACCTGTAACCTGCTCCACAGTATCCTACCATGATGCATAATTCAGCACTTTGTTCTAATTTGTTTGGTTTGGGTAAATTTACAGCCCATGATTCGCAACCAAATATCCGAAGCTTAGACAGAACATTATTACCATACCATATCTTAGCCGGTGGAGTTCCATTGTTTGCGCTAGTAGGGCATCTATTTAATTCGTATGCCGAGCATAACACTGCCTCTCCCCACAATTCCTTCGGTAAATTAGTCTCAGCAAACTTTGTTCTCACTTTATTTATCAATGTTCGGTTCAGTCTTTCCGATTTACCATTTTGTGAAGGGCTATAGGGACAGGTAGGTATACTCAATTTGTATTCCTTTATTTCTTCAAAAATTCTTAAATGCTTTTGTGATGAATTCGCCCCCATTGTCACACCTAATCCTTCTTGTTCTTTTACCATGTTGCGTCTTGATTAACTTTATAAAGTCTATAACATTCTGGGAGGCTACATCTTTTGATTTTAATAATCGTACAACTACAAAGTGAGAGAAGTCATCCATTAGTACTTGAAAATACCTGTGTTCCTCAAATGACTGTATCGATATAGGGCCACATACGTCAGTATGGACATATGGTCAGTTCTCCTATTTCAGTAGTTCTGCTTGAGGACAAGTCTTCAAGATCCAAGATTTTCTGTCTGCAACAAAAAGGGGCACAGAAAAAAGAAAACAAAAATAAAATCAAAAGGAATGCATTGCATCAAATTGCCCTGGCTCGATATGCATCTTCCACTAATGGAATCAATACAACCTTGTACAAAGCAAAAGTAAAGCTGCTATATGCTTGCATCGAGATGACTTTCCAGCTTTGCATGAACACAACATTTCTTTTATGGATACTTTTCATTTCTCAATCGACATAATACCGCGCAACTGATGTGTGTCAGACAAGTTGTTGATTTTTAAACACGGCATTTAATACCAATGTGAAGTTGGCTGCCAGAGCTGGCAGCCAAAATTTCCGAACATTCCCGAATGACCAGTGGCGCGCGCGTTTCCACCCTTTTAGGTTAATAATTGGAATAAGCAGCTGCCTCGGCGACGGCTACAATTTCTAAAGACGAATAAACTAGAACGGTGAAACTTGAATATGTATTTTCTCCTAAATGCCATGAACTATTTCTGGGACTCATATATGTATATTTATTTTTCATTGTGTCACGTTACATCAAAATAATCCGTTATGTCCGGGAGAAGTACACTGAAAAATAAAGCATTTTTATAGGAAGAGAGTCATAGGGGTGGTGGAAAAAAAATTCGAAACGAATTTTTATCTACCCTTGGAACAACTGCTTCTTAGCTGCGTTTGAGTCGAATGTTTAGATTTCGTTGCTTAGAATGATAAACACATTCCTTGCAATATGTGCCCCGATGGTCGACACGGAGAAAAAGAAAAATTCTAAAATGATTATTATTAGAATTTTCGCAACTTACTGTTGGGTTATCATAGGGTGGAATGTATTCCAAATGAGGTCTAGTATCCCGCTATATAGAAATAATTCCTGCCTAAATGTGTCCCGATAGGTCTACACCGAGAAAAAGATTTTTTTTTAAATAATTATTATCATCATTTTCGCAACTTACTGTTGGGTCGTCATAGGGTGGAATGTATTCCAAATGAGTTCTAGAATCCCGCTATATAGAAATAATTCCTGCCTAAATGTGCCCCGATAGGTCTACACTGAGAAAAAGATTTTTTTTTTAAATAATTATTATCTTCATTTTCGCAACTTACTGTTGGGTTGTAATAGGGTGGAATATATTCCAAATGAGGACTAGAATCCCGCTATATAAAAATAATTCCTGCCTAAATGTGCCCCGATAGGTCTACACCGAGAAAAAGATTGTTTTTTTAATAATTATTATCATCATTTTCGCAACTTACTGTTGGGTTGTCATAGGGTGGAATATATTTCAAATGAGGTCTAGAATCCCGCAATATAGAAATAATCCCTGCCTAAATGTGCACCGATAGGTCTACACTGAGAAAAAGATTTTTTTTTTTAATAATTATTATCTTCATTTTCGCAACTTACTGTTGGGTTGTCATAGGGTGGAATATATTCCAAATGAGGACTAGAATCCCGCTATATAAAAATAATTCCTGCCTAAATGTGCCCCGATAGGTCTACACCGAGAAAAAGATTGTTTTTTAAATAATTATTATCATTATTTTCGCAACTTACTGTTGGGTTGTCATAGGGTGGAATATATTCCAAATGAGGACTAGAATCCCGCTATATAAAAATAATTCCTGCCTAAATGTGCCCCGATAGGTCTACACTGAGAAAAAGATTTTTTTTTTTAAATAATTATTATCTTCATTTTCGCAACTTACTGTTGGGTTGTCATAGGGTGGAATATATTCCAAATGAGGACTAGAATCCCGCTATATAAAAATAATTCCTGCCTAAATGTGCCCCGATAGGTCTACACCGAGAAAAAGATTTTTTTAAAAATAATTATTATCATCATTTTCACAACTTACTGTTTGGTTGTCATAGGGTGGAATGTATTCCAAATGAGGTACAGAATCCCGCTATATTGAAATAATTACTGCCTAAATGTGCCCCGATAGGTCTACACCGAGAAAAATATTTTTTTTTAAATAATTATTATCTTCATTTTCGCAACTTACTGTTGGGTCGTCATAGAGTGGAATGTATTTCAAATGAGTTCTAGAATCCCGCTATATAGAAATAATTCCTGCCTAAATGTGCCCCGATAGGTCTACACTGAAAAAAAGATTTTTTTTTTAATAATTATTATCTTCATTTTCGTAACTTACTGTTGGGTTGTCATAGGGTGTAAAATATATCAAATGAGGTCTAGAATCCCGCTATATAAAAATAATTCCTGCCTAAATGTGCCCCGATAGGTCTACACCGAGAAAAAGATTTTTTTTTAAATAATTATTATCATCATTTTCGAAACTTAGTATTGGGTCGTCATAGGGTGGAATGTATTCCAAATGAGTTCTAGAATCCCGCTATAGAGAAATAGTTCCTGCCTAAATGTGCCCCGATAGGTCTACACCTAGAAAAAGATTTTTTTTTAAATAATTATTATCTTCATTTTCGCAACTTACTGTTGGGTTGTCATAGGGTGGAATATATTCCAAATGAGGACTAGAATCCCGCTATATAAAAATAATTCCTGCCTAAATGTGCCCCGATAGGTCTACACCGAGAAAAAGATTGTTTTTTAAATAATTATTATCATTATTTTCGCAACTTACTGTTGGGTTGTCATAGGGTGGAATATATTCCAAATGAGGACTAGAATCCCGCTATATAAAAATAATTCCTGCCTAAATGTGCCCCGATAGGTCTACACTGAGAAAAAGATTTTTTTTTTAAATAATTATTATCTTCATTTTCGCAACTTACTGTTGGGTTGTCATAGGGTGGAATATATTCCAAATGAGGACTAGAATCCCGCTATATAAAAATAATTCCTGCCTAAATGTGCCCCGATAGGTCTACACCGAGAAATAGATTTTTTTTTAAATAATTATTATCTTCATTTTCGCAACTTACTGTTGGGTTGTCATAAGGTGGAATGTATTCCAAATGAGGTATAGAATCCCGCTATATAGAAATAATTCCTGCCTAAATGTGCCCCGATAGGTCAACACCGAGAAAAAGATTTTTTTTTTAAATAATTATTATCTTCATTTTCGCAACTTACTGTTGGGTCGTCATAGGGTGGAATGTATTCCAAATGAGTTCTAGAATCCCGCTATATAGAAATAATTCCTGCCCAAATGTGCCCCGATAGGTCTACACCGAGAAATAGATTTTTTTTAAAATAATTATTATCTTCATTTTCGCAACTTACTGTTGGGTTGTTATAGGGTGGAATGTATTCCAAATGAGGTCTAGAATCCCGCTATATAGAAATAATTCCTGCCTAAATGTGCCCCGATAGGTCTACACCGAGAAAAAGATTTTTTTTTTAATAATTGTCATCATTTTCGCAACTTACTGTTGGGTCGTCATAGGGTGGAATGTATTCCAAATGAGTTCTAGAATCCCGCTATATAGAAATACTTCCTGCCTAAATGTGCCCCGATAGGTCTACACCGAGAAAAAGATTTTTTTTTTAATAATTATTATCATCATTTTCGCAACTTACTGTCGGGTTGTCATAGGGTGGAATATAATCCAAATGAGGTCTAGAATCCCGCTATATAAAAATAATTCCTGCCTAAATGTGCCCCGATAGGTCTACACCGAGAAAAAGATTTTTTTAAAAATAATTATTATCATCATTTTCGCAACTTACTGTTTGGTTGTCATAGGGTGGAATGTATTCCAAATGAGGTACAGAATCCCGCTATATTGAAATAATTACTGCCTAAATGTGCCCCGATAGGTCTACACCGAGAAAAATATTTTTTTTAAATAATTATTATCTTCATTTTCGCAACTTACTGTTGGGTCGTCATAGAGTGGAATGTATTTCAAATGAGTTCTAGAATCCCGCTATATAGAAATAATTCCTGCCTAAATGTGCCCCGATAGGTCTACACTGAAAAAAAGATTTTTTTTTAATAATTATTATCTTCATTTTCGTAACTTACTGTTGGGTTGTCATAGGGTGTAAAATATATCAAATGAGGTCTAGAATCCCGCTATATAAAAATAATTCCTGCCTAAATGTGCCCCGATAGGTCTACACCGAGAAAAAGATTTTTTTTTAAATAATTATTATCATCATAGGGTGTAAAATATATCAAATGAGGTCTAGAATCCCGCTATATAAAAATAATTCCTGCCTAAATGTGCCCCGATAGGTCTACACCGAGAAAAAGATTTTTTTTTAAATAATTATTATCATCATTTTCGAAACTTATTATTGGGTCGTCATAGGGTGGAATGTATTCCAAATGAGTTCTAGAATCCCGCTATAGAGAAATAGTTCCTGCCTAAATGTGCCCCGATAGGTCTACACCTAGAAAAAGATTTTTTTTTAAATAATTATTATCTTCATTTTCGCAACTTACTGTTGGGTTGTCATAGGGTGGAATATATTCCAAATGAGGTCTAGAATCCCGCTATATAAAAATAATTTCTGCCTAAATGTGCCCCGATAGGTCTACACCGAGAAAAAGATTTTTTTTAAATAATTATTATCTTCATTTTCGCAACTTACTGTTGGGTTGTCATAGGGTGGAATGTATTCCAAATGAGGTCTAGAATCCCGCTATATAGAAATAATTCCTGCCTAAATGTGCCCCGATAGGTCTACACCGAGAAAAAGATTTTTTTTTAAATAATTATTATCATCATTTTCGCAACTTACTGTTGGGTTGTCATAGGGTGGAATGTATTCCAAATGAGTTCTAGAATCCCGCTATATAGAAATAATTCCTGCCTAAATGTTCCCCGATAGGTCTACACCTAGAAAAAGATTTTTTTAAAAATAATTATTATCTTCATTTTCGCAACGTACTGTTGGGTTGTCATAGGGTGGAATATATTCCAAATGAGGTCTAGAATCCCGCTATATAAAAATAATTCCTGCCTAAATTTGCCCCGATAGGTCTACATCGAGAAAAAGATTTTTTTTTAAATAATTATTATCATTATTTTCGCAACTTACTGTTGGGTCGTCATAGGGTTGAATGTATTCCAAATGAGTTCTAGAATCCCGCTATATAGAAATAATTCCTGCCTAAATGTGCCCCGATAGGTCTACACCGAGAAATAGATTTTTTTTTAAATAATTATTATCTTCATTTTCGCAACTTACTGTTGGGTTGTCATAAGGTGGAATGTATTCCAAATGAGGTATAGAATCCCGCTATATAGAAATAATTCCTGCCTAAATGTGCCCCGATAGGTCAACACCGAGAAAAAGATTTTTTTTTAAAATAATTATTATCTTCATTTTCGCAACTTACTGTTGGGTCGTCATAGGGTGGAATGTATTCCAAATGAGTTCTAGAATCCCGCTATATAGAAATAATTCCTGCCCAAATGTGCCCCGATAGGTCTACACCGAGAAATAGATTTTTTTTTAAATAATTATTATCTTCATTTTCGCAACTTACTGTTGGGTTGTTATAGGGTGGAATGTATTCCAAATGAGGTCTAGAATCCCGCTATATAGAAATAATTCCTGCCTAAATGTGCCCCGATAGGTCTACACCGAGAAAAAGATTTTTTTTTTAATAATTGTCATCATTTTCGCAACTTACTGTTGGGTCGTCATAGGGTGGAATGTATTCCAAATGAGTTCTAGAATCCCGCTATATAGAAATAATTCCTGCCTAAATGTGCCCCGATAGGTCTACACCGAGAAAAAGATTTTTTTTTTAATAATTATTATCATCATTTTCGCAACTTACTGTTGGGTTGTCATAGGGTGGAATATAATCCAAATGAGGTCTAGAATCCCGCTATATAGAAATAATTCCTGCCTAAATGTGCCCCGATAGGTCTACACCGAGATAAAGATTTTTTTTTAAATAATTATTATCTTCATTTTCGTAACTTACTGTTGGGTTGTCATAGGGTGGAATGTATTCCAAATGAGGTCTAGAATCCCGCTATATAGAAATAATTCCTGCCTAAATGTGCCCCGATAGGTCTACACCTAGAAAAAGATTTTTTTTTTAAATAATTATTATCTTCATTATCGTAACGTACTGTTGGGTTGTCATAGGGTGGAATATATTCCAAATGAGGTCTAGAATCCCGCTATATAAAAATAATTCCTGCCTAAATGTGCCCCGATTGGTCTACACCGAGAAAAAGATTTTTTTTTTTAATACTTATTATCATTATTTTCGCAACTTACTGTTGGGTTGTCATAGGGTGGAATATATTCCAAATGAGGTATAGAATCCCGCTATATAGAAATAATTCCTGCCTAAATGTGCCCCGATAGGTCTACACCGAGAAAAAGTTTTTTTTTTTATAATTATTATCATCATTTTCGCAACTTACTGTTGGGTCGTCATAGGGTGGAATATCTTCCAAATGAGTTCTAGAATCCCGCTTTATAGAGATAATTCCTGCCTAAATGTGCCCCAACAGGTCTACACCGAGAAAAAGATTTTTTTTTAAATAATTATTATCTTCATTTTCGCAACTTACTGTTGAGTCGTCATAGGGTGCAATGTATTCCAAATGAGTTCTAGAATCCCGCTATATAGAAATAATTCCTGCCTAAATGTGCCCCGATAGGTCTACACTGAGAAAAAGATTTTTTTTTTAATAATTATTATCTTCATTTTCGTAACTTACTGTTGGGTTGTCATAGGGTGTAAAATATATCAAATGAGGTCTAGAATCCCGCTATATAAAAATAATTCCTGCCTAAATGTGCCCCGATAGGTCTACACCGAGAAAAAGATTTTTTTTTAAATAATTATTATCATCATTTTCGAAACTTATTATTGGGTCGTCATAGGGTGGAATGTATTCCAAATGAGTTCTAGAATCCCGCTATAGAGAAATAGTTCCTGCCTAAATGTGCCCCGATAGGTCTACACCTAGAAAAAGATTTTTTTTTAAATAATTATTATCTTCATTTTCGCAACTTACTGTTGGGTCGTCATAGAGTGGAATGTATTTCAAATGAGTTCTAGAATCCCGCTATATAGAAATAATTCCTGCCTAAATGTGCCCCGATAGGTCTACACTGAAAAAAAGATTTTTTTTTAATAATTATTATCTTCATTTTCGTAACTTACTGTTGGGTTGTCATAGGGTGTAAAATATATCAAATGAGGTCTAGAATCCCGCTATATAAAAATAATTCCTGCCTAAATGTGCCCCGATAGGTCTACACCGAGAAAAAGATTTTTTTTTAAATAATTATTATCATCATTTTCGAAACTTAGTATTGGGTCGTCATAGGGTGGAATGTATTCCAAATGAGTTCTAGAATCCCGCTATAGAGAAATAGTTCCTGCCTAAATGTGCCCCGATAGGTCTACACCTAGAAAAAGATTTTTTTTTAAATAATTATTATCTTCATTTTCCCAACTTACTGTTGGGTTGTCATAGGGTGGAATATATTCCAAATGAGGACTAGAATCCCGCTATATTAAAATAATTCCTGCCTAAATGTGCCCCGATAGGTCTACACCGAGAAAAAGATTGTTTTTTAAATAATTATTATCATTATTTTCGCAACTTACTGTTGGGTTGTCATAGGGTGGAATATATTCCAAATGAGGACTAGAATCCCGCTATATAAAAATAATTCCTGCCTAAATGTGCCCCGATAGGTCTACACTGAGAAAAAGATTTTTTTTTAAATAATTATTATCTTCATTTTCGCAACTTACTGTTGGGTTGTCATAGGGTGGAATATATTCCAAATGAGGACTAGAATCCCGCTATATAAAAATAATTCCTGCCTAAATGTGCCCCGATAGGTCTACACCGAGAAAAAGATTTTTTTAAAAATAATTATTATCATCATTTTCACAACTTACTGTTTGGTTGTCATAGGGTGGAATGTATTCCAAATGAGGTACAGAATCCCGCTATATTGAAATAATTACTGCCTAAATGTGCCCCGATAGGTCTACACCGAGAAAAATTTTTTTTTTTAAATAATTATTATCTTCATTTTCGCAACTTACTGTTGGGTCGTCATAGAGTGGAATGTATTTCAAATGAGTTCTAGAATCCCGCTATATAGAAATAATTCCTGCCTAAATGTGCCCCGATAGGTCTACACTGAAAAAAAGATTTTTTTTTAATAATTATTATCTTCATTTTCGTAACTTACTGTTGGGTTGTCATAGGGTGTAAAATATATCAAATGAGGTCTAGAATCCCGCTATATAAAAATAATTCCTGCCTAAATGTGCCCCGATAGGTCTACACCGAGAAAAAGATTTTTTTTTAAATAATTATTATCATCATTTTCGAAACTTAGTATTGGGTCGTCATAGGGTGGAATGTATTCCAAATGAGTTCTAGAATCCCGCTATAGAGAAATAGTTCCTGCCTAAATGTGCCCCGATAGGTCTACACCTAGAAAAAGATTTTTTTTTAAATAATTATTATCTTCATTTTCGCAACTTACTGTTGGGTTGTCATAGGGTGGAATATATTCCAAATGAGGTCTAGAATCCCGCTATATAAAAATAATTTCTGCCTAAATGTGCCCCGATAGGTCTACACCGAGAAAAAGATTTTTTTTTAATAATTATTATCTTCATTTTCGCAACTTACTGTTGGGTCGTCATAGGGTGGAATGTATTCCAAATGAGTTCTAGAATCCCGCTATAGAGAAATAGTTCCTGCCTAAATGTGCCCCGATAGGTCTACACCTAGAAAAAGATTTTTTTTTAAATAATTATTATCTTCATTTTCGCAACTTACTGTTGGGTTGTCATAGGGTGGAATATATTCCAAATGAGGACTAGAATCCCGCTATATAAAAATAATTCCTGCCTAAATGTGCCCCGATAGGTCTACACCGAGAAAAAGATTGTTTTTTAAATAATTATTATCATTATTTTCGCAACTTACTGTTGGGTTGTCATAGGGTGGAATATATTCCAAATGAGGACTAGAATCCCGCTATATAAAAATAATTCCTGCCTAAATGTGCCCCGATAGGTCTACACTGAGAAAAAGATTTTTTTTTTAAATAATTATTATCTTCATTTTCGCAACTTACTGTTGGGTTGTCATAGGGTGGAATATATTCCAAATGAGGACTAGAATCCCGCTATATAAAAATAATTCCTGCCTAAATGTGCCCCGATAGGTCTACACCGAGAAAAAGATTTTTTTAAAAATAATTATTATCATCATTTTCACAACTTACTGTTTGGTTGTCATAGGGTGGAATGTATTCCAAATGAGGTACAGAATCCCGCTATATTGAAATAATTACTGCCTAAATGTGCCCCGATAGGTCTACACCGAGAAAATTTTTTTTTTTTAAATAATTATTATCTTCATTTTCGCAACTTACTGTTGGGTCGTCATAGAGTGGAATGTATTTCAAATGAGTTCTAGAATCCCGCTATATAGAAATAATTCCTGCCTAAATGTGCCCCGATAGGTCTACACTGAAAAAATGATTTTTTTTTAATAATTATTATCTTCATTTTCGTAACTTACTGTTGGGTTGTCATAGGGTGTAAAATATATCAAATGAGGTCTAGAATCCCGCTATATAAAAATAATTCCTGCCTAAATGTGCCCCGATAGGTCTACACCGAGAAAAAGATTTTTTTTTAAATAATTATTATCATCATTTTCGAAACTTAGTATTGGGTCGTCATAGGGTGGAATGTATTCCAAATGAGTTCTAGAATCCCGCTATAGAGAAATAGTTCCTGCCTAAATGTGCCCCGATAGGTCTACACCTAGAAAAAGATTTTTTTTTAAATAATTATTATCTTCATTTTCGCAACTTACTGTTGGGTTGTCATAGGGTGGAATATATTCCAAATGAGGTCTAGAATCCCGCTATATAAAAATAATTTCTGCCTAAATGTGCCCCGATAGGTCTACACCGAGAAAAAGATTTTTTTTTAATAATTATTATCTTCATTTTCGCAACTTACTGTTGGGTTGTCATAGGGTGGAATGTATTCCAAATGAGGTCTAGAATCCCGCTATATAGAAATAATTCCTGCCTAAATGTGCCCCGATAGGTCTACACCGAGAAAAAGATTTTTTTTTTAATAATTATTATCATCATTTTCGCAACTTACTGTTGGGTTGTCATAGGGTGGAATGTATTCCAAATGAGTTCTAGAATCCCGCTATATAGAAATAATTCCTGCCTAAATGTTCCCCGATAGGTCTACACCTAGAAAAAGATTTTTTTAAAAATAATTATTATCTTCATTTTCGCAACCTACTGTTGGGTTGTCATAGGGTGGAATATATTCCAAATGAGGTCTAGAATCCCGCTATATAAAAATAATTCCTGCCTAAATTTGCCCCGATAGGTCTACATCGAGAAAAAGATTTTTTTTTAAATAATTATTATCATTATTTTCGCAACTTACTGTTGGGTCGTCATAGGGTTGAATGTATTCCAAATGAGTTCTAGAATCCCGCTATATAGAAATAATTCCTGCCTAAATGTGCCCCGATAGGTCTACACCGAGAAATAGATTTTTTTTTAAATAATTATTATCTTCATTTTCGCAACTTACTGTTGGGTTGTCATAAGGTGGAATGTATTCCAAATGAGGTATAGAATCCCGCTATATAGAAATAATTCCTGCCTAAATGTGCCCCGATAGGTCAACACCGAGAAAAAGATTTTTTTTTTAAATAATTATTATCTTCATTTTCGCAACTTACTGTTGGGTCGTCATAGGGTGGAATGTATTCCAAATGAGTTCTAGAATCCCGCTATATAGAAATAATTCCTGCCCAAATGTGCCCCGATAGGTCTACACCGAGAAATAGATTTTTTTTTAAATAATTATTATCTTCATTTTCGCAACTTACTGTTGGGTTGTTATAGGGTGGAATGTATTCCAAATGAGGTCTAGAATCCCGCTATATAGAAATAATTCCTGCCTAAATGTGCCCCGATAGGTCTACACCGAGAAAAAGATTTTTTTTTTAATAATTGTCATCATTTTCGCAACTTACTGTTGGGTCGTCATAGGGTGGAATGTATTCCAAATGAGTTCTAGAATCCCGCTATATAGAAATACTTCCTGCCTAAATGTGCCCCGATAGGTCTACACCGAGAAAAAGATTTTTTTTTTAATAATTATTATCATCATTTTCGCAACTTACTGTCGGGTTGTCATAGGGTGGAATATAATCCAAATGAGGTCTAGAATCCCGCTATATAAAAATAATTCCTGCCTAAATGTGCCCCGATAGGTCTACACCGAGAAAAAGATTTTTTTAAAAATAATTATTATCATCATTTTCGCAACTTACTGTTTGGTTGTCATAGGGTGGAATGTATTCCAAATGAGGTACAGAATCCCGCTATATTGAAATAATTACTGCCTAAATGTGCCCCGATAGGTCTACACCGAGAAAAATATTTTTTTAAAATAATTATTATCTTCATTTTCGCAACTTACTGTTGGGTCGTCATAGAGTGGAATGTATTTCAAATGAGTTCTAGAATCCCGCTATATAGAAATAATTCCTGCCTAAATGTGCCCCGATAGGTCTACACTGAAAAAAAGATTTTTTTTTAATAATTATTATCTTCATTTTCGTAACTTACTGTTGGGTTGTCATAGGGTGTAAAATATATCAAATGAGGTCTAGAATCCCGCTATATAAAAATAATTCCTGCCTAAATGTGCCCCGATAGGTCTACACCGAGAAAAAGATTTTTTTTTAAATAATTATTATCATCATTTTCGAAACTTATTATTGGGTCGTCATAGGGTGGAATGTATTCCAAATGAGTTCTAGAATCCCGCTATAGAGAAATAGTTCCTGCCTAAATGTGCCCCGATAGGTCTACACCTAGAAAAAGATTTTTTTTTAAATAATTATTATCTTCATTTTCGCAACTTACTGTTGGGTTGTCATAGGGTGGAATATATTCCAAATGAGGTCTAGAATCCCGCTATATAAAAATAATTTCTGCCTAAATGTGCCCCGATAGGTCTACACCGAGAAAAAGATTTTTTTTAAATAATTATTATCTTCATTTTCGCAACTTACTGTTGGGTTGTCATAGGGTGGAATGTATTCCAAATGAGGTCTAGAATCCCGCTATATAGAAATAATTCCTGCCTAAATGTGCCCCGATAGGTCTACACCGAGAAAAAGATTTTTTTTTAAATAATTATTATCATCATTTTCGCAACTTACTGTTGGGTTGTCATAGGGTGGAATGTATTCCAAATGAGTTCTAGAATCCCGCTATATAGAAATAATTCCTGCCTAAATGTTCCCCGATAGGTCTACACCTAGAAAAAGATTTTTTTAAAAATAATTATTATCTTCATTTTCGCAACCTACTGTTGGGTTGTCATAGGGTGGAATATATTCCAAATGAGGTCTAGAATCCCGCTATATAAAAATAATTCCTGCCTAAATTTGCCCCGATAGGTCTACATCGAGAAAAAGATTTTTTTTTAAATAATTATTATCATTATTTTCGCAACTTACTGTTGGGTCGTCATAGGGTTGAATGTATTCCAAATGAGTTCTAGAATCCCGCTATATAGAAATAATTCCTGCCTAAATGTGCCCCGATAGGTCTACACCGAGAAATAGATTTTTTTTTAAATAATTATTATCTTCATTTTCGCAACTTACTGTTGGGTCGTCATAGGGTGGAATGTATTCCAAATGAGTTCTAGAATCCCGCTATATAGAAATAATTCCTGCCCAAATGTGCCCCGATAGGTCTACACCGAGAAATAGATTTTTTTTAAAATAATTATTATCTTCATTTTCGCAACTTACTGTTGGGTTGTTATAGGGTGGAATGTATTCCAAATGAGGTCTAGAATCCCGCTATATAGAAATAATTCCTGCCTAAATGTGCCCCGATAGGTCTACACCGAGAAAAAGATTTTTTTTTTAATAATTGTCATCATTTTCGCAACTTACTGTTGGGTCGTCATAGGGTGGAATGTATTCCAAATGAGTTCTAGAATCCCGCTATATAGAAATAATTCCTGCCTAAATGTGCCCCGATAGGTCTACACCGAGAAAAAGATTTTTTTTTTAATAATTATTATCATCATTTTCGCAACTTACTGTTGGGTTGTCATAGGGTGGAATATAATCCAAATGAGGTCTAGAATCCCGCTATATAGAAATAATTCCTGCCTAAATGTGCCCCGATAGGTCTACACCGAGATAAAGATTTTTTTTTAAATAATTATTATCTTCATTTTCGTAACTTACTGTTGGGTTGTCATAGGGTGGAATGTATTCCAAATGAGGTCTAGAATCCCGCTATATAGAAATAATTCCTGCCTAAATGTGCCCCGATAGGTCTACACCTAGAAAAAGATTTTTTTTTTAAATAATTATTATCTTCATTATCGTAACGTACTGTTGGGTTGTCATAGGGTGGAATATATTCCAAATGAGGTCTAGAATCCCGCTATATAAAAATAATTCCTGCCTAAATGTGCCCCGATTGGTCTACACCGAGAAAAAGATTTTTTTTTTTAATACTTATTATCATTATTTTCGCAACTTACTGTTGGGTTGTCATAGGGTGGAATATATTCCAAATGAGGTATAGAATCCCGCTATATAGAAATAATTCCTGCCTAAATGTGCCCCGATAGGTCTACACCGAGAAAAAGTTTTTTTTTTTATAATTATTATCATCATTTTCGCAACTTACTGTTGGGTCGTCATAGGGTGGAATATCTTCCAAATGAGTTCTAGAATCCCGCTTTATAGAGATAATTCCTGCCTAAATGTGCCCCAACAGGTCTACACCGAGAAAAAGATTTTTTTTTAAATAATTATTATCTTCATTTTCGCAACTTACTGTTGAGTCGTCATAGGGTGCAATGTATTCCAAATGAGTTCTAGAATCCCGCTATATAGAAATAATTCCTGCCTAAATGTGCCCCGATAGGTCTACACTGAGAAAAAGATTTTTTTTTTAATAATTATTATCTTCATTTTCGTAACTTACTGTTGGGTTGTCATAGGGTGTAAAATATATCAAATGAGGTCTAGAATCCCGCTATATAAAAATAATTCCTGCCTAAATGTGCCCCGATAGGTCTACACCGAGAAAAAGATTTTTTTTTAAATAATTATTATCATCATTTTCGAAACTTATTATTGGGTCGTCATAGGGTGGAATGTATTCCAAATGAGTTCTAGAATCCCGCTATAGAGAAATAGTTCCTGCCTAAATGTGCCCCGATAGGTCTACACCTAGAAAAAGATTTTTTTTTAAATAATTATTATCTTCATTTTCGCAACTTACTGTTGGGTCGTCATAGAGTGGAATGTATTTCAAATGAGTTCTAGAATCCCGCTATATAGAAATAATTCCTGCCTAAATGTGCCCCGATAGGTCTACACTGAAAAAAAGATTTTTTTTTAATAATTATTATCTTCATTTTCGTAACTTACTGTTGGGTTGTCATAGGGTGTAAAATATATCAAATGAGGTCTAGAATCCCGCTATATAAAAATAATTCCTGCCTAAATGTGCCCCGATAGGTCTACACCGAGAAAAAGATTTTTTTTTAAATAATTATTATCATCATTTTCGAAACTTAGTATTGGGTCGTCATAGGGTGGAATGTATTCCAAATGAGTTCTAGAATCCCGCTATAGAGAAATAGTTCCTGCCTAAATGTGCCCCGATAGGTCTACACCTAGAAAAAGATTTTTTTTTAAATAATTATTATCTTCATTTTCCCAACTTACTGTTGGGTTGTCATAGGGTGGAATATATTCCAAATGAGGACTAGAATCCCGCTATATTAAAATAATTCCTGCCTAAATGTGCCCCGATAGGTCTACACCGAGAAAAAGATTGTTTTTTAAATAATTATTATCATTATTTTCGCAACTTACTGTTGGGTTGTCATAGGGTGGAATATATTCCAAATGAGGACTAGAATCCCGCTATATAAAAATAATTCCTGCCTAAATGTGCCCCGATAGGTCTACACTGAGAAAAAGATTTTTTTTTAAATAATTATTATCTTCATTTTCGCAACTTACTGTTGGGTTGTCATAGGGTGGAATATATTCCAAATGAGGACTAGAATCCCGCTATATAAAAATAATTCCTGCCTAAATGTGCCCCGATAGGTCTACACCGAGAAAAAGATTTTTTTAAAAATAATTATTATCATCATTTTCACAACTTACTGTTTGGTTGTCATAGGGTGGAATGTATTCCAAATGAGGTACAGAATCCCGCTATATTGAAATAATTACTGCCTAAATGTGCCCCGATAGGTCTACACCGAGAAAAATTTTTTTTTTTAAATAATTATTATCTTCATTTTCGCAACTTACTGTTGGGTCGTCATAGAGTGGAATGTATTTCAAATGAGTTCTAGAATCCCGCTATATAGAAATAATTCCTGCCTAAATGTGCCCCGATAGGTCTACACTGAAAAAAAGATTTTTTTTTAATAATTATTATCTTCATTTTCGTAACTTACTGTTGGGTTGTCATAGGGTGTAAAATATATCAAATGAGGTCTAGAATCCCGCTATATAAAAATAATTCCTGCCTAAATGTGCCCCGATAGGTCTACACCGAGAAAAAGATTTTTTTTTAAATAATTATTATCATCATTTTCGAAACTTAGTATTGGGTCGTCATAGGGTGGAATGTATTCCAAATGAGTTCTAGAATCCCGCTATAGAGAAATAGTTCCTGCCTAAATGTGCCCCGATAGGTCTACACCTAGAAAAAGATTTTTTTTTAAATAATTATTATCTTCATTTTCGCAACTTACTGTTGGGTTGTCATAGGGTGGAATATATTCCAAATGAGGTCTAGAATCCCGCTATATAAAAATAATTTCTGCCTAAATGTGCCCCGATAGGTCTACACCGAGAAAAAGATTTTTTTTTAATAATTATTATCTTCATTTTCGCAACTTACTGTTGGGTCGTCATAGGGTGGAATGTATTCCAAATGAGTTCTAGAATCCCGCTATAGAGAAATAGTTCCTGCCTAAATGTGCCCCGATAGGTCTACACCTAGAAAAAGATTTTTTTTTAAATAATTATTATCTTCATTTTCGCAACTTACTGTTGGGTTGTCATAGGGTGGAATATATTCCAAATGAGGACTAGAATCCCGCTATATAAAAATAATTCCTGCCTAAATGTGCCCCGATAGGTCTACACCGAGAAAAAGATTGTTTTTTAAATAATTATTATCATTATTTTCGCAACTTACTGTTGGGTTGTCATAGGGTGGAATATATTCCAAATGAGGACTAGAATCCCGCTATATAAAAATAATTCCTGCCTAAATGTGCCCCGATAGGTCTACACTGAGAAAAAGATTTTTTTTTTAAATAATTATTATCTTCATTTTCGCAACTTACTGTTGGGTTGTCATAGGGTGGAATATATTCCAAATGAGGACTAGAATCCCGCTATATAAAAATAATTCCTGCCTAAATGTGCCCCGATAGGTCTACACCGAGAAAAAGATTTTTTTAAAAATAATTATTATCATCATTTTCACAACTTACTGTTTGGTTGTCATAGGGTGGAATGTATTCCAAATGAGGTACAGAATCCCGCTATATTGAAATAATTACTGCCTAAATGTGCCCCGATAGGTCTACACCGAGAAAATTTTTTTTTTTTAAATAATTATTATCTTCATTTTCGCAACTTACTGTTGGGTCGTCATAGAGTGGAATGTATTTCAAATGAGTTCTAGAATCCCGCTATATAGAAATAATTCCTGCCTAAATGTGCCCCGATAGGTCTACACTGAAAAAATGATTTTTTTTTAATAATTATTATCTTCATTTTCGTAACTTACTGTTGGGTTGTCATAGGGTGTAAAATATATCAAATGAGGTCTAGAATCCCGCTATATAAAAATAATTCCTGCCTAAATGTGCCCCGATAGGTCTACACCGAGAAAAAGATTTTTTTTTAAATAATTATTATCATCATTTTCGAAACTTAGTATTGGGTCGTCATAGGGTGGAATGTATTCCAAATGAGTTCTAGAATCCCGCTATAGAGAAATAGTTCCTGCCTAAATGTGCCCCGATAGGTCTACACCTAGAAAAAGATTTTTTTTTAAATAATTATTATCTTCATTTTCGCAACTTACTGTTGGGTTGTCATAGGGTGGAATATATTCCAAATGAGGTCTAGAATCCCGCTATATAAAAATAATTTCTGCCTAAATGTGCCCCGATAGGTCTACACCGAGAAAAAGATTTTTTTTTAATAATTATTATCTTCATTTTCGCAACTTACTGTTGGGTTGTCATGGGGTGGAATGTATTCCAAATGAGGTCTAGAATCCCGCTATATAGAAATAATTCCTGCCTAAATGTGCCCCGATAGGTCTACACCGAGAAAAAGATTTTTTTTTTAATAATTATTATCATCATTTTCGCAACTTACTGTTGGGTTGTCATAGGGTGGAATGTATTCCAAATGAGTTCTAGAATCCCGCTATATAGAAATAATTCCTGCCTAAATGTTCCCCGATAGGTCTACACCTAGAAAAAGATTTTTTTAAAAATAATTATTATCTTCATTTTCGCAACCTACTGTTGGGTTGTCATAGGGTGGAATATATTCCAAATGAGGTCTAGAATCCCGCTATATAAATAATTCCTGCCTAAATTTGCCCCGATAGGTCTACATCGAGAAAAAGATTTTTTTTTAAATAATTATTATCATTATTTTCGCAACTTACTGTTGGGTCGTCATAGGGTTGAATGTATTCCAAATGAGTTCTAGAATCCCGCTATATAGAAATAATTCCTGCCTAAATGTGCCCCGATAGGTCTACACCGAGAAATAGATTTTTTTTTAAATAATTATTATCTTCATTTTCGCAACTTACTGTTGGGTTGTCATAAGGTGGAATGTATTCCAAATGAGGTATAGAATCCCGCTATATAGAAATAATTCCTGCCTAAATGTGCCCCGATAGGTCAACACCGAGAAAAAGATTTTTTTTTTAAATAATTATTATCTTCATTTTCGCAACTTACTGTTGGGTCGTCATAGGGTGGAATGTATTCCAAATGAGTTCTAGAATCCCGCTATATAGAAATAATTCCTGCCCAAATGTGCCCCGATAGGTCTACACCGAGAAATAGATTTTTTTTAAAATAATTATTATCTTCATTTTCGCAACTTACTGTTGGGTTGTTATAGGGTGGAATGTATTCCAAATGAGGTCTAGAATCCCGCTATATAGAAATAATTCCTGCCTAAATGTGCCCCGATAGGTCTACACCGAGAAAAAGATTTTTTTTTTAATAATTGTCATCATTTTCGCAACTTACTGTTGGGTCGTCATAGGGTGGAATGTATTCCAAATGAGTTCTAGAATCCCGCTATATAGAAATACTTCCTGCCTAAATGTGCCCCGATAGGTCTACACCGAGAAAAAGATTTTTTTTTTAATAATTATTATCATCATTTTCGCAACTTACTGTCGGGTTGTCATAGGGTGGAATATAATCCAAATGAGGTCTAGAATCCCGCTATATAAAAATAATTCCTGCCTAAATGTGCCCCGATAGGTCTACACCGAGAAAAAGATTTTTTTAAAAATAATTATTATCATCATTTTCGCAACTTACTGTTTGGTTGTCATAGGGTGGAATGTATTCCAAATGAGGTACAGAATCCCGCTATATTGAAATAATTACTGCCTAAATGTGCCCCGATAGGTCTACACCGAGAAAAATATTTTTTTAAAATAATTATTATCTTCATTTTCGCAACTTACTGTTGGGTCGTCATAGAGTGGAATGTATTTCAAATGAGTTCTAGAATCCCGCTATATAGAAATAATTCCTGCCTAAATGTGCCCCGATAGGTCTACACTGAAAAAAAGATTTTTTTTTAATAATTATTATCTTCATTTTCGTAACTTACTGTTGGGTTGTCATAGGGTGTAAAATATATCAAATGAGGTCTAGAATCCCGCTATATAAAAATAATTCCTGCCTAAATGTGCCCCGATAGGTCTACACCGAGAAAAAGATTTTTTTTTAAATAATTATTATCATCATTTTCGAAACTTATTATTGGGTCGTCATAGGGTGGAATGTATTCCAAATGAGTTCTAGAATCCCGCTATAGAGAAATAGTTCCTGCCTAAATGTGCCCCGATAGGTCTACACCTAGAAAAAGATTTTTTTTTTAATAATTATTATCTTCATTTTCGCAACTTACTGTTGGGTTGTCATAGGGTGGAATATATTCCAAATGAGGTCTAGAATCCCGCTATATAAAAATAATTTCTGCCTAAATGTGCCCCGATAGGTCTACACCGAGAAAAAGATTTTTTTTAAATAATTATTATCTTCATTTTCGCAACTTACTGTTGGGTTGTCATAGGGTGGAATGTATTCCAAATGAGGTCTAGAATCCCGCTATATAGAAATAATTCCTGCCTAAATGTGCCCCGATAGGTCTACACCGAGAAAAAGATTTTTTTTTAAATAATTATTATCATCATTTTCGCAACTTACTGTTGGGTTGTCATAGGGTGGAATGTATTCCAAATGAGTTCTAGAATCCCGCTATATAGAAATAATTCCTGCCTAAATGTTCCCCGATAGGTCTACACCTAGAAAAAGATTTTTTTAAAAATAATTATTATCTTCATTTTCGCAACCTACTGTTGGGTTGTCATAGGGTGGAATATATTCCAAATGAGGTCTAGAATCCCGCTATATAAAAATAATTCCTGCCTAAATTTGCCCCGATAGGTCTACATCGAGAAAAAGATTTTTTTTTAAATAATTATTATCATTATTTTCGCAACTTACTGTTGGGTCGTCATAGGGTTGAATGTATTCCAAATGAGTTCTAGAATCCCGCTATATAGAAATAATTCCTGCCTAAATGTGCCCCGATAGGTCTACACCGAGAAATAGATTTTTTTTTAAATAATTATTATCTTCATTTTCGCAACTTACTGTTGGGTTGTCATAAGGTGGAATGTATTCCAAATGAGGTATAGAATCCCGCTATATAGAAATAATTCCTGCCTAAATGTGCCCCGATAGGTCAACACCGAGAAAAAGATTTTTTTTAAAAATAATTATTATCTTCATTTTCGCAACTTACTGTTGGGTCGTCATAGGGTGGAATGTATTCCAAATGAGTTCTAGAATCCCGCTATATAGAAATAATTCCTGCCCAAATGTGCCCCGATAGGTCTACACCGAGAAATAGATTTTTTTTAAAATAATTATTATCTTCATTTTCGCAACTTACTGTTGGGTTGTTATAGGGTGGAATGTATTCCAAATGAGGTCTAGAATCCCGCTATATAGAAATAATTCCTGCCTAAATGTGCCCCGATAGGTCTACACCGAGAAAAAGATTTTTTTTTTAATAATTGTCATCATTTTCGCAACTTACTGTTGGGTCGTCATAGGGTGGAATGTATTCCAAATGAGTTCTAGAATCCCGCTATATAGAAATAATTCCTGCCTAAATATGCCCCGATAGGTCTACACCGAGAAAAAGATTTTTTTTTTAATAATTATTATCATCATTTTCGCAACTTACTGTTGGGTTGTCATAGGGTGGAATATAATCCAAATGAGGTCTAGAATCCCGCTATATAGAAATAATTCCTGCCTAAATGTGCCCCGATAGGTCTACACCGAGATAAAGATTTTTTTTTAAATAATTATTATCTTCATTTTCGTAACTTACTGTTGGGTTGTCATAGGGTGGAATGTATTCCAAATGAGGTCTAGAATCCCGCTATATAGAAATAATTCCTGCCTAAATGTGCCCCGATAGGTCTACACCTAGAAAAAGATTTTTTTTTTAAATAATTATTATCTTCATTATCGTAACGTACTGTTGGGTTGTCATAGGGTGGAATATATTCCAAATGAGGTCTAGAATCCCGCTATATAAAAATAATTCCTGCCTAAATGTGCCCCGATTGGTCTACACCGAGAAAAAGATTTTTTTTTTTAATACTTATTATCATTATTTTCGCAACATACTGTTGGGTTGTCATAGGGTGGAATATATTCCAAATGAGGTATAGAATCCCGCTATATAGAAATAATTCCTGCCTAAATGTGCCCCGATAGGTCTACACCGAGAAAAAGTTTTTTTTTTATAATTATTATCATCATTTTCGCAACTTACTGTTGGGTCGTCATAGGGTGGAATATCTTCCAAATGAGTTCTAGAATCCCGCTTTATAGAAATAATTCCTGCCTAAATGTGCCCCAACAGGTCTACACCGAGAAAAAGATTTTTTTTTAAATAATTATTATCTTCATTTTCGCAACTTACTGTTGAGTCGTCATAGGGTGCAATGTATTCCAAATGAGTTCTAGAATCCCGCTATATAGAAATAATTCCTGCCTAAATGTGCCCCGATAGGTCTACACTGAGAAAAAGATTTTTTTTTTAATAATTATTATCTTCATTTTCGTAACTTACTGTTGGGTTGTCATAGGGTGTAAAATATATCAAATGAGGTCTAGAATCCCGCTATATAAAAATAATTCCTGCCTAAATGTGCCCCGATAGGTCTACACCGAGAAAAAGATTTTTTTTTAAATAATTATTATCATCATTTTCGAAACTTATTATTGGGTCGTCATAGGGTGGAATGTATTCCAAATGAGTTCTAGAATCCCGCTATAGAGAAATAGTTCCTGCCTAAATGTGCCCCGATAGGTCTACACCTAGAAAAAGATTTTTTTTAAAATAATTATTATCTTCATTTTCGCAACTTACTGTTGGGTTGTCATAGGGTGGAATATATTCCAAATGAGGTCTAGAATCCCGCTATATAAAAATAATTTCTGCCTAAATGTGCCCCGATAGGTCTACACCGAGAAAAAGATTTTTTTTAAATAATTATTATCTTCATTTTCGCAACTCACTGTTGGGTTGTCATAGGGTGGAATGTATTCCAAATGAGGTCTAGAATCCCGCTATATAAAAATAATTCCTGCCTAAATTTGCCCCGATAGGTCTACATCGAGAAAAAGATTTTTTTTTAAATAATTATTATCATTATTTTCGCAACTTACTGTTGGGTCGTCATAGGGTTGAATGTATTCCAAATGAGTTCTAGAATCCCGCTATATAGAAATAATTCCTGCCTAAATGTGCCCCGATAGGTCTACACCAAGAAATAGTTTTTTTTTTAAATAATTATTATCTTCATTTTCGCAACTTACTGTTGGGTTGTCATAAGGTGGAATGTATTCCAAATGAGGTATAGAATCCCGCTATATAGAAATAATTCCTGCCCAAATGTGCCCCGATAGGTCTACACCGAGAAATAGATTTTTTTTAAAATAATTATTATCTTCATTTTCGCAACTTACTGTTGGGTTGTTATAGGGTGGAATGTATTCCAAATGAGGTCTAGAATCCCGCTATATAGAAATAATTCCTGCCTAAATGTGCCCCGATAGGTCTACACCTAGAAAAAGATTTTTTTTTTAAATAATTATTATCTTCATTTTCGTAACGTACTGTTGGGTTGTCAAAGGGTGGAATATATTCCAAATGAGGTCTAGAATCCCGCTATATAAAAATAATTCCTGCCTAAATGTGCCCCGATTGGTCTACACCGAGAAAAAGATTTTTTTTTTAATACTTATTATCATTATTTTCGCAACTTACTGTTGGGTTGTCATAGGGTGGAATGTATTCCAAATGAGGTCTAGAATCCCGCTATATAGAAATAATTCCTGCCTAAATGTGCCCCGATAGGTCTACACCGAGAAAAAGATTTTTTTTTTAATAATTATTATCATCATTTTCGCAACTTACTGTTGGGTTGTCATAGGGTGGAATGTATTCCAAATGAGTTCTAGAATCCCGCTATATAGAAATAATTCCTGCCTAAATGTTCCCCGATAGGTCTACACCTAGAAAAAGATTTTTTTAAAAATAATTATTATCTTCATTTTCGCAACCTACTGTTGGGTTGTCATAGGGTGGAATATATTCCAAATGAGGTCTAGAATCCCGCTATATAAAAATAATTCCTGCCTAAATTTGCCCCGATAGGTCTACATCGAGAAAAAGATTTTTTTTTAAATAATTATTATCATTATTTTCGCAACTTACTGTTGGGTCGTCATAGGGTTGAATGTATTCCAAATGAGTTCTAGAATCCCGCTATATAGGAATAATTCCTGCCTAAATGTGCCCCGATAGGTCTACACCGAGAAATAGATTTTTTTTTAAATAATTATTATCTTCATTTTCGCAACTTACTGTTGGGTTGTCATAAGGTGGAATGTATTCCAAATGAGGTATAGAATCCCGCTATATAGAAATAATTCCTGCCTAAATGTGCCCCGATAGGTCAACACCGAGAAAAAGATTTTTTTTTTAAATAATTATTATCTTCATTTTCGCAACTTACTGTTGGGTCGTCATAGGGTGGAATGTATTCCAAATGAGTTCTAGAATCCCGCTATATAGAAATAATTCCTGCCCAAATGTGCCCCGATAGGTCTACACCGAGAAATAGATTTTTTTTAAAATAATTATTATCTTCATTTTCGCAACTTACTGTTGGGTTGTTATAGGGTGGAATGTATTCCAAATGAGGTCTAGAATCCCGCTATATAGAAATAATTCCTGCCTAAATGTGCCCCGATAGGTCTACACCGAGAAAAAGATTTTTTTTTTAATAATTGTCATCATTTTCGCAACTTACTGTTGGGTCGTCATAGGGTGGAATGTATTCCAAATGAGTTCTAGAATCCCGCTATATAGAAATAATTCCTGCCTAAATGTGCCCCGATAGGTCTACACCGAGAAAAAGATTTTTTTTTAAATAATTATTATCATCATTTTCGCAACTTACTGTCGGGTTGTCATAGGGTGGAATATAATCCAAATGAGGTCTAGAATCCCGCTATATAAAAATAATTCCTGCCTAAATGTGCCCCGATAGGTCTACACCGAGAAAAAGATTTTTTTAAAAATAATTATTATCATCATTTTCGCAACTTACTGTTTGGTTGTCATAGGGTGGAATGTATTCCAAATGAGGTACAGAATCCCGCTATATTGAAATAATTACTGCCTAAATGTGCCCCGATAGGTCTACACCGAGAAAAATATTTTTTTTAAATAATTATTATCTTCATTTTCGCAACTTACTGTTGGGTCGTCATAGAGTGGAATGTATTTCAAATGAGTTCTAGAATCCCGCTATATAGAAATAATTCCTGCCTAAATGTGCCCCGATAGGTCTACACTGAAAAAAAGATTTTTTTTTAATAATTATTATCTTCATTTTCGTAACTTACTGTTGGGTTGTCATAGGGTGTAAAATATATCAAATGAGGTCTAGAATCCCGCTATATAAAAATAATTCCTGCCTAAATGTGCCCCGATAGGTCTACACCGAGAAAAAGATTTTTTTTTAAATAATTATTATCATCATTTTCGAAACTTATTATTGGGTCGTCATAGGGTGGAATGTATTCCAAATGAGTTCTAGAATCCCGCTATAGAGAAATAGTTCCTGCCTAAATGTGCCCCGATAGGTCTACACCTAGAAAAAGATTTTTTTTTAAATAATTATTATCTTCATTTTCGCAACTTACTGTTGGGTTGTCATAGGGTGGAATATATTCCAAATGAGGTCTAGAATCCCGCTATATAAAAATAATTTCTGCCTAAATGTGCCCCGATAGGTCTACACCGAGAAAAAGATTTTTTTTAAATAATTATTATCTTCATTTTCGCAACTTACTGTTGGGTTGTCATAGGGTGGAATGTATTCCAAATGAGGTCTAGAATCCCGCTATATAGAAATAATTCCTGCCTAAATGTGCCCCGATAGGTCTACACCGAGAAAAAGATTTTTTTTTAAATAATTATTATCATCATTTTCGCAACTTACTGTTGGGTTGTCATAGGGTGGAATGTATTCCAAATGAGTTCTAGAATCCCGCTATATAGAAATAATTCCTGCCTAAATGTTCCCCGATAGGTCTACACCTAGAAAAAGATTTTTTTAAAAATAATTATTATCTTCATTTTCGCAACCTACTGTTGGGTTGTCATAGGGTGGAATATATTCCAAATGAGGTCTAGAATCCCGCTATATAAAAATAATTCCTGCCTAAATTTGCCCCGATAGGTCTACATCGAGAAAAAGATTTTTTTTTAAATAATTATTATCATTATTTTCGCAACTTACTGTTGGGTCGTCATAGGGTTGAATGTATTCCAAATGAGTTCTAGAATCCCGCTATATAGAAATAATTCCTGCCTAAATGTGCCCCGATAGGTCTACACCGAGAAATAGATTTTTTTTTAAATAATTATTATCTTCATTTTCGCAACTTACTGTTGGGTTGTCATAAGGTGGAATGTATTCCAAATGAGGTATAGAATCCCGCTATATAGAAATAATTCCTGCCTAAATGTGCCCCGATAGGTCAACACCGAGAAAAAGATTTTTTTTAAAAATAATTATTATCTTCATTTTCGCAACTTACTGTTGGGTCGTCATAGGGTGGAATGTATTCCAAATGAGTTCTAGAATCCCGCTATATAGAAATAATTCCTGCCCAAATGTGCCCCGATAGGTCTACACCGAGAAATAGATTTTTTTTAAAATAATTATTATCTTCATTTTCGCAACTTACTGTTGGGTTGTTATAGGGTGGAATGTATTCCAAATGAGGTCTAGAATCCCGCTATATAGAAATAATTCCTGCCTAAATGTGCCCCGATAGGTCTACACCGAGAAAAAGATTTTTTTTTTAATAATTGTCATCATTTTCGCAACTTACTGTTGGGTCGTCATAGGGTGGAATGTATTCCAAATGAGTTCTAGAATCCCGCTATATAGAAATAATTCCTGCCTAAATGTGCCCCGATAGGTCTACACCGAGAAAAAGAGTTTTTTTTTAATAATTATTATCATCATTTTCGCAACTTACTGTTGGGTTGTCATAGGGTGGAATATAATCCAAATGAGGTCTAGAATCCCGCTATATAGAAATAATTCCTGCCTAAATGTGCCCCGATAGGTCTACACCGAGATAAAGATTTTTTTTTAAATAATCATTATCTTCATTTTCGTAACTTACTGTTGGGTTGTCATAGGGTGGAATGTATTCCAAATGAGGTCTAGAATCCCGCTATATAGAAATAATTCCTGCCTAAATGTGCCCCGATAGGTCTACACCTAGAAAAAGATTTTTTTTTTAAATAATTATTATCTTCATTATCGTAACGTACTGTTGGGTTGTCATAGGGTGGAATATATTCCAAATGAGGTCTAGAATCCCGCTATATAAAAATAATTCCTGCCTAAATGTGCCCCGATTGGTCTACACCGAGAAAAAGATTTTTTTTTTAAATACTTATTATCATTATTTTCGCAACTTACTGTTGGGTTGTCATAGGGTGGAATATATTCCAAATGAGGTATAGAATCCCGCTATATAGAAATAATTCCTGCCTAAATGTGCCCCGATAGGTCTACACCGAGAAAAAGTTTTTTTTTTATAATTATTATCATCATTTTCGCAACTTACTGTTGGGTCGTCATAGGGTGGAATATCTTCCAAATGAGTTCTAGAATCCCGCTTTATAGAAATAATTCCTGCCTAAATGTGCCCCAACAGGTCTACACCGAGAAAAAGATTTTTTTTTAAATAATTATTATCTTCATTTTCGCAACTTACTGTTGAGTCGTCATAGGGTGCAATGTATTCCAAATGAGTTCTAGAATCCCGCTATATAGAAATAATTCCTGCCTAAATGTGCCCCGATAGGTCTACACTGAGAAAAAGATTTTTTTTTTAATAATTATTATCTTCATTTTCGTAACTTACTGTTGGGTTGTCATAGGGTGTAAAATATATCAAATGAGGTCTAGAATCCCGCTATATAAAAATAATTCCTGCCTAAATGTGCCCCGATAGGTCTACACCGAGAAAAAGATTTTTTTTTAAATAATTATTATCATCATTTTCGAAACTTATTATTGGGTCGTCATAGGGTGGAATGTATTCCAAATGAGTTCTAGAATCCCGCTATAGAGAAATAGTTCCTGCCTAAATGTGCCCCGATAGGTCTACACCTAGAAAAAGATTTTTTTTAAAATAATTATTATCTTCATTTTCGCAACTTACTGTTGGGTTGTCATAGGGTGGAATATATTCCAAATGAGGTCTAGAATCCCGCTATATAAAAATAATTTCTGCCTAAATGTGCCCCGATAGGTCTACACCGAGAAAAAGATTTTTTTTAAATAATTATTATCTTCATTTTCGCAACTTACTGTTGGGTTGTCATAGGGTGGAATGTATTCCAAATGAGGTCTAGAATCCCGCTATATAAAAATAATTCCTGCCTAAATTTGCCCCGATAGGTCTACATCGAGAAAAAGATTTTTTTTTTAAATAATTATTATCATTATTTTCGCAACTTACTGTTGGGTCGTCATAGGGTTGAATGTATTCCAAATGAGTTCTAGAATCCCGCTATATAGAAATAATTCCTGCCTAAATGTGCCCCGATAGGTCTACACCAAGAAATAGTTTTTTTTTTAAATAATTATTATCTTCATTTTCGCAACTTACTGTTGGGTTGTCATAAGGTGGAATGTATTCCAAATGAGGTATAGAATCCCGCTATATAGAAATAATTCCTGCCCAAATGTGCCCCGATAGGTCTACACCGAGAAATAGATTTTTTTTAAAATAATTATTATCTTCATTTTCGCAACTTACTGTTGGGTTGTTATAGGGTGGAATGTATTCCAAATGAGGTCTAGAATCCCGCTATATAGAAATAATTCCTGCCTAAATGTGCCCCGATAGGTCTACACCTAGAAAAAGATTTTTTTTTTAAATAATTATTATCTTCATTTTCGTAACGTACTGTTGGGTTGTCATAGGGTGGAATATATTCCAAATGAGGTCTAGAATCCCGCTATATAAAAATAATTCCTGCCTAAATGTGCCCCGATTGGTCTACACCGAGAAAAAGATTTTTTTTTTAATACTTATTATCATTATTTTCGCAACTTACTGTTGGGTTGTCATAGGGTGGAATATATTCCAAATGAGGTATAGAATCCCGCTATATAGAAATAATTCCTGCCTAAATGTGCCCCGATAGGTCTACACCGAGAAAAAGTTTTTTTTTTATAATTATTATCATCATTTTCGCAACTTACTGTTGGGTCGTCATAGGGTGGAATATCTTCCAAATGAGTTCTAGAATCCCGCTTTATAGAAATAATTCCTGCCTAAATGTGCCCCAACAGGTCTACACCGAGAAAAAGATTTTTTTTTAAATAATTATTATCTTCATTTTCGCAACTTACTGTTGAGTCGTCATAGGGTGCAATGTATTCCAAATGAGTTCTAGAATCCCGCTATATAGAAATAATTCCTGCCTAAATGTGCCCCGATAGGTCTACACTGAGAAAAAGATTTTTTTTTTAATAATTATTATCTTCATTTTCGTTACTGTTGGGTTGTCATAGGGTGGAATGTATTCCAAATAAGGTCTAGAATCCCGCTATATAGAAATAATTCCTGCCTTAATGTGCCCCGATAGGTCTACACCGAGAAAAAGATTTTTTTTAAAATAATTATTATCATCATTTTCGCAACTTACTGTTGGGTCGTCATAGGGTGGAATGTATTCCAAATGAGTTCTAGAATCCCGCTATATAGAAATAATTCCAGCCTAAATGTAGCTACTTGATACTTATGTTTGAATTCTTTGAACATTTTTTTGTCCGCGGGTTTTCTCGAAGAATTGCTGATTTTTTTAGTATTTGCAAGGTTTCTCTCATTTGACGAAGTTCTTTACTAAAAAAGGTAACAGGTCTTTTCTTATTCTTTTTATTTTTGAGTTTTTTTAGAGGGAAATGTTGACAGACAAGATCACTGTACGTATTATTTAAGAAATCTGCTAGTTGATTTAATATGGTATATTATCATCAAGAAATTTCTCCCAATCAACACGCTCGAGAGAGCTTTTCATGGATTCCATCCCTTTTTGGTTTAGTGATCTACTCCATTTGGAGTCCGTGGGATCCACGGGGCATTGTAGGATGTTTATATTTCGACCAGTGTGATCCGATATACCCGGATCTGAGAGGCCCGTACTACACTCAGTGTCAGTTAAGTTTGTTATTACGTTGTCTATACAGCTAGAGGACGCAGAATTTATCCTAGTTGCGACAGTTATTTTAGCTTTCAATCCAAAGGATTCAACAATGTTCAACCAAGAGTTTGAGATTGGGTTTTCTTTATTTATGTTAGTGTTAAAGTCACCAATGAGAATTATATTTTCATATTGGTTTGACATCATTGTTAGGAGTTTTTCAATGTTCTGAAAAAACAGATCATATTCTCTAGATATTGAAGATCTATAAACTGTTATTAGAGCAGTTCTTATTTTTGGTATGTAAATTCCGCAGAACTCTGCATGATGTTCAATACAGAACCGATCCAATAAGAGTGGTTTACAAGTTACGTTTTCTTTTACAAAAATGGAAACACCACCATGTATCATGGTTCGTCTACGAAAAGCGCTTTCAAGCTTGAAATTGTTGAGATTTACTAATTTTAGACATTCTGAGTTCAGCCAATGTTCGCTCAAACATACAATATCATATGATTTGTCTTCAAGATATACCTGCAATTGTTCTATTTTGTTAGAGAGGCACTGGATATTGAGATGGTAAATCTTCATTGTGCATACCTCATTTGTTATGTTAGTTCTTAGTTGGTATTGTTTTAATGAGTCTTCAGTCGTATATCTATAAAAAAGAATCTGATCTATTTGTTTCTACATTACTTTTTTGTTGGTCATCTAAAAATTTTTTTCCCAAATTGAAGTTCAATCGTGTGAAATGTATTTTATTGGGCCAAAAACTCGCTTCATACACTTGCTGTTTCGAATGTGGTTCCACTCCAATCATGAATGACTGGTTGTCTTTTCGTGTATTTTGTGTTGGTAGTTTTTTAATGTATGTGTTTTCAGAGTGTGTACGTTCTTTTATATACTTATCTATATTTTACAAGAGAACTTCATCTGGAACCCCAGATACAAATAACCATATCGTCTTATTTTTATTTTCTTTCTTCCCATGGAAATGTTCGTCACCGTCACCGCTTCCTAGATTACGTCTTCTTCTTCGTTTGACGACAGTCTTAAAATATTGTTCATGTTCACCCTCTGGTTTTGTTAGATTTATGATTTCATTCAGTTTTCGCTCTGTTTCAATTTGTAGTATTTCAGATGCGACTTGATTTAGTTTAATTTTGGCATCACCCTGTACAACTAAATTCTATGTGGACCGTGATTGTGGGTTTTCATTTATTTAATTTTGTTTCTTGCGTTGTTTTTGTTCAACTGGCGTTTTTTCAAGTGGTTTCTTCTTTATGTTTTGCTCCAGATTTTTTGTTGTGCCAGATCGTTTGTTTTGATTGTATTGAAACAATTTTTCTTCAAGTGATGCAATTTTCTCGTCCAACAATGCAATTACACATTCCTTGTCACTTATAATAATGTCTTTATCCTGTATAATTTGTCTAAGTAGGTTATTTTCCATTTTTTCGAAACTATCGTTAATTTCGGCTTTGTCACTTTGAGCATTTTAGTTTCTTGTTTCATGTCTGCATTCTGCTTTTTTCAATTCACTGGCTTGTTTTAGGCAAGCTGGGTGATATACCTCTCCACATTTAGTGCACTTTACTTTGTATGCAACTTTTTTAAGACAATGCTTACATGCAGAATCACTGATTTCTTTGGAGTAATTTATCGCCGACTTTGTATCGTTCGCCATACTTTCACGATATAAAATTAGAGTGCATAGACATTGTTGCTAATATATATTGCTCCCATAATTTTAATTATACTAATATCCTTTCCAAGTCCTTTAGAGTCCTCATCGAAACTTTTTTTCCATTTATTCTTGAGAAAATCACTCCATCCCTTGACCATACATTGATTTTTCCAAATTTTTCCTTGGCTTTTTGTAACAATTCATATCGCTGGTTTGTCAACTCCTCTACTATAACTAATTTGGAACCTTTGAGTTTGCCTCTAGTGGAATGAATTATGTTACGATCAGCTACATTCCCAAATTTCAACAAAATAGTCCGAAGTTTCACTTCATCTGTTTTACCCACATAATAGCAAGTTTCAAGAGATCCAATCTTCACACCTAATGTATCCTCAAGAAGATCGATGACCCTTCTTTTCAAATTCTCGCTACTCAGTTTCTCACTGAATCCAATAAGTCGGGGCTTATTAGATTTTGTTTTCTGCTCTAGATCATAAATTCTCCTCTGCAGGTCACCTAACAACTTGCTTTCCAACTGCAAATTCATATCATTAATTTTGGTATCCAATTCAACGTCAGTTGCTTGCATTTCTGACAGTTTTTTATTCATGGAAACAGTTTCTTCATCCCATATTTTTATTCGCTTGTCGAAGTTTTCTATTCTACTGTTGATAGTATTCACAAGCGTTTCCACTTCAAAAACCTTTTTATTCAATTCATCGAACTTTTCGGTAATTTTCTCCGTGACGACGATCATGACTTTTTCCATAAAATTGCTCATGAATGTTTTGTCATTTAAACATTCCTTATAGCTTTTGCAATGCTTTTTATCTTTTCCATTTCTTGATTATCCTGCCTCGTGACAAACGGCATACTAAGAATATACTTCTGAATTCACCAAATATGCACTTTGTTTGCACTTGAAATTACAATTTTATGACAATTCACTTTTTTATCAACCGTCGATATTCAGTATAGCTGAACTTTTTTTTTGAGACTAAAGAACTGCCATTATACGATAAAAACAACGGAGCAATCAACAACACGTCTACACAGTTCAGCCGCTCATTCGGATTACTCGCTATTCGCCGAGCAACTCGGTAAACAAAATTTGTATTGGGCAAGCAGGGCAGACACACATGGTTCGTATTTGCCAAATATCGTATCAACAGCGATTGCAAATATTGTCTCCTTTGACTCGGCCTAAAATACCTTAAACGATGGGAAAACCCCAAATGTCGAATATTCACCACGAGCAACCCTTACACATTAGTCGCTACTTGCCGAAAAGCGATTAATTGCTATTCGAAAATTGCCGAATACCGCATATGTCTGTTCCCGGCTTTAGCAAATACCTGAATGAACTAACACCTAACTCCTCCCTACTCACCGGCAAACATTAATGATTGAGGTAATGACGTGTATATTAAATTTCGCGCCTTAAATCGTGTCCATGGCGGTTTGACAACGTTGGTGCGGAGCAACGATTATTATAATCGTTGGGCGCAGAGTGGGCGAATTTTAGACTCTCGTTAAGGTTTGACATACCTAATGAAACGAATTTTATGTCAATTAGTTGAAATTTGAATATGAAAATTATGGGTTTTCCTGTCATTTCCGCAAGTTTTTTCCAAGTTATTTTCGTTTTTTATGGTATTCCACAACATCTGTGAAATTTTCAGAAAAATCGTTTTGGTGACCATTTGCTTGTTTTTCCCGAAGTTGGATTCAAAACGCACTCCAACGGCCGATTAAATTTTCACTTATTCATGACAAACTAAGATATTTACGGCACTGGAAAACCATTGACCGGAAAATCAAATCAATCACAAAAAAAAAAGACGGAAACATTTTACCAACAGGAAGAAAAACCGCTATCAAAAAGTATAAAAATACATAAGCTGCTTTCCAATTGCCAGGGGTAGTAGCACCCAGACTTTATAAATGGGTTTAAATTGAAACATAATTTGTCGTGATCTGTCAAATCACTTCAGGAGCTACCCGGAGCTACTCCCTGTGGCAATTGGAAAGCGGCTATGGGCTCTTATGGCAGACGACTACTTCTGCAGGCCAGGTGACGTCACAAACGTCAACTAGGCATTCCAATGACCTATCAAAACTAATTCAATATGGCGGCTGAGGGCATAAAATGCCCTGATGTTATATGGATCAGTCAAGTTAGTTGATCTATAATTTATTTTATATAAAATTGTTGTTGTATAACAATGTAATTTAATTCAACTGAAAGTGTGATAATACCCTTAACCATGTACTGTGTATTTGAGGATGTTGGTAATATAAATTAATTTAAAAAATAATTGAAACTATTTTATTTCAGTTCACCTTTTGCCATTATAAATGAGACAATATAAAAAATATATACATAAATTCATAATAGAAAATTACAGCAATTGTTATTTAAAATGTTATTAACTTGACACTTAAGGTATTCAACAATCGAACTAAAACTCAAATTCAAGAAACATTTGGTTCGTTCAGCGGTGCGCAACCGTTGGGAATAATCACCAAACGTGTTGAGTCCGCTGTTCTGCATCGATCGTGGTCGGCTGAACGTTCCGATAGAACAGCGCTGTATGTACCCATTTCTCAAAAGACAAACATAACCCCTAATCAAAGTTCGAACTGTATTGAAATCGTAAAAATCAGTTTTTTAATTATAATGATTTATTTGGATTAACATGGCTAGATCTAATATACCAGTTATTGAGGAACTGTTAGAAGATGATTCCAAATTCTGCTAGTAATTCTGCGGTAATGTCGACATAATATATGTTATGATATAAAAAAAATAAATATAAATACTATGACATACAAACAAATTACCACTTACATTCTGTAGCACCAGTTTCGGCAGTTACTCATTTTGAACAACAGATTCGCCTTTCTCTCCCACCACCCAATAATAATATTGTGTATTAAATTCCACCATATTCAAATAGAACACAAGTATTTTATAACCTAATATGCTTAATATTTCGACAGTTCATAAGGCGCTGGGAAAGTCAGCATAGTTTATTTCTGCTGCAAATGCTATTCAACGGTTGAGAGTGATTACGGGTGCAGCGGTCCGTTGAGCCGAACAAGTTCACCCAACTCAACTGAACGTACCCAATGTTTAGGTAGTCTTTGGGTAGTCTACTATGATTCAAGTTTTCATAATACATACAAGACGGTTTGAAATAGACGTGAAACTTTTATTATATTATTATGTTGTTATATATAATTTGCCTCACATATGATACCTAATAAGTCAAAGTATACTTTATTGTCATAAGCTTTTCAACTTAGTGACAAAGCTTTGAGCTATATATATAAATGTGAAATAAAATATGTAACAAGTTGTGGTTATTTGAATATTTCAGTATTTGCATAAAGGGTGAGGGATAATGAAAAGACTGATGGGGATTTTTTAAATACAATGAAAACCAGTGTTATGATGGATTATCAACATAAAACTGAAAGTGTACAAATCAAATCATTAATTTTTGCCTGGTTTTGGTATAACATCACTATTTTTATGTTGACCAGCTAAAGGATTTCCCCAAACCATTTCCCTAATTGGTACTATTAAGAGCACTTGGGATGAGAATGACGGGTTTGTCCATCTATAGTCAGTACGTTTGTGCAAGATACTTCAGGCTTCCTTCTATTTGCTTAGTAAGCTGCAAATAGAAGTGCACCTACATGACTGTCAACTTCCTTGATATATTTCCATTTTTTGCCACAATGCACCAAACATCCAATGGTTTTTCATATTCTTAGTGAGAATGTTCGATCTAAAATAATTGCTGGATAAATAAAAGTCAATACAAAGGAATACAATTTTCTCAATGTATGTGACACTGTTGGATGTTTTTTTTTTAAGTAAGCATTGAAATTTGTATAATTTTTTGTATAGGAGCCTCTCCTAAGTTCAAACCTTCTTGGCCACCCGAAGAAAGAAAACGTGGTATTAAAAACGTTAATTTACAAACAGACCCAGTCCGCAGAAGCACGTCTAAATGACGTCAAAATCTGGTGACTATATTGGTCAATAGACGTCACTCGACCAATAATCGACGACATTTTGACGTCAGTTAATTGACGAATTTTTGACTTCATTAAATCACGTCATATTGCCGACATTACTTGGTGATAATGTAATGAATATTTTTTTATCATTTCTACCAAAAAAATTTAATTTTATATATATGCTTTAGACACGTATGACAATATAATAATAGTCTACATTATGTATAATCTAAAAGTATTTTCTCAATATATATATATATAAAAGATTGAATATCTAGGGCAACCGTATCAATATACAAAAAGAAAAAATGTTCGGATAAGCCCTCAAGAAAACCGTAAACACGTCTGAACATTAACATGGACTACCTAAACTTTTAAAATTCGCGCTCAACTACAACCCAGGAAGGGCTGCATTGGCTTCGTGCGCGGTCGGTACATGCCGACTTGCCGACAGGCGACGAAACCAAAAGTACAAAGGTAATAAGATTTTTATTGTAGACGACGCTGTGTTGTGTTTTAATTCCGTTAAATGTTAAATATCGGCTTGAAATTACGCTGGAAAAACGAATACAGGTATGTACACTTTTAATCTTCAACGCTTATTTTGAAAATCACAGATTCATTTGCAAAGTGTACGTATGTGTATGTTTTTATAAGTTAGGTTATGTGAATTATGGCGAAATGGAAAAAGTGGTCAGTGGTATACCAGAAATGTATTGCAGTAGTTTAGTAATTGAATTGTTAACAATTGCGTTATTGCAGCTATCACCTCATATTAATTATGGCATATGTGGGAGTGGAATTCTCAGAAAACGATACGGTAGGCTTGGTGCACTCTTCTTGGTTTACGCCGCTAAAGCATAAAGTTTTTTGGCCACCTTATAAAACTTCATCTGCTTTCAACAAAGCTTTAATATCAGCCGAAGAACCTGCCTGCACACTGATTCTGAGATACTATCGTATCGACTCGATACGAGACTTTCACGAAGTCGATTCGAGAGGAAGAAACAATTCTGAGTTCGTATCGAATAGATGTTCGGAACTTTTGAACCCATGGAATTGACATTTATGTCA
This sequence comes from Chrysolina americana, assembly GCA_958502065.1. Taxonomy (NCBI): domain Eukaryota; kingdom Metazoa; phylum Arthropoda; class Insecta; order Coleoptera; family Chrysomelidae; genus Chrysolina; species Chrysolina americana. The sequence goes on from OY293411.1 coordinate 61,266,412, forward strand.
GGTTGACTCCCATAATGATCTGTGGGCGGAATCGAATTAAAATCGAATGAATCGATCTGTCACAAGCGTCATAATTTGTTCTTGTTTTCATTTGTGTTGATTGTTGATGTTGATTTATTAATATTGTCTGGCTTTTATTTGAATGTAATCCTTTGTATATGGAAAAAATAAAAAATGGCTTTCAAAGTAAAAGATGCTCATTGGGAGGTACTAGCTGAAGCCATGGAAGAAAACTCAGTGATTGCTACAGGAAAATTTGTGGGGCCTAATGGAAAAGCCTACTATAAAAAATTATGGAATCAAACCGCAAATAAACTCAATTCCTTGGGATTAGGCAGTAGAACTACGGAGAAGTGGCAGAAAGTAGGAATTAAATAATATTGTACATACTACCTGTTATACTTCTATAAAGATAATAGATACTCCCTATTACTAAAGGTGGATTCATGAATAATCATATCAACACAACAGCAAAATTTTTGATTTATATCAAATCTTGCTGCTTTTGGATCACATTTATTTGGAATTATGAAAAGATTCCCCTTCTATTTTTTAAATGATTTGCCTTTTTTTGTGAAAATCAGGAAATCGATATCTGCTTTTCAAGTCAACTTGAGAAGATATTTGGTGGTAGGAATAAACTTTTAGCAAATGCTTCTACTCCGACTTCTTGAAACAGACCTATTCATTTTGTTTAGTTAAGAGAAGGACAAACCTATAGTAGAAGCATTTGCTAGCTTTTATTCCTACTTCCCATCGAGTGTGGGAGGGATCATTAATTGTTATGAAAGTCTGATGACCTAGGTTGAAAGAGTCCCCAAAAATGAATGTTAACAGATATACCCACTTCAATAAATGTGAACATTGATTTGTGGCCTTTTGCATTTTTTGCTTTTTATTTGTTTTATAAGTCCACCAAGGCCTTATAAGTTTTTTACAAAATCATCAATACTGTCCGTGTTGGGTTTCAATTCTATTTTTTCCAGACTTGTCCACCTTAGTATTGGCCTCATAAGTTTTTTTTCACAAAATCATCAATACTCTCTGCATTAGGTTTCAATTCTATTTTTTCCAGACTTGGACTGATTATAAATATAATTTGAAAAAAGGCAGCTGGAATAAAAAATAATATGAAACAAACAGGTGGTGGACCACCAGATGATCACAACCTGAATGATTTGGAACTGAAATTCTTGGATATAATGGGAGAAAATTTCACTGGCTTGGACACAGAAGAATATGGTTTACCCATATCAGGAAATAATATGTCCCTAGAAAATAATGATGTTCCTGAATGCTCATTCTCAAACCAAGATTTCCCTGAGGTACCCATTTCAAAAAAAGTTTTAAACGTACCTAATATAAAGAAGCAACAACAACTATTGTGTGAGGGGGTTCCAGAAAAAAGAAGGAAAATTGACTATCATACGGAATATAAAGACACTATAAATGAGCTCAGAGAAATAAAAACAGTTCTGCAAGACATATCAAAGAGTTTAGGTGGCATGTTGATGATGTTTGGTGATTTCAATAAGAATATTGAAAATGTAGGTATATAATATTTTAAGGGATACAGAAAACAGTGTTCAATGAGAACAAAAAGTGCATTTTCTCCTTCCCAACACAGGTAATTTAATTCTTACATGTGCATGGGATTACTGTACAGTTTAGTAATCCCTATGGATGAAGATATCTTGGTTATCAAAATGAGCATCTAAGAGTTAAATTGTGTGGTGAAGGGGATAATAAACTTTTGTTCTCATTGAATGACAACACAGGCATCAAATATTCCATTTTATGTGATGTTTTTTTAATCACTCATAAATTGAATCCACAAATTTTAGTTTTAAATTTTACTGGACCTTCCTATATTTGATATTCATCTACTTCAGATTTTTTTTTTCAGATTTTGGATCGACAAGCCAATTAATATATTGTGGAAATGCACGACTGAATGTTCAAATTGTTGAAGTTAAATAATATAAAGGAAAAATTCTTCCAGCTGATTTCTTATGGTATTTGTTATTATGAAATAGTTATTGTTTTTACCACAAATGGAAAAACTCGTTTTGTTTCTCTAATTTATTTTCTTCAACATGTAGATGAAAATTGTATTCTATTAAACATGAAAAAATTGTTGGCACTGTTGTATTTATTACTTTAATAGTAAGTGTGGGGTCTATACATAATGTTGTACAACTCTATTTCGAACAGCTATTTCCTCTGCCACAAGCTGCCCTGCCACTCCTGCTCCACCAACAAAGATGTCTGCTTCATAATCACGATTATCAATTTCAGGCTCCATTTCATTGATGATGGGCACGTTTCCACCAACACACATATTATGCAAAATTGCACAAACTGTTGTTAATTTTGCTGCAAATTGTGGTCTATACCTTAATGATCGCTCTTTTAAAATGCATCGAAATCTCATTTTCAGTGGACCAATGCATCTATCCACACAATTTCTGGCTCTTACATGAGCATAATTGTATCTTGATTCTGGGCTATTTTCTTCAGGATTTACAAAAGGTGTCATCAAAAAAGGTTGTAAGGGATAGCCTGAATCTCCAATTAACCATGATTGTTCTTGGTTTTCATAGTGTTTCCATATATTCTTTTATGAAAGAATTTCTCCAAATAAAAGAGTCATGTGTTGAACCACCAAAATTGGGAAAAATATTTCTAATGATCAAATTATGATCACAAATAATTTGACAATTGATAGAATGGTACCCTTTTCTATTAATAAAGTTGAACTCGTCACCTTCCGGTTTTAGAATAGCAATATGAGTGCAATCAATGGCACCAATGATTCCTGGAAAATCCCATCTCTCCATGAAGTTAAATTTCATATTATTTCTTTCATTTATATTTGTTGGGAAGGAGATGTATTCCACAGCCATAATGTCTATAATAGTATCTGTAACTTCATGAATAGCTCTATGAACAGCTGTTTGGCCAAGGATAACAGTTGCCTCTTCCCCTATACCCCTTTGATAAGAGCCAGTAGCATAAAATGTCAATGCACAAAATACTTTCGTAATATTATCTATCCCACCGCTAATTTTTGGTTGATTCATATGTGGAAGAATTGTATTCATAAGACTTTCAGCTAGAGTTTTATTCAACCTATACAAACTTATAAACATCCTCTCAGGTAAATCGAAGGGGTTACTTCGGATTCTTGCATTATTACGTCTTCTCCTCATTGTCAGGATTTGTTCTCTATTTTCTAACAGCGCTTGATGACGAATAGGTAGCATTGTTGTGTTGTTTCCTATTTTATTTGATTGAACCATTAACCCCTTGTTCCACATCACATGCAGTGCGCAGCGCTGCCTGACTAACCTCAAAATTACAATACAATAACAAAGAAGGACAAATATACATTAAAAAATGATACGACATATCGAATTGAAACATTCGAGACCTCCACCGGTGTCGTGTAATCGTTATCGTGATATTGTCATATTTCGATACCGAATTGAATTTAGAATCACTGATGTCGTCTCAAACTATACGACAGCAATCTTAGAATCGACCTGCTGATCAGAGTACTTGGAATCTTTCACATGTCAAGTGAATTTTTTTTTGAATCTGGTGTGTAAAATTCAATTTCAATTAGGGCGGGTTGTAACACGGAAGGTTAACCTATGGTTTTCTTGACCACTGGTTATCTTCGATTGGGTCGTTGTAAGTGCGGGTTGTAACACAGGTAGTTAACCAACTGGTTATGGAACCGAAGGTTAACCTATAGTTAACCTTCAGGCACTGGTCAGTCGAATTTTCGTTGCATGACGATAAATTAACCATCAGTTGGGCAACTGCTCAATTTTTGATTGTCAGTTGTCAACAGTGTCATCCTGTCGACAAAAGAGTTATGTTATGTTATATGTTATGGCATTTCATTTGATCTTGATACTTGATGGCATGATGGCAGAGATTCAAAGAATAGATATAAACTGATGTACCTTCGGTTCCATGACCAGTTGGTTAACTACCTGTGTTACAACCCGCCCTTAAACATACAACAAACATTCCTAAACCTACTTTTATTTTCAAAATTAATCAAAGAATATTTGATTCATTAATAATTTTGCTGGTATACAGGGCAATTCAAATTCGACCCCCACCATTGGGATCTCTCGTCGAAGCTTAAATTGGGGCAAATTTGCGTATTCTGGTGCTTAACAAAATACTGTTTTGAAACTTGTAAAATTCCGAGTATTTCCGGAAATATCGGGAAAAAACTGAAAATCGGAATTTTCGTTTTTATTTTTTCTATCGTTATTTGACAACATAGGTCAAAACCAGAGGTACATTTTCATTGATACTTTTTTTCAGCTACACGTTTTCATGTTCAGATTTACTATCCGACGTTTCGTCTTCTGGCATTCATCATCAACTTTTTTTCTGTTATTGGCGCCATATTGTTTTTTTATAAAGAAAAATAATGATTCTTATTCTGATTTCATTGATGTATAATTTTTTATGATTTGCACTTAAGAAACCACAGATATTAAGAAAAAACAACTTCATGGTCATGACTCCATCGAAAAATTTTGTTTAATAAACACTAGTTGTCAGAATTCATTAAACATCATAAAGCTAAGTTTTCATGTATACGAATTATTCGTTTTTCGTACGAAATCTGTCAAAAACTGTTCAAATATATTTCGTGGCGGCAAATTTTAACTGATGGTACGAATAGATTTAAGAAGTTGAAATAAAGTCAACTCGTCCGAAATTTTAAAACAATGATCAGTGCGGTTATGTATGTTTGTTTCCAGGCATATTAAAAATGTTAATGTTAAATATGGACAGCAATATCATAATTAATAATATGAACGTAGAGCTTGTGGATTTTCTTATGGGCTATGTACCTATACCGTAGCAGAGGACACATTTACGTATCGGCAATGAGTGTGAGTGAGATATATATTCAACGTTATAGCCCATCAGAAAATCCACAAGCTCTAATATTTTATATTTTACCGATTTTGTTGACGTATTGGTATTTTGAATTGAAGAAAAAAAGAAAAAGGGCATACTTGATTATGGGAGTGACGTTCGAATATTTCGTTTATTCCGTGAAGGCATTTCGCACAAATGAAAACCGCTCAACATATCACTCGTACGAAGAAGTAACATTTCTTTAAAATTTCCTTCGAAAAATGCGGATGCATGAAAACTCAGCTTAGGTTTGCACAAATACTTCAGTCGAAATGTCCTCATTCTCAAATGAAGAAAAACGAGATATGTTGAAACTTTATTATAAATTTGATAGGAATAGTACGAAAACAGCACAAATTTATTTTGAATTATATCCGGAAACACAACAGCCGGATAGAACATTATTCGGAATTTTGGACAAACACTTGGCTGAGTACGGTGCGTTTCAAAAACCAAGAATGAAATATAGAAGCAGAATGGAACAAAATATTAGACGTAACTTATTAGCCGAGGTGAAATAATTGTTCATTCCATATTCGAAGAAGTATAATTATTTTTGGTACCTTTTTAGATAAATGTAAATCCTTCCAAATCAACACATCAAGTCTCGGCAGAAATGGATGTGCCACAGACGAGCGTTTGGAGGGAATTCAAAAAAAGTGGTTTGAAATGTTATAAGATACATATTTCACAAAAATTACATCCAGGTGATCCTGAGAGAAGGATGGAATTTTCTAGCTGGCTCACGAATAGGGAAGACCCTACAAACTTCTGGAAAAACATTATTTGGACCGACGAAAGTACTTTTTCGAACTGTGGTGTTTTTAATAGAAATAATGAGCACATTTGGAGTGAAACTAATCCACGACACTTCAGAGAAGTCAGACCACAAGTTCGGTTTCGTTTGAATGTGTGGGATGGAATTTATGACGACCGAATACTTGGTCCTCATTTATTCTCTAATACTTTGAACGGGGAAACCTAACTTCGGTTCTTAAGAAACGAATTCGAAGAATATATGGATACGTTTCCCATGACGGGGCTCCTCTACACAATGAAAGAGCAGTTTGCGAATATTTACACCAAAGATTTCCTAATAGGTGGTTAGGAAATTCTGGACCAGTGAGGTGGCAGGCAAGGTCACCTGACCTTACAGTTTTGGATACTTTCTTGTGGGGCACTTTAAAGAACAGAATCTATGGAGAGCAAGAATATGACACAGTAGATGAACTTAAAGACAATGTCATCCCGCAATTCAGGTCTATCAGAAGAAGGCATATTGTTAGGGCTGTTCTTAATTTGAGATGACGAGCTAGGTTATGTATTCAAGAGGAAGGCCATCATTTCGAACACTTGTTGTAATACTTTTTGTGCATTTTTTACAAGCTCATGATTTCATTCTTGTTTTTTGAAACGCACCGTACTCAGCCAAGTGTTTGCCCAAAAGTCCGACTGTTGTCTTTCCGGATATAATTCAAAATAAATTTGTGTTGTCTTCGTACTGTTCCTATCAAATTTATAATAAAGTTTCAATATATCTCGTTTTTCTTCATTTGAGAATGAGGACATTTCGACTGAAGTATTTGTGCAAACTTATGATGTTCAATGAGTTCTGACATTATACATCAATGAAATCAGAATGAGAATCACTATTTTTCTGTATAAAAAAACAATATGGCGCCCATAACAGAAAAAAAAGTTGATGATGAATGTCAGAAGACGAAACGTCGGATAGTAAATCTGAACATGAAAACGTGTAGCTGAAAAAAAGTATCAATGAAAATGTACTTTTGGTTTTGAGCTATGTTATCAAATAACGATAGAAAAAAATAAAAACGAAAATTCCGATTTTCAGTTTTTTCCCGATATTTCCGGAAATACTCGGAATTTTCAAAACAGTATTTTGTTAAGCACCAGAATACGCAACTTTGCCCCAATTTAAGCTTCGACGTATCTCCTGTAGTTTAGGAAATCCCAATGGTGGGGGTCGAATTTGAATTGACCTGTATACTAGTGGTCCACTAAACTTCCAAGACTGTCAGGATTGCCACAGTTAACAAAACCTGTACCATTGGCATCACCTGCATCCTCAGTCACCATTGGTAAGATCATAAATAAAAACATATATTACTATTTCTAGGCCATCGTAAATAAATAACCAATTATTATCAAACCCTATAAATAGTTCTGTAGCTTGACGCATACTACTTATTTCCAGCAAAATAAAATAATTCTTTATTATAGATACTTCCACATCCAATCATGTTGAAGCTACCAAACTTAGTCAGGTTACAAATTCACTGACCATCAGCCACATAGCAGCACCACCTGAAAGGACCGTCAAAAATTCGACTGCAAATATAAGTAAGTTTATCGTGTAACTTTGACACAACTTATATGCAGATGAGTGATGAAAAAAAAAAAAAACAAAAAATATTTTCAAAACCAACTGATTCTTCATGAAAAAGATTACTTACTGCCTTCACACCCTCAGAAAGATAGTTATTTGTAGAATTTATACAGGGTGTCAAAAAAAATTAAAACAATGAAGGGAAGGTATTGAAAGTAACGATAATGAATACGTCATATAACAAATGTGATTGTCTACTTGTAATACAGACAATCTGGCGCATACCAAATATTGAAATAGCATCAACTTTTTTTTTCAGGTTTAGAGGATATCTTCAAAGAAGTAAGAAAGTTAAGGGAAGAGCTGAAAGAAGTCAAAGCCATTTTAAAACAATCAAGAAGTTTGGTCACTGCTACCATATCCAGTGATATCCCTGTGGTATTGCCTTTGAAAGATGATGTAAATTTTCAATTGTTAGAAGTATATTTGAGTTCCAAAGAAAAGTTGGATGACCTGGTAAATATTTTTTGGTATTACCCAATATTCAATTTTATTCATGTTAAAATATATTAACAGGCTTCCTATTTGGCCATTTTGGGGGCACTGGCACAACCGGATTAGTAAATCGCATACTGCAAACAATTCTATCGAATAAATTGGCAACAGGATTCAACTTTGCAGGACAAAGAAGTGAACTTTCCAATAAGAAGGCTTTTGGAACTACTAATTTGAATTTGTCAATAATACGTAAGTAATTACTTCTAACGGCAGGGTCGACTTAAAAATTTATTTTTATAAGTTAGATGTCAAGACTATGTTTCTGTTATTTGTTATTCATTATTACGTTTTGTAACAGGTGCGGTACAGATTAAATCCCCTGCTGCTACTCATAGTGAAGTTGAACATGCAATAAAAGTTTGGTTGAAGCATGCAAAGTAGTGAATGCAAAAGAAACCTGTTGTTCCTGTCCAACGTGATAATTGAAGTTAAGCTTAGCAATGTGAAATATGTAGTAAATACTATTTTATTCCTTTTTTTAGTTGAAATGTCTAAACGTAAGTTGAAAGAATTTGTGGGCCAAAGACAAAAGTATAGAAGGGTATTAGAAGCTACAAACCAGTTTGTCAGAAATGTATCAGTAGTTTCTAGTAACAATAATCTTTTAAATGACTCCATTGTCATCGAAGATGATAGTGAGACAACTAATTTTACTTATGACTTTCCAAATTTCGAAATGTTATCCTCTATTGATATTGACGATGACAAAGACTTACATTGTTTTTCAAATGCGGAAATCTGTGCCGGAAGTTTCTGGTGAAGAACATACACTTTCTGAACAATTGGCTCAATGGGCTCTTACTCATTAAATCTCACAAACTGGCTTAACAGATCTTCTTCATTTGCTTTCTCCGCTTCAACCTGAGCTACCTTTGGATAGCCGCACTTTGCTATCTACCCCTTCTAGAACCATAACGTCTAATTTAGAGACTGGACAATTTATTTATTTTGGAATAAAAATAGGCTGTCTAAACTTAATATAGATATTAATGTTGATAAGCTACAACTTGGGTTTAATGTTGATGGTATTCCTTTGTTTAAGAGCTCCAAATTACAGTTCTGGCCAATTTTAGCCTTAGTTAAAAATATTCCATGTAGCAGCCCTTTTCCAGTGTCTATTTTTTGTGGTAAGGGTAAACCAAAGCTTCTGAATTTATTCCTCAAGCCATTTATTGATGAGCTGAAGGATTTATTAGAAAATGGGTTTGTTAGTGATTCGAAAAAGAATTTTGAGCATATTTGATCCCACACAGGATACTCTGCCTGTGAAAAATGCATTGTGCATGGGGAATATTTTAATAACAAAATTGTCTTTGAGAGTTTACAGTGCCATAAACGCACAGATGAATCTTTTCGTCAACAATTGGATGAAGAACATCACATTTCTCACACACCCCTAATTGAATTACCTATTGATTTAGTTAAAAAAAATTCCAACAGATTATATGCACAATATTTGCTTGGGAATTATGAGAAAACTTCTGCAAACTTGGATTGGAGGCCCGTTAAAAACTAGATTGCCACATCAAAACTTATTTCTGAACATTTACTGGCTTTTCGAAATTCAATGCCAATCGAGTTTAACAGAAAACTTCGAGCATTAGATGAATTGCAATATTGGAAAGCTACTGAATTCAGGACGTTTTTAGTTTACCTAGGTCCCTGTGTTTTAAAAAATGTTGTAGATAGCGCTAAATATGAAAATTTTGTTTTATTTAGTTTTTCAGTATCTATATTACTGTCTAAAAAACATATACAAAAATTTAGAATACCACTTGTTAGAAATATAATAAACGTTTTTATATCTCATTTAAAATTAGAGTTTATGGTGTATAATGTTCATTTATTGTCACATATCTGTGACGATGTTAATTGTTTGGTGAACTTGACAACTTTTCAGCTTTTCCATTTGAAAATTATTTGGGTAAGCTAAAATCCTTAATTAGTAAACGACCAACTAATCCTTTACAGCAAATCCATCGCAGACTTGTTGAACATGATTTATTAATGTCAAAGCCAAAGTATGACTGAGGAGTGATGACGGTTGATAGTCAGCAGTGATACAATGTATTTTAAGTTTTTTATTGATTCATAGTGGATTAATGGTGAAAACGACATTTAATATTTTATAACGTGAAATTCACGACATAATAGTTGGCACTTTGCAGTGAATTTCACGACATAATAGTAGGCAGGATGACGTGAATTTGACGTAGTAAAAATTACGTCAAATGTATGTGACATTAGGAGATCATTTTCACGTCATATTGTCGTTATATAGTCACGACATATCTGGTGATAAGTCACCAGATTATGTTGTCATTTTAACGCGATTCTGCGGACTGGGGATTGACAAAATATTTAAACATACAGACAGATGTGAAAGGTATTGATGTACTTAATATATGAAAGCTAATATAAACCCTCAAACATTATTGAAGAGTAATCAACACTTAACACTATGTTTTTCTATCTGCTTGAAAAAGTTACCTTTTTCCACTAAAATGTAGAAACCATTCACCACCTTTTGTTCCCACATAAATAACGAAACCTGATTAAAAATAATTGAATGATCGCAAGCTTTCGTATGCCTTCACCTGCTCTCTGGTTAGCAGTAAATATGAAACAATATCCATACTTGTAATAGGTGGAAGTCCATGAAATGAATTATCTAGTTCCTGAATGTTTAGTGTAAAAGGATCATTTTATTGATTTTAGCTTTATCTGATATCTGTAAATAAATATTTTACTTCACAACTAGGACATATAAAAGTTCTAATGATGAAATTCCAGAAAATTGGAGACCTATTACAATATGTTCAGTCATTAGGAGAGTAATTGAGAAAATATTCGACAGAAGATTCAGAAAATATATCAATTTCAACGAGAACCAGAGAGGATTCACATACCTTCCAGGAGCTCATATCAATACTTCGATTCTGAATGGTCTTTTGAAAGAAGCCAAAATCAATAAGAAAAATATAACAGTGATTTTTTTGGACATAAGTAAAGCATATGATAACATTGGACATGCTCATCTCAATAAAACTTTACTCTCATCTTCATTACCTGAAAAATTACAGAAAGTTCTGATAAACTTTCAATATGGAAACTCAACTCAGGTAGAAACATCTCAAGGAAAAACAAAACGAATCTTCTTGAGACGGGGAGTAATGCAAGGAGCACCGCTTTCACCAGCCTTATACAATTTAGCCACAAACTTCATCATGGACCAATTGTCTGAACTTTCAACTTCAAACACGTTTGGTTACCGTATGCACGAAGACATCCCTCCAACAACAGTTTCAGGTTTCGACGATGATACTGTCCTAATTGGTTTTAGAGCTGGCAAAGGCAAAATTTTATGAGATAGGTCTTAAATTAAATACAGAAAAAACAAAAGTTATACTTAAATGTCAAGAATGGGAAACTGAATCCTGTTGCATTGTTTTGTTCTGAATCCATTCAATCCATATCGGAAAATGAAAACATAAAATATTTGGGAGTGTCTTTCAAAGATGAGATGACTCTGGATTCTAGAAAAGTTATTGATGATTTCAAAACAAATCTAGAAAAATTTATCAAATCTCCTTTATTAAAATGCCAGCAAAAATTTCAAGTACTTAACTTTTCCATATGGCCCTCATTAGTGTACTCCTTCCAGTCTAATCCTCTTAACAAATTACCAACGAAATTCCTTGAAGTCATTGATAAACTGATAAAATCTTCTCTCAAGGAAATTTTAGATTTGCCATTCGATATTCCAGATGGTATGCTGTATTCCTCTCCGAAAGTTAAAGGTCTTGGTCTATTTCGTGCTTCATGGGAAGCGTTTTTACAAAGTTTTAATATTTGTAAAAAACTGAGAACACACGAGAATATTTACTTGGAAAGGGTGAGATCTTTCAAGGAAGAAGCTGATTTATGCATACAAAAATTAAAAATAGTTTTGGAAGATGACAAGTGGACTTACTCTGGTCCAAAATTACGAGAAGAGGAATACTCCAAATGGAAGAAGTTGAAACAAAAAGGAATAGGCGCAGAACTTTATAATCAATACACACCTGCAAATTCGTGGATCAGATCACAAGAAGGTTTGATAACATCTGAGTGGAAGGAAGCCATCAAAATGACTGTGGTCAACTTGAGAGGTGTACCAGGCAGATCTCATGATGGTAACCAGTGCAGACACTGTACTGAGACTGAAACCCTTGCCCACGTCTTGGGATCTTGTCAACATGGAAATCTCTTGAGAAATACAAGACACAACACAATTCGCCATCTGATAGCTACTGAACTTTCCATAAATTTTGAAGTATACGAAGAAATCAAATGTACAGCTACCAATGACAGTCTCCGAAGGATTGATATCATAGCCATAGACAAAAAGAAAAACCTTGCCTACATATTGGACCCAACAATAAGATTTGAATCAGATGAATCTCAACCCGTTGATGTTGATTTAGAGAAAAGGCATATTTATGAACCCACGATCCCTTTCTTCAAGGAAAAATATAAAATATCTGGTGAAATCAAAATAATTGGATTATTCATTGGTGCCGAGGAACCATCACTACATTTACCTATGAAAATTGTTAAATATATAGCCCTTGAAGTACTAAAATTTTCCATTGGAATAATGAGGACACATATTTATTATCAATGAAACCATTATCTTCTAAATGCTTTTTTAAACTTTTTTAATTTTACTTTTTATTGTATTCTTTTACCTACAGTTTTTTGTGGTATTCCTTGTTTATACAGACCACATAATGTTGGTAGGATGTTATTATTTTTATAATAAATATATATATAAACGAAACACAAGTTGAATTTTTCAGCTTATATTTTACCAATATCTGGATTTTGCAACACTAATGTCAATAGGTTTGTTTTGGTTCTGAAAATTATCAGTCCTGGGACGTCAGGATCATGCGCAGTTGACGAGAAGGGTGCTCTTTAGGTTCATATTCGCTCACTTTTTCTCAAATGCGCATGATCCTGACGTCCCAGGACTGATAATTTTCAGAACCAGAACAAAGCTTTTGAATAAACATTCTGCAGGTTGAAAAGTCAATAAACAACAAAAAAAATCATACAACTTTGGAGATAATGCTATTTCAAAGGATTTAAATCACCACGTTCCAATGCTCTCTTTTGACACTTCAAAACACTGTTTGCCCTCAGACGCCATATTGTATCACGTGATTAGGAATGCCTTGAGCTAAGTTTTCATGTACACGAATTATTTATTTTTCGTCAAAATCTGTCAAAAGCTGTCAAAAGCTGTTCAAATATATTTCATGGCGGCAAATTTTAACTGATGGTACGAATAAATTCAAGAAGATGAAATAAAAGCTGCTTTTCAACTGTCAGGGGTAGTAGCCCCCAGTGGACCTTTTGTTACCCCTGAACTGAACCTGAAGTGACCCGCACCTGACTTTATAACTGGGTTTTAATTGGAACATAATTTGTCGTGATCTGTCAAATCACTTCAGGAGCTACCTGGAGCTCCTCGGAGCTACTCCCTGTGGCCATTCTAAAGCGGCTAAAGTCAACATGTCCGAAATTTTATGTCGGTTTGTTTCCAGGCATATTAAAAATTTCAATGTCAAATATATGGACAGCAATCTCATGATTAATAATATAATGATAAGAACAGCCGTAATATTTTATATTTAACTGATTTTGTTAACGTATTGAAATTTTTAAATGAAGAAAAAACGAAAAAGGGCTTCCAAACGTTTTTGGATGAGACGTAATTTCAAACTACGAAAATAACCACAGCATAATCAACGAGCTGAGGAATTTACTTGATAAAATGGTTGGTAAATTGGGTTGACGTTGAATATTTCATTTGAAGGCATTTCGCACAAATGAAAACCGCTTAAAATATTCGTACGAAAAAGTGACATTTCTTTCAAATTTACAATGAAAAACCGAAAATTCGGATGCATGAAAACTCAGCTTAACTGTCGCTCTGAAATTTGTCCAATGAGATAGGAAGTTGGCCATCCTTTGTAGTTTATTGTCGAGACTTTTTCCATGAATCTAACCATGTCATCTCACTTTTTCTGTCGACTATAGAATTCTATGGTACACGGAATACCACCCCAGTAATGTAGATTTTGGTTCTACATTTTATGGCTAAAGCCCTGGGATTTCGAACTTTCGATTCGATCACGAACGAACGAACGATCAACGATCCGAACTTCAGACGACAAGAAATAATCGTCGGGTGTTCTCGGTACTTGATGAAAATGGAGGTAAAATGATCGTAGATCGTAGAAAATAAGAAGAAATGAAAAAATGAAGTAGCATTAACGTCTGTAATTGAATTTAAAATCCAGAATAAGTTTTTAACTGGAAGATGAAAATTAGAAGTGAATTAAAAAAATGTGGACCAACCGGAATTCGAACTCGGGACCTCTTGGTTCGATTGGAAATTTCCTGTAAATACCTACCTAAATGACATTCTTGGACGATTCGACTGTAATTGCTTAATTGTACTTTGTATAGCTATATAGGTACCTAAGGTTTCCTTGAATCTAAACAAGAGTAACAAGAGGAGAGGTATTGTACTGAAATTGCAAATGTATTGAATAAGTGCAAGTTTGTTTCAACTTTCATATACCTATACCTACTCTGCAAGTTTGCTGTAAGAAATTTGTAATCACTGCGCATACTTGTAGGATGCTATAAAGTAAATGTTCTATAGCTATTTTTATTCAGAAAATATAAGCAAGTTATATTAGGGGCAAGTTTTCATGATAGGTAGGTGTACCTCTACCAATTCCAATTAACTTTGAAAAGATAATCGTGACCGTTGTTTATTGTTTGAGAAGTTGAAATGCATTTATAGAAAGTTTGGAAATATCCAGTTGTCTACAAATTCACTGAATTTGTTAGACAAATTGTCTGACTAGGTATCTCTGTTATCATATTCATCCGCTCTGTTTTTGGAGCATAAAAATAAAGAAATTTGTAATCGCAATAGGTAACCTATACCTCTATATAATACTTTTGAAATAGCCTCTTCTTTCATTGCAGTGTATAAATTATATTACTGGCATAAAATTTCATATTGCAGTAAACTGGGATAGGTGTGTACCTATACCTACCTAGATAGGTATAATACTCTATAATAATATTAATAATTATTGTACTGCAGTTATGTACACTACTCCTATTATTATCATTATAAGAAGTATCTTTAATTGTTAATGTATATCTTTGTTAGGAATCCATTCTCGCATAGTGCAGGTTCCAGTAATTCTGTTGCTTTTTCTGTTGAAATTTAATTCAAAGGAATACGTACATTTGGTGCATACTTATTTGTATATCATTATATATAGGTACCTACATCCTATTCCTTGAACTCGTTAATAATATTAATATTTCCAAAAAATATTGAAACAGTTGTAATGGTACCTTGTAATATTAATAAAAAAATTGCTAATGTTTTCGTCAAGCGGCTGTACCTTTACGAGCACAACCCTCAGAAATCTTCGAAAGAATTCCCCATTTTTTTCAACAGGGGGTAATCTATTCACCACTTAGCTATGCCCTTTTCCCCATGAAATTCATTATCAACTCCCACTAAACATTTGGGTTGCTCTGAAAGCCATTCTGAATAAAAATCCCTACTGTAGAAGTATGGATCATAGGTAAATAACGGGATGAAAACAAATACCCAACCAATAATGACCACTGAAAAAAAGAGAAACACATATATCAGACCAAGATAGATATACTGACGACAAGAAAATAGTTGTCGTCAACTAATCGTAAAATGTAGGCAATTTGCAACACATTTACGATCGTCATATAGCTTCGGAATCATCAAAATCGTCTAGACGACACCATTGAGGCCTAATCGTCACTTCCGAATCCACTTTTCGTCAACTAATCGTCAAAATGTACGCTATTTGCAACTCATACACGATCGGCGTATAGGCTCGGAATCGTCAAATTCGTGAAAACGACACGATTCGTGCTCGATCGTGACTTCGAAATCCCGGCCCAGTTGAAGAAAGTATTCTGTGTCTGTACTGTGTGTACTGTAGCCGCTTTCCAATTGCCAGGGGTCGTAGCACCCAGTGGAGCTTTTTACCATGGAACTGAACCACAAGTGAACCGCACCTGACTTTATAAATGGGGAATATGTTTAAAAGTGATCTGTCACATCACTTGGAGCTACACGGAGTTACTCGGAGCTACTCCCTTTGGCAATTGGAAAGTGGCTTGTGTGTGCAGTGTCAAAGATTAATAACATAACATAACATTAGATTGTAAATTTGTAACCCATTCTTTTACTTTTTGGCAGTGTGTTGTAGACGACAACTTGTCGTATTGTGTGAAGTGAAGCTAAGCTAATCAGTAAACAGCATTTTGAAGTATTGAAAATTGTAGGTCGAATAAAATTATAATCTTTTGTTATTTTCAATGTATAACTTTTCCAGAGATTCAAATGATATAATATGGATCAACCAGGTCAGATTGGGTATATGGTGTTGAATGAAGATGGTGCAGTTCTGTCTTCTTCCGGCGATTTGGAAAATGATGAAAAGTCTGCAAACTCTATTATGAAACTTATACATTTATCTACTCAAATTGATGATAATGGATGCTCTGAAAGTTTTAAAAAATTATCAATAGTATATGACGATCACTGTTATATTATCTGTTTGTCCAATAGAAAGCTGTACATTGTTAAGAAAACTTTATCTTAAACATTTTTTTGTAACTGGGAAGTTTATTTCCATACTTCCATACTATATATTCCCAAGTATAATTCCTGAATTTATTCGCAAGATTGTCACACTTGAAGATATAAAGGCTCATTATGGCCAAATCTCTTCCTATTCTGGCAGTTAGGTTTTCTGCTCCCTATTCGAATAGCTACAAATGTTGCAAATAAAATATGGCTACACTGGGTTGTGTTATACTACTGGTAGGTTATTTTATAAATATCCTTTGGTTTGCCGGATTTTCTTGTAATATTTTTGTATCTTTTTCTCCAGTACTGGAATATATGAGTTGAATGTTGTGATTTTTTTTCAACTCTGACTAAGATTCATTATAAACTATTATTCCTATCTATATGTAGTACAAGTACAAAACTTTTATTTCAAATTGAAATTTTATTTATGCAAATGTATAGTTTCCGATATAGGACCAGTTACGTCAATCAAAAAAAATAAACAATTGGCTACAATAATGACTTATCTTGAAATACAAATACGTAAACATTTCATTATATATAATTTATTCAGTAACATGGATGCAACCAAGAGAAACAAGAGATATTTTGTCTTTTTCATTGAAGAAATAACTCCTTGAGAGAACACAAATAAAATGCCAGTAGGTAAGTATGTATTTACTACATTTTTTCAATATCATCAACAAATTTAGAGAAGTCCATAAATCACGTAACTGAAAAATTCGATATTCAGATTCCAATCTTTGTGGGTGACAGTGTTTTGTAAAAATTATGGTCATTATGTGGAATGGCTCCAGATGTATAAAGATTCAGTAAGTCATCATATTTTGCTTTTGAAATAGGTAAAGAATTGTCATATGCTAATTTCACTTCACTGATGTTTCCTTCCGAACTGGTCCATTCTCTCTGAAATCTACGACAAACAGGCCGTGACTCAAGTACTGAAGTTGTTTGAAGTGATCACTCAACAATTGTTGCCTCAAATTATTATATGCAACTTCTTTACATTTTTGTCTGCATTTCTCATCATAACTCCGCTTTGCGTCGTTCGGGTAACGGCAGTCTCATGCGGGAATAGTACTCTTTCCGTACTTGTAAGGATAATAACTTTTCCTACAAGCGTGCGTGATTCACCCTATACCCGCACGCAGTTTAGTTTGAGAGGTGTCATTTTTCCGCACTAGTGCTGGAAAAATTTTACCACACGCTTAAGTCACTTCAAGTGAGTTTTTCCCGCACTAGTGCGGTAATAATTTCTCCCGCACGCGAAAGTTTGTTCAAGAGTGATACATAATTTTTTTTTATTCGCTTGTAGAAAAAATATTGATCCTAACTCATACGGAAAGGTACTCTCCCGCACTCGACTGCTTACCCGAACTCCGCTTTGCGTCGTTGGGGTAACGGCAGTCGCATGCGGGAATGGTACTCTTTCCGTACTTGTTAGGATAATAACTATTTTCTACAAGCGTGCGTGTTCCGCCCTATTCTCGCACGCAATTTAGTTTGAGAGGTGTCATATTCCCGCACTAGTGCGGGAAAAATTTTCCCGCACGCTAATGTCACTTCAAGTGAGTTTTTCCCGCACTAGTGCGGTAATAATTTTTCCCGCACGTGAAAGTTTGTTCAAGAGCATCACATAAGATGTTTCAATGCTCTTGTAGATAAAATCTTGATCCTTACTCATACGGAAAGGTACTATCCCGCACTTGACTGCTTACCCGAACTCCGCTTTGCGTCGTTCGGGTAACGGCAGTCTCATGCGGGAATAGTACTCTTTCCGTACTTGTTAGGATAATAACTATTTCCTACAAGCGTGCGTGTTCCGCCCTATTCCCGCACGCAATTTAGTTTGAGAGGTGTCATTTTACCGCACTAGTGCGGAAAAAAATTTCCCGCACGCTAATGTCACTTCAAGTGACTGTTTCCCGCACTAGTGCGGGAATAATTTTTCTCGCACGGGAAAGTTTGTTCAAGAACGCTACATAAGATGTTTCAATACGCTTGTAGAAAAAATCTTGATCCTTACTCATACGGAAAGGTACTCTCCCGCACTCGACTGCTTACCCGAACTCCGCTTTGCGTCGTTCGGGTAACGGCAGTCTCATGCCGGAAAGGTACTCTTTCCGTACTTGTTAGGATAATAACTAATTCCGTCGACCGTTTATTTACGATGTATTTTAACGCACTCAAAATCGTTGATTAATGACCCCTGTTAATGAATGATTTTCTATTAATCAACGATTTACTTATATGCAACCCAACGTACATTGCTCCAATACATATTATATTTATATAGTGACCTGTGGCGTACGCAACCAAACATATTTATACTTACCCGCTAAAACATTTATTTTGAAATCAAGTAGCTGTGTTAGTACTCTGCCATTATTTGTTTCATTGTTGAAATTTCTTAAAATTCTACGTTTATTTTGAAATCAAAAGATGGATAGTGACGAAGTTCTGTGAAAAAAATTTCAGAAAACATCAAATATATCAGTAAAGTTGTCAGTAGCATTAATAGCTAGATAGTCACGCAGCCGGGTGGTAAAATGCTGGTTTGAATCCTGAGGTGATAGCAAGGTCGAGGGTTCAATCCCCAAGTTTTTTTGAAAATTACGGTCAACGGAAAAGTTTTGTAACGAACTCGTGAATTAAAATGGCGATTAACAATCTCGAACATTAACGCGCTCGCTCCGCTCACGCGTTAAAATATCTCAATTGTTAATCGCCCTTATTAATATACACTTGTTCGTTAAATAACCATTAACGGCCGGTGCCCGTTAAGAAATCACGTGTTCAGATATTTTTTCCAAACTTTATTCTGCTTACAACAGATTTACGAGGTACGTGTTTTTTTTCATTGGAATCAAAATGTTATCTTTCAGCGGGATTACGGAAAGTCATGAACGACACACGGCCGATACGCAAATAACGGATTCGGTTATTAAACAATATTCAACCTCATCCGTTAATATTTGCTACATATCGATCTTGAAACATTAATAACTATTTCAGTTCCAGGGTCAAGGGTCAAGTTTTGTGGGATAATTCCTTTCTGTTGGATAATCCCTTTTTTTCTAAATGGAAGATTGCGTGATTGAGGATTGCTCAGCAGTCAAACCATGCGTATCATTAGAATCAATTTCCATAGCTATTTAGATTTATTGGTTTGCATCTAATAGCAAGGCCACAGTGAAAATATAAGCTCATCATTTGAATAAGAATAATAATACTCCTCATAAACACTCAGAGAGTGTTCCCAAAGGCATAGCCTGTGCAGGCTATTATTATTATTTGCCATGACGTCCGGATTGGCAACTCACATCACACTTTCTTCAAACAAGGCATGTTTTCGCTTATCGACTCCGATGAAATTGAGAAATTTTTTTTCTCATACTCAGGATTCGAACCTGGCCAAGCGATAACAGAAGTTTCAACAGCCAACATCTAACCCCTTTGCTACCGACCACCAATGGATGAACAGTTATAATATAAATACAAATATTAGCTCTAAATTATAGTTAAAATGAAATATTTGTTTTTCAAAAATAAAATTGAACATTGCAAAATTCCACGTATCAAAACAGATAACTCGATTTGAAAATCTTGAGGTTGATGTCGACGGAAACATGGAAACTACATGAACCAAATTTGTTCAAAATTGCCGATTATGATATGATATACAACTATGGTGAAGTAAATCAAAATGATGGGGTGGTGGTCTATGTAAAATCACACTTGAAACACAAATATGAAATAAAAACCATTGGTACATTAAAACTTATAGAACTTTATATAACCTCTAACAATACCAGTGAAAATATCTTGATGAGTGTAAGAGGCTTGTAGCGAAACATTCAGTCCTCGCTTACTTTAATTTACTATTATTACTTTGATCACCCATTTTACCTAGCCGATGTATTCTGGGTTGCCTACGAGTGCGCTGTGCGAACATGTTGATATGTCCGATGGCGAAAAGCGTAGGCAAGAACCTGAAGCGCAAAAAACTCTGTTTTTTTGCGCCAACGAATAATTCCTGGAATCAGCTATAGTTGTCGTCAAACATATAAGATAAATAAAAAAAGGCGCAAAAAATGGTCTTATCTTGTCCATCTCTGCCTGAAAAGGGCCACATTATGTTGGGGGCAAGTGGTGCAAGAGTTTAAAATAGCTAGTGCATTGTATGTAAATTCGCCATGGGTAAAGAATTTTTCATTTGTATCAGAGTCATTATTGAAAGAGGATTAATTAATTCGTTTCGTTTAGATATACGAGTATATACAGTGACCGCCAAAAAGTATGTGTCATATGGGAAAAAAGTTTATTATTACAGTACTGGAAAAACTTTTCTGGAGAAAAGTTTGTGCATGTCTGATAACCGAAAAATCGATTTTGACACATATCACGTGACCACTAGTATGGCGGCAAATTGGATAAAAATGCCATGAAGAGGCCAAAAGTGGGGTAAGATGACAAGATATCGAAAAAAGTTATTTGAAAAAGTTGCTTGGAATTCAATTTCATTCCTACATACAGAGTTTTGAGCGATAAATCGAAAAAATTGAAAATTGCTATTTTTCATATTATTTTCCGTTCTGTCTACAAAAATCCATCATTTTTTGTCTAAATAGCTTGACTGTAGTGGAATACTTGTATTTCAATGATAATATCAAAACTTTCTCACTTTCTTTTCACCAGATGGCAGTAAATTGAAAAAAAAATGGTTTTTGCCGGAACCCTCGCTGTTACATTGGGTTCTGGCAAAAACCAATTTTTTTATTTTAGTGCCATCTGGTGTAGAGGAAATGAAAAAGGTTGTCATTATCATCAAAATACAAATACTCCACTACAGTCAAGCCATCCAGACGAAAAAAGTAAGATTTTTGTAAACAGATCGGAAAATATTTGAAAAAAATTGCAATTTTCAATTTTTTCTATTTATTGTTCGAAACTCCGTATGTGAGTATAAAATTAAATTCCAAGCAACTTTTCCAATTTACTTTTTTCGATATCTCATCATCTTACCCCACCCTTGGCCTCTATATGGTATTTTTTTGCAATTTGCCGCCATACTAGTGGTCATTTGTGTCAAAATCGATTTTAAGGTTATCGGATATGCACAAACTTTTCCCAAGAAAAGTTTTTCCAATACTCTAATAATAAACTTTTCTCCCATATGGTACATTCTTTTTGTCGGTCACTGTATATATAGATACAAGTAATTTAAGAATATATTATACAGTATAGATTTATCATTCATTAAAAAGTTATTCAACAAGAAGAGTAACAAATAAAAAACTTTGAAACACTCTCGTTTATACAAGGTGGTCATTCAGTACTGCATTTTTCACGACTCAACATCTGGATTGTCTGGAATTCAGATGTTTTTGTTCAGATAATTTAAATAGAATCAAGAGAAGGGGATGCGCAAATAAGTGCATATCGATACCTACATGGTCTTCCATGAAAATAAATTCAACTTTCCAATTGATCGCTCTGTATTCTATTCATATGAACTCTCTGTAATTCTTTGTTTTCAGTTCGAGTGGTGCGTGGCCACGTTATCATTATTTATATAGATTTTATTGCGAAAAATAACTTCACTGTGAACTGGAATAATACATTCGCGGTTTAAGATTGTCTAATAGATGATCTGCACCCTGTGTGAATTGTTCTGATGGAAGCTCTCAGTACGGTATGTCAATGATCAATTGTGCTAAAATTCCAAAATCATATTTATCATATGGATGTCTTGAACGGACTTCTCATCCGACACAGTTACACTCTATTTTTATCGGTGATTTCTATCAATCATATTTATTTCTCACATAAAATTGAATATTCCAAAACCAAATTCGGGAATATAATCAATATTGGATGCTGGCCTTTTGTTTCGTAGAATCATATTTTTATTGATCTGCTCTTGGGTATTTTTTGACTGCCTAAAATATCTTGAATAGTATGTGATTGGTGATCCTCCAGTAATTAAAGTAAATTCAATATTAATTTTCAACTTTAACGCCCTGCACCTCGAAATCAAATTCTTGTATTTTATACATGTTCACCTATAGACAGTAGTTTCCTCGCAATGTGAGAAATTAATGAACGGACCAGTCCACCTTGAGAATCATCCTGTATAAGCAAATTTTGTGCTAGTCCTCACATTTCCTCCAAAAAAATTGAGCAAGTTATCGATCACAACATATATATTTCTGCCAAAATGCATAGTATCACGCCATACACAACTTATATGGTAATCACATGAGAATATAGGCTAAATTCAGTGTGAGCCAATATATATACTTACATAACTTAGGAAATTACCAGGAAATTAATTTCTATTTTGTCAATAGCCAAACACAGTTTTTCAGATACACATTGCAATAAATCAATAAATACAATTATTTACATCTCTCCATTCATTCAAATTATTCCACCAATCGCCCCCACGTAACACTTGGCGCGGAAGATGTAAAGGCCCGCACAGCAATAAGGTATGTTTTTTTCGATGCAGGGTCGGGCGTAGTGATAATAGAAATCACAGTTGTATACGGTGCGCGCAGCTATTAGCAAATTAGATTTCGACTTGACAGTTGTTCACCTAATCCTAAGAATATTAATGTAATAACCTCCAAGCTAGGGGCGATCCCTTTAAACCCTCGAGATATAATAATAACAATAATCTATATCTCCGCTAGAACAAATGCCGCTCCTACAAAGGTGATCGTCCAGCCGAAGGATTATTTTTAGTAATAGCTGGTAACGCGATGATCGCTGCCACCAGATCCGAAAGAAGTTTTACATCCGCTCAGATCATGCAGATTTTAAATTTAGTGGTTTCGTGGTTCCTAGCGGTCGGCTGGGTTAAGTCACCAATTAAGTCCTTGGAGGGTAGACTCGGCCACGGCTTAAATGCGTGGACCTTGGAAGGTTTGAAGGGATTAAATAATACCAGCAAGGTTTTAACAAACCAATTTATTAATTACTAACGAGGCGGAAATTTGAGACATCAATGTCAAAGAACTAAATTAAAGAAGGATTTTTGTCCGACTATAAATGGTAGCAATATCGAGATACTATCCTTCTGAGAGAAAAACCAATAAAAAAAAACCTTCCAGGATTATTGCTCTCAAAATACCTATAACTGAATCTAGATATGTATTTATACTGATAGTATGTATATATTTATTTGTTCTATTACTGATGTAGTATATACTAAAGTTCTATGTTATTTTAAAATATAACAGGCGAAAAAATCAATATTGCACAAGCAAAAATAAAAGAAAAATTTTGAGACTACTTCTCTCTAATTCGAGTACTTAGCCCTATTGTTTAAGTAATATGCCCTACCTGAGATATAATAGACTACCTCATCGAATTCTCTGTTATAACTCTTAACAAAACTATCTGCGCGAGGAATTTTTAAGAAGGCCCGCTTAAACACTCCTCCCTGTATATTATATATATTGCTAACTATAACCTAATTTGGAGAAAGGGAACCCCGTTCGTTGTTATTCGGTTCGATGATCCAAAATAATGTAATTTATAGGTATATGTCAATGCAAGAAAGGTACAAATACGCTCACCACTAATCGACGCTCGAACTCTTCCTGTATTCCAATTAAAGAAGCCACTGTATTTTAGTCGGTCACAAGCCTTTCGAAATCCGGAAATTAAGGAACTCAAATTGTCCCTACGACTTAACAAAATTAACAAAAACCGCCACAAATTTCTGACTCAACACAAGAGCCTCTTCGCGAAACAGTGACTTGAAATACCTCGTATTTCAGTCCACTCCAGAATCCCCTAAACCGTCTTAAATCCCGGTTCGTACGCGACTCCCCGAATTTTTCTAAATCATTCCACAGGTTGTGAGTTTCAAAATTCACTCCCGAGAATCTGCTCAGCCAATCAAATTCTCTCGAATTTCTCAAACTGTGGTACTGCTAATGCCCTCCCTCAGCTCGAAGGGTAAGTATGCAAAAATTATCGATAGAGTTCTGCTACTCACACCGAATGTCGCCCGAAGTCGGCTGACTATATCTATCCCTCAACCCTAGATGTCGCGACTATGCTATATTTTTCAATTATTCCGAAGATTTGTTTCCCGGCTAGCCCTTATCATATGTTTTAGTTTGTTTGTTATGCGAAGTCGAGAGCCCTGGAAGGTACTTAAAATTTAACGGTGTTTTATTTGTCTACAGCCCTTCGACCTCTCACATAATAAAGTTGGGATCTTTATTGCGTTTTTTTTGAAACTTATCTGAATAGTTTAATGGCGTTCGTGTTCTTTTGACCTGCTTAAATAATAAAGTTGGGTTTTTGTTTAGTCTGGTTTCAAAGTATCAAGTCGTTATTTCAACGAGTTTTTTTTTCTGTTTTATGTGGTCTGCCCTATTTGACCCTAAAACCGATACTGAAACCGATTGAGGTTCCCTTTTCCAACGATACAGATTTTTCAAAAGTTATTTCATACAACAAAAAAAAATATAGTTCTGTACTTTGTTACATTAATAACTATAAAAATATGGAAACATTCTTCAGGCCTTGGGAATCAATTGATGGGTCTTTTAATAGGCCAAATCCGCCAAATTACTTATCCAGTTCGGAATCAGATTCAAGTATTAATTCAGAGACGCAAGATGAAAGACCAGTGAGAAATACAACACGTCAACATTTATGCGAACATTCCAAAAACATTGTTTTGAAAGTTTACCAGAATATTGTGGACAGTGAGGGGAAAAAATATGCAATTGAAAAAACTTCGTTTTATACAGATATTCCTGTATCAACTCTTTATAAGTTGATCAAAGATGGAAGTGAACGACGTAAAACTCGTGCAGATAAGGGAAAGAAACATCATTTGGATCCTTCCTTCTCCAAATTATTAAAGAATATCATATATGATTGTTATAAGTCGAATATAATTCCGACAATTGAAATCATTTTTCAAAAACTTCAAGCTATGGAAGTGCCAATTAATTTTAGTGAAACAACCATGCGAAGAAAACTAATTCGATTGGGTTTCAAATTTAAAACTATAGATGAGAGGGCAGCAATTATGGAAAGTCAGCGGATTGTTCAATGGCGTGAAGATTATTTGGAGAAATTGACTTCTTTTCGAATTGAAAATAGATCTATATATTATTTAGATGAAACTTGGTATGACACCCATGATACTGCGAAAAAAGGATGGACTGATAATTCACCACGCTGCCAAGTTAGTGTACCTCCTAATAAGGGAACCCGCTTGATAATATTACATTGTGGATCAGAAAAAGGGTGGGTTCCAAATGCTTTAAAATTGTGTGGCAAAAATTTGGCAGACTGCTAGGTAGACTATCATCAGAATATGACTTCTGATATATTTGAGGAGTGGTTTGAGAAAGTTTTGATACCAGCAATAGAACCGAATAGTGTTATAGTCCTTGATAATGCTTCTTATCATTCTAGATTGTCAATGAAAATTCCAAATAGTTCCAGCCGCAAATCTGACATCCAAAACTTTCTTTTAGAAAATGATTTATATTTTGAAGACACATATACGAAACGCGAACTCCTTGAAGTCTTAGGTACCATATCATTTAAAAAAAGATTTGTTATAGATGATATAGCTAGTCATAATGGACATACAGTGTTGAGGCTACCACCTTATTTTTGCATATTCAATCCCATAGAACTGATTTGGGGACAACTGAAGAAACGGATTCGCAGAAAAAATGTCGCCCCAAAATTTGATAAGGAAGTTATTAATTTAATCAATGAGGAAGTACATCAAATTCAGGAAAGCGATTGGCAGAAAGTTGTAGAAAAAGTCAAGAAATATGAAAATTAGTACAAGGAATTTGGTGCCTATCATATCAATAATGGTAATAAATTCATCATAAATGTAGGAGACGATAGTGATGATGACTTGGATGACGATATTGATGATGACTTGGATGACGATGATAATTTTCAAGCTGAAGATATGTAATATTGAATTCTTCTGAATACAAAAGTTACACTGCCAATTCAAACAAAGGCTGTAGGTATAATAGCAGG
This sequence comes from Chrysolina americana, assembly GCA_958502065.1. Classification (NCBI taxonomy): domain Eukaryota; kingdom Metazoa; phylum Arthropoda; class Insecta; order Coleoptera; family Chrysomelidae; genus Chrysolina; species Chrysolina americana. The sequence goes on from OY293411.1 coordinate 61,293,042, forward strand.
GGTTTCGTGTATGTTACTTTTTTACAATTATATCATGTGTATTACTATTATTATGGGAAATAAAGACCTATTGTTATAATTATTATAGTTCGAACTGATAGTTAACTTGATTGATCTGCACGCATCACAATATTTAGTGGAATATGTACTAGTCCGACCCTGTTTGGCGGCAGGGGAGTCAATTTCGTGCTAATCGACCATTTTTTGCGCCTTTTTTTATTTATCTTATATGTTTGACGACAACTATACCGAAGGATCGAAGCGTATAGAAGCGTATAGAACTGATTTTCAGATAGGGTGTACCGAGAGAAAATTACACGAAACTGCTTTTGGTTATAAGATGATAATAATTGCTCTAGGCGATTACAAATTCACCTGTGCCTGCGTTTTTGTAGGTAGGTAGTGAGAAATCTTATTTTGTACTCCGTAGCCTTATATTATTGTGGGTATTCAGTGTACTTACTTGCGTACTTACTTGCGTTTTTGTAGTTGTTCGGAGCCGCTAAACTTTGTTAATACCTACGTTGGAAATAAATTGCTATATAGTCTACCAGAAGTCATATTTCTGTCGAAGCTGAGGAACCAAACCTAAAGGTTACACTGCATCTGGCGACCAACGGGGCCCAGTTTCACAAGAAAATGGTTGGTGACAATAATAGCCCTATGTATAACTTGAGAAATAAGAGAAGATTAGGCCAGGATAATGAAGGTAGTAGAGTTGGCACGCCCCAACGACAAAATATCGACACCAGATATCAAGGTAACGACGTTTCTTTCACATTACCACCCGCAACCGAAATTCCGTTTTCGACGGCATTACCAAGTTCCGCCACGCGACAAGACCTTTCGCCTTTGGGAGCTACATCACTAGCTTTTAATAATAATAATAATAATAATAACGTAAAAGCTGCGGAGTGTGAGAGGCTCCTGCAGCTACATAAGGATAAGCCGATGCATGGGGTCTTCTTCAAGAACATTGAAGACCTAGGCTTATCCAGAGACCTGACCTTCTCGTTTCTCAGGTCAAGTGGGCTGAAGTCGGAGACCGAGGGATTCATAATGGCCTGCCAGGATGGTGTCTTCAACACTCTCGTCTACCGCAGTCGCGTGATGGGTATAGAGGTCCCTGACACTAGATGCAGCTGAGACCATAATGCATTTGCTGTCAGCTTGTCCAGCTTATGCGGTCTCAGCCTATATCCACAGACATAACGCGGCCCTACGAGTGTTGTACTACCATCTACGATACTCGTACGGTGTAGACGAGACACCAGTGTTGCCTTATGCTCCGGGGGATATTGAGTCCGTGGTGGTGAATGAGAAGTGCCGAATCTATTGGAACTATTCATTCCCCACCCTCAGGCAAATACAAGCCAATAAGCCTGATGTAGTACTCCTCGACCATCAAAGTAGGACGATTTTCGTCATTGAGTTTTCAGCTCCTGGCGAAACGAACATCGTCCGAAAAGAGGAGGAAAAACGGACTAAATATCGAGATCTTCTCTTTGAACTCCGCAGGATTTACCCAAACCATTCTGTCAAGATGGTGGTTCTGATAATAGCGGTCCTTGGTGGAATGATGGACACACTGCTCTCTAACCTAAAAATCATACCGGCTTGCCGTGACATGGCAGAAATCCTAGCCGGGCGAATGCAGAAGGCCATCATTCTTGGTTCACTCCGCCTACTCAGGGCACATGATTCTCGGACCCAGTAATCACTTACCCCATGGACGTGGGGAGTGTTTACTGGGGTTAATGACACGCCAACGCGCCCTCCGGAAGTGTCGGAGCTCCGGAGACAGGGCCTGACTGGGTAATTCCTAACGGAAAAAATAATAACGTTTATTTATCAAGGTTTACAGGAGGATGCTTCCTATGTTTGATATAAACGTTGGAATATATTCGCGAGTGTCAAGCGCTTATAAAGGATAAGCACTAAACACTGTGTGCGAAAACATAATACATATTGAAATAAGATAAAAAGAATCATTTACAAATTTATGATAAAAATGGTATGTTGTGTGATATAACAATATCTACACATACACCCGTACACACATATAACGTATTTAATACACACATAAAAGTAGATATAAAATTTAAAGTATAAAAATATAAAATATTAAATCTTAAATATAAAATTTTGCATCTAAAATATAAAATTGTAGTCTAAAATATAAAATTTGAAATGTAAAGTAAGACCTTAGGAATATAAGCATATGATATGCACAGATAAATATATTTTTCAGTTATTTTTAGTGTCTATAATTTTTTCTATTTTTGTTTTATTTTCTGTTATGAATTTTTTTAGTAGTTTTTTGAATTTAAATGGAAGATGTATATTTATCATTTCGTTTGGAAGCGAATTCATAATTTTGGGGCCTAAGTAATTTAAACTCCTTTGTCCAACAGTTTTATTCATATGTGGGACAGAAAAGGGATCTTTTTGTCTGGTGTCATATCTGGAGTTGTGAGCAATCTCAAGGGTGTGTTTGTTTTTAAACAAGTAATGAGCACCGTTATAGAAATATATTTGTCTCGGATTGAATAGCTGAATTTCATGTAGTAGCTGGTCTGAAGAATTATTTTGGGGTTTTCTTAAAATAATTTTATAAAAACGTTTCAATAAATTTTCTAATTGGAGCAAATGGGTTTTCAGTATTCCACCCCAAGCAATTATTCCGTATGTGAGGTGTGGTACTACTAAGGCATTATACAGGGAAATCAGATCATTTTGGGAAAGAAATTTTCGGGATTTGTAAAATAAATAAATTAATGATCTAAGTTTTTTTGCGATGAATTCTATATGAGTATCCCATTTCAAATGACTATCGATATACACACCTAAGTATTTTACGCTCGTGGCTGAATTTATCTCCAGTGTTTTGTGATTTTCCTTGATTTCTAGAGTGTTGAAATTTGGCAGATTTGTTTCGTATGAGCTAAAAGGGGTAAAAAAGGTTTTATCAAAATTCAAAGTTAGAAATTTATTTTTAAACCATTTTTCAATTTGGACGAAATCTTTTTCAAGTTTTTCCCAGTCTGAATCGTGATAATATATAACCGTATCGTCTGCAAATGTAATAATTTCCCCAACTGTATCCAAGAAAAATAAGTTATTCACGTACAGAATGAATAGCATGGGACCTAAGACCGTTCCTTGGGGTACACCGTATTTCAGAGTTCCTGGAGCACTGCGAGATCCATTTATGTTCACAAATTGAGTTCTGTTCTGTAGATAGTTTCGAAATAGATTCAGTTGTAAACCCCGTACTCCAATATCCTCTAAGGTTTCGATCAAAAGTGAAAAATTTACTTTGTCAAAAGCCTTCGCTAGGTCTAGAAATATAGCTAGCGAGGGTTTCTGTTCATCCAGATCATGATATATTTTTTTCATCAGGTGTGCTATTGGATCCTGGGTTGAGATTCCTTCTTGGAATCCATATTGTTTGTCGGATATTATTTTAAATTTTTTTAGATAACATCACAGTCTTTGTTTAATGATTTTTTCAAATATTTTAGCAAAACAAGTTATCAGGGATATAGGCCGGTAGTTAGTTGTAATGAACTTGTCACCTTTTTTATAGATTGGTTTTACCACTGAGATTTTGAAGATGGACGGAATTTCTCCAGTATCAATTATAAGATTGATAAGAAAGGCTAGTGGCTCTGCAATGAACTGAACAATTTGTTTTACTGTTTCTTCTTTTATGTTGTCATAACCGGTTGCTTTTTTATATTTGAGATTTCCAATCACTTCCTTTTTTTCTTTTTCATTTGTGTGAGAGAGATACAGAGAATGCGTTACAAATTTTCTGGGTGGTTTATAATTCATATCTGGAGTTATTTTCTTTGCTAGATTTTCGCCTATGTTAATAAAGATGTTGTTGAATTCATTTGATACATCTAGTGAATTTGATATTGGTTCGTTTTTGTCGTTTTTATCATAGAAATACTTGTTTTGTTTGACGATTTTGACTGTAATGTATTTATCGCTTTCCAAACACCAACTTGATTATTTTTATTATCGATTATTAGTTTCCTGTAGTACTCGTTTTTTCTGGTTTGGAGAAGTTTTCGAATTTCTTTCTTGTATCTATTATATTCCAGTTTAAGTTCCAAGTTATTTGGGTTCAATTTTGTCAATGAGACTAGTTTGTTTTTGTGGTTAATTGATTTTACGATTGCAGGCGTAATCCATAGCTTTCTTTTTTGTTTATCATTTGGAATTTCTTTTGTAATTGTACACTTTTCAATGCTTTCAGATATTATTTTAAAGAATGAATTTGCAGCGGTTTCAATTGTATTTTGTCTATAAACACAATTCCAATCTGTACCGTTCATGATTTCTTTCAATTTTTTGTAGTTTACATAGAAAATGATATTACATTTATTTCCTGGTTGACGATTTTGGAGTGGAAAGATAACTTGGAGTACTATAGTAAAATGGTCTGTTATATCAGTAAGCACAACTAATGGTAGGGTAAATTCAAGGTATGCTTTTGTTTTTAAGAAGATATGGCCCAAGCATGATTTAGTGTCATCTTTGACACGAGTATATTCGTTTATCATTGATACAAAACCAAATTGATTGAGAATACTCAAGTACTCAGTGGCGTAATCAGCTTTTTTCAGTATATCAATATTTATATCTCCGGGTGGCTACGGAAGTATTGCCTACGGAATATCTCAGTTAAGTAGGTTTGTGAAATTTGGAGCGTCGATATAATGACATAAGAGCTAGAATTTGAGCATATTGACTTGTCGAAGTTAACTTCCGGTCTGACCGGAAGTAACATCAACTTTCTTATTTTAAATGGAAACCCTATTTTTTTTCTTTTCGCTTTATTCAGCATTCAATTCCCTTTCTAATGACATATCACAAGTTGGTATCTAACCAGAAACTAGATCAGAAAAAATTATTATTAAAATTCACCGAGTAGGCCGTGGAAGCAAAATGAAAGCCAAAAATTGAAAAGTTGGCTAAGGAAACCATACGTCACTTGATAACAGTTGCTACTACTGTGATATTTTATTTTCATTCGTTGGCGTTATAAAAAGCCGCCAAAAAAAATATTGGAAAAATTGGGAAAAAAATAATACTCTGTAGGTCCATAACTTAAATAGGAACATACAACTTTTTCTTGCCTGTACTATTCAGCATAACCATTCCTTCCTAATGATATAATAGAAAGTAATTTTTTGAAATGAAATACCAAAAAATCCAATTATTATTCTTCAAATAACAAAACAGATTATCGCCATACGCAAAAATAACATTAAAAATAATGTGGAATGATAAATTATATCCTGTAGGTTCTAGGTTAAATAGGAACATAAACGTACTTGGTCTGTGCCATCGTCCATAGATATTCTAATATCTACCTATGGACGATGTTTGTGCTATTCAGAATAATCATTCCATTGCAATAATCATTCGAACCAAAATATTAACAAGTAGGCTGATTAAGATGTATTTTGGAATGAAACAAAAAAGAAACGAGAGCTCTCACGAACGCTGCTATCCATATTATTTTGACGTTCGAAGTAGTGTTTTTGATTCTGCCATTTTAAAAGGGTTTGGAAATCGAAATCAGTTAGTGGAATATTCAAAAAATGCCCCGTTATTCACGAACCGAACAAATTGACATGCTTCTCATTTATGGTGAATGTTTAAAAAATTCTTATGCCGCTGAACGATTGTATTTAGAGCGATATCCAGGGAGGCAGCAACCGTCAAGAAGGTATTTCCAGTGGCTTGAAGAAAAATTAAGAACTGAGCCTGATGTTCACGAAGACCAAGAAGCATTAATTATTAATGAGGAAACTGAAATTAATGTATTAGCTTTAGTACAATATGATAGCACAATTTCCTCAAGGCAGATTGGCGCCGAATTAGCTATAAGTAAGGACTCTGCTAGGAAAATTTTGAAAAAACATCGATTTAAATCCTTCAAGTATCAGTTGCATCAACATTTGTATGAAAATGACGGTGAAAGGCGCCTGGAATATTGTAATTGGTTTCTTCGACAAAATGCTGAGAATCACCTATTTAACTATTATATCTTGTTTACGGACGAGTCAAGATTTACCAACAATGGATTATTTAACAGGAATAATACAAGGTAGGTACTGTACTTTATTTGGATTATTGTCGATAGTCGAAGAGTAAAGTGCTAAAAGTGTGAACGGTCTTTTGTTTCAGGTACTGGGCGATAGAAAACGAGCACCGGTTTCGACAAGGTGGCTTCCAGGAGAGATTTGGTGTGAATGTTTGGGCAGGAATAGTTGGAACTCATATTGTTGGCCCCATTTTTTTCAAGGCCAACTAACCGGAGAGAGATACTTTAATTTTTTAACGAATGAAATTTCGGAATTCATTAACAACCTACCAGCGGAAATAACTGAGAGAATGTACTTCCAGCAAGATGGCGCCCCTCCGCATAATTCAAGAATAGCGAGAAATTATCTTCAAAATCGCTTTCAAGAGAGACTTATAACAACCCATGGTCCAGTCAGGTGGCCACCAGTGTCACCTGACCTTACTCCGTGCGACTTTTTTCTATGGGGACATCTTAAAAATAGGGTGTATTCCACACAGCCTACAACTCTACATGAGCTAGAAGTAAAAATTTGTAGAGCTTTCCAAGATATCACGCCCCAAATGTTGAGAAACGTTTTACATGAAAATATCACCAGAGTCAATAAATGTATTGACGCTGAGGGAATGCATTTCGAACATTCGTTTTGAATTTATTTTATCTTTAATCCTATCAATTTGAATTTTTTTTTTCGATAAATCTCTTTTTTTGTTATTTGAATAATAATAATTGGATTTTTTGGTATTTCATTTCAAAAAATTACTTTCTATTATATCATTAGAAAGGAATGGTTATGCTGAATAGTACAGGCAAGAAAAAGTTCCTATTTAAGTTATGGACCTACAGAGTATTGTTTTTTCCCAATTTTTCCAATATTTTTTTTGGCGGCTTTTTATAACGCCGACGAATGAAAATAAAATATCACAGTAGTAGCAACTGTTATCAAGTGACGTATGGTTTCCATAGCCAACTTTTCAATTTTTGGCTTTCATTTTGCTTCCACGGCCTACTCGGTGAATTTCAATAATAATTTTTTTCTGATCTAGTTTCTGGTTAGATACCAACTTGTGATATGTCATTAGAAAGGGAATTGAATGCTGAATAAAGCGAAAAGAAAAAAAAAATGGGTTTCCATTTAAAATAAAGTTGATGTTACTTCCGGTCAGACCGGAAGTTAACTTCGACATGTCAATATGCTCAAACTCTAGCTCTTGTGTCATTATATCGACGCTCCAAATTTCACAAACCTACTTCATACAATAAATGAGATATTCCGTAGGCAATACTTCCGTAGCCACCCGGTATAGTGCCATCAGATGAATGTTTTTATTATGAATGTGGATCTCTAGTTCAGTCACCGTGACGTCACCCAACTTAGAGATACCTGAGTTGAACTGGAGAGAATTTTTCAAGTATATAATATAATATAATAAGGGATCCCAGCAACCATAGCACCAGTAGAATAACGTTCATAATTTGTCTTTGAATCAAACAGAAAAAAGATTTTCTAGTAATGACCAAATCAAATATTTTGAAAACAATAATATTCGACCTTTGGCTGCAGAATACACAAAAAAAAAATTAAATTTTCCATCGCGCCCAGCCCCTAATGACATTCAAAAAGAAAATTATAGTAATGATTTTGAAAACCGAAATACTAATAACAGCAGGTCTAATCTAAGCCAAAACAATTTTTCATTGCCAACTATGAGCTATATAAGCACAAATTCACACAAGAATATGCCTCCAGTTTTTGGAACGAATAATATTCATAAACAAAATAACTGTATTTCGTCGCACCAAATGTCGAATATTTTCACAGTGCCAAACAACGTTGCGGTCAACCAAAATTAAGAAAATTTTTTGTTTCCTAGCTCTAGCCCAGCAAACAATTTCGATCGGCCTTATTCCGGCCCAGAATATGCTGGCCAGATCTGGCCTGAACGGCAAAGCACCTATAGCCTATAGCGGGCCAGTGAAAATAGGAGACACCGGCCATCATCAGGGCCAATGCTTGGCATGGTCGGTACAGGATTCTACTAGTTGGTTACAGGAAGCACTTGCAATTGTGTCCTCTGTAATGAGGAATATATTGCACAAGTATTTGTTAGATGTAATCCAATACCCGTCGTGGTATTAGCCAGGGGAGTAGTTGTTTTCTAACAGGTATTTGCCATATTAAGCCTACGTTGTAGGTGTATATGGGAGTAAAAAGGGTGAAACATCGGTCGGCAACGACTATCTCCCAAAAACTCTCGAGCTATATGCTCGAATTCTGAGATAATGAATAAAGTTTTATATATTTTGAGTGAAAAAAAAGTTCAAATTTACCTTGAGCAATTGAACCAAAATGAACTTCATAGAAAAATATCACAAAAAACTGGAGAAAGTTCCAAAGTTTATACATATATACTTTAATAAAATACACATACCTAACATGTATAGGAAACAACATAAAATCAATTCTTTGGTTTAAATAAAGTAAAAAATATCACAAATATTAAATGAAATAAAGGAAACAACATAAAAACAATTCTTTGGTATGAAGGAACAAATATTGAAATGTTCAATGCGTATCATCTCCCCCTTCCTCTGCCGGCTTTGTCTTCCTTCTGTTTCTCCCCCCTTGACGGTCAGAAGCAGTTCTTAGCCAGATTTTTAATACACTGGCAATTTCGGTTTCTGTTGCATTTCTGCAAAACGGATTTTTCAGAAGACAAACTGAAAAAAAACTGGGGTCAAGTGCGAGTGTAACGGGCACATAAATGGTTCTTAAGATTTATATTGATTTCTCAGAAACAACAAAACCTGGAATTAGTGAAGTAAAGTTCTAGTATTCCTATTTTTTCATAATTTTCAAGAACATATTTTTTTTATTACTATGTCAGTTAGTGAGTGATTTTAACATTTAAGTTAGTAAGTGAGTGATTACTTTAAGGGTCTGAGATACAGAACCATAAAAATATCCTGTAATGAATACACTCATTTCTGATTGCAACTCACCTAATATCATTCTTAGAACATTCCTTAAGCTGTTAAATTCTTCTTTCCCCCTTCCAGTCCAGTTATATTGAAGAGATAACTCATGGGAGACTAGTTTGGCCATTATTCTCCTTGTTGAATCTCCAATGTCTTTGCCTCCAATACTTCACAAAGATGCGGACTGAAAGAAACTTTCATGAACCTCAAGTTTTTAAATAATAATATATATATATATATATATATATATATATATATATATATATATATGTGTAAGTGAATAGAGTATTTTCGTTTCAATTCCGAGAGCTCACGATCCGTGGACAGCGCTGTTTCGTTGTTACCAACTCATCAGCACGGCTTTATGACTGTAGATGTCACAAGTTACTATTCATATATGTGTATATATATATATATATATATATATATATATATATATATATATATTTATTCATAAAATGTAGTAAAGGGTTATTGAATCAAAATACATGCCATATTTCGAAAAAAATCCTCATCTTCCAATTTTCTATCAAATTCTTTCAATTCACACTCCTGATTTATTGGTAAATTAAAATTTTCAGGAGTTTCCACATCTTCACTAAGGGCATTTCTCTGTACTATTTGTAACAAAAATTTAACGTCATGTGCTAGTAAATCAATCTTAGCTTAGCTGAAAAAAAAATTATATGGTTCACATGTCTAGGATCAAACTCAATTTAAAAATAAACATGCTAAACTAGTTACCTTCCTTGTTCTTGCAGTTACAGCATGAACTTTGTAAAGCTGAAAGTTTTCGGCTATTGTCTGATTTATTTCTAATAGTGTTATCTAATTCATCATCAGAGTCGATGACTCTGCTGGATTTTTTATTCACTGTGGGAGGAGACACAGCAGAAAGGTCATCTTCTGAAGATGATGAGGTATTATGTTTCCTTGTCAAAACAGTCGGTTGGGAATATTCCTTTGGCCTGGTCTGAAAATCTTTCTATAATGAATTTGGCATCGATTTACATTTTGACTGTATATCATCTTCAGATTGACTTGTCACAGAGGTTGATTCCGACCTCTCCAGATGTTTTAGTTTTTGCATAGCTTTTTCATAAGAATCTGAAAAATGGAAATCATGATTTCACCTTCCCAAAAATTACATTGAGTATTTTAGTAAATTGTTTCGAATGAGTAAAGTTACTTACTTGTACTGTATTTCACCACTATTGGTCAACTGGTACAGGACTCTTGTTTGAATTGAATTTTTTTATTACTGCCCTCCTCTCTTCATCATTTTTTAAACTGGGCCAATAGCATATATTTCACCTAATCAGGTGGTTCATCCATTAGAGCAGGCGGTTCACCCATCGAATGATCTGTATCACTATCCAAACATCAGGATAACACTGATGAAATGTGGGTTTTGCAGCAGAAGTTGATGGGGTGGGCTCATATGAGTCTGATTGTACCCTAGACTCCCTAGAGGTAGATGTGAGTATATCAGAACCTCGGCTTCTGTACTGTGTTGTGACTGTTTCGTCAATTCCATTCAAGGCTACAGATTTTTCCTAATAAGTTTATACTTATAACTTCTGCAATAATTCTTGAACATTGTCGTTATTTTCAGCACAAGATTTTGGCGATATATACTTAACCTCAAAAACTAATGAAGGTTGTTTCTTGTAACTGACGCTACAATTGATTATAGATATAAATACTAGGACCTCAATTCATCAGGAGAAGTTGTCATCATTTGTCTTCACTAAACTACCCACACTCGTTTAATCACAGTTAATAAATCACAAAAATACATGAATCACAATCACAGAATCATTCGATCTTCGAAGTGCGCATGTCGCATGAACATCAGATTTGAATTTGATTGGTCTCTGTCATAAATGAAATAGCGGGAAGTTTAAATGACAAGACAGCTGCATGCAAGTTGAAAATGCGTGATTTAGTTTTTCGCTCACGATTTTACACACAAACCTAACCTGAGCAAACTATCCTAGCTTGCGATTTGAAAATGTGTGACTTATTAGCCTAACCTGACCTGACCTGACTAAGCTTACCTAGGCAGAATAACCACTGAGTTGAAAAAATCTGTTCATGCGACATGCGCACTTCAAGGATAGAATTCCTATGTCTATCCGCCAGTTCGTATCACGCTAGATTCACGGTTCGTATGACAGTTCTCGATTATAGCATACTTGTTTTCAATTGGCTGTTGAACAAGAGATTTTATTCGTAAAAGGTTTTGGTCTGCTCTGGAAAATTTTGCTCAATAACACTTGAAACGGGCCTTCATTTTTATGATGTCGGTCGAAAGACACAATTTTGATAGTATTGGCCCGTTACTGGCTGGATTGTAGGTATCCGATTACAATATGCCATACACTGGGCCGACATTTTGCCGATCATGCATTGGGCCAGAAGACGGCCAGAGATTCATTGTTTGCTGGGAGTGTACTCGATAACGGCACGTACACAAAATTAACTTATAGTCAGGGAGCACAACACCCAAATTACAACAGAAACATGTTGCCATTACCAAATACCCAATCAATCGGTCAAAATTATATGAATATTTCACGAGACCGACAAGAAAGAGATGGGTTTAATAGTTCATGTTTTGTTAAGGAATTAGAAACTTGTAAATCACTGCCTACCTTCGATAACGAGGGCCAACTTCACCCACTGGACTTCCTAAATTACATTGAAACATTGATAGACATTAACAACTTGAATTTTAACCAACTTGCTCTGATGATGAGTAAACGTTTCGAAAAGTCAGCAAAGCTTTGGTTTGACGCTTACGCTCATCGTTTTCCAAAATACGCAGAGTTTCGCAAGGCATTTCTCGAACAGTTTTGGGGAGCCAACAAATGAGTTGAAATTAAACTGAAATTAGAGTCGGCTAGGTATAGTGATAAAGATGGGGTTTTTGTCGACTATTTCAATAAATACGTTGTTATGGCAAAGCATTTACAACCCCAATCCAGCGATGAACAGCTGATCGCTACGATAGCCCGTCAGTTTCGCCCAAACATTGCCGCGGTATTGATAGGAACAAACTCGCTTATGTCTGCAGTTGAACGACTTCGACAAGCAGACTATTACTTTAATACCGGAAACAAAAAAATTCCGAATACTCCTACTCCTACTCAAAACCAGAAATTTAATGATACATATCATTCCAGGGGAAGTACACAAAAAAACTTTGAGAGGCATAAAAGGGACTTTCAAAACAAAAGTATTTCGACCCTCAATGTCTCCTCTTCAGTGCCGGAGCCTTCGGAAAACGACCAAAGCACCCACACCTAGATCCTAGTGTGGGAGCATTACTCAGTAGGGCTCTTAAAATCAACAACAACCCTGCTGAAGAATTATTGGAGGAGTGTGACTTCGAACACAGTCCGGTGGACACCAGGTCACCAATAATTTTAATCAATTTATTCAACTTCCAAATTCCAGCTATGGTAGATACTGGAAGTAATGTTTCAGCAATTTCCCTGATAGTATGGGAACAAATCTTGGAAAACAAAAATTATATTCCACATTTTCCCTGCCCGGGTACCCGAGTAGTGGGAGCATTTAAAACAAAACACAAGAAAGTGATCTATCAAGCTTGGCTTACTTTTCATTGTGACGACCAGAAATTCTACCATGAGTTCTTGGTCATCCCAGAACTCTCATATCCCGTGATTATAGGGGTGGATAGGCAATACGAGGCTATTTTAGATTTGAAAAATAAAAATATCCAACTCGTGGTCAGAAACAATGCTATAATTTTGCGGGAAAACGAAGCGCCACCAAATATATCAGCAATTGTCAACAAAACCTACCAAAATATACCGAAAATACCGGCAGAGGACGGGGTGATGAATTTTGCGAATGTAATATATCATTGTAACATTTCTGAAGCTGAAAAAATTAAATTTAGTTACCTGTTGAACGAATACAGGGGCATTTTTTCTGATAGACCAGGTTATACGGATCATTACGAGTTGACGATCAGGCTAAAAAACAATAAGGAGTTTTTTATCCGCCCATACCCCATACCAGTAGCTCACCGGGAGGCTGTTAATAAAACCTTAGCTCAAATGGAGCAATGGGGGGTGATTGAACGCTCCTCGACCCCCTATGTTTCGCCTTTAATGATGACCATCAAGAAGGACGGCACTGTACGCGTCTGTCTTGATGCTCGGTATTTGAACTCTGTTATCGAACCCGATTTTGAGTTACCCCTGAAAATCGAACATATAATTCGGTCCCTGCAAGGAAAAAAGTTATTGTCAAAAATTGACTTATCCCATTCGTACTGGCAGATACCGATTCGAGAGCAAGACCGTAGGTTCACGGGATTCATGGTAGGAGAAAAAACGTACCAGTTCAAAATGATGCCGTTCGGGATATTGACGGCAGTGGCGGCGTTCTCCAGGGCCATGCGCGCAATCTTCGAAGACGACTACAATCATTTCTTGTTAACCTATATTGATGATCTTTTGGTGATGTCATCTTCGTTCGAAGAACATCTAGTGCATTTAGGGAGAGTATTCGCTAGACTTCAGGAGGCAGGTCTAACGGTTAAATTAGAGAAGTGTAGCTTCTTTCAAAAAGAAATGCATTTCCTTGGATACATCATTAGTCCACATGGCGTACGCCCAGATCCAAGCCGAGTACAGGCGATACAAGATTATCAGCGGCCAGCTAGCGTCAAAGAATTGCAGAGATTTTTAGGCCATTGCAACTATGACCGGGCCTTCTCACCACGCATTGCTGAATTATCAGAACCGTTAACCTACCTTTTGAAAAAAAAGTCCAAGTGGAAATGGGACGAAACACAAGAAAGCTCTTTCCATCAATTGAAGAAGGAACTTGTTCGTGATACCCTGCTAGTCTACCCAGACCCTGAACTGCCTAGGCACGTGGGGACAGACGCCAGTGACGTAGGTATAGCGGGACAGCTGTTCCAAATAGTAAATGGCAAAAAGAAGGTGGTTGCTTAGGCAAGTCGCCTTCTCATCGACAGGGAGAGGCGCTACACTTCCAATGAGAAGGAATTTTTAGCCGCACTCTGGAGCATCACTAGATGGAAAATATACTTACTATCAAATGAGTTTACGCTACATACAGATAGTCGAACACTCACGTACCTCAACTCATGTAGGATATTGAGCCCCCGGATAACTAGGTGGGCATTAGCGTTACAAGAATTTTGTTTCAAAATTATCCACTTACCGGGAAAAGATAATTACCAGGTCGACGCTTTATCTCGCAATGCGTGTACCCGGTTGCCAACACCCGCCGAAAAATGTTTTAAGATATTTGAGTTGAAGCTCCCCGCGAAGCTACAAGGCGACCTAAAAAGTATCGCTCAGCGGCAACATCAAGATGCGGAAATAGCTCAAATTATAATTGATTTAAATGCCAATGTTTCATTGAGGGAAAATTATGTCCTGCACAAAGACATTTTATACCGCCGGGGATCAGATCCGTACCGGTATCTTCTGTGCATTCCAAAATGTTTAATCCCAGATTTGATAATGAGCGCGCATACTTCCCTTGGCCATTTCGGTGTCTACAAAATTTGGGTCGCATTGCGAGGAGAAGTCTACTTTCGGAATATGCAGAGACTAGTCAAAAAGGTCATCAAAACATGCAAAAGGCAAAAATTTCTTCCTTGCCAAACCCACCTCAACAACAAATAATACCAGAGTCTAAGGAAGATCTAGTCGCCATGGATGCTCTGGGTCCTCTCATCCGTAGCCGTGGAGGAGTCATGTACATTTTGTTATTTACAACGTTTTCACGAAGTTCGTCACGTTGTATCCACTTAAAAAAGCAACTTCAAAAGCCATGTTGAATAGGTTGGTGAACGATTACTTCCCCACCCATTCGAAGCCTAGGCGCATTCTCCACGATAACGCAACGCAATATCGTTCCAAAATTTGGGAAAAAACACTTACCGAAATGGGTATAAAACTCGTACACATCTCGGTGCGGCATGCCATGGCCAATCCCTCGGAACGCTGTGTGCGCGAAATTGGGAGAATTTTACGCACCTACTGCCACGATCAGCACTCTAGCTGGGCACGCAATATTCCGTTGTTTCAAGAGTTCCTCAATTCTGTGACTCATGAATCAACTGGCTTCACACCGAAGGAATTAGAGTTCGGTGAAGAGGCAACGAAACTATTGCCGCCGGAGGTGACCTATGTGAAGGATGGCACGAGTGCGTTGTCACACCAACAGAAAT
Organism: Chrysolina americana; assembly: GCA_958502065.1. Classification (NCBI taxonomy): domain Eukaryota; kingdom Metazoa; phylum Arthropoda; class Insecta; order Coleoptera; family Chrysomelidae; genus Chrysolina; species Chrysolina americana. The sequence continues at coordinate 61,308,371 of OY293411.1, forward strand.
TAGTCCTTGCCGAAGCGACATTGAAATCGAAAGCGGCGCGGCGGGCTGCCGCCCACCCTGGGCGCCCTTATAAGAAATTTCAATCAAACGATATGGTACTTCTGAAGGCGAATAATATTTCCTCAACGATAAAATCTGAGACAAAAAAGCTACTTCTTCTTTTTGAGGGACCATAAAGGGTGAAAAAGAGAATATCCCAAAACAGTTACGTACTTTTGTACACAGACAGAACCGAACAAAATAATGAGGAGGTTGAACGCGGCGTCTTCCACGCCAGCCACATCAAAGCCTACCACGATACATGAGAACCTGATTTCTTGCGGCGAATAAGGTTCTCAACTGAAGGGGGGACGGGATGTAGCGAAACATTCAGTCCTCGCTTACTTTAATTTACTATTATTACTTTGATCACCCACTATACCTAGCCGATGTATTCTGGGTTGCCTACGAGTGCGCTGTGCGAACATGTTGATATGTCCGATGGCGAAAAGCGTAGGCAAGAACCTGAAGCGCAAAAAACTCTGTTTTTTTGCGCCAACGAATAATTCCTGGAATCAGCTACCGAAGGATCGAAGCGTATAGAAGCGTATAGAAGCGTATAGAACTGATGTTCAGATAGGGTGTACCGAGAGAAAATTACACAAAACTGCTTTTGGTTATAAGATGATAATAATTGCTCTAGGCGATTACAAATTCACCTGTGCCTGCGTTTTTGTAGGTAGGTAGTGAGAAATCTTATTTTGTACTCCGTAGCCTTATATTATTGTGGGTATTCAGTGCGTACTTACTTTCGTTTTTGTAGTTGTTCGGAGCCGCTAAACTTTGTTAATACCTACGTTGGAAATAAATTGCTATATAGTCTACCAGAAGTCGTATCTCTGTCGAAGCTGAGGAACCAAACCTAAAGGTTACACTGCATCCTTATTCAGTAAATTGTCGTTAGAATACGATATCGTTGCGCTAACGACATTTTCGCCAACGACATTCCTAACGATAAATTCTTGAAATACAGTCATTATCGATGTCGTTAAAACAAAATCTGGCAACATACTATTAAATGGATTTGATGAATGTTGGTACTTGATCTTTAATGTTTTGTGACCAAAAACGTTTGTCGATACCTGTGAACGCGTTTGAACGAAGTGGTCTGCTGTCAGAATGAAATTTGGTTACAGTTTGAATAAAATATACGCACATAAATGATAAACAATTTAATATAATTTGTAATAAATAATGATTGTTTTCATCTAGACTTGACTATGTCTGCAGCCAAACCGATAACAAAGAAGCAGCGGGGTATTAATAAAAGACGAATATATAAGAGCCAATTTGAGGCATTTCTCAACGAAATGAGAACTAATGATTCTGAAAACTAGATGTAACAATTTTTATATGGGTGTAATCTATACATCCCATGATTTCCGGTATCTCATGTTTCATAAAGAATCGGCCCTGATCATCCAATTGATAAAAACGTAGAAGAGGCGCGAACGTTCCAGGAAGGAGAAGCTTCGAGAGAGAGTCATCTACATAAATCGTTCTATTCTCCTGAACAATCGAGAACTGTAAATGCGACTATATAACCGCTGGATGACAGAGGGCAGTCGTAGTTAGAGACAGTCACAGAGAGTTGCAGAATTAGTTCCAAAGTCCGCAGACAGACAGCGACAGTGTTAAATAAATAAAATAGTGACTTGTGATATAAATTATTGTTTAAGACGTGTGTAAATAAATTGTTAAAATTAGTTTAGTGCAGTTTTACTACATTTGGCGTCAGAAGTGTAGATGTTTAAAATAAATACGTGTTAAAGTATTCACCGCGTTGAAAAACTGATAGACATTTATCGCGCCTAATATACTAGTGACCCGTTGAACAGTTAAGTGTTTGCAGGACAGTTTTGCGCGTCGCGGGGAAAGAAAACTTATTGTGTGAAATAAATAATAGACTGATATCTTGGTGAAAAAGACACTGAACAACAAAATGAAAGAAACGAGGGTGCCGAGTTCTGAAATACGGAAGTTTTACGTAAAGCCGCCCCAGTTCGACGGAGAAATTCCTTGGGAAAATTACCACCGACAGTTTGAAGCAGCGGCCAAAGCAAATGGTTGGAATGCAGGGGAAAAAGCTGTTGCACTAATACTGGTATTACGTGGTGAAGCAGCGAATATCTTACAAACTCTCATCGAGCGAGAACTAGAGGACTATAATAAGTTGGTGAAACATCTGGAATTACGGTATGGCCAGATTCGCCTGGAATACGAGTACCATCTACAGTTGAAAAATCTAAACCAGAAAGAGGGCGAATCGTTACATGAATTCGAAGCTGATATTGCACGCTTAGTTCGCCTGGCATACCCTGCCACACCGAATAACGTAATGGAGCGATTAGCGGTTTATGCATTCTTGGATGGACTTCGCGATCAAGAAATCAGGCAAGCATTGATATTAGCACGTCCGATTGATCTCGTAGACGCACTGACACGCGATTTGGAATTTGAGGGTGCGAAACAATACTGCAAAAGCCAGAACAACATCCGAATGGCTGAGGAAGACCCACAGGAGCCCGCTTATATCGAGGCTGTCGTGAGAAAAGTGCTGAAGGAAGTTATGCCTGAGAGAAGACTGATACGATGGCACGTGCGTAGCAAATGTCCAACAATGAAAAAATCGACATCAACGATGAAGGTCAAGAAGGAGCAATTTTCCGCCCGTATACAACAAGCCCCAGTTAACAGAGACAAGACAAAGGGGTCTTTGTAGACGGCCTCATTAACAACGAGCCTCGCACTATGCTGCTTGATACGGGTGCGACTAGGACGATTCTTGGCCCTTCATGTGCCAAAACACCGGCAAGAATTGAATCATCGAACTGGAACTTATGCACAGCAGCAGGAGAGCCGGCAACTGTGTATGGTGAACTTCCGATTGAATTGACTTTGGGCAGTACTAAACTGAAACACCGTGCTCTAGTAGCGGATATCGAGGATGATGCAATCATAGGGATGGACATCATGAACTCCAGAGGGTTCGAGTTGAATTTCAGTGACGGCGTCCTACTAGTGAATGGAGAAGAGTTGGTGCTTCACGGGAGAGGTGAAGAAATGATTCGTGTTCTGCTGGCTGAAGATGTAAGCGTACCGGAAAGGGCTGTGTTATAATCTTATAAGAGAATTAAAATTACGTTCACTTTCAGATAGGTATAATTCTGATTGTCAATCTGACATTCAGTTGTGACAACCACATGTATCTTTTATTTAAACAAACATCATAACTATTATACAAGAAAGAAAGAAAGAAAGAAAGAATTTATTCATCATTGAAAATTTCATACATGTATCGGATACAACATGAAACCTTATCAGACTAGTCAAAGAAATACAGATAATATAAATATTAAAAATGTAGTTAAAATTACAATAAAACACCAAAAGATTACACTTACTAACAGATTAAAATCATGTATAGAGAACCACTACATCACCTAGCTGTGAGATACTCTTCCATTGAATAAAATGTATTTTCACATAGATAATTGAATAATGTTGTTTTGAATATCTTGAAATTCTTTATTTTGCCAAAAACCCTATTGAAATGATTATAACATATAATTCCTTGATATATTGGAGAGTTCTGCCCAACACTGAGCCTAGAAAATGGCAATCGAATGTCATTATTATGTCGTGTATTGTGATCATGAACTTCAATACTTTTGACGTAACTATCCTGTTGTTTTCTGATATTCATAATCAAAAGATATATATAAAGAGACGGTAAAGTAAGAATTGACAATGACCTGAAATAAACTCTACATGAAACATCATTTCGAACACCCATCATGCATCTTATAATTTTCTTCTGAGCAATGAATACTTTATCAATATATGATGAACTACCCCAGAAAATCAAGCCGTATGCAAGTGCTGACAACACCAGACCATGATATGCCATTCTGAGAACATCTGAAGATACAGTGCCTTTCAGCTGTCTGATGATAAAATTGATGCTACTTAATTTCCTAACCAGAATTTCGATATGATTTCTCCAAGTCAATTTCTCATCAACTGTTACACCTAGAAATTTTATATTCGAAACTTGTTCAATTGATTCATGATTTATTTTGACAAGAGGGCTTGCATTACAACTGATGTTTTTCTGTTGAAAAAGCATAAAGTATGTTTTGGAATTATTCAGAATCAATCCATTATTCAGACACCAGTCGAAGAATTCCTCAGCACAAACGTTACTTAGTTGAATGGTCTTGCCTAGATTATCTTGTGATATTATATGGTTTGTATCGTCAGCATAAATTATGGTATTTTGTGGCGAACTACATGATAAACTCATGTCGTTAACGAATATGATAAAAAACAGTGGACCAAGAATTGACCCTTGGGGTACGCCCATAGAAACAGTGGTTGGATCTGATTTATATGAATTTATGGTGACAATCTGGCTCCTGTTTTGTAAATAAGAAGCAACCCAGCTATTCGCTACTCCACGAACTCCAATGCGATATAATTTTTGAATGAGAAGCTCATGATTTACAGTATTAAATGCTCTACTGAGATCAAAATATAGAGCGATAGGACATTCCTTATTGTTCAAGCTAGAATAAATTGCATCACACAATTCATTCATAGCCGATTCTGTAGATCTTCCATTTCGAAATCCATGTTGACATCCATTTAACAATTTATTGTTTTCCAAGAAATTCTTGAGACGGAGATTAAAGCAATAATCGACCACTTTTGCGAATTGACTTTGTAAACATACATTTCTGTAATTGTTAATATCTTCCTTAGAACCCTTTTTTTTATATATCGGTACTGATTTTGAAACTTTCAGTTTGTCCGGATATTTTCCTGCAGTGAATGATTCATTGATTATGTGACACAAAGGCAAAGATAGTATATCACTAACAGCTTTTAAGCACTTACCATTTACTTCGTCTATTCCAGCAGCTGCTTTTGAACAAACTTTATGTATTGTTTCTTTTATCTCAAGTGGAGATGTGGGAGTCATGAAAAAAGTAACATTCGAGAACTGTTCTAATTTTATCGCATTGAAATTAGGGTTTATGCTTTGTATATTCATGAAAGCTTTCTGGAATTTATCACATATCACGGATTGATTTGTAATAGTTTGATTGTCTATTATAATTTTGCCCATCTCATTACTTGATCCACTGTTTCTCATCTCGTTTATGATTTTCCAACTCTCTTTCGAGATGTTATCCGCATTATAAATTCTTTCGTTATTATAGTTAGCTTTTGAGTGCTTCACCCTCTGTTTATATGCATACTTCAACTGTTTATACCTATTTTTAATTATCTCATTTCCAGTATCCTTGTATATTTTTGTCATATCAACTAACATTTGATGCATTTGCTTCAGTTCGACCGAGAACCATGGCTTGTTAGATTTTCTACATTTAACTGTAGTAACAGGAAAAGCCACATTGAAATAATACAAGACTAGTTCATAAAAAGCATTAAATTTTTGATCCAGTGACTCAGATTCATACACTTCAGCCCAATTTTCTGAACTCAAAATATCTCTGAATGAATTTATATTATTGAGAGAAAAATGTCGCTTCTTTGTATATTCAGTCCTACATCTGTCTTTTTGTATCTCAAAACAACATTGTTGAAATGTGTGATCCGATAAATGAGTATCTTCTACAATTATGGATACCAGTTTCGTATTTGAAAAAATCACATCAATCCCAGAAGATGTGGTATGTGTTACTCGTGTGGGTTGGTCAATATGATTTGTCATACCAAACTCACTGAATAGGTTAATTATTTCCATTGTTTCCCTACTATTATGTTTTAAACAATCCACATTAATGTCACCGCATACAATATAATAACATTCTTTTTGGTAAATGTTGTTCATCAGATCATACATTTTATCCCTGAAAATATCAATATTACTTTTTGGAGTTCTATATGCAGTTATTATGAACAGTTTAGATTTACCATCTAGAACGTCTAATAAAGCTATACTAATTTCGAAATGTTTCTCTATACAATTTTCGTATTTTAAAGGTTTGACTGAAATATCATTTTTAGTATAAATACAAACACCTCCACGATCAAATTCTTTACGAGAAAAGCTACTTATCAGTTTGTAACCAGGAAAAAGTACATTTTCAATTTCATCGCTTTTTAACCAATGTTCACTCAAACAAACTATATCTGGATCATTGCTCTCAAATAAAATTTCTAAACTTAATAACTTGTTAGATAACCCCTGTATATTGAAATGTAAAAGATTTATTCCCCTTGATTGCTTCATACCACCGTTCGTTGTTCGCTGGTGTTCATCGGCGTTTCCAGAAAAGAATTTGGTCGTGCTACTTCCACTTCTCCATTCATGACATCACGAATATTGTATTTTTCATAATATAATTTGAAATTGAATCTTTTAAATCCAATTCCTCTTGGCCAAAAATTTGGTTCATAGAATCTACTCTTCCACTCAAAATCCGCTGCTACCATAAATTGTTTATACCTACTTCCCTCATTTGTCCTCAATTCTTTCACACTAAAATCTTTTTCCAGTTTCCCAGTTTGTTTTTTCAAATATTCTAATATATGGTTTTCAGTTACATCTTTTTGAACTCTGTGTAGAAACATCCAAACTCTTGGGTTCTCACTCTTGAAATTACCTTCGCTGTCTTCTCCTTGTCCTCTGAGGTTCTTGAATGATTTTCTTTTGTTTTTTACTTTTTTCCAGTCTTGTTCAGAATCTCCGTGTTCGTCTTCATTTAAATCATTATTCAATTGTATTATTTCATTTGCTATTTTTCGTTGTTCATCTTCTAAATTGGACAGGTTCTCATTATTTATTTTTACACTTGGAATTTTTGCATCATCCTGTATTATGGGACTTGTTTGTTTACTAGTACCTGGATTTCGCCGATCCATATTTATTTTGAGCTTTTTCTTATCTCCAGTGTTTTTGTCCACTGTGGGTATTTGATGGGCCTCTGGGTTTTTTAATGTTTCGAGTTTTTCTTCCAACAACTTTTTGTTTTCTTGCAGGAGAATGATGTTATGTTCTAAGATTTTGTGTTTACTTTCTGCTTCATATAACATTTTCCGTAGCGTATTGTTTTCAAATAATATCCTCTGTACATCTATATCGTCTTCATTTTGTATGGAATGGTTTCCTTTTTTTAGGGAATAGATATTGGGACTCAAATTTTCTTCTTCATTACCGCATTTTTCAATACATAAAGTTGGAATTTCACAACAAACTTTTCTTTGGGAACAGCTGTTATGAAACACTGCTTCACATGTTGAACACTTAACTTTTTTTGTCACTTTTTTACCACAATAACTGCATATTTTATTCAGACCATTTAAAATAACGTCCGACTCGGCCATGTTCAACTAACTAACTAAGGTGAGTGTATATGAACCTATAACAGGCTGAAACCATTTTGGTGGCTCGCCTGGAGGGGGGTGCGAGCGGCGGAAACTTCGTGATGTTCGAGCCCAAGCTACATATAATGAGAAAATTGGACGAGGAATTGCACTAGGAAAAACTTTTTTGCGTGTTGATAAATCTGTGCCAGTAAGGGTAATGAAGAAAGGAACAACTTTGGGCCACTGCTCGCCAATTTCCTTTGTGGTCAGGAATGTACCCGGTACCATTAGCCAAGCCAACAATCTACCCGCAGAATTAGAAAAGCTAGTTGCCATATCATTGAGAGGCATAAAACCGGCACAGCAGCCCAGATTAAAAGATTTAGTGAGGAGATACCAAGACGTCTTTGACACCGGACAAGGAAGAGGGGGTAGAACAAAAGTGGTCCAGCACAGAATCGATACTGGAGATGCCCGACCAATCCGTCAATCAGACAGAAGACTCCCTCTTGCCAAGAAGGAAGAGGCAGACAAAATAGTCAGGGACATGGGGAAAGAAGGAGTGATTGTACCATATGATAGCCCCTGGTCATCTCGAGTTGTACTGGTGAAGAAGAAAGACGGATCAACACGATTCTGCGTAGATTACCGACAACTGAACAACGTGACAAAGAAAGACAGCTACCCACTACCTAGAATACCTTGGACACGCTCGCTGGCTCTACAAACTTCTCGACCTTAGACCTGAAGAGCGGATATTGGCAGGTAGAACTGGCTCCAAAAGATCGAGAGAAGACAGGTTTCACCATCGACCAGGGCTGTGGCAATTTACCGTTATGCCATTCGGTCTTTGTAACGCTCCAGCCACTTTTGAGAGATTAATGGAGACTGTGTTGAAGGGACTCTCCTGGAAGACTTGCTTGGTATACCTCGATGACATCTTCGTAGTCGGCAGATCATTCAAAGACCACGTGAAAAATCTGGAGGAGGTATTTCTGCGTCTGAGGAACTCCGGATTGAAACTGAGCCTCAAAAAATGTCACCTATTTCAGAAAGAAGTCCACTATCTTGGCCACATTGTCTCTGGGGAAGGAGTAGCAGTAGTTGACCAGAAAATTAAAGCTGTCAAAGACTGGCCCATTCCCAAAGATATCCATCAGCTTCAGAGTTTTCTTGGCCTATTTACCTACAACCGTCGGTACGTGCTAGGGTTTGCTAACATCGCCAAACTATTGACCAGGCTCACGGAAGGGCAGACAAAGTTCGAGTGGTCCGAAGAATGCCAAGATTCGTTCAGGAAGCTGAAGAGTGCATTAATCAATGCGCCAATACTAAGTTATCCTCTTCCGAACGGAAAATTCATTCTGAACACGGACGCCAGCAACGTGGGACTTGGAGCTGTCCAGTCTCAGATCCAGGATGGACAGGAAAAAGTCATCGGGTACTTCAGCAAGACCCTCAGTAAACCGGAGCGAAATTACTGTGTCACCTGACGGGAGCTGCTGGCTGTGGTCAAAGGAGTAGAGCACTTTTACAAATATGTGTATGGCAGGAGATTCCTGCTGAGACCTGACCACGCCGCCCTCAAGTGGCTTCTACAGTTCAAAAATCCTGAGGGTCAGGTGGCACGTTGGATTGAGATACTCCAAGAATTCGACTTCGACAGGACCAGCCATAGGAATGCAGATGCCTTATCGCGAAGGCCATGTCCAGATGACTGCTCACATTGCCGACGAGCAGAGGAGAAAGAACAACGGCGGTAGATGATAACTGGAATGACAGCAAGTTCCAGAAAGACCAAGAGAAAGATCCAGATCTTGGCTTAGTTATCGGCTGGAAGAGGAGTAACCGAAGACCGACATGGCAGGAAGTAGCAGGATACTCGCCAGCCATCAAGTCCTACTGGGCTCAATGGAACTCCCTTACTCTGGACAACGGAGTTCTGAAGCGTGTGTTGGAGTCCGAGGATGGTGGAGAAAAAAGACGTCAGACAGTTGTACCCAGAAGCAGAAGACCGGAAGTGCTTAGAGAAATTCATGATGGGGTCGCCGGAGGACATCTGGGAATAACGAAGACTCTCCAGAAAGTGAGGCAACGGTTTTACTGGGCTAATTGTCACGCAGACGTTCAAGACTGGTGCAGAAAGTGCGCTGTATGCGCCGCAAGTAATGGGCCTCGAACGCGACCTAAGGCCCCAATGCGTCAGTACAACATTGGTAGCCCATTTGAAAGAATCGCTCTCGATATTGCCGGACCGTTTCCAGAATCTGACCACGGGATCAAATACATCCTCGTGGCAATGGACTACTTCAGCAAGTGAGCTGAAGCCTATGCCCTGCCCAACCCGGAAGCCATAACCGTCGCCGACGTCCTGGTGAAGGAGTGGATTTGTCGATTTGGTGTCCCACTGGAACTGCATTCAGACCAAGGCAGAAATTTCGAGTTCAACTTGTTCCAAGAATTGTGTCGAATGCTGAACATCCAAAAGACGCGAACTACGGCTTTACATCCGCAGTCTGATGGAATGGTGGAGCGGATGAACAGGACGATGAACCGCTACTTATCCAAGGTAGTCTCTGACCACCAAAGAGAATGGGACCAGTATCTCCATTTGTTCCTGATGCCATATCGTTCTGCAGTACACGAGTCGACCGGCCAAACCCCTGCTAGTATTATTATGGGCCGAGAGCTGCGACTACCATGTGACCTGAAGTTTGGGACGCCACCAGGACAAGACACTGCGGGAGAGGACTGTCAGCAAACTTCGGCAGAGAATGGAAGACATCCACGAAAGAGTCCGTTTGAACATCCACAGTGCCAGCGACCGAATGAAAGAGACCTATGACATCAAGGCCGATGCCGGAGGATTTAAGGTTGGTGACCTGGTTTGGCTGTACAACCCCAAACGTCGTCGTGGCCTGTCACCAAAATTGCGGAACTGATGGGAAGGCCCTTATAAGATCTTGAAGAGGATAAATGACGTGGTCTACCGAATTAAAAAACCACCTAGAGGAAAACCCAGAGTCGTCCATTTCAATAGGTTGGCCCCTTACGCTGGAAACCAAGTCCGCACCCTCAGACTACCGGAGGATGCGATGACGTTCCAGAAATTCATGTCCTTCTACTCAAATGGACAGAGAGTTCAACATGGGGTGACTCAAGAGGATCCACGAGACCTTTTAAAGGTGCATGCCGATTACGCGCTCCAAGAAGTACGGTCGTCTCTACGAATTACGGCAACAAAACCCGGAAGTTGAAGGGGTGCTACAGTTGCGAAAAGGCCAGAGAAGCATCTTCTATCTAGTCACCAAGAAGCAATCTCGAGACAAACCGTCCTGTGAAGACGTGTGGAACAGCCTTGAGAAATTAAGGGACATGATGGAGCAGAATCTCGTGGACCTGGCAATCCTAAAATTGTCCTGCGGGCTCGACGGACTGGACTGGAGAGTCATAAGGAGCATGCTGGAGACGATATTCCAATCCATCGGCATCAGAATTTTGGTATGCTGTAATCATCGTCCACAACCAAACCTGAAGACGGTAGAGTGCTACTTCCATCGAACGTCCAGGTGCAGAAATGGATAATCTTGCAGATATCTACCCACTCCAAAAATGACATTTCCAGACGAAACGTCTTTAAGAAGGGGGCAATGTAACGATTTCGAGACCGGCCTTGAGACCGGCCCTGATCATCCAATTAATAATGCACACTCGAAATGTAAACAAGCTCTCCGCTGACAAACACGTAGAAGAGGCGCGAACGTTCCAGGAAGGAGAAGCTTCGAGAGAGAGCCATCTAGATAAATCGTTCTATTCAACTGAACAATCGAGACCTGTAAATGCGAGTTTATAACCGCTGGATGACAGAGGGCAGTCGTAGTCAGAGACAGTCACAGAGAGTTGCAGAATTAGTTCCAAAGCCCGCAGACAGACAGCGACAGTGTAAAATAAATAAAATAGTGATTTGTGATATAAATTATTGTTTAAGACGTGTGTAAATAAATTATTAAAATTAGTTTAGTGCAGTTTTACTACATTATTATTAAACATCTGCTACATACTCATGTTTTGCGTGAAATATTATTGTGGTCTGTGGGAATTTCATATATCTCTGTGCAAGATAATTCACTATAATAAAACGAACAAAGTTCGAGTGTATATATAGGAGAGTTCAATTCTATGAAAAATATTTCGTAAAACCGAAAAATGCCTATCTCTCCACATAATTCCACACAGTGGAAATTAGGGCAAATATCTGAAAGAAAACAACTACTTCCCCTTACGGATATTTAATTATATCTTTCTTCTATTTGTGCAACGTTCCTCACGGACACATAATTGCAAGTGCTACTTTTTGTTATAAAACCATATCAACAACCTCCATGAACACAGAGTGCCGTCCTTAGGGTGGAGCGAGTGGAGCGGACGCTCCAGGCCTCGCGCTGAGGAAGGCCTCGCGCTGAGAAGGCCCCGCGCTAGAAAATAAGTAAAAAAGATTGGGTTGCATAATAATAATATTAAATAATAATCGTTCATATATACGTACCCAAAATATTTGTCTGAGTACCAGCGCAATATGTTGAATTTTTGATTAATTACAAATCCTAGAAACGAGATTGTTGCGACCAAAACAATGCAAAACATCGTTTGATAGGGGCGGAAACAATGCAAAACATCGTTTGATAGGGGCGGCGGGGTGAGGCTATTTACTTGAATTTTACTCTCAGCTGGTCTACTGTGCCACCAAATCAAACTGAAACCAGACGTGATTTTACGAAATATACTGTTAACGCAAGTACAAACAGTAGTTCATCATCAAAAAATCCGAAAATATAAGCGGCCCCAGCTCACCGTTACTAAATATACTTGACACCAGCACATATTTACACATCCTCCCTTTTTGAATAATAAGGACGCTACAAAAACTCATTGATTTCGGCACCTACTATATTTCGACACCAGAGTGTTGGAATCAATTACTATAAAGGCAGCTGTATGCAAACTGAGTTGAAAGTGCATAAATTATTAGTCAATCTAACCTGACGTGACTAACCTAACGTAGGCAGAATAACCATACCTATACATGAACTATTTTGGGGCTGGGCATTTTGCGGAATTTAAAGCAAAATGACGCAAGTGCTGAAATCAGTGAGCTTTTGTAGAGTAATTTAGTAACGGCGTGCTATAGGGCCGCGTCTATATTCAGATTTTATGATGACGTGCGACTCGGAGTTTTTTCTGGCGTTAAGTATATTTCGTAAAATCGCAGACCGGACACCGTAAGTGAGATCAAGTGAGACAGAACTACTTGAGACAGAATGTCGCTCAGCCGACCCCTCTTTCCACACTTCATGACAGCAAAAAATAAAATCTCAACCCGAAACATCAAAGGCACCGACTGAAAGTGAATTTACTGGTTACTTGTCTACGGTGTCAGTGGTAAGGCAACGTTCTTATCAGTTGCATTAGTTGCTTCGCACGCGTAATAATTGTGACGTATGTGGTTGATTATTTAACGTCTGTGGTAGGTAGTAGGGTCGTCTTGTGGAATAGTGTGGAATTTTCTATTGAATATGTTTTAGTGTATGACACAGATATAAACCATGTCTAGAGAGACAAATGTGGGAAATTTGAAAGTAGTTAGGACAAACTAGTGTGAACGGGATTTTATAAAAACTGTTTTCATACAATTAAAACGAATTCGTTCATGCTTACTTAATTTTAAAAAATAATTGTTCAATATTAAATATAATCAACCAACTATGGAAAATTGCATTTATTATTTGTTCATTTTGGATTTACAGAAACTAGCTGCTTTTATTAATTTATATTTAACTCATATTTTGCAAGGCTTCTATTTACAGATGTGAACATTTATACCTACCTTTGTACATAACTTGTCAAAAAGTGAATAAACAAGATATGAATATTTACAAAACGACAGAATGACAAGATGCAATGAATATTGACCATGAATTTTTTTTATTTGATCAGTAATTTTGTTATGAAATTTCGTGGACAATATTTATGATTTCCACTTAAGAATACTAATCAAAGAAATATGTGCAAATAATATTAATATTTTGTAATAATATGTGCTTATTTATGATTGACTATTCTTTACAAAAGCAACAAAAAATTTGATTTCTTATACGAATTTATTTATTTCCTGTCAAATGTAAATTATTATAATTTTTTTAATTGATTGAAAAATCAATATATTTTATACATCGAAAATAAAAATAGATTCAATCCTGGCAAATGAACAAAAAATAACGTAAATAATTGACAAATAATTGATGTGTTTTGATATGAAATGACTTCATCAGAATTGCTCAAAACACCTACTGGCGCGAGAATTTTGTACAAACTTTTCCAGACCCCCCTTTATGGCGGGAGGTATTTCAAACACCCCAGAGCCCCTGGCAGGTCAGCGCAGCGGCATAAACACTTCCTAAAAAAAGGCCTCGCAAAAATGTTTCGCTCCAGGTCTCGCATTCGCTAATTACGGCTCTGCATGAACAGATCTGTAAAGTATACAAATGACACACAAACCTAACCTATAGTTATAATACAAAGTTATAGTCACTTCTTAAAGGATTGTTATCGACTGTTTTACAGTCACTGGAACATTATTTGCTCCTTGAAACAAGTATATCACATATACCATTTCGTATCCGAAATGTCTTTCTGGGGTGCTCTCTAATCTGTCACCGAGGTGGATCCTGTGAGCAATTGCAGTATTCTTCTCGGAGGACGATGACGAACATCGAGACCTCGCGATAACCTGGACTGCACTGATGAGGAACATACATTCCGAAACCGGTCTGTAGTTGGCTCTCCGTTTGAATCAGGCGAATTCCTGCTGTTTATTTCAGAGAGCTCTTGCAAAACAGCAGGACTTCTCCCGATTCAAATGGTGAACCAACTACAGACCGGTTTCGGAATATCGTCCCTCATCAGTGCAGTCAAGGTTATCACGGTTGTATACACGCGAGGTCTCGATGTTCGTCATCGTCCTTCGCGAGGAATACTGCAATTGCTCAGAGGATCCACCTCGGTGACAGATCAGAGAGCACCCCAGAAAGACATTTCGTATACGAAATGGTATATGTGATATACTTGGTTCAATAGTTTTGTATAGTTCATTATGTGCATATAATTTTGCACAACTACATTTTCAGATACTGATATATGTCCGCACCAGTATATCTTTATGAAAGACATTTTATCGAATATAATTTTTATCATAATTCTGCGAAACAAGTGCAATAGCACTTATCGCTCGCTAACTTCATTCATTTTATTGATTAGTGATATTTTAAGTATTTGAGTATTGTATTTTATCGATGAATAAAGGTTATTATTATTATTATTATTATTTATATTCAAAAACGATCTGTCTATTATTTTCAGTATAAGGATATAATCCAAAATTTTCGTCAATAAACAAAACACGTTTTTGTCCTCTAAAATAGATGAAACTATGACATCTTATCAGAACATAACTTATTGGATTTGGAATAGGTAGTGCTATAAAAATTAATCCTGAAAAAAGATTTTATTGACCAATATGACCCGTTATACACCCTAATGTAACATCATTAATGAGATTATAATTAAACGTATTAACGAGTTCTGATAAATACATATTCATCCTGAATTTGTCTTGTTTCGACTAACAAAACGATTTTTTTCCTTGTCAATCCTACTGAACTACGTTTTTACGAACTTTGGCCGCATATCTCAGAAACGACATATATACAAAATCATTTAGAAATTCTGCCCGCCAAAAGAGCACTGCAAAAAATAAGGGATTCACATAAGCGGTAGGATCAGTGGGTCTGTTAGCGTCGGTGGATAATATTATACGTATAATAATGATTCATGGGTTTGGAAAGTCGGTTCAGCAGCCTTGGCTTGTCAACGGATATTGAATATATGGCAGTTTTTATATATTATATTTTTCTACCCCTCAATGGGTGCTCTGTTTATTTATGATAATTTTGAAATATTTGTTCATTTTACACTCCTCAAGCTTTATTATTTCTAGTGGGTCCGTGGTTGTCTATTCGATATACTGGGTCTGGCATCGACGGTTGAATCTATACAGGGCAATTCAAATTCGACCCCCACCATTGGGATCTCCTAAACTACAGGAGATACGTCGAAGCTTAAATTGGGGAAAAGTTGCGTATTCTGGTGCTTAGCAAAATACTGTTTTGAAACTTGTAAAATTCCGAGAATTTCCCGAAATATCGGGAAAAAGCTGAAAATCGGAATTTTCGTTTTTATTTTTTCTATCGTTATTTGACAACATAGCTCAAAACCAAAAGTACATTTTCATTTATACTTTTTTTCAGCTACACGTTTTCATATTCAGATTTACTATCCGACGTTTCGTCTTCTGGCATTCATCGTCAACTTTTTTTTCTGTTATGGGCGCCATATTGTTTTTTATACAGAAAAATAGTGATTCTCATTCTGATTTCATTGATGTATAATTTGTTATAATTTGCACTTCTAAAACCACAGATATTAAAAAAAACGACTTTATCTGAGATGGTCATGACTCCATCGAAAAATTTTGTTTAATAAACACTAGTTGTCAGAACTCATTAAACATCATAAGTTTGCACAAATACTTCAGTCGAAATGTCCTCATTCTCAAATGAAGAAAATCGAGATATGTTGAAACTTTATTATAAATTTGATAGGAATAGTACGAAGACAGCACAAATTTATTTTGAATTATATCCGGAAAGACAGCCGGATAGAACATTATTCGAAATTTTCGACAAACACTTGGCTGACTACGGTGCGTTTCAAAAACCAAGAATGAAATATAGAAGCAGAATGGAACAAAATATTAGACGTAACTTATTAGCCGAGGTAAAATAATTGTTCATTTCATATTCGAAGAAGTATAATTATTTTTGGTACTTTTTTAGATAAATGCAGATCCTTCCAAATCAACACATCAAGTCTCGGCAGAAATGGATGTGCCACAGACGAGCATTTGGAGGAAATTCAAAAAAGTGGTTTGAAATGTTATAAGATACATATTTCACAAAAATTACATCTAGGTGAACCTGAGAGAAGGATGGAATTTTGTAGCTGGCTCTCGAATAGGGAAGACCCTACAAACTTCTTGAAAATCATTATTTGGACCGACGAAAGTACTTTTTCGAACTGTGGTGTTTTTGATAGAAATAATGAGCACTTTTGGAGTGAAAATAATCCACGACACTTCAGAGAAGTTAGACCACAAGTTCGGTTTCGTTTGAATGTGTGGGCTGGAATTTATGACGACCGAATACTTTCGAATTCGAAGAATATATGGATACGATTTCCCTTGTTAATTGCTGCTGGTAACAGCATGACGGGGCTCCTCCACAAAATAAAAGAGCAGTTTGCGAATATTCACACCAAAGATTTCCTAATAGGTGGTTAGGAAATTCTGGACCAGTGAGGTGGCCGGCAAGGTCACCTGACCTTACAGTTTTGGATACTTTCTTGTGGGGCACTTTAAAGAACAGAATCTATGGAGAGCCAGAATATGACACAGTAGATGAACTTAGAGACAATATCATCTCGCAATTCAGGTCTATCAGAAGGAGGGATATTGTTAGGGATGTTCTTAATTTGAGACGACGAGCTCGGTTATGTATTCAATAGGAAGGCCATTATTTCGAACACATGTTGTAATACTTTTTGTGAATTTTTTACAAGCTCATGATTTCATTCTTGTTTTTTGAAACGCACCGTACTCAGCCAAGTGTTTGCCCAAAATTCCGAATAATGTTCTATCCGGCTGTTGTCTTTCCGGATATAATTCAAAATAAATTTGTGTTGTTTTCGTACTATTCCTATGAAATTTATGATAAAGTTTCAACATATCTCGTTTTTCTTCATTTGAGAAAGAGGACATTTCGACTGAAGTATTTGTGCAAACTTATGATGTTTAATGAGTTCTGACACTAGTGTTTATTAAACAAAATTTTTCGATGGAGTCATGACCATCTCAGATGAAGTTGTTTTTTTTTAATATCTGTGGTTTCAGAAGTGCAAATCATAACAAATTATACATCAATGAAATCAGAATGAGAATCACTATTTTTCTGTATAAAAAACAATATGGCGGCCATAACAGAAAAAAAAGTTGATGATGAATGCCAGAAGACGAAACGTCGGATAGTAAATCTGAACATAAAAACGTGTAGCTGAAAAAAAGTATCAATGAAATGTACTTTTGGTTTTGAGCTATGTTGTTAAATAATCAAAGAAAAAAATAAAAACGAAAATTATAATATATATATATATATATATATATATATATATATATATATATATATATATATATATATATATATATATATATATATATATATATATATATTATAATTTTCGTTTTTATTTTTTTCTTTGATTATTTAACAACATAGCTCAAAACCAAAAGTACATTTCATTGATACTTTTTTTCAGCTACACGTTTTTATGTTCAGATTTACTATCCGACGTTTCGTCTTCTGGCATTCATCATCAACTTTTTTTTCTGTTATGGCCGCCATATTGTTTTTTATACAGAAAAATAGTGATTCTCATTCATATATATATATATATATATATATATATATATATATATATATATATATTATATATATATATTTGAGAAAACCAGAACCATCGCCCCAGTACGTTCCAGAACCTCCAGATTCATCAGAGAAGCCATCGAAATCGAAAAACGTCCTGATTGCCTGAATATTAAAGATGATAGCCGTAAATTGAACCCCATCTGGAAACCGCTTCTTCCGACCGTAATCACCAAACCACAACAATCAATTATCCCAATCCAAAACAATCATCATCAGGCAGACACAGGTAGGAGGAACGAGAAAACACGCAAGACACGCCCACTTTCAGGTACCATTAAATACCGCAGTCATGAAAACTAAAATATATATAGCCATTTTCAAGAAAAAGAATAAAGGATAAATTGATCGAAAAGGGGGTGAGGGTAGATTCTACACCGAGGTCTCAATCTGCCTATTCCTCAGGTCTCGCCACTTGTTCTCTCTAAGGTCTCAAGCTGCCTACTCCGTCGAGAGAACTTTTAGTTTTCATATATACAAGTAAATAAGCTACAAGAGTTCTAGGACAAAATTCTATGTATTTTCTTATGCAGGTTCGTTTTGCCATTTTTTGCTCTTTTTGGAGTGGGGGGAAAATCAGAGCGTCGCTGCTTCGCGTTCATCGTGTGACGTAATCGAGTAGATCCCTTATATTGATAACATTTTGCCAATAGAGCGCGGCGCACACATATTTTGAATTGAATTTAAAAAGAAAAAAGATTTCAGCAGCAGAGGTTTGAACCATCGTCCTTTTGGTTCGTAGCGAGTGACGCTAGCCTTGTCTCCACGGAGACTTCGTACAAGTTGATGTACAAATGTGGGATATATATTTCTCCAGCTACCAGATAATTATAATGTTTGGAATAAATGTGAAAAAATGGTGGTTGCTCGTTAGATTTAGTATACCAGGAGTCTCAAAACATATCACTTAAGAGGAAAAAAAACATGGCGGCTGCTCGTTAGATTTAGTATACCAGGTGTATCAAAACATATCATTTAAGAGAAAAAAAAAAACATGGTGGGTGCTTGTCTTATTTAGTATACAGGGTGTCTCGAAACATCATTTAAGAGAATAAAAAACATGGCGGCTGCTCGTTAGATTTAGTATACCAGGTGTACCAACATATTATTTAAGAGAAAAAAACATGGTGGGTGCTTGTCTTATTTAGTATACAGGGTGTCTCGAAACGTATCATTTAAGAGAGAAAAACATGGCGGATGCTCGTTTGATTTAATATACCAGGTGTACCAACATATTATTCAAGAGAAAATAACATGATGGGTGCTTGTCTTATTTGGTATACAGGGTGTCTCAAAACGTATAATTTAAGAGAAAAAATGGCGGCTGCTCGTTAGATTTAGTATACCAGGTGTATCAAAACATATCATTGAGGAGAAAAAAAAAACATGGTGGGTGCTTGTCTTATTTAGTATACAGGGTGTCTCGAAACATATCATTTAAGAGAATAAAAAACATGGCGGCTGCTCGTTAGATTTAGTATACCAGGTGTACCAACATATTATTTAAGAGAAAAAAACATGGTGGGTGCTTGTCTTATTTAGTATACAGGGTGTCTCGAAACGTATCATTCAAGAGAGAAAAACATGGCGGATGCTGGTTTGATTTAATATACCAGGTGTACCAACATATTATTCAAGAGAAAATAGCATGGTGGGTGCTTGTCTTATTTGGTATACAGGGTGTCTCAAAACGTATAATTTAAGAGAAAAAATGGCGGCTGCTCGTTAGATTTAGTATACAGGGTGTCTCAAAACGCTAAGTTTCTGAAAAATCATATCATTTGAGAGAAAAAGAGACATGGCTGCTTAGGGCAGAGAAAAAGGTATAATTGGGGACATGGGGATTTAAAATACGAATCATCGAAAAATAAGCACTTCCGGTTTGAAAAAATTGCGGTAGAAGAAAAGTAATAGTGAATTCGGATTATCCACATCGAGGAGAGTTCAAATATGCAATTAAATGGTCACTTCCGGTTTTCACTTCCGGTTGTCAGATTTCGATGATTTTGGCATCAATGGATTCGTTTCGATGTCAAGGAACATTTTTAAGCATTATCCAATGCCAAAAGGGCATAGGAGGCTATCTTCGTTATTAATAAATATACAGAAACGTGCGGCTACTCTTATAAGACAACTTTTATGGGGGATCAAGAAAATAATAGAATTTCTTTCCGTCAACTACCATAAGTGCCATAAACCTCACATTTTAATGCGTTATGTACTCATCGCTCAAATGTTAGAAGTCGGTTCGTTAACGTTTGACATTTTTTGTATAGAACGTCGCTCAATATATTGGCGGCGCCTCACACTCGATATCTGTCAGTTGTCATTGGTAATATCGTTGAAGAAAAAAAAATATGTGACAAATAAACATGGTTGTACAGGTACATAAAAACATCGCTGCTACATGTATGTGTCAGATGGAAAATGGGTCATTGGGAGTAGCAAAGTATTCAGCAATAGTATATACAGGGCGTATCACACGTTATTTAAGAGAAAAAACATGGCTGATGCAAGTGTCAAATGTCATGTGGAAAATGGGACGCAGAAAATACGTATCATTGGGGATATGGGGACCCAATAGAAAAAATATGGTGATATTTCATACTGAGTGTTCCAAAATTTTCTTAGACCTACACAGAGTGTTCAAAAACTATTCAAGATAGGAAAAAAAAACGCTCATAGGAAGTTTCAATCCTAATCAAGAAGGTATACAGAGCATCTCATTTATAAAAAAAATATGATGTTTTAACAGGAGTTTAGCGTTTCACCGTGCGATCCCAATCGGAAATGTATTACATGTCATCGAGACCGAATACGTCAGCGCTCTCTATCATCAGGAAGGTGCCCAATCATTAAAAATTGAGATAGAGCATTGATAAGGGTCCAAATTTAGTTACTATCGGTCGTACGATTTCAATAATTTCGACACCAATGGGTTTGTTTCGATGCCAAGAAACATTGTTAAGCATTTTCCAATGCCAAATGGGCATAGGACGCTAACTTCGTTATCAGTAAAGGTATAGAAACATGCGGGTACTTTAATAAGACAACTTTTATGGGAGATCAAGTTTGATCAAAGCAGAACGAACTAACCATATAAATCGTCTATTTTAGTCGCATTTTTGCATGTTTTACCGTTTAAAATTTTAGCTGTTTTTCGAACGCAAGAAACGGTTATTGTGGTCGCATTTTGGCATGTTTTAGCGTTGTTGAGGAACTCTTATGGTGGTCGGACTTTGCCGAAATCTCAGGGTTGGGTTTACTGGATTGAAACTCAGATTCCTTTGCCAGATGGTTTTTAATAGTATGGGTTTTGGAATGCCGTATTTGCAGCGACAGTGTGCGACACAACTAAAATAAAATTACCTAGTCAAAACTGGTGAAGTGAAAACTAATTTCGTACCCCTATAGAAAACCCCCCTTTATACTATTAACATACAAGAGGCACCAGGCTATTATTACCTAATACCTAAATAAGATTTGGAAAATGGCCTGAAGGGCGTAAATTTTAAATAGGTTGAAAAAATAAGACAGTAATATGAAAGTCTATGCTTACCTAAAATAAAATGCGGGTGCAAGTGAAATGGTGACTTCCTTTTGGAAACCCCAAGCAAATATTTCAATCGTGCGTCCTGTTTAAGAAAGTCAAACGAAATGGCTACGGTTCAGATATTCTATTCCGTTCCAGAATGTGATTTTTTGCAGTCAGGTTTTTCTGTTGGAAGCTCAAGTACCAGAAAAAAACAATTTTATCTTACATGATAGAATGGGTTGCGCCATCTATCCGGGAATAGCGTAACTGTCTCAATACCGACCTAGTTTTCTTCTCCCCGGACTGCATCGGGCACGATCATACCGTTGATCTAGTAGACCCAAACTTCTCTAGATGGCGGAACGATATCAGATACATGTCATTTCATTTAATAATCCCCAAAATGGCAGACTGGCAGACAAACTACAAACTGTTCAGATTCCAGCATTTATTAATACTAATTCTTAATAACTGAATCTGTTTCGCTACATCCGACCCCCTTCCTAAAGGCGAGTGGCAAAGGAAAATAAAAAATAAAAAACCAGGAAGACGCTCAAAGTGCCCCAAAGCGCGTTCCTACTATGTGCCCACGAGTCAGGCGCGGCAGGTGGTAGCCCGGCAGTGATGCAAAGGGAAAACCTAGGAGGTATCAGGGAGGTAAGTGGTATAACTTTAAGTGGCTTGCATGAAAAACCCCCCTTTCTTCTTTTCGATCAGTGAACTGTAAAACGTAGGTGTGGTCACGAATTATCTTTTTTACACGATAGGGCCCCTCAAATAACAATAGCATTTTCTTTGTCTCAGCACGTATAGCCGAAGATACGTTATTTGCTTTCAATAATACGAGTGTGCCTACGGCGTAAGTGGTGTATGGACGTCCGGGATGAGATACCGCCCTACGCTCTGCTCTAGACTTCAGGGTAGCTTCAGCCAAGATCAGCTTGGATGGATGGCAACATTTCTCTCCTGAAGATGGTTGTAGCCACCCAGGTAATAACCTAGGACGTGAGACTCCGAGTTGGAGCTCGACTGGGGCAAAACCTGTCGACTCATGGACCACGGAGTTTAAGAAATTTTCAAAAAGCTTAATGTCAATAGCCCATTTTTTATGGTTTTCATGGCAATAAGTTCGCAAAATACGACCTATCTCCCTCATGCATCGCTCAGCGGGGTTAGCACAAGGATGACGAACCGAAACGTAAGTGAGCTGAACACATATTTCCTCCAATTTCTCCTTCCACGCCCTTGAGGTGAATTGAGTGGCATTATCTGATAAAATACGCTTCGGGACTCCGTATGCAGGAATGTAATCCCTAACTAACCGATTTAACATAGCGGTAGTAGTTGCCTTTTTGATAGGATACAACTTAATATATTTGGTGAAAACATTTAATACCACAAAAATGTAAGAAGCCCCTCCACGGGACTTTATTAGTGGACCCAAAACATCGATAGCAGTCAGATCGTCTTTCGAACACGGTAAAATTTGCCTTTGGGGTGGGTTTGGAAGTTTAGCTATTTTTGCCCTTTGGCAGATATCACAGCTCTTAATTAATTTCTTTATCGTTCTATGCATGTTGGAAAAGTAAACCTCATCGCGTAATGCCAGGTTGGTCTTATAGACCCCAAAATGACCATAGGTCTCATGAAAAACCATAATTATCTCACGAATCATGTCTTCTGGAATACAGAGCTCCAAAGTGATGTCATCTGGGCCCCTCTTCTACAAAACATTTTTAACCTGCACAAAGTGACCAACCAAATCGGAGGCTTGCCCTAACAGCTCAATAATTTCAGCTAGTTTTTTATCAGCCAATTGATGTTTTCCGATATTTTTTAGCTTTTCTTGGAACTTAGGTGGCAGCTTCAGCAATGAAGCCAAGTGGAACTGCCTGTCAGCAGGTGTTGGGAGGCGAACACATGCGTAACGGGATAAGGCATCCGCTATAAGATTTTCCTTTCCGGGGACATGGACAATGCGGAACGTAAATTCCTGCAAAGCTAATGCCCAGCGGGAAATTCGAGGTGACAGGAGCCGGCAAGAATTTAGGTAAGTCAGTGTCCTACTATCGGTATGCCAATAAGTAAACCCTCCAACGTTGAATGCACCAGAGTGCTGCTAACACCTCTTTTTCGTTTGCATGGTAGCGGCGCTCTCGATCCAACAGGAGGCGACTAGCCCATGCGACAACTCGGCGTTGCCCATCGACCTCCTGATACAACTGGCCAGCAATTCCCACTTCACTTGCATCAGTGGCCAAGTGCCATGGGAGTGACAAGTCGGGGTGGTACAAAAGAGTAGCAGCTTTTAATTTCTCCTTCATACCCTGAAATGCGCTTTTCTGCGCGGCACCAAAACGAAAAACGTTTTTTTTTCTGAGCAGCTGGGTAAGTGGTTCAGAAACTTCTGCAAACTGAGGTAGGAAACTCCTATCATAATTACACATCCCCAGGAACTTTTGCACTTCTTTGATGTTTCGGGGTTCTTTGTAATCTACAATAGCCTGTACTCACTCCTGATCAGGTTTTACACCCTCTGGGCTGACAGTATATCCTAGAAACTTTATTTCTGATTGAAAAAAATTACATTTTTCAGCCTTTACAGTGAGCCCTGACTCCTGAAGTCGTCTAAACACTGCCTCTAGGTGCACCAAATGCTGCTCGGAAGTCTCACTCATTTCCAGTAAGTCATCAATGAAGGTGACCATAAAACTACTGAACTCATCGCCAAAAATTTTGTCCATGGCTCGTGTGAAACTGCTAACGGCTGAAGCGAGGCCAAACGGAAGGGAACACCACTGGTAGGTTTTAGTACCAACCATGAATCCACAAAACTTTCGGTCCTCCTTACGTAGTGGAATTTGCCAATAACTATTTGACAAATCAATTTTTGACATATATTTCTTCCCTCCTAAGGTT
This sequence comes from Chrysolina americana, assembly GCA_958502065.1. Lineage (NCBI taxonomy): Eukaryota > Metazoa > Arthropoda > Insecta > Coleoptera > Chrysomelidae > Chrysolina > Chrysolina americana. The sequence goes on from OY293411.1 coordinate 61,332,854, forward strand.
TTGATGATGTCCTCTATGCGCAGGGGTAGTTCCCAGTCGGGTAGCAGCACGGAATTTAGGTGACGTGCATCCAGGCAAATTCGGATACCACCATCTTTTTTGACCGTAGTCATCAGGGGTGACACATAAGAAGTAGACGACCTCTCAATGACTCCCCTCTGCTCCATTTGAGTTATAGCGCTGTGTACAATATCCCGGTGAGCTACTGGGATGGGATAGGGCCTAATAAAAAACGCACTTTCGTCTTTCAATTTTATCGAATGCTCATAAAGGTGCGTTCTTCCCGGAATATTTGAAAAAACCGATTTGAACTTCAAAATTAAATTTTTAAACTTTTTTGTTTCAGCTACGCTCAAAACATCAGACGATACCAGAGACTCCAGATCAACTGGGTCGAACACTTTTAAAACATCATGGACTGGTGAGTATTTGTTTGCTGAATTATTCACCAGGACAGAAATGTTCAAAGGAAACCCCTCATTCCAAATGTGACTATTTCTAAGTTCTTGTACAAGAAACTTTTCATTTTCTTTTTTCAAGGTGATACTCTCCTTTTCTAAATCAATAGAAACAGAATAAAGCCTCAAAAAATCCACCCCTAAAATTATTGGGAATATTAAACCAGGTATCAAAAGAAACTCACGGGTAAATATTCTATTTTCAATTTCGAAGGATATTAATGCTTGTGCTGACACTTTTTTGTGTTTGCTTTTAAAAGCTCCTACTACAGAGATGCCTGTGCATGGAAAACATGGAATGTCCTTCTTGAAATCATCAAGTTGTGTCCAAACAACTTCTGAAATTGCAGATACTGTACTGCCTGTATCGATTAGGGCAGCAAAGCAAAGGCCATGCATTTTTGTTGCAATAATAGGTGATCGAATTTCTGGAAGGGTATGATCAAAATCACACTCCACCAGCAACTCTTCCACAGGATTATTTTTAATTGGTATGTCTGTGGCTCTATACAAAACTGCCCCCACTTCTGAGCCTAGATCTGGGAGCTTTGTTCGTTTTCCGAATCCTGCCAACCTTCATTTGCATCTTCAGTAGTCGATAGGAACGAAACGTTTTTTGTGTTTTTATTAAAGTGTCTCGTACCATTATTTCTCGAAAAGTTTGTTTGATGATCTGTATCACCAAAACGTTGATTTTGGAATGGTTTATTTTCCTGAATAAAATGGTTGTTGCTGTTAAAATAGTGGTCCGCCTGCCTGAGGCGCTCGACAGCTTCCAACAGCCTATAAGAGCCCACTAGAGTAGCTGAAATGTTAGGGGGGAAATGGCGAGCTACCGTACTTATTAGTTGCTCATGAGAATATGGTGGGTAAAGATGTTTGGCTTGGGCCACACATCTATTGAAGTAGTTTACAAAGGAACCATCCCCCTCACGATACCTCCCTGTTTCCAGTTTCAGTTTTATTTTTTGCTGCCTAGTAGGGCCCCAAAATTGCTCAAGAAAAGCTTTCTTAAAATTTCCGTAAAATTGTTCATAAAAGCTTCAGCCCACGATTTCGCTGATTTCTCAAACAGTTTGTGAGTAAAGAGAAAAAAGTGGTTCATATTAATGTTGTTAATATATATGTAGCATTCCAAAAAGTTCAAAAAATCAACCGGGTGTAATGATCCATCGTCCCCAAAAGTTGGTAACATTTGGATATTTTTCAAATCGGGGGTATTTCCAAAACCAAAAGAATTTTGCACCACGTTACTTTCACCCGTACTACCATTTAAATTGTTTGACCCAGTGTTTGTAACATTTTTATTTCTAACCTCCTGCCATGTTGGGATATGAATATTTTGGTTTACTACTTCATTTAAGAAACCTGCTTGAGTTTGCATAGAGTTCAGGTTGTTAGAAATAACATTGCTACCACATGACATTATTTTCATACTTTTAGCAAGTTCTATATCAATTATTCTACAAATCTCATTTCGCAACTCCATTCTGTTTTCAGGATTTTGATTCATTTCTGGAAAGTTTTGTGTGAAAGTATGATTTCGTTTAAGTTGCGAAAATAGATTTTGAGAGTTTTGATTTATATGAGACAAATTCTCACTGAGTCGACCTATGGTCGTACTTGATGTAGATGAACTTTTTTCAGGAAAAATCGACATTTGGGCAGCGCCTTCGTTTGCAGAAGTTGCAGATGGCAGTCGTCCTGGCAGTTCGAATGATGTTAGATGCAAATTTGGAAAAGGTGAGCCTCTATTTCCTTCTGCATTTGGCGTGAAATGTATGGTTTGAGAGTTTTTACCTTGTTCATTTTGTTGTTGCAGGTTTGCTGAAGGTCTCCTCGGTATGGCTCTCCCGGTTTCCAACGATGTCTGATTTGGGTCTTCTGCGCTCTGCGGAAGGTGAGCTCTGTTTCGGAGTGAATATGGCGGTGTCTTCTCTAGAACCATCCTGGCTGGGAACCGAAAAAACAACCAGCCTCGCAGTTGGGTGACAAGATGTTGGTGGTCGGACTTTGCCGAAATCTCAGGGTTGGGTTTACTGGATTGAAACTCAGATTCCTTTGCCAGATGGTTTTTAATAGTATGGGTTTTGGAATGCCGTATTTGTAGCGACAGTGTGCGACACAACTAAAATAAAATTACCTAGTCAAAACTGGTGAAGTGAAAGCTAATTTCGTACCCCTATAGAAAACCCCCCTTTATACTATTAACATACAAGAGGCACCAGGCTATTATTACCTAATACCTACATAAGATTTGGAAAATGGCCTGAAGGGCGTAAATTTTAAATAGGTTGAAAAAATAAGACAGTAATATGAAAGTCTATGCTTACCTAAAATAAAATGCGGGTGCAAGTGAAATGGTGACTTCCCTTTGGAAACCCCAAGCAAATATTTCAATCGTGCGTCCTGTTCAAGAAAGTCAAACGAAATGGCTACGGTTCAGATATTCTATTCCGTTCAAGAATGTGATTTTTTGCAGTCAGGTTTTTCTGTTGGAAGCTCAAGTACCAGAAAAAAACATTTTTATCTTACATGATAGAATGGGTTGCGCCATCTACCCGGGAATAGCGTAACTGTCTCAATACCGACCTAGTTTTCTTCTCCCCGGACTGCATCGGGCACGATCATACCGTTGATCTAGTAGACCCAAACTTCTCTAGATGGCGGAACGATATCAGATACATGTCATTTCATTTAATAATCCCCAAAATGGCAGACTGGCAGACAAACTACAAACTGTTTAGATTCCAGCATTTATTAATACTAATTCTTAATAACTGAATCTGTTTCGCTACAGCGTTTCTAATTTCAGTTGTTTTTTCGAACGCAAAAACGTGTATTTTGAGCAATTTAGAAATGCCAAATCTCCATAGGAAACATAGAGTTTTTCGGTTTAATTTAAGGCTGTTTTTTTTAGAACGCGAAAAACGTTTCTTGTGGTTGCATTTTTGCGTGTTTAAGCGTTTCAATTTTCAGTTGTTTTTCGGAACGCGAAAAACGTCTATTTTGATTACATTTTTGAAGAGAATCGCCGCTGCAGTACGTTTCGTTTCGTGTCAGTTTGACTCTGCTTCTTTTTTTGGTATTCATTATCAGATGGGTGGGGGGGGAGAGGGTTAGGTAACTTTATTTTTGGAAAGTGTGTTATTGCCATTGAACAGTTGAAATAATCAGTATTAAAATGTCATCTGAAGAATACAGACAGAAGGTTGAAGATTTTTCTAGACGTGTCCAAGAGTTAAAGGAAGATATTCAATTTTATGAAGAAAAGGAGAATGGGGTGAAACAGTTTACTGATTTGGGTATTCAAGACAAAGTGTTCAATCGAAAATTACCGCAAACGAGATATACTTTAAGAAAAATCCAGCCTGAAGCATCGTAGAATATGTCCCTCGACTGAAAATGAATTTTATTCTTCTGACTGCAATATTGAATAATGTTTTATACGTCAATGTGCCGAAAAGAGTGAAATTCATGGCAATATGCGTGGAGGCAGATGATTTCGATCCTCATTGTAATAGGTCACAATGGAAAACAATGCGTTTAACTCGGGTCAATCAGGGGCAGTTAGCAGTATTTGTTAGCGATGTTCCCAAGAATACAGCATTCAAGTATAAATTGAAGCTGATATTTGAAGATCTTCGTGAAATAGACACAAAAACCACCGAATTTATTCCAGCAGGACAGGGGAAAAAGAAGTCGCAAATGGAATATAACGTTTATAGAATTCTAATCATAGTATCTATAATATTAGCATGTATTTTATGTATTTTAATTAGAACTATACAAGAAATAATTTTGGAATTTCACATAATTTGGTTTAAATAAAAATATTCGAAAATTGAATTTTATTTTTATTATTACCATACAAACATTCTGCTATCAGTTTCTGTTATTCGTTTCATATCAGTTGGCATTGAAACGTGCCATTCGGCGTTATCAATTATGGAAAAACCGCGCAAACAGGAAACTTGGTTATTATGCTGGAAGTAATAATCAGTTGGCCTTGAAATGTGTTTATCGAACTAACGATTATCGAAAAACCCAGGCCAGCAGTTTAGATATCAAAACCACAGAGTAACGATTATTGCGTTACTTGATTTGCTTGTTCTGAAATTTTATATCAAGTATTCTCGAATGTTTTTAAGAAATTTGTTCTCACATTAGGGTCAAAAAAGTGGTTGGAGATGAGCGATAAATTTCAGTTTTCGATTACCCAAGCAGTACTAGATGTTAGACTTACTTGCGTGTGTGCACAATCATCAATAATAAGATGTAAGTAAAATATTTTTCTTTGAAAAAGTGCATAATCATGTATTTCATTTTCGAAATTTTGTGAACTGAATTTAATTAAAAAAAAAAGTTGGATCGTAATACTGGGAGACAAGTAGTCGTGTTTTTTTATAATAATATCCAAAGGTTTCAAAAATTACAAAATAAATTTTTTTTTTTGAAAATGTGATTGAGCTTACAATGGAGGACAGTGTTGAGCAAAAAAAAAGGTAAGTTGAAAATGTTATGTTTGAGTGTCTGCAAATTAATAAAAATTTAAACTTGATGAAATTAAACACACATAATTTCTTTTTCTTATTTATTACATAAATCATACACAATTTTTTGTTTATAATAAAATAAATATTCACGTAAAGCATTAGCCATCTAAAGATGAAGCTTGACAAAAACCTTCTATAATTCCTTCCAAACTCAAACTGGTTATATTTTCACGTAACCAAGATTGAATAATATCAAAAACACCTCGATAATAGTCACAAAAGTTCATAACATCCAGCATAGCGGTACAGTCAGACAGCACCCCCATGTGTGTATTGAGAATGTCGTTCACATCTTGTTCAGACAACTCCATGTTCGTGATATCCTTGGAAATGGAAATTTGTTTGGTATTACTTTCGATGTACTGTGTGATGTAAATGTAATCCCCGCAACGTGTTGTGATTGGATCATACTCATCGATTTGTGATTCAAAGAAATTTTCCTTTATTTCTTGCAGGATGTCAATGAGGTTGCCCATTCAAAAGAAGCAAAATTGATGGATCGAATGGAGAACTGCTGCTTCAAAATGATGCATGAGCTAAAATCCCTGGAGGGACTTATGCCACATCGAATTTCGTAGGATGGCATAGGGAAGACCATCAACATCAACTGATGTTCGTTCCGAGCTGCCATTTTGTATTGCCCCAATGCTCTGTTGATGGCATTTAGAGTTTCTTTATAATCTTCTCCATCACTATCGCACATTACTTCAACTTCACTGACGTAACTACTATCTCGAGACATTTTCGTTTTCAAACTGAATATTCGTCTGTGCTTGCATACGCTTTTATAGCTTCAGATCACGTGGTCAATTTTAAAATTGTTGCATGTTTGTTGACTGTGAAAAAAATATTTGAAAGACCCATCGGAATTATATGATTTGTGTTTGTTTCCCATAAGATTCTATACAAAATCAACGTTTTCGATCCAACTGTTATGTTTGTTATCCAAACCGAGCCATTTAACGTAAATTTTTTTGTCTTTCTTCCTGCAAAGTATATCCTTGTAGGAAAACTTTGCCAGGCGTTGGATAGACGTGATTCGGCGGTCGTATGGGGCTGTTGAATTATTTCTGTTCGACGTTTGCCGACAATCCTATTGTATAGGAAAATTTGCGAAAGGCTGGATTATTTTTATAATCAAATTTTGTTTTGAAATTTATTGCCTTTCGTCAAGTACTCTAGTTCCACATGAGAAATATTTAAATATTTTTCATGGTGTAAATTTAGATATATTCGGCTCAAACGAAGTCGTGGTACTGGTCGGAATCTTTCTGTGGTTTCTATAGATGGCTCTGCTGCCCACTTTCTTAGTGGGTGCCGGAGTTATCGTAGTGCCTATTAACAAAACCGATTGGAAATCAATTACATATTGTAGCCGAGTCTGTACTGATGAGCGAGTTGAATCGCGAAACTGGTCTGCAGATGTCACATGTTTTCGATTGCCAGTTGGTGGTTGTTACAGGAAGATTGCAAAGTATATCCTTGTAGGAAAACTTTGCCAGGCGTTGGATAGACGTGATTCGGCGGTCGTATGGGGCTGTTGAATTATTTCTGTTCGACGTTTGCCGACAATCCTGTTGTATAGGAAAATTTGCGAAAGGCTGGATTATTTTTATGATCAAATTTTGTTTTGAAATATCAGTTTTGTATTGTAGGTTGAATTTTTCGAAAAATGACCTTCTTTCATTATAGCGTACCTCACTAGTTGCGTTATTTCAATAAAATTACTTGCAAGTGTTCGAGTTTTCTTTTCCAGATTATTTTTTGTTGCAATTAATTCATTTTCAATTTCATGTTGCATCTTTGCCATTTTGTCACTCAGTTGAACTATTTCCGAATGGTGTTGTTCACCTTGATGCTGTATAGTTGCGTCAATTTTTCTATCGATTTCATTCACATATTGTTTATTGGCAGCATCAGTATTTTTGGTGGGCCTCTTTACATTACTCAATTTCAAATTATCAAAATCGATGTTTCCATCTGGAGTGTGCAGCAAGCCGCCGCCTCCAGAGGTCGTAGGTAATTTTCGCTTTCTATCACCGGTGTTGCTGTCGCTACGTCCGAACTTATCGATAACCATTTTGAAAATGTGAATGTATGCATGGATGTATGTCATATTATAGAATTATATTTGCCTCTTTGAGTTCACTCAAAATGGCAATAATATCATTGTCATGCATATAGGATATTGATCGATATATTCCTGTAAAACTTGTTCATTCATGTCTGACACAAAGCTCTTATCTTGTTCCTCTTGTCTGCCTACGCTAAAGATATCCTCATCATCACCATCATTATCATCTGTACTTGCAACATGTTCGAGGGATTGTAATGGAGTCATCGTTTCGATGGATTCGAATAGAGACGTTTTACGCTCTTCCACTTTGTCTTGTTTAAGTTCAGATTTTACCTCACTTTTCATTGGGGTAGTAGGAGATTGCGACGGCGGCGGCATTGCTGCTATTTTCCTCAATGGGACGATACAGGTTTAAAGAACTTTTGCAACGACTCATCTTCTTCGGATCTACCCAATTTCAAAGCCAAATATTTTTTTCGAATAGCTTTTGCAATTTCATTGATTTTAGTCTTTCGAATAACATCAACTTCTTTGCTCAACGGTTTCATGATGATAACTGTGGGATACATCAATCTCTCTGTATACTTATATATTTATCGAATCCTTAACGATAACGTCCAGCATTTATATCAAAATCTTTCATAATCACAACGGTTCCATATCGATGCTGTCGCCAACATTCTGCACACATTGCCTCGAATTCATCGAACGTCATGTCAGGGGAAACGTGTTCATCGAATACATGTTTCAAATTCATTTCATCCTGCTTGAAAAGCACAATCATATTACAATTGTCCCGTATCAATTGTTTTGGAATTTTTGAATATGTCTGAAAGAGATATGCAGCATCAATATTTCGGTGTCTGCAAAAGGAGTAGTATTCTCGAATTTTCTGTTGACCATCGCCTGCAACATCATCGAAAATAAATATGGAATTTGATTTGGCCTCGTGAGGGCTTATGATTTCCTCATTTTCTCTGAATAGATAATATCCCAATCCCTTGACTTTCCCCAAAATTTCTTGAACCACCTGATATTTGTGTTGGTACAAAGATTTAGAATATACGTAGTAGATGTTTTCGAATTTTGCTCCATTCGGGTGTTAAGATGGCATTTGTCTTTCCACAACCACTTGGCCCTCAAATAATTGCACGAAACAAATTCGGTAATAATTTACCATGCTTCCCAACCATACTGCTATCGAGGTCTCCATTCAAAAAATCTAAATTTTCAATAGGCAGTGTCTTGTCTTGTTGAACGACCTCCATGATGTGATGAAAAAACATGAGTGCGACACGGTTATAAATAATCTCATTGAAGGTATCTTTCATCACTATCAATGTTGACTTACTCTGGTGCAGGTGTTGTCAATTCAATCATCAATAAGCTCCCGTTCGAATTGCATCTACCCGGATATTCGTTTTGCGGGCCTGGCACCAAATTGAGGCAGAGATTACAACGCGGACAAACTGGCGTGAATCCTTTGGACGAAAGCTGCAGAAAGCACGATATTGCATACTCTCAATCCGACTCTCTAGAAGACCATCATAAAGCAGATCAAGTATTGGAAAATAGAGCTTGGGAATGAGTTAAATCTAAAGACGCTAAATTTGGGGAACGGGCTGCAGCTTGGCTTGTTACTTCCACCATGAAAGCGAAACGTAAGCTAGGTATGGGCGTGTCCTTTCGCCGTAACTTGCTTCAAAAAATTATTAAAAATTGGAAACACAATCCTACTAATATTAGGAAATCTAGTGCTTCGGCTTTGCGAGCTGCTAAAATGGCATTGAGTCAAGCTGGAGGACGTAAGAAAATTCGAGTGCCTAGAATAATTCCATTCGATGCATGGTCTGGAGGAATTTTACCACTTATACCTATATTTGCTGCACTTTCGGCTTTGGGTGCGTTGGTAGGTGGAGCGAGCTCCATAGCAAAAATCGTAATAGACGCAAAAAATGCTAAAAAGAAACTTGAAGAAGATCAACGTCACAATAAATCCATGGAGCATTTGGATTCGGGTTTGTACCTGCGGAAATCCCCTCGAGGATTTGGACTTTTCCTGAAAAAACAACATCAACGCAAAGGACACGGTCTTTACCTGAAAAAGCAAAAAAACTGCTAGATAAGCTACCCCATAGAGCATTATACGATTCGGAAATTAAGGAGTGTGCTCGTCAGATGAAAATACCACATTTTCGCAATGTCGCACAATATTTCGATAGTTTTGGCAATCTCAAACCTCCATTGGAATTGGCAAGATACTTTGGGAGGGGCGTAAGAATTACATATAATAATAGTCAATATCAAAATTACAATCAAAGTAATTGCGGACATCTCTGCCTAAAATTTCTACTTCATAATGTCCACCGCTGAGATGCATCAATCGTTGGCTGATATGCATAAATATAAATCATTGCAAGATTTCACTGATACTGAACTGCGAGCTTTGTCAATCGAATATTTGATTGGGAACGCAGGACCTTGGGAATTGCTGGATGTATGGCGTAGGTTACCAAAGGACTACAAAAAGCGATTCGCTTTGCAGATTCGTCTACCATGTTTCATTCATTATCAAAATGAGTTTGGACTGTCAACGGCATCACTAAAAGAAGCAGAGTATCATGGACCAGTTAGTGCACAATTTCAATGTTATTTTTGTAATAATAAATGATTTTTCATCCAAGTTGTTGTTCATTATTTAAGGCGGGTCGCTTCCGACACTATATCAGTCATGTCTATGATATTGACGTTAACGAGATGTTCTTCAACGCTTTCCATCGATTTCAATCCGCCCATTCAATTGGATTCTGATTCAGAATACAGTTTGGCTTTGCTCAGCTTCCGTTCATACAACAGTATACCCAACATTGAAGAAGGTACAAAATTCTACTACTTTGAAAACGGCGGCAAAACTAAACTGAGTATCGATATCCCTACTGGCTCTTACGAAATTGGTGATATTGAGGATTTGATCAGCAAACACATCACACCCAAAACGTACAAGGAAAACCCCCAGGAATTTTCTACCTCAAACCGAATAATTCTGTCTTAAACACTCAATTGATTTCCGACCTGAAAACAGTTTGGCCCGCATTTTAGGGTTTTCGTCTATTCTTCTCAAACCCAACTTGCATTACGCATCAGATCTGCTCGACCAGCATTCTCAACTCGTTGATTTACGAAACGAAGAAATAATCGTTCGTTTGGAATTGAAGCGAAAGTATGGTGCTAACTATTCATAAGAATAACTCACCACCATACCCCCCTTCAGTCTTCACCAAGACCTTCAACGTGCGTCAACTACTATCACCGGAGAATAAACTGTTTTTGGAATCTCTCGGTTATCATGTTGTCCAATCAAGTGTTCAACATTTCATTCATTCAACATGCCGTTCAGAAAATGGGAACTTCATATGTTACCTGCTCTCACACAAGGTGCAAAAAGTGAAATATGGGCCGTCAAGACTTCCTCGTTTCTCGAAAGTCCTCGCTATGTGATTGTATGTTTCCAAAAAGACCGTGATTACACCAAATTCAACAATGATCCAATCCAAAATCCAAAAATATATTAATATTAAATTTACAATATAAAAATTTTACCGCACAACATATAAATAAATAAAACCCCTCCTAAAACCATCACTAGCCGCAGTGAGGAAATGAAGTATAGGGTAGGGTTTTATGGGGTGGAGGAATGGGGTTTTTCTACCTTGCCCTCCTGTGTATACAGGGGGCAGGCAAAACCTGCTTTCGCTCACCGAGGCGAGCCCTACGATGTTGAGTAGATGAACAAAGGGGGTTTTGGGACCGCATGCGCAGTACGGTCGAGCTTGCCACGGGCCATCGGAAATTGTCGGGGTTGGGTAGAGGAGATCGGTAGAAGTCGGCCGTCGCTGGTCTGCGTTCATCGAGTCGCGATAGATCCAGTTGATGATAAGAATTCTTCACTACCGCGCGCTTCGCTGGTCTGCGTTCATCGTGTGACGTAGTCGAGAGAGATCCCGTAGACCGATAGCATTTTGCCAATCCAGCGCACATCTTGAATATTTAAAATTAATTGAATTTGAAAATAAAAAAAGTTGCGGAGAATGAGGTTTGAACCGGCGGCGAAAGTTTGGAAGCGTGTGACGCTAGCCATTAGTCCACGGTGGCTTCATACAAGATGGGGTATGAATGTGGCAGGCATGATTGAAGGGGGTATAGAAGGATTTGGTATTGGAGCCGTGGGTATAATAGAAAAAGAATAATGATTGTGAATGTAAATATTCAGAGTTTAAAAGTGTGATGATGATAGTGGTGTTTGGAAAATGGGAAAAAAAAAAACATGGCGGCTGTCAAATGTTATACAGGGTGTACCAACATAATATTTAAGTGAAAAAACATGGTTGCCTCGGCCATTTGTCGAAGAAAATACCATTGGGGGTATGGGGGGATTCAAAATGTTTTCGTGAGGGGGTCCGTCATTTTTAACGTGCGATTTGCATTTTAAATCTTACTTGTTTTTTGAAACGCAAAAAACGCATTCAAGAGAAAAAAAAAACATGGCGGCTGCTCGTTAGATTTAGTATACCAGGTATATGAAAACATATCATTTAAGAGAAAAAAAAACATGATGGGTGCTTGTTTTATTTAGTATACAGGGTGTCTCAAAACATATCATTTAAGAGAGAAAAATATGGCGGCTGCTCGTTTGATTTAGTATACCAGGTGTCTCAAAACATATCATCTAAGAGAGAAAAATATGGCGGCTGGTCGTTTGATTTAGTATACAGGGTGTCTCGAAACGTATCATTTAAGAGAAAAAAAAACATGGCGGCTGCTCGTTAGATTTAGTATACCAGGTGTCTCAAAACGTATCAGTTAAGAGAAAAAAAAAAGGCGGCTTCTCGTTAGATTCAGTATACAGGGTGTCTCAAAACGCAAAGTTTCTGAAAAATCATATCGTTTGAGAGAAAAAGAGACATGGCTGCTTGGGGCAGAGAAAAAGGTATCATTGGGGACATGGGGATTTAAAATACGAATCATCGAAAAATAAGCACTTCCGGTTTGAAAAAATTGAGGTAGAAGAAAAGTAATAGTGAATTCGGATTATCCACATCGAGGAGAGTTCAAATATGCAATAAAATGGCCACTTCCGGTTTTCACTTCCGGTTGTCCGATTTCGATAATTTTGGCATCAATGGATTCGTTTCGATGTCAAGAAACATTGTTAAGCATTTTCCAATGCCAAAAGGGCATAGGAGGCTATCTTCGTTAATAGTAAAGATACAGAAATGTGCGGGTACTCTAATAAGACAACTTTTATGGGGGATCAAGAAAATGAAAGAATTTCCTTCCGTCAACTGCCATAATTGCCATAAACCTCACATTTTAATGCGTTATGTAATCATCGCTCAAATGTTAGAAGTCGGTTCGTTAGAACGTCGCTCAATATATCGGCGGCGCCTCACACTCGATATCTGTCAGTTGTCATTGGTAATATCGTTGAAGAAAAAAAAAATGTGACAAATAAACATGGTTGTACAGGTACATAAAAATATGGCTGCTACATGTATGTGTCGGATGAAAAATGGGTCATTGTGAGTAGCAACGTATTCAGCAATAGTATATACAGGGCGTATCACACGTTATTTAAGAGAAAAAAACATGGCTGATGCAAGTGTCAAATGTCATGTGGAAAATGGGACGCAGAAAATACGTATCATTGAGGATATGGGAACCCAATAGAAAAATATGGTGATATTTCATACTGAGTGTTCCAAAAATTTGTTAGACATACACAGAGTGTTCAAAAACTATTCAAGATATGAAAAAACCACTCATAGGACGTTTCAATCCTAATCAAGAAGGTATAAAAAGCATCTCATTTATAGAAAAAAAAATGATGTTTTAACAGGAGTTTAGCGTTTCAACGTGCGATCCCAATCGGAAATGTATTACATGTCATCGAGACCGAATACGTCAGCGCTCTCTATCACTCCATTCGTCACTTCGCCATTCCAGGAAGCTTCAGTTTGCAGCATCATCACCAAGCTGCCACCGCACCCTGCAAGCATCCGTTTGCCGCCACCGACACATACAGCTGTTGCCCCCAACCATCCGCCATCGTCATTAGGAAAAATTGTAGTAAGTTGAAATATTTGTTGAAAATGGTGTTTTCAAAAACTTTATCACAAATTGATGGATTGCTTGAAGCGATCAAGCAAAATTATTCGAGTGCCATTGCACGAACGTCTCTGAATTTGATAAGTAGGCATATTAGAAAATGTGAGTTGGCAATGAAAAAAATTAAATTTTCAATAGGGGGAAAAAAAGAAAATTGTTAGTAAAATTGGGGAATTGAAACGTATTAGATGTATAATAAATGTTATGAAAAATGATAAGTATATTGGATCAGGCTTGAATAGAAGCAGTAGGGTTAAATGGGAAAATATCAATGCAATTTTCAATGGTAGAGTAAGGACGGGTGTAATAATAAATTTAGCTCACAAAGAAGTGCAAAAATTTTTGAGCGATGCGTATTTTGTTTTCAAATCGAGAATTTCCAAAATTTTGAAGGAGATGCAATGCCTCAAGGTGAACATGACACTGTTGGGGGATTTCATCAAAAAGTCAAATGACGGCGAAATAGTTGATCGAAAATTTTTCAATACCCCTAATGCAATCATTGATTTGGGTACGGACTTGACGGCTTGGTACAATAAACATGTTGTGGATGTATTTTGAACAAATTAGAAGTATTTCAAGAGAAAGACTCGGGGTGGGCGTTGAGTAAAATTCTTTTGCTTGAGGTATCAATAAATAAATACGGAATAGGGAACGGTTCAGGGTTTATATGGTTACCTGAAGAAATTCAAAATAGGCATGCATGCATCAATATTGATAATCAAGATGATGCGTGTTTTTTTAGAGCGATCGTGAGTGTTTTGTACCCTCCCAAAGGAAATGTTTCACGTGCATCTTCATATCCAAATTATGACACGGTTTTGAATACAAGGGGTTTGGAAATTACTATGCCAATTCACCACATTACAAAATTTGAAAAACAAAATGATATTTCCGTAAATGTATATAGTTTAGAAATGAATATTGTCAAAGAAAAAGCATTTTACGAAGTAGTACCTGCACGATTGACCAAAAATAAATTGAATAAACACGTTAATTTACTACTAATTCAAAATATATATTTCCCTAAATTGAACGAGTACGACGCCTTACCTAGGGATACAGATGATTCGCAAATTAAATATCATTATTGCTGGATTAAGAATATGTCTAGATTGTTATCAAGTCAGTTGAGCAAGCATAAAGTTAAAAAAATTTTTTGCGATAGATATTTGAATTATTTTCATAGCGAACAAAAATTGTCAGAACATATCGGGTTGTGTGAGAATATTAACGAGTGTAAAATTTCATTTCCAAAATTTGATTATGTAGAATTTCGAAATTATGTGTATAAGCAAAAATGTCCATTCGTTATATATGCTGATTTTGAATCCGCTTTGGAAAATTGTGAGGAAAAAATGTCTGATAAATCAACAAAATTTCAAAAGCACAAGGGATTCAGTGCAGGTTACTACTTGAAATGCTCTTACGATGACAGCTTGTCCAAGTTCAATAGTCATCGCGGCAACGATTGCATCCAATGGTTTACAAATGAAATGGCAAGTATTGCCAAATTTGTTGAATCCAAAATCAAAAATATCGTACCAATGATATGTAACCCCGATATTGTTAAAGCTAGAGTGTGCCATATTTGCGAGAAGCCATTTTCCAAGCAGGATATTATCGTTAGGGACCATTGTCACTTTTCGGGGTTGTTCAGGGGTTGGAGTCACCAATCTTGCAATCTTGCCTTTAAGAAGCTTTTTATGGTACCCATTATATTCCACAACCTTTCCGGATATGATAGTCATTTTATTATACGGGATGTAGCAAAAAAGGGGTGTGTGAGCATACTTCCCATCAACAAAGAGAAATACATTTCATTTACTCAATACGATAGTGAAACCAGCATTAAATTTAGATTTATAGATTCTTATCGTTTTATGGGAGCTAGTCTTGATGAGTTGGTTTCCACAACGGATGCAAAAAATTTTAAAATTTTGAAAAAGGAATTTGCGCAATTGAATGATGAAAAATTTAAGCTTCTCACTAAGAAAGGGGTATTTCCTTACGATTATGATAATAATATGGAAAAACTCCTCGACACCGAGCTACCCACCGAAAAACGCTTTTATAATAAACTCAACGATGTTGAAATTGACGATGAGAAGTATGCTCATGCTCAAAATGTTTGGCAGCAATTTGATATTGAAACTTTGGGGGAATACAGCGATTTATACATGAAAACAGATATATTGCTTTTGGCAGACGTTTTCGAAAATTTTCGTGAAATTGACTTGAAAACTTATGGGCTGGATCCTTCGAGGTATTATACCATGCCGGGGTATACGTGGGACTGTATGTTGAAATATACAGGGTGTAAATTGCAAATTTTAAAAGATGTTGATATGGTTATGTTTGTGGAAAATGGTATGAGGGGCGGAATTTCAGTTTGTTGTAATAGATATTCGGAAGCGAATAACAAGTATATGTCAACATACAATCCTACAGAACCGTCCAAATATATCATGTATTTCGATGTGAGTAACTTGTATGGGTGGGCAATGTCAGAATGTCTACCATATGGAGGTTTCGAATGGGTTGATACGAATATTGATGTGACTGAAATTCCCGACGACAGCCCTGAAGGTTATATTCTGCAAGTTGATTTAGAGTACCCTGCACGATTTACACAAAGATTTTCCGTTTTGTCCTGAACACCGCACACCACCAAATTCCAAATTGAAAAAGTTGATGCTAACCCTGCATGATAAAAAAGAGTATACGCTTCATTATAGGAACTTGAAACAAGCTCTGGAACATGGCTTGAAATTAACTAAAATCCATAAAGTTTTGAAATTTAAACAATCTGCGTGGTGGCGCCCTTATATCGAGCTGAATACTCGATTGAGGACTGCAGCCACTGATTCTTTCGAAAAAAATCAATTCAAGTTGGCCAATAATGCTATTTTTGGTAAAACCATGGAGAACATCCGGTTGCACCGAATCGTAAAATTAGTTTCTTCCTACGAGGGTAGATATGGAGCAAAAAATCTCATTTCCAGCCCTCGATTTCATAATCGTACAGTTTTCGATTCAAACTTGATGGCTATTGAACTGAAAAAAGCCGAACTTGTATTCAATAAACCAATGTATGTTGGGATGGCTATTTTGGATTTGTCAAAAACTTGCATGTTCAAATTTCATTATGAATTTATGCTTCCCACTATGGGTGTGGAAAAATCCAAGTTAATGTATACCGATACAGATAGTTTCATTTATGAACTAACGTGTAACGATGTATACGAAGAAATTATCAAAAAACATTTCCAAATTCGATACGTCTGATTATTCAAAAGATAACGAGTTTAACATTCCACTTGTGAATAAAAAGGTACCTGGACTAATGAAGGATGAAGAAAATGGCAAAATTATCACGCATTTTGCAGGGCTACGTTCAAAAATGTATACCTACAAAGTGCAGGGAGGCAAAGTATGTAAAAAAGCGAAAGGAGTGAAATATAATGTCGTTAAAAATAAAATAAGTTTCGAAGATTACGTGGATTGTTTGAAAAATTGCAAGCAAAAGAAAATTACTCAGTGTACAATCCGATCATTTGCTCACGATGTGTTTAGTATCGAGCAGTCGAAAATAGCTCTTAGTCCGTATGACGATAAACGCTATCTTATCCCCAAATCATTTGATACATTACCGTGGGGACACTATAGTCTAAATTAATTTTTTTCACCATTTTTGTTCTAAATTAATATTTTTCTCCCGTTTGCAGGTACAATGAATTTGCAACAGTTGTGCATCAAAACTGTTTGCGAAAATATCAAGAGTCCAACCTTGTTCCTCATCAATTCACATTCATCCTTACCTTCAATATTAACAAATTATTCAAAAATATGCCCATTTCAAATGGCTAAACATTAATCGTCAAGAAATTGTTTATGATGAGGATGACATTCTCACGGATCTCGAAATTGGTCAAAACTTTGCTTATAATGAGGATGAGAACATTCTCATGAATTTCGAATATGGTGGGAGGTTTTTTGGTGGTACACGAAAAAAACAAATATGTGCAGCATTATTAAACATTTATAATTTGGAACCATATTGTCGTCATGATTCATACTGCATTTGGATGAAATTTTACGAAGTTGTTGAATTCAACTTAAGATTGTGCAAAGATTGTTTTGAACATATCCAAAGTATGCTTAAAATATGCAGGTGTGACGAAATAAAAAATTTTGAAGTTAAACATTTACATGAAGTTTTCACAAGTAATGAATTACATAATGCCTACCAAGATAAATCATATTGGTTTCAATATGATTTTAAGCACGTTCTTTTCACTTTACAAAATAAAGATGAATGCATTGATCATTTACATAGAACGAAAAGGGCGAAATTTTTTTGAAAAAATGTTTATTATATTTTATGTGGGGGGGAAGGAAAAAAATTTAAGCTTACTCCAACTATTTGTGATGTTGATAAGAAACATTATTTTCAACTATATTTCAACAATTCATTTTTCATTTATGTTTTTATATATATATTATATTTTTTTTCTTTTATTACTGTATTTTAGGGAGGGTATTTTTTTTTTAATATAGAAAAAACAAAAAATATTTCTTGTTTTTTATTTCCAAAATATTTTTTTGAAAAAGTATTGAAGAAATGGAGCGATTTTTGGACCGTAGATGAAACGTCTACGGTCCAAACTCCAACATATTAGAAATATAAGGAGTAGATATTTCATCTACACCTCCAAAGTGATAAAAAACAATATGAAGCAGCACCAGGCTTTGTACAGTGTTGAGCAAAATAAGGTAAGTTGAATATTTTTTTCTTCAATTCCCGGTAAAGTTATAATTCGTTTGATAATCAAAATGCGTCCACTTCAAAACTGAAAAAATTCGACAGTTCATTGACTTGTTTTTTAACCAATAATTGTTGAAATAAAAAACTTGATTTCTTTTTCTCATTTATTACATAAATCATACACAAATTTTTGTTTATAATAAAATAAATATTCACGTAAAGCATTAGCCAACATACTATCTAAAGATGAGGCTTGGCAAAAACCTTCTATAATTTCTTCCAAACTTAAATTAGTCTTATTATCGCGTAACCATGATTGAATAATATCAAAAACACCGCGATAATAATCACAAAAGTTCATAGCATCCAGCATAGCGATACGGTCAGACAGCACCCCCAAGTGTGTATTTAGAATGTCGGTTACATCTTGTTGGGACAGTTCCATGTTCGTGACATCCTTGGAAATGGAAATTTGTTTGGTATTACTTTCGATGTACTGTGTGATGTAAATATAATCTCCGCAACGTGTTGTGATTGGATCATACTCATCTACATACTCATCGATTTGTGATTCAAAGAAATTTTCCTTTATTTCTTGTAGGATGTCAATGAGGGTGGTCCATTCGAAAGAAGCAAAATTGATGGTTCGAATGGAGAATTGCTGCTTCAAAATGATGCATGGACTAAAATCTCTGGATGGACTTATGCCACATCGAATTTCGTACGATGGCATAGGGAAGACCATCATCATCAACTGATGTTCGTTCCTAGCTGCCATTTCGTACTGCTCTAAAGCTCTGTCGATGGCACTTAGAGTTTCGTTGTAATCTTCTCCATCACTATCACACATTACTTCGATTTCACTAGCGTAACCACTGTCTTGAGACATTTTCGTTTTCAAATTGAATATCTAGGTGTGCTTTCACATACTTTTATAGCTTCAGATCACGAGGTCAATTTTAAAATTGTTGTTGCATGTTTGTTGACTGTGAAAAAATATTTGAAAGGCCCTCCCAATAGTCTTGCAGAGTGTGCTTCTTTTCCATAAGATTCTATACAAAATCAACGTTTTCGATCCAACTGTTATGTTTGTTATCCAAACCGAGCCATTTAACTTACATTTTTTTGCCTTTCTTCCTCAGGACTTTTTCCACGAGATATATATCTGGATTTGCAGTTTTTTGTAATTCCTCTGCATAAAAAGCACCCTTTATAGGAGCTCCCTGCATATCTTCCAGCATGAAGGTGGCAGGGTTGGTAATGTTAACTTTGATGATTTTGAATAATTCCGTAGTCCAATTGGGTGTGTAACCTTTTTCGAACAAGTGCTTTGTCTTACTAATCCGCACAACATCGCCCATAGCGAATTTTCTCGGTTCAGCTATTTTCAAGTGTGAGTATGTTGATTTAAGAATTTGCTTTTCGTTGGTTTTATCAATTTCTGAAGGTTTCATATTCGTCTTTGAGTGACGTGTATCATTGTAAGATTTTGTGATTTCAGGTAATATATTCAGCCATTTGTAGGTGCCATTCAAACTGAAATACTTGTACAATCATTCTTTTAAAGTCCTTATAATTCGTTCGGCCATAGAGGCTTTGAGGATGCTGTACGTATTGTAGTGATTTATCTCGTGTTTTTTCATCAAACTCTGAAATTTACTGTTGTAAAATTCCGTCCCCTGATCGGTTTGTAGATTTTTCGGGCATCGTTTCGTGTGTGCCAAAATATGTGGAAACGTTTTAGTAATTTCCTCACCCGTTTTCGTTTTCAGCGGGCGAGTCCACAC
Organism: Chrysolina americana; assembly: GCA_958502065.1. Lineage (NCBI taxonomy): Eukaryota > Metazoa > Arthropoda > Insecta > Coleoptera > Chrysomelidae > Chrysolina > Chrysolina americana. The sequence goes on from OY293411.1 coordinate 61,352,665, forward strand.
GAATTTCGAAAAACAATCTATAACAACTAGAATGAGTTTGAAATTTCGATTTTGATGGGCGTACGGTCTCATTTCAGCCAAGTCCATTTGCCATAAATCATCTAAGCCTTCAATAATGGTGCGACGGCGAGGATAATTTTTTCTAACAGGTTTATGCAGTTCACGGACAAGTTGAATCTTGTCTGTGGAAGCCATCATACGTATGTGATGACGTAACTGTGAAACCTGCTATTTTATTATGATGATGCAAACACAACATTTTGTCTTTTAGTAATCTCCTCGATAGCAGATTTCACCCTAGCTATATCTGAATTTATTTTGGAGATATATTGTGAAATATCAATTCGAAATTGGTTTAGTTCATTCTTGGTTAGCAGCGTTTCCTTGTGCTTAATATCCCATTTTAAATTGTGCGAATGAATCGAATCGGATATTTCGGCAAATTTTTTCAACAAATCACCACGAATATTTTCAATATCAGTGTTGTATTGTTGGTTGAATTTTTCGAAAAATGACTTTGTTTCATAATAGCGTACCTCACTCTGTTGCATTATTTGAACGAAATTTTGATTGAGGGTTTGAATTCTCTTTTTCAGCTGTTTGTTTGTTTTATTCGATTCATTTTTGATTTCATGTTGCATTTTTGCCATTTCATCATTCACTTGAGCTATTTCCGAATGGTGTTGTTCACTCTGATGTTGTATACTTGCAGTAATTTTGTCATGAATTTCATCAACATATTGTTTATTGGCAGCATCAGTATTTTTGGTGGGCCTCTTTACATTACTCAATTTCAAATTATCAAAATCAATGTTACCATCTGGAGTGTGCAGCAAGCTGCTGCCTCCAGAGGGCGTGGCTAATTTTCGCTTCTTATCGGCGGTGCTGTCGCTACGTCCAAACTTGTCGATAACCATTTTGAAAATGTGTGAATGGAGGAACGTTCACCATCTTATACGATTATATTTGCCTCTTTGAGTTCACTCAAAATGGCAATAATCTCATTGTCGTGCGAAGTATTTCCAGCATCCCGAGAGATTATCAATAATTTGAGGCATTCGCATAGTTCGTTTGGGTCATCCCAATAAACAAACTCCATAGGTTTGGTATTGAATGTCATTGCAATAGGTATGTCTTTAGGCAAACCGCTACCTTTTGCTGCAGATGTTTTAGATGAACCGGTACGTGTCGATATTTTACGTTGATTTGCTGGGGGAAACATCGGTTTAATTATTTCGGTATACTTGTATCTTTTACTACCTTTCGGATGGCCTAGGGAGTTTTTGTGAATGTTTGACAAATCTACAAGTGATTTGTATGTCTGCATATCTTCATTATTATAGTTTTCAGGTGTGTTTAAAAATATGAGTTCATATATACCGGGTGTTGCTTTCCACTGATATCCACCCATTTTAATGTATCCGCTGCGTTTGTCGAAATCTATTTCTTTGTTACCTAGGAACCATTTTGAAGAAACACCATCGTACACAGGGCCGTATACTTTATCTATTTCTTTGTCATTGCTCCAGTGTTTTATAATGTACGGTTGAGCCATTATAGGATATTGATCGATATATTCCCGTAAAACTTGTTCATCCATGTCTGACGCAAAGCTCTTATCTTGTTCCTCTTGTGTGTCTACGCTAAATATATCCTCATCATCACCATCATTTGTACCTGCAACATGTTCGAGGGATTGGATGGAGTCGTTTCACGCTCTTTCACTTTCTCTTGTTTGACTTCAGATTTTGTCTCACTTTTCATTGGGGTAGTAGCAGATGACTGTGACGGCGGCGGAGGCATTGCTGCTATTTTCCTCAATGGGACAGAGACAGGTTTAAAGAATTTTTGCAACGACTCATCTTCTTCAGATCTACCCAATTTCAAAGCCAAATATTTTTTTCGAATAGCTTTCGCAATTTCATTGATTTTAGTCTTTCGAATAACATCAACTTCTTTGCCAATGGTTTCATGATGATAACTGCGGGATACATCAATCCCTCTGTATACTTATATATTTATCGAATCCTTGACGATAACGTCCAGCATTTATATCAAAATCTTTCATAATCACAACGGTTCCATATCGATGCTGTCGCCAGCATTCTGCACACATTGCCTTGAATTCTTCGAACGTCATGTCTGGGGAAACGTGTTCATCGAATACATGTTTCAAATTCATTTCATCCTGCTTGAAAAGCACAATCATATTACAATTGTCTCGTATCAATTGTTTTGGAATTTTTGAATATGTTTGACAAAGATATGCAGCATCAATATTTCGGTGTCTGCAAAAGGAGTAATATTCTCGAATTTTCTGTTGACCATCGCATGCAACATCATCGAAAATGAATATAGAATTTGATTTGGCTTCGTGAGGGTTTATGATTTCCTCATTTTCCTTGAACAGATAATATCCCAATCCCTTGACTTTCCCCAAAAATTCTTGAACCGCCTGATATTTGGGTTGGTACAAAGATTTTGAATATACGTAGATGTTTTCGAATTTTGCTCCATTCGGGTGGAATAACAGCGTTAAGATGGCATTTGTCTTTCCACAACCACTTGGCCCACAAACAATTGCACGAAACGAATTCGGTAATAATTTACCATGCTTCCCAACCATACTGCTATTGAGACCTCCATTCAAAAAATCTAAATTTTCAATAGGCAGTGTCTTGTCTTGTTGAAAGATCTCCATGATGTGATGAAAAAACATGAGTGTGCCACGGTTATAAATAAACGCATTGAAGGTATCTTTCATCATTATCAATGTTGACTTACTCTGGTGCAGGTGTTGTCAATTCAATCATCAATAAGCTCCCGTTCGAATTACATCTACCAGGTTATTCGTTTTGCGGTCCAGGCACCAAATTGAGGCAGAGATTACAACGCGGAGAAACTGGCGTGAATCCTCTGGACGAAAGCTGCAGAAATCACGATATTGCATACTCTCAATCCGACTCTCTAGAAGACCGTCATAAGGCAGATCAAGTATTGGAAAATAGAGCTTGGGAACGAGTTAAATCTAAAGACGCTAAATTTGGAGAACGAGCTGCAGCTTGGCTTGTTACTTCCACCATGAAAGCAAAACGTAAGCTTGGTATGGGTGTGTCCTTTCAGCGTAACTTGCTTCAAAAAATTGTCAAAAATTGGAAACACAATCCTACTGATATTAAGAAATCTAGTGCTTCGGCTTTGCGAGCTGCTAAAATGGCATTGAGTCAAGCTGGAGGACGTAAGAAAATACGTGTTCCTAGAATAATTCCATTCGATGCCAAATCTGGAGGACTCCTACCCCTCATACCTATATTTGCTGCACTTTCGGCTTTGGGTTCGATGGCAGGCGGAGCGAGCGCCATCGCAAAAACCGTGATAGACGCAAAAAATGCTGAAAAGAAGCTGGAAGAAGATCAGCGTCACAATAAAGCCATGGAACATTTAGGATCGGGTCTGTACCTGCGCAAAACCCCTCGAGGATTTGGACTGTTCCTGAAAAAACAACAACGCAAAGGACGAGGTCTTTATTTGAAGAAACAAAAAAACTGCTAGATAAGCTACCCCATAGAGCATTATACGATTCGGAAATTAAAAAATGTGCTCGTCAGATGAAAATACCGCATTTTCGTGGAGTCTTTATGCGTGATACGTTGCCAACTTGTGGTCCTTGGCTGCGAGAATGCGCTGTATTGAACTTGGATTCTCACTTGAATGCGGGCACTCATTGGGTAGCTTACAATAAAAACGGCAATGCCGCACAATATTTCGATAGTTTTGGCAATCTCAAACCTCCAATGGAATTGGCAAGATATTTTGGGAGGGGTGTAAGAATTACATATAACAATAGTCAATATCAAAATTACAATCAGAGTAACTGTGGACATCTTTGCCTAAAGTTTCTACTTCATAATGTCCACCGCTGAGATGTATAAATCGCTGGCTGAAATGCATAAATATAAACCTTTGAGAGATTTCACCGATGCTGAACTGCGAGCTTTGTCAATCGAATATTTGATTGGGAACGCAGGACCTTGGGAGTTGCTGGATGTATGGCATAGATTACCACAAGACTACAAAAATCGATTCGCTTTGCAGATTCGTCTACCGTGTTTCATTCATTACAAAAATGAGTGTGGATTGTCAGCCCAATCACTAGAAGAAGCAGAGTATCATGGTCCAGTTAGCTCACAATATGAATGTTATTATTGTAATAAATGATTTTTCATCCAAGTTGTTGTTTATTATTTAAAGCGTGTTGCTTCCGACACTATACCAGTCATGTCTATGATATTGACGTTAACGAGTCGTTCTTCAACGCTTTCCATCGATTTCAATCCGCCCATTCAATTGGATTCTGATTCAGAATACAGTTTGGCTTTGCTCAGCTTCCATTCGTACAACAGTATACCAAGCATTGAAGAAAATACGAAATTCCACTACTTTGAAAACGGTGGCAAAACTAAACAGAGTATCGATATTCCTGCTGGCTCCTACGAAATTGGTGATATTGAGGCTTTGATTAGCAAACACATCACACCCAAAACGTACAAGGAAAACCCCGAGGAATTTTTCTACCTCAAACCGAATAATAATACGCTGAAAAGCGAAATATTCTGCCTTAAACACTCAATTGATTTCCGACCTGAAAACAGTTTGGCTTGCATTTTAGGGTTTTCGTCTACCCTTCTCAAACCCAACTTGCATTACGCATCAGATCTACCTGTGGATATCATTAAAGTACGCACCGTACACATAGATAGCAACATTACGTTTGGAGCATTCTACAACGACGTACCGTCTCATACGATATACGAATTTGCTGTTGGTGTTGATCCTGGTTACGCAATTGACGAAATACCCAACCACCTCATTTATCTACCCATTGCTCATAGAAACGAAATAAACAATATTACGCTGCGAGTGCTCGACCAAAATTCTCAACTGGTTGATTTTCGAAACGAAGAAATAATCGTTCGTTTGGAATTGAAGAGAAAATATGGTGCAAACTATTCATAAGAATAACTCACCACCATACCCCACCTCAGTCTTCACCAAGACCTTCAACGTGCGTCAACTGCTGTCACCTGCAAATAAACTGTTTTTGGAATCTCTCGGTTATCATGTTGTCCAATCAAGTGTTCAACATTTTTCGAAAACCACACAACGATGAATCCATACAGAAGGTGGAATGGCGGACTTACTATCCATATGTCAAGTCCTTTCCCAATAATGACGTCATTGAAATCAATATCAATCAATCTGACGCTTACGATGCTTTGTATGATAGTCTGTTATTCATCAGTGGAAAAGTTGTGAAAACCGAAGGAGATGGTCGTGTAACATTCGTAAACAATGCTGGTGCTTTCATGTTTCAATCTGCTAGTTATAAACAGAGCGGTAAGGAGTTGGAGACGGTTCGTGAAGTTGGAATTGTTAGTACTGTCAGAGGCTTTCTCACCTACACCGACGAAGATATCAAGCACTTGGCCAATTCAAGTTGGACTTTTCCCAGCAACGCTGGGGTTATCAACACCACTGATCTATCATTCAATATGCTCATACCCATGAAGCATTTTTTGAATATTTTCAATGATTATCAATGTGTTTCCTATGGCAAACATACCATCCGATTTGTACGAGCTGCAGATGATAGCAACTGCTTCAAAATAGAGGAGACCGCTGGATCGCCGGCTGGTACGACAGCAGTCAAGTTGGAAATTGAAAATATTGAACTCAAAGTTAAGAGAATCTTTCCGCACGATCAAATTAAATTGCAACTCTTGAAGGCCATCCAAGCTGATACTCCTATTCTCATGCCGTTCAGAAAATGGGAACTTCATATGTTGCCTGCTCTCACACAAGGTGCAAAAAGTGAAATATGGGCCGTCAAGACTTCCTCGTTTCTCGAAAGTCCTCGCTATGTGATTGTATGTTTCCAAAAAGACCGTGATTACACCAAATTCAACAATGATCCAACAATATTCGCTCATTCGAATATCGCCAATATAACGCTCCCTCTAAACGGCGAGAATTATCCCAAAGAGAATATGCATCTGAATTTCGCAAAGGGGAATTTTTCGCAGGCCTATTTCAACTATGCACAATTCGGTCTCAGCTACAAAATTACTAATCAACATAATCCTCTGCTGAGCTCCACCGAATTTGTTGGTAAGACTCTCTTTGTCATCGATTGTTCCAGAAGGGATGAGAGCATAAAAAGTTCCACTGTTGATGTGAAACTCGAAATCGAGGCATCTGAAGGATTTCCTCAAAATACTAGAGCCTATTGCATCATTGTGCATGACACTGTTATTGAGCACCTCCCACTCAGTGAAATCATTAACAAATTAAATTGAACATATGCTTGTCACTTCAGTATCAATCGCAGAGTCAACATGAGAATAGCTGTTGTAGATATTCAAGGCTTTACCATCGAGCAACAATTCCATCCTAAGGAGATTGCCATTAGGATTGGAATTCAATGTAGTAATTTTTTACTACTGCCAACCACACCATTTTCGTCTTTGAGTAAAGAAGATAAACGTACCGCCTGTTTCTTGGATTGAGGTATTCCTCTGGCTTTGTGGAATATCATCAATTGGATGCCATCCTCGAGAAAAATTTACAAAATGTTGATATCATTTATGTGCGAGGACTTCAAAAACGTGACTATCTTGCTGAGAAATTTCACCAATTGGACTTGCCGACACGTGTTGTGAATTTGGAGGACTATGATAATACATCGTGGATGGTTCCAACATTCGGAAACAACGATGGTGTATCACCTTGTATGCATCACATTGGGAACCGGACCAACTATAATTGCAGTCTCCGAAACGTAGATATTCTTTACAAATGGTTTTGTGATATGTTACCAAAATGAAACTGTACAATAAAATTTTTCTCCTCAAACTGTTTTATTTTTTACCTAAATGTTAGGTTGGTCTAAAACGCACAAAAATGTGATCTATATAGAAGTTATTCACGTTCCAAAAAACAACTAAAAATACGAAAGCTTAAACGCATAAAATATGTGACAAAAATATGCGTTTTAGCGCCCCAAAAAACAAGTAAAATTAGAAGCGGTAAAAATACACTTTTTACATGTATTTCTTATGGGGATTTGACATTTTAAAGCATACAAAATAGTCGTTTTTCGCGTTCAAAAAAACACCTAAAATTTTGAACATCAAAACGTGCAAAAATGTTACTGCAATAAGTGTTTTTTGCGTTTCAAAATACGAGTAAGATTTAAAATACTAATTTTCACTCCAAATCGCACGTTAAAAATGACGGACCCCCTCACGAAAACATTTTGAATCCCACCATACCCCCAATGGTATTTTCTTCGACAAATGGCCTAGGCAACCATGTTTTTTCACTTAAATATTATGTTGGTACACCCTGTATAACATTTGACAGCCGCCATGTTTTTTTTTTCCCATTTTCCAAACACCACTATTATCATCACACTTTCAAACTCTGAATATTTTCATTCACAATCATTATTCTTTTTCTATTATACCCACGGCTCCAATACCAAATCCTTCTATACCCCCTTCAATCATGCCTGCCACATTCATACCTTATCTTGTATGAAGCCACCGTGGACTAATGGCTAGCGACACACGCTTCCAAACTTTCGCCGCCGGTTCAAACCTCATTCTCCGCAACTTTTTTTATTTTTAAATTCAATTAATTTTAAATATTCAAGATGCGCGCTGTATTGGCAAAATGCTATCGGTCTACGGGATCTCTCTCGACTACGTCACACGATGAACGCAGACCAGCGAAGCGCGCGGTAGTGGAGAATTCTTATCATCAACTGGATCTATCGCGACTCGATGAACGCAGACCAGCGACGACCGACTTCTACCGATCTCCTTTACCAAAACCCCCTTTGTTCATCTACTATGTTGTGTAGGCCTTCGTATGCTGTGAGTGAGTCATCTGCCCTGGTTTCTGCAGCCCTGTCTCCTGTCCCTGTCAGACATAGGGTTATCGGGACCATGTATTGTCGGGGTTTCCTTACACTCCCGGAAAAATGATGAAAAAAACGGGTTTGAGCATGGTGCACGCGTGATTACTCACTCCTCTTCCAGAGACTCATGGAAAATATCCAGTGCTTTGTAAATGAGCCCGTGCTTCAACCTTAAGTTGTCGCGGGCTCTTATTGTCGTCATACCCCTGGTCAGTTTACTTCCAAGGATGAAGTGTCGAAAGAATTTATCAGACTGTTGTTTGATAAATTCTTCGATTTTTGGAACATCGGCTAGCTCTCTCAATGCGTCTAGCCGAATGTATCTATCACTATTCGTGACGATACGGAGTATTTTGTTCTGCATCGTTTCCAAGCGCAACATTGTTGAACGCTGCAGAACACTGGACATGCATATGTCATGGTTGGTCTTATGACCTGCTTGTAGACTAACACTTTAGTCTTCATAGCCAGTCTGGAATCTCTCGAAATGAGGGGGTAATTCCTCTTTACCGCCGCGGCGGCTCGCTTTAATGCCAGACTGACATGTTTAGTAAAGGTCAGTCCACGGTCTAGCTGTACCTCCAGGTACCGCGCGGTGGCTGACTCGTCAATCTCGGCGCCCATTGCCCTGAATCCACCTCGAATTTCGACGTTTTCACGTTTCACCTTCTTGGTGAAATTCATGAGCTCTGTTTTCGCCGAGTTTACCAGTATCTTGGTTTTTCCCACATACGGGACGATTTCCCCCTGCAGGTGATCTTTCACTCGAAGGGCCGCCTCATTCGAGGTGGGCTCCTGCGCGTAAACCGCGGTGTCGTCTGCATATATCGCTGTTTTGGTGTTCTCGTGCATTGGGAAATCGTACGTATACAGGGAGTACAAGAGTGGTGACAAGCACGACCCCTGCGGCACTCCTGCTTCAGCTCAGCTCATCGAGGAGCTGGTGTCGTTCACTTTAACCCTGAAGGCTCTGCCCACGAGGTACGAGTCTAATATCTTTACCATTTGCACAGGCATGCCTGCCCGTAACATCTTCATGACGAGTCCTTCTATCCAAACCATATCGAACGCTTTCTGTATGTCCAGCAGGACCATTACTGTATTGCGATCCCGATTAAAGCCTTCCTTCACCTCGTGGACAATTCGAGCTACCTGAGAGGTCGTGGAATGACCTCTTCTGAAGCCGAACTGTTCCTCCGGGATGAGCTCCAGCTCTTCCTCGAGATCGCTGAATCTCTTCAGCAGGATTCTGTCCACCACCTTGGCCACCACACTGAGCAGCGAGATGGGGCGATAACTATCTATTCTCATGTCCTGTTCTCCCGGCTTCAGGATAGGGATAATCTCCGCCTGCTTTAGGCACGTCGGGTAGTGCTGCCACCTTATTATTCCGTTTATAATGTGAATAAGTTGGACAAGGGACTTCCTCGGGAGATTCCGGAGCAACATCGCGTCGATCTTATCAATCCCAGGCGCTCTGTTCCTGGGGAGCCTCTTTATGGTTTTCCTCACCTCCCCGAACTTCGTCATGATCTTCGAGAAGGTTCGGTCCTCCATTGGGGTTTTGGGTATGTTCCTGAAGTCCTTAGATCTCCTGGTTACTTCAGCGTGATCGTGGGATACGTCCGCTACCGCTCGGAAGGCACTCCGGAAATATTCCCCGAACATCTCGGCCTTCCCCGGATCGGTCATCGCCTGCCTCCGGCCGTTCTCCATGGCTGGGATGACATTACGCTTCCTGCGAAGTCGCTTTGTCATCTGCCACAGAGAACCGTCGTTGGCATTAAGGTTCTCGAGTTTCCTCTTCCAAACTTCATCCCGGTGCTTTTTGATAAGTTGGTTTACCTCCCTGCCCAGGCTCATCATTTTTCTCGATGAACCGGGTTTAGGGAGGTTTGCCACTTCTTCCTCTCCTTATTGTTGAGTTTTATTAAGTCCAAGATGAAGATCCTCTCGCACGACCCTCTTCCTGGTGGTTTTCTCCCTGGCTTCTTGGATGTTCTCGATCCACCTCTGGGTTTCCCGGTCTATGTCCCCCTCCACCCTTGATTGTGAAGAACACAGGCTCGTGATCCGAGATGCACTCAGAGGCAGTTCTCAACTTGGAGATGTTTGTGACGTTTTTGTTAACCACCAGGTCGAGGATCGACGGGGCGTTGCCGTTCCAGGGATAGTGCGTGGGCGTGTCTGGGTGATCCACTACGATGTTGTTGTACATGGAATATTTCCAGAGCGCATTTCCGTTCGGGTTGGCTTCCGTTTGACCGGCTGGACTCCACTCCGGGTGTCTCGCGTTGAAGTCCCCCGCCAGCAGCACTCTGTGCCCGCTGCTGCAGAGAATATCCATATCCAGATCAGTGATTTTGTTCCTCGAGGGGTTGTATACTGAATATAGCCTCACCCCAGAGTCGAGTTGAACTCCTACGTGTTCGATCGTGCTCGCCCTCTGGGGCAGGGATACATGCGGTACACAGGACTTTATGAGAATAGCTACTCCTCCCCCTCTCGCTCCATCAGGGCGGTCCTGCCTGATGGTGGTGAATCCCCTGAATTTGAGTTTGTGTTCCTGCTAGATGCCCGTCTCGGACAGAAGCAACACGTCAATATTATGTTTGCGAATGAGATCAGATACAAGGTGGTACTTGGTTCTGATTCCATTCACATTGAGCATGCATACCTGCAATGGCATTACAGGCCGTAGCTCTGGATATTATCCATGACTCTCCAGAAAGCCAGGAATTTTTCAGCACTTGTCCGGGCCTTTGTTAGGCCCTCGACAATATCATCCATGGTCTGCAGTAGGCCTTTTGTATTTACCAGTTCTTGGATAGCCCTATGTCTATCCATGAACCCGCTCACAGCATCCGAAGTGCTCGGCTGGCTTACACCTCGGCCGACATTTAAGGGTTGGGGTTGGGGTAGGGATGAGACACTGCGACTTACATCCTCTTGTGGTTCCTCTCTCGCAACTCTCCTCTCCTCCCATACATTTTTCTTGACCGATCATCCTGCCTCCTAACATAGTCCATGTACACCTCGCACTCCTGGGTACACGAGGTGTGCATCCCCCCGCAATTGCTGCAAAGGGCTGGCGTATTCCTCGGCTTGGTGCATTCTCTTGACCAATGCCCTCCCGCGCATTTCATGCAACGGACAGGCCTATTGCAATTGGATTGGGCATGCCCCCAAGCCTGGCATCGGTAGCACTGGGTGGCTTCCCGGTTGTTCCTCTTTACCTCCCAGTGCACTATCACTCCCGTAACAGCACGGATGGTCTTATTCAGGAAGCTCTCTGTGACTTTCTTGTCCGTGTTGACGATAAAGAGCTTCCTGTCCATGTTGTTGATGCCCGTTATCCGATACGTCTCCAGCCCTTGCTTCTGGAGGTCCTCCTTTATTTCTTCAACTGAAGGGTTGTGGTCCAAACCCTTCAGGATGAACGCGTGTCGTTTTTCCTCCGGCATCGTGTACGTGTGGAATTCCACCTCCGATGCCTTGAGGGTACTTTTAAGTGCGGCGTGGTCCTCTGCTGTACTAGCGTAAATCAGGGATGATTTATTCGTAAACTTGTACAGCAGATTTCCTTTTACGTGTTCTTCAAGTGTTGCCTTATTGGTGATAATCGGCGGGCATCTTCTTTCCTTTATCTTTGCCGGGGGTTGTTCCTGTGTTGTTTGCTTGGATTTCCCCTTTGCATTTGCGGGGGGTGCTGGGGTGGGGGTTGATTTGTCCTGTTGCTGGGGCAGGGGTGGGAAGTCCTTTCTGCTGCTAGGGCCTGCTTGCTGCTTGATCCCTCGAGGGGTTTCTGCTTCATCGTCCTCCGACAACGCCTGGAACGCGTTGGCTGTGGCTAGAGGGGGCTCCTGTAGATTCAGAGGGACCCATTTGATCTTCCTGGTCTTCTTGGGGGCCTGGTATCCCTCTTCATATTTTGCTGGCGATTTTGCGGGAGCTTTTAGTAATCTTAGCATCCCCTCTAGCTGTTCCTTCTGTACTCTGATTTCTTCAGTGTACAGCTCTCTGTAGTAGGAGTTCACCTCGCTAACCTCCCGTTTCCTTATCCTGAACCACGGGAAGTTCTCTAGCTCTTCCGGGATTTTTACCATTCTGCAGAACTGCGAGACCTTTTCATTGACTTTAGCCCTCACGGTATCTTCCAGGGCTTTGATCTGGTCTCTGATCTGCGTGTACTTGTTCAGGTCTCCGTTCTGCAGGGTTCCGCCGCTCAGTCCTGGGGTCGGGGAGGTGCATCCTTGTTCTGAGGTTGTTGGCGTTGTCGGTGGCGTCAGGGATTTCCGCTTCTCCAGGAGCTTTGTCTTGAGCTTCGCCTTTTTGTCCTTCTCCTTGCGGCGTTGGATTCTGACTAGCTTGTCCTGGATTTGCTGCTCCCTGATCTCATTACCGATCTTGGATAATCCTTTGGGACTCTCCCTCGGGGGATCGATCTCCATTTGTTCCTCGCTGTTATCTGTCTCTGGAGGGGGTATGTAATTACCCGTCTCCCGGTTCTCCTGGCATCCCTGGTTCAGGGCATCTAGCCCGGCCTGGATTTCCTGCTGCAGGAGTGCCTCAGCCGTTAGTGAGTCTGAGAGTGTGTCGCTGTATTCTTCCAGCTCCTTCCTTACGTCGATCCTTGCTCTTTCCTGGGGGCTGGTCTCCTCTGCCTCACTCTCCCTGGAGCGGGAGTCCTGGAATTCAACTAAGTCGTTCGACTCTTCAGACTCACTCCTTGACATAACGGCTTTCTTCCCGGGATCGAGCGAGCTCTTCTTGCTGCTTTTGACCTGGTTTTCCAGGTCCCAGTTCTTAAGCGTTCTGTTACCTTCGCTATCGAACTGGACAGCAAAGATTTTGGTTTTCACCTTTTTTAAGGGTGTCTGTAGCTCGGGTCTATTCTCGATCCCGGTCGGCTTATTCATTATGGTCTTGAAGAATTTCCTCCTCTCTTGCGAACTTTCGTCCTCCGGGCGGGTGGGTTTTGGCTTACCCGTCTCCCGTTCTTCCCTGGCGTATGCGCTCGCGAAGTTATCTTCGAGAGGAGGTCCTCCTTGTTTTTGCCGTTTATGGGCACTCTCCACTAAGCTTGTCGACGCTCCTGGCGCAGGTCGTTTCTGCGCCTGCGCAGTGGATTCTGCAGCAGGAATTTTCTTGTGGTCTTGTTGGCTCGTTAGTTTCCTGGGGGCTGATGCCCCTTTTTATGGGTCCCCGGGGTGACGGGTCCTTGGGGGGTGAGTGATTTCTCACCCCCCGGGGTGCCTAACATGCTTGCCCTATATGTTTGGACGCAGGCGAATCCGTCCGCGTCCTTCTGTCTTTTAGTGGTGGGTGGGACCTACTTGAGCAAAGTGGGTGGCGCCTATTTGCTATGTCTAGACACGGGCTCCCAAGAGCTTAGAGGAATCCTGCTGTATAGTTGTAGGACCCCCTATCTCCTGCTCACCCTGTCTAGTAGCGAGCACCCACTCTCCCGATACAGAAAATTTCGAAAACTGGGAAAAATATTTTTCTCCCAGGACGCGAATTGTACGTGTGCTATGGACGGCTCGCCAACGCACACTAGCCAACAATGATCCTACAATATTCGCTCATTCGAATATCACCAATATAACGCTCACTCTGAACGGTGAAAATTACCCGAAAGAAAATATGCATCTGAATTTTGCAAAGGGTAATTTTTCGCAAGCCTATTTCAACTATGCACAATTCGGTCTCAGCTACAAAATTACTAATCAACATAATCCTCTGCTGAGCTCCACCGAATTTGTTGGTAAGACTCTCTTTGTCATCGATTGTTCCAGAAGGGATGAGAGCTTAAAAAGTTCCACTGTTGATGTGAAACTTGAAATCGAGGCATCTGAAGGATTTCCCCAAAATACTAGAGCCTATTGCATCATTGTGCATGACACTGTTATTGAGCACCTCCCACTCAGTGAAATCATTAACAAATTGAATTGAACATATGCTTGTCACTTCAGTATCAATCGCAGAGTCAACATGAGAATAGCTGTTGTAGATATTCAAGGCTTTACCATCGAGCAACAATTCCATCCTAAGGAGATTGCCATTAGGATTGGAATTCAATGTAGTAATTTTCTGCTGCTGCCAACTATACCATTTTCCTCTTTGAGGTATTCCTCTGGCTTTGTGGAATATCATCAATTAGATTCCATCCTCAAGAAAAATTTACAGAATGTTGATATCATTTATGTACGAGGACTCCAAAAACGTGACTATCTTACAGAGAAATTTCATCAATTGAACCTACACGTGTTGTGAATTTGGATGATAATACGTCATGGATGGTTCCCACATTCGGCGACAATGATGGTATATCACCCTGTATGCATCACATTGATAAGCAACCCCACTATAATTGCAGTCTCCGAAACGTAGATATTCTATACAAATGGTTATGTGATATGTTACCAAAATAAAAATGCTCAATAAATTTGTATTCAAACTGTTTTTTTTTTTTTACTTTATAACCTAAGTTGGTCTGCTCCCCTCAAAAAATCCAATCAAAATAGACGTTATTCGCGTTCGAAAAAACAGCTAAAATTCATAACGCTAAAACACGCAAAAATGTGACTACAATAAGCGTTTTTCGCGTTCTAAAAAACAACTAAAATTTGAAACGCTAAAACACGTAAAAATGCGATCGCAAAAAATGTTTTTTGTAAGGTTAGTTCATTAGTTCGTTCTGGTTCAATCAAACTGAATATCTGTCACTCTCTGCCAGTCTATCAAGAATCGAAAAAACGTTGATCGACACGTGTCAACGAATACAGTCGGATGGAAGACTGAACGGTTCAATGTGTATCGCACATTGAAGGTGGCGACCTCCGTTAAGCTGACATGTTTTTTCTCTCAAATATTGTTATTTGAGACACCCGGTATATCATGTTTTATTTTTCTATTAAATACTGTATTTTGAGCCACCTGGTATGACATTTGACAGCCGCCATGTTTTTTTTCTCTTAAATCCTGTATTTTGAGTCTGAATATGTCATCCACAATCATTATTCTTATTATATATATATATATTATAAGCGCGCGGTAGTGGAGAATTGTTATCAATCTAAGGGATCTATCGCCGCGACTCGATAAACGCCAAACACAGCGACGCACCGAAATTTAGCAGCGCGCGCTGTACTGGACAATTGTTATCAATCTAAGGGATCTCTCTCGACTACGTCACACGATGAACGCAGACCAGCGACGAACCGAGAGTCCAAAGTTCAAGGTGGATTCAAAAGCCTATAGCTCACCTACGTTTTTGAACACTCTGTGTATGTCTAAGAAACTTTTGGAACACTCAGTATGAAATATCATCATATTTTTCTATTGGGTCCCCATATCCCTAATGATACGTATTTTCTGCGTCCCATTTTCCACATGACATTTGACACTTGCATCAGCCATGTTTTTTCTCTTAAATAACATGTGATACGCCCTGTATATACTATTGCTGAATACTTTGCTACTCCCAATGACCCATTTTCCATCTGACCTGTACAACCATGTTTATTTGTCACATATTTTTTTTTCTTCAACGATATTACCAATGACAACTGACAGATATCGAGTGTGAGGCGCCGCCGATATATTGAGCGACGTTCTATACAAAAAATGTCAAACGTTAACGAACCGACTTCTAACATTTGAGCGATGAGTACATAACGCATTAAAATGTGAAGTTTATGGCACTTATGGTAGTTGACGGAAAGAAATTCTATTATTTTCTTGATCTCCATAAAAGTTGTCTTATTAGAATAGCCGCACGTTTCTGTATCTTTACTAATAACGAAGATAGCCTCCTATGCCCTTTTGGCATTGGATAATGCTTAAAAATGTTCCTGGACATCGAAACGAATCCGTTGATGCCAAAATCATCGAAATCGGACAACCGGAAGTGAAAACCGAAAGTGACCATTCAATTGCATATTTGAACTCTCCTCGATGTGGATAATCCGAATTCACTATTACTTTTCTTCTACCGCAATTTTTTCAATCTGGAAGTGCTTATTTTTCTATGATTCGTATTTTAAATCCCTATGTCCCCAATGATACCTTTTTCTCCGCCCTAAGCAGCCATGTCTCTTTTTCTCTCAAATGATATGATTTTTCAGAAACTTTGCGTATTGAGACACCCTGTATACTAAATCTAACGAGCAGCCGCCATTTTTTTTCTCTTAAATTATACGTTTTGAGACACCCTGTATACCAAATAAGACAAGCACCCATCATGTTATTTTTTCTTAAATAATATGTTGATACACCTGGTATATTAAATCAAACGAGCAGCCGCCATGTTTTTATCTCTTAAATGATACGTTTCGAGACACCCTGTATACCAAATAAGACAAGCACCCACCATGTTTTTTTCTCTCAAATAATATGTTGGTACACCTGGTATACAAAATCTAACGAGCAGACGCCATGTTTTTTTTCTCTCTTAAATGATATGTTTTGAGAGACCCTGTATACTAAATAAGACAAGCACCCACCATGTTTTTTTCTCTCTTAAATGATATGTTTTGATACACATGGTATATTAAATCTAACGAGCAGCCGCCATGTTTTTTTTCTCTTAAATGATATGTTTTGAGACTCTTGGTATACTAAATCTAACGAGCAACGACCATTTTTTCACATTTATTCCAAACATCATTATTATCTGGTAGCTGGAGAAATATATATCCCACATTTGTACATCAACTTGTACGAAGTCTCCGTGGAGACAAGGCTAGCGTCACTCGCTACGAACCAGAAGGACGATGATTCAAACCTCTGCTGCTGAAATCTTTTTTCTTTTTAAATTCAATTCAAAATATGTGGCAAAATGTTATCAATCTAAGAGATCTACTCGATTACGTCACACGATGAACGCGAAGCAGCGATGCTCTGATTTTCCCCCCACTCCAAAAAGAGCAAAAAATTGCAAAACGAACCCACATAACATGGGATTTCGTCCTAGAACTCTTGCAGCCTATTTACTTATACAGGCCGTTTCTTTTATCATGTGGTAACATTGCTATATTCTAAACCGTAATAGATACAAAGACGATTAAATGGGAAAAAATGTAACTATTGTGGTGAGCAGTACATTGGTCAGAGAAAATCTACGGGGACTCTCGCCCTTCCCGACTTCTACAGGGAAAACTAAAAATGCTGTTTTCGGTTTTTTACGAATAGAATGGTTATTTCAGAAAATATTAAAAAATGAAAGAGTAACGTTTTCAGTTCTTGAAAATGGCTCCAAAATCGGAGCCGAAACGTCGAATTTCAACAAATTCTAGACGCGGTTCAACCCGAACTTTAAGTTTTCAAATATCTGACCGCGGAAACCTATCTGAACACACACATATATATATATATATATATATATATATATATATATATATATATATATATATATATATATATATATATATATATATATATATGAAAACTAAAAGTTCGGGTTGAACCGCGTCTAGAATTTGTTGAAATTCGACGTTTCGGCTCGGGGTCGGGGTCTCAATCTGCCTACTCCCCATGTCTCGTCACTGGTTCTCTCTAAGGTCTCAATCTGCCTACTCCTTCGAGAGAACTGAGGAATTGTGGGTTGAGGAACTGTATTTATAGTAGACGTGGCTGTAATGGCCGTGTGCAATGTATTGGCGCGAGGTGAACTATGGGCGGGAACTGAGTTGGCGCTAGATGAGCTGTGTGCGGGAACTTGGTTGGCGCTAAGTGAGCTGTGTGCGGGAACTGGGTTGGTGGGATATGAGTTGATGCGTGCAATGAGAGGCTTCCAGGTATTGGGAAGTCTACGTCCGTCGTCGCGAGTGTTGAGGCAATTGGGGCGCTTCTCTATCTCAAGGGCTTCTCGGATGATTCTGGTTTGCAGAGTTTTCTCGGTGGAAATTGTTTTTGTGTTTTTGAAGTCTATTTTGTGACCTGTGTCTTCTCGATGTTTATAAAGTGCGGAAGTTAAAACGAAACACAGAATTCCAAAAGACATCCTGGACCTCATCAGTCACTGTATGAACAACACGTACTTCCTCTTCCAAGGAACTTACTACAAACAAGTGAAAGGTGCTCCCATGGGTTCCCCCCTTTCTCCAGTCCTTGCAAACCGTTTCATGGAAGACTTCGAAACGAGGGCTGTAGAAGCATTTGACCACAAGCCTACTTGCTGGTTCAGATACGTTGACGACATTTTCGTCATATGGCCTCATGGTTACGAAATCTTAAACACGTTCTTAGATCACCTAAACGATATCCATCCCAACATGAAATTTACAATGGAGACCGAAATGAACAACTCCCTAGCTTTCCTGGACGTTCTCATCACGAAATCCAATAACTCTTTCACCCACACAGTACACAGGAAACAGACCCACACCAACCGATACCTACACGCAAACTCTCATCACCATCCAGCACAAACAAACTCCGTATTGAACTCCCTGATATACAGATCAATTCAGCTTACCGACAACCAGAATAGACCACAAGAGCTGGACAAACTAAAATCAGCCTTACTTCAAAATGGTTACAACAATTCGCTAATCGACAAGTCTATCCGCCATCAACTGACCCGTCCTCCAAAAACAAATGATCCACTAGAGAGTATTCAGCCACACAAAGCTTTCCTACCATACATCAAAGGTGTGACTGACAAAATCAGTAATATCTTGAGAAAACACGAGATAAAAACAATATTCACGGCCAACAACCAAATATTCAAATTCCTCAGATCTCCCAAGGACACAATACCAAACGATTCTCAAGGTATATATGAAATACCATGTTCAGACTGCCCGAGAAGTTATATTGGCCAGACTAACAGACGAGTAACCTCCAGAGTCTACGAACACGAACTTGCTGTGCGTCAGGCATCTTCCACTTCCGCACTTTATAAACATCGAGAAGACACAGGTCACAAAATAGACTTCAAAAACACAAAAACAATTTCCACCGAGAAAACTCTGCAAACCAGAATCATCCGAGAAGCCCTTGAGATAGAGAAGCGCCCCAATTGCCTCAACACTCGCGACGACGGACGTAGACTTCCCAATACCTGGAAGCCTCTCATTGCACGCATCAACTCATTTCCCACCAACCCAGTTCCCGCACACAGCTCACTTAGCGCCAACCAAGTTCCCGCACACAGCTCATCTAGCGCCAACTCAGTTCCCGCCCATAGTTCACCTCGCGCCAATACATTGCACACGGCCATTACAGCCACGTCTACTATAAATACAGTTCCTCAACCCACAATTCCTCAGTTCTCTCGAAGGAGTAGGCAGATTGAGACCTTAGAGAGAACCAGTGACGAGACATGGGGAGTAGGCAGATTGAGACCCCGACGTCAAGTCACAAAAACCTAACGTAATTATACCTGAGGAGTAGGCAGATTGAGACCTCAGCGTAGAATTACGTTTCAACCATTTATTAATTTTCTTTCTTTTTCAGTTCTTGAAAATGGCTCCAAAATCGGAGCCGAAACGTCGAATTTCAACAAATTCTAGACGCGGTTCAACCCGAACTTTTAGTTTTCATATATATATATATATATATATATATATATATATATATTATATATATATATTGATATATATATATATAATATTTTCAACCAATTTACACATATTAAATTAGCTTTCAAAAATACTTTAATCATAAAAAATCTTTTCTCAAAACTTAAAGATAAAATCAAAGTGACACACATGTCAAATGTAGTATATTCTATACCCTGTGGTCAATGTAGTAAAACGTACATTGGTCAAACAAAAAGGTTACTTAAGGACCGAATCACCTCACGTAAAAGTGATATCAGAACGAATAAAAAATTGCACTCTAGCAAAACACACCATAGAATCTGACCACAATTTCTTATATGATGAAGTGAAAATATTAGATACTTCGAACAGTCTCCAAAAAAGACAGTTCCTAGAAATGGCTCACATTTTCAAAGATACATCTTCCCTCAATACCAGGAAGGACATAGAAGGACTTAATGTTATATATACATACTTACTTCACCTCAACAAACATAATCAATTCATTAACTAAATAAAGAATATTAACAAACAAATTCCCAATGCCAAAAAGTCCATTTTGTCTTTTACATTTAAAAATAAATATTTAAGTTGGTATCACGATTGCAGTTGGTAGCACTGATTGTAAATGCCAAATGTCAAACCTTTCAATGTCACAATTCAAAATTTAATTTTTACAGTTTTTCGCCTTTTTTATGAAGACATGTGAACTTGAATCCTCGTGGTAGGAAATTTTCACAAAAATTTTTCAATTTTTAAAATGACTTAGTATAATGTGTTCCTGTACTCACACAATTTTTTTATTTACATTTTTAATATGTTACAACTCATAAGGAAAAGTGTTTATGTTTAATACAACCGGCTTCGCTACAACCTCACTTTTCGTAAGTACTTGGAAAACCTTTCCCTTCACTGATTGTAATAGTCAATTCTTCTTTTGTTCATCAGTGTTCCTGATGAAGAGAAAAATAATTCTCGAAAGCTTGAACTGAAATAAAGAGTTCATACAATTAAAGTGTCTCCGACTGCAATACCTGACAACTCCTTTTGTCGTTCCTTATGTGTTCAGATAGGTTTCCGCGGTCAGATATTTGAAAACTAAAAGTTCGGGTTGAACCGCGTCTAGAATTTGTTGAAATTCGACGTTTCGGCTCCGATTTTGGAGCCATTTTCAAGAACTGAAAAAGAAAGAAAATTAATAAATGGTTGAAACGTAATTCTACGCTGAGGTCTCAATCTGCCTACTCCTCAGGTATAATTACGTTAGGTTTTTGTGACTTGACGTCGGGGTCTCAATCTGCCTACTCCCCATGTCTCGTCACTGGTTCTCTCTAAGGTCTCAATCTGCCTACTCCTTCGAGAGAACTGAGGAATTGTGGGTTGAGGAACTGTATTTATAGTAGACGTGGCTGTAATGGCCGTGTGCAATGTATTGGCGCGAGGTGAACTATGGGCGGGAACTGAGTTGGCGCTAGATGAGCTGTGTGCGGGAACTTGGTTGGCGCTAAGTGAGCTGCGGGAACTGGGTTGGTGGGAAATGAGTTGATGCGTGCAATGAGAGGCTTCCAGGTATTGGGAAGTCTACGTCCGTCGTCGCGAGTGTTGAGGCAATTGGGGCGCTTCTCTATCTCAAGGGCTTCTCGGATGATCCTGGTTTGCAGAGTTTTCTCGGTGGAAATTGTTTTTGTGTTTTTGAAGTCTATTTTGTGACCTGTGTCTTCTCGATGTTTATAAAGTGCGGAAGTGGAAGATGCCTGACGCACAGCAAGTTCGTGTTCGTAGACTCTGGAAGTTACTCGTCTGTTAGTCTGGCCAATATAACTTCTCGGGCAGTCTGAACATGGTATTTCATATATACCTTGAGAATCGTTTGGTATTGTGTCCTTGGGAGATCTGAGGAATTTGAATATTTGGTTGTTGGCCGTGAATATTGTTTTTATCTCGTGTTTTCTCAAGATATTACTGATTTTGTCTGTCACACCTTTGATGTATGGTAGGAAAGCTTTGTGTGGCTGAATACTCTCTAGTGGATCATTTGTTTTTGGAGGACGGGTCAGTTGATGGCGGATAGACTTGTCGATTAGCGAATTGTTGTAACCATTTTGAAGTAAGGCTGATTTTAGTTTGTCCAGCTCTTGTGGTCTATTCTGGTTGTCGGTAAGCTGAATTGATCTGTATATCAGGGAGTTCAATACGGAGTTTGTTTGTGCTGGATGGTGATGAGAGTTTGCGTGTAGGTATCGGTTGGTGTGGGTCTGTTTCCTGTGTACTGTGTGGGTGAAAGAGTTATTGGATTTCGTGATGAGAACGTCCAGGAAAGCTAGGGAGTTGTTCATTTCGGTCTCCATTGTAAATTTCATGTTGGGATGGATATCGTTTAGGTGATCTAAGAACGTGTTTAAGATTTCGTAACCATGAGGCCATATGACGAAAATGTCGTCAACGTATCTGAACCAGCAAGTAGGCTTGTGGTCAAATGCTTCTACAGCCCTGGTTTCGAAGTCTTCCATGAAAAGGTTTGCAAGGACTGGAGAAAGGGGGGAACCCATGGGAGCACCTTTCACTTGTTTGTAGTAAGTTCCTTGGAAGAGGAAGTACGTGTTGTTCATACAGTGACTGATGAGGTCCAGGATGTCTTTTGGAATTCTGTGTTTCGTTTTAAGGATTTCTAGCGTGTCCGTTAGGGGAATATTTGTGAAGAGGGAGACAACATCGAAGCTCACTAGGATATCTGTGTTCTGGATTCTATAGGATTTGAGAAGGTCTAAGAAGTGGAATGAATTTTTCACGTAGGATGAAGCTTCTTCTGCTCGTGGCTGAAGAGTACTCGCTAGATACTTGGCGAGGTTCTGGGTTGGTGATCCAAAGGCACTGACGATAGGTCGGAGTGGGATATCAGGCTTGTGTATTTTTGGTAGTCCGTAGATACGAGGGGTGCGTGATGACTTCTCTCTAGGGATAGTGGCTTTCTTGGTTTCGGCTGGTAGTTCAGAATTATTGATCAGATTTTTGGTCTTCTTTTCGAGGTAGGTTGTCGGGTCTCGTTGGGTGATCTGATACTCGGATGAGTTTAATAGTGTACTCATTTTGTCTACATAATCTGAGGTATTCAGAACTACTGTGGCGTTGCCTTTGTCTGCTGGGAGAATGATTATGTCAGGGTTGTTGTGGAGGTTTCTGAGGCAATGTTTTTCAGCAGGTGTTATGTTGGATGGAGGGAGTTTCGCTTTCCTAAGTGTGGTGGCAATATCTTGTCTAGTTTCTGCAGCTGTGTTTACTGGTAGATGGGTTATAGCGCTTTCTATTTGTGTGATGATGGTTTCTGTTGGGATTCTGTTTGGTGTGATGGAATAATTGAATCCTCTTGATAGTAGTGCAAGGCTAGTTTGATCTAGTGGTGTGTCGGAGAAGTTGTGTACTAATATAGGTGATGCAGCTGGGACCAAGGGTGTGATGGTATTCGTTAACAATGCACAAAGTTTGTTTTTCTGTGTTTCTGTTTTCTTATTGCTGATGTGATCTGCTTTGTCCTGAGATATCCTGGTCAAAGTGTCCCAGAAGACTGGATGGATATCTACGGTGGAATTCAAATTCCTCAGATCTCCCAAGGACACAATACCAAACGATTCTCAAGGTATATATGAAATACCATGTTCAGACTGCCCGAGAAGTTATATTGGCCAGACTAACAGACGAGTAACTTCCAGAGTCTACGAACACGAACTTGCTGTGCGTCAGGCATCTTCCACTTCCGCACTTTATAAACATCGAGAAGACACAGGTCACAAAATACCTAACGTAACGTAATTATACCTGAGGAGTAGGCAGATTGAGACCTCAGCGTAGAATTACGTTTCAACCATTTATTAATTTTCTTTCTTTTTCAGTTCTTGAAAATGGCTCCAAAATCGGAGCCGAAACGTCGAATTTCAACAAATTCTAGACGCGGTTCAACCCGAACTTTTAGTTTTCAAATATCTGACCGCGGAAACCTATCTGAACACACATATATATATATATATATATCTGTCAGACATATGTGCAAAGATCCTTACTTTGAAGGAACAACTTTGCAAGAACTTTCCGAAACAAACAGCAGGACTTTGCCTGATTCAAACGGAGAGCCAACTACAGACCGGTTTCGGAATATCGTACCTCATCAGTGCAGTCAAGGTTATCACGGTTGTATACACGCGAGGTCCCGATGTTCGTCATCGTCCTCCGAGAGGAATACTGCAATTGCTCACAGGATCCACCTCGGTGACAGATTAGAGAGCACCCCAGAAAGACATTTCGGATACGAAATGGTATATGTGATATACTTGTTTCAAGGAGCAAATAATGTTCCAGTGACTGTAAAACAGTCGATAACAATCCTTTAAGAGGTGACTATAACTTTGTATAGTATGTATGGCATATGTCCAACAGAAAACAACTACTTCTCTGGCTGATACCTCGACAGATATTGAATTATATCTGTCAGACATATGTGCAAAGATCCTTACTTTGAAGGAACAACTTTGCAAGAGCTTTCTGAAACAAACAGCAGGACTTTGCCTGATTCAAACGGAGAGCCAACTACAGACCGGTTTCGGAATATCGTACCTCATCAGTGCAGTCAAGGTTATCACGGTTGTATACACGCGAGGTCCCGATGTTCGTCATATGCCATACATACTATACAAAGTTATAGTCACCTCTTAAAGGATTGTTATCGACTGTTTTACAGTCACTGGAACATAATTTGCTCCTTGAAACAAGTATATCACATATACCATTTCGTATCCGAAATGTCTTTCTGGGGTGCTCTCTAATCTGTCACCGAGGTGGATCCTGTGAGCAATTGCAGTATTCCTCTCGGAGGACGATGACGAACATCGGGACCTCGCGTGTATACAACCGTGATAACCTTGACTGCACTGATGAGGTACGATATTCCGAAACCGGTCTGTAGTTGGCTCTCCGTTTGAATCAGGCAAAGTCCTGCTGTTTGTTTCAGAAAGCTCTTGCAAAGTTGTTCCTTCAAAGTAAGGATCTTTGCACATATGTCTGACAGATATAATTCAATATCTGTCGAGGTATCAGCCAGAGAAGTAGTTGTTTTCTGTTGGACATATGCCATACATACTATACAAAGTTATAGTCACCTCTTAAAGGATTGTTATCGACTGTTTTACAGTCACTGGAACATTATTTGCTCCTTGAAACAAGTATATCACATATATATATATATATATATATATGTATATATATATATATATATATATGTATATATATATATATATATATATATATATATATATATATATATATATATATATATATATATATATGTATATATATATATATATATATATATATATATATATATATATATATATATATATATATATATATATATATATATATATATGAAAACTAAAAGTTCGGGTTGAACCGCGTCTAGAATTTGTTGAAATTCGACGTTTCGGCTCCGATTTTGGAGCCATTTTCAAGAACTGAAAAAGAAAGAAAATTAATAAATGGTTGAAACGTAATTCTACGCTGAGGTCTCAATCTGCCTACTCCTCAGGTATAATTACGTTCGGTTTTTGTGACTTGACGTCGGGGTCTCAATCTGCCTACTCCCCATGTCTCGTCACTGGTTCTCTCTAAGGTCTCAATCTGCCTACTCCTTCGAGAGAACTGAGGAATTGTGGGTTGAGGAACTGTATTTATAGTGGACGTGGCTGTAATGGCCGTGTGCAATGTATTGGCGCGAGGTGAACTATGGGCGGGAACTGAGTTGGCGCTAGATGAGCTGTGTGCGGGAACTTGGTTGGCGCCAAGTGAGCTATGTGCGGGAACTGGGTTGGTGGGAAATGAGTTGATGCGTGCAATGAGAGGCTTCCAGGTATTGGGAAGTCTACGTCCGTCGTCGCGAGTGTTGAGGCAATTGGGGCGCTTCTCTATCTCGAGGGCTTCTCGGATGATCCTGGTTTGCAGAGTTTTCTCGGTGGAAATTGTTTTTGTGTTTTTGAAGTCTATTTTGTGACCTGTGTCTTCTCGATGTTTATAAAGTGCGGAAGTGGAAGATGCCTGACGCACAGCAAGTTCGTGTTCGTAGACTCTGGAAGTTACTCGTCTGTTAGTCTGGCCAATATAACTTCTCGGGCAGTCTGAACATGGTATTTCATATATACCTTGAGAATCGTTTGGTATTGTGTCCTTGGGAGATCTGAGAAATTTGGATATTTGGTTGTTGGCCGTGAATATTGTTTTTATCTCGTGTTTTCTCAAGATATTACTGATTTTGTCTGTCACACCTTTGATGTATGGTAGGTCTGGTTGTCGGTAAGCTGAATTGATCTGTATATCAGGGAGTTCAATACGGAGTTTGTTTGTGCTGGATGGTGATGAGAGTTTGCGTGTAGGTATCGGTTGGTGTGGGTCTGTTTCCTGTGTACTGTGTGGGTGAAAGAGTTATTGGATTTCGTAATGAGAACGTCCAGGAAAGCTAGGGAGTTGTTCATTTCGGTCTCCATTGTAAATTTCATGTTGGGATGGATATCGTTTAGGTGATCTAAGAACGTGTTTAAGATTTCGTAACCATGAGGCCATATGACGAAAATGTCGTCAACGTATCTGAACCAGCAAGTAGGCTTGTGGTCAAATGCTTCTACAGCCCTGGTTTCGAAGTCTTCCATGAAAAGGTTTGCAAGGACTGGAGAAAGGGGGGAACCCATGGGAGCACCTTTCACTTGTTTGTAGTAATTTCCTTGGAAGAGGAAGTACGTGTTGTTCATACAGTGACTGATGAGGTCCAGGGTGTCTTTTGGAATCCTGTGTTTCGTTTTAAGGATTTCTAGCGTGTCCGTTAGGGGAATATTTGTGAAGAGGGAGACAACATCGAAGCTCACTAGGATATCTGTGTTCTGGATTCTATAGGATTTGAGAAGGTCTAAGAAGTGGAATGAATTTTTCACGTAGGATGAAGCTTCTTCTGCTCGTGGCTGAAGAGTACTCGCTAGATACTTGGCGAGGTTCTGGGTTGGTGATCCAAAGGCACTGACGATAGGTCGGAGTGGGATATCAGGCTTGTGTATTTTTGGTAGTCCGTAGATACGAGGGGTGCGTGATGACTTCTCTCTAGGGATAGTGGCTTTCTTGGTTTCGGCTGGTAGTTTAGAATTATTGATCAGATTTTTGGTCTTCTTTTCGAGGTAGGTTGTCGGGTCTCGTTGGGTGATCTGATACTCGGATGAGTTTAATAGTGTACTCATTTTGTCTACATAATCTGAGGTATTCAGAACTACTGTGGCGTTGCCTTTGTCTGCTGGGAGAATGATTATGTCAGGGTTGTTGTGGAGGTTTCTGAGGCAATGTTTTTCGGCAGGTGTTATGTTGGATGGAGGGAGTTTCGCTCTCCTAAGTGTGGTGGTAATATCTTGTCTAGTTTCTTCAGCTGTATTTTCTGGTAGATGGGTTATCGCGCTTTCTATTTGTGTGATGATGGTTTCTGTTGGGATTCTGTTTGGTGTGATGGAATAATTGAATCCTCTTGATAGTAGTGCAAGGCTATTTTGATCTAGTGGTGTGTCGGAGAAGTTTTGTACTAATACAGGTGATGCAGCTGGGACCAAGGGTGTGATGTTATTCGTTAACAATGCACAAAGTTTGTTTTTCTGTGTTTCTGTTTTCTTATTGCTGATGTGATCTGCTTTGTCCTGAGATATCCTGGTCAAAGTGTCCCAGATGACTGGATGGATATCTACGGTGGATAATTTGCCAAAACATTTGTAGAGTGAGGTGTTGGTGATGTCCAAATTACGTCTGATATATATATATATATATGAAACTATAAGTTCGGGTTGAACCGCGTCTAGAATTTGTTGAAATTCGACGTTTCGGCTCCGATTTTGGAGCCATTTCCAAGAACTGAAAAAGAAAGAAAATTAATAAATGGTTGAATCGTAATTCTACGCTGAGGTCTCAATCTGCCTATTCCTCAGGTATAATTACGTTATGTTTTTGTGACTTGACGTCGGGGTCTCAATCTACCTACTCCCCATGTCTCGTCACTAGTTCTCTCTAAGGTCTCAATCTGCCTACTCCTTCGAGAGAACTGAGGAATTGTGGGTTGAGGAACTGTATTTATAGTGGACGTGGCTGTAATGGCCGTGTGCAATGTATTGGCAAAGAGTAGTGGTTCTATACAGAACAAGAGAAATATCTTTAGATATGGCACGAAAATGGACTAATGGCCTTGAATTTTACGACGATGTTTATTTACATTTCACATTTGTCTTATCTAATGATTGACTGCTCGATTTTTCTTGAAGTCTTACTGCTTTCTAGTGATTTTTCACGAAAAATTAGTTTTTTTCAATGCGAATTGACTAAAAATTGTCGAATTGAACTATTAATTTTTTGTTGTTTGTGTTTGAAGTGAATTTTTATATTAAACTTTTTATTCTGATCAACTTTTATTAGTTAAATTCTTGAGTTTTGCATGCTTTCAACCTTTAGTTTGAAGTAGTAAAATTAGTCAGTAGTCTAGTAGAATAGTATTTACCAATATCATATAAATTTTTGCATGTCATTATGGAAGGTAGAAATACTGGAAAGTGCTCTGTTAAAGAGTGTCCTTACAGATTTTATTCTAGCTCGCGTACTTTGGAGAAGATACGATTTTTTAGATTTCCCAACCCGAAAGATATTGACCGAATTCTTCAATGGAAACTGGCTTGTAATGATGAAGATATAATGAAGAAAGAAGCAAACACGTTATATTCAAATAATAGGATTTGCAGCACACATTTTGAAAATCGATACATCGTTAATCATAATTTAAATCGAACTGCAGTTCCTACCTTGAATTTGTTTCAGAAGTCAAGGTTTGACAAAGAGACACAAACAGAAGTAACTACAAAAGTGGATCAACAAACTCAAACCTATTTTTCAACAGCTTCAGAGTGTCAAACCCAAACATCAAAGGATCTTTCTTCACAGACACCAAGGAAAAGGAAGTTGAGGGATTTAGTGAAGTTAATGCATAAAAAATATGCAGAATCTTTGTCAGATACTTATTATATTTTTCAGTCTAAATCTATTGAAATAAAAAAGATGGAGATCAAAAAAGCTAAACTGGAACACTTAATAGAGGAAATGAAAATGAAGGAAGAAGATATTTCCAAAGAAATATTTAAGAGAGCATGTGATAGTCACCTTCCACAGATTTTCGCAAATACTGCTAAGATTGTTAGTGAACTGAAGGATAGGAAACCAAAGGGCAGGAGATATACGACGGAGTTCAAACAGCATGCACTTTCTCTTTTTTATAGCGGACCAAAAGCATATCGACAAATGGCCAAAAATTATCATTTTCCCTCAGTGTCAACTTTGAGGAAAATGACTGAAAATATTCAGAAAAAACCTGGACCGAATGATTTTGTTTTTAGGAGCCTTAAATTGAGACTACAAGGAAAAAGTGAACTAGAGAAAATATGTATTCTCTCTATGGATGAAGTTTCTTTGAAAGCAGGTATTCAGTATGATTCAAAAAATGATGAAATAATTGGATTTCATGATTTGGGTGAGAACTCCTGAAAATAGTCTGTGGAAGAAAGTTACTTTTTGTTTAATATTTTTTAAGGAAAGGGAAATAAATTTGTTCCGGCAAAAAATGCATTAGTTTTGATGGCAAGAGGAATCCATGATAATTGGAAACAACCATTGGGTTATTTCTTCTTGAGTTCAACATGTGGTGCTTCAGATCTCAAACCCATTGTATTTGAGTGTATCACTAAAATGATGGAGACAGGACTTGATGTTAGAGCTCTTGTATCTGACATGGGCTCAAACTTTGTTCAGTTTTCAAGCAATATAGGTGTGAATATAAATAACTTAAAATTTCAGGTTAATGAGAAGAAAATATTCTATATATTCGATACACCTCATTTACTAAAGTGTATGAGGAATATGTTGATGAAATATGAAGTGCAGTTCGAGAAGATAGCAAAATGGGATCATATTGAAGAGCTTCACAACTTAGAGAAGGAAATGGATTTGAAAATGGCAACCAAACTTACTGATGCTCATATATATACTAATAGTTTTCAGAAAATGAAGGTGAAGTATGCTACCCAGGTGTTTAGTGCAACTGTTGTTTCTGGTGAGATTTATTTCAGGAGCAGCATTGTTGATCATAATGAGTATCAAATAAACCTAATTTTTTTCAGCTATGTATACCTATATTGCTAATGGTGAAATGAGTGCTTCCGCAGCTGCTACAGCTAATTTCTTGGAAAAAAATTTATTTGACATCCTTAACTCCAGTTCAACCAAAACTAAAAATCAATATAAGAAACCTTATAAAGGAACTGAGCAAGAAGAAATATTTTTAAAATTAATGCTGACTGATTTGAAAGATATGAAAGTTTTTAAGCATACACACACAGGTAAGAAAGATATAACAGAATCATTTTCAAGCATCACTTGTTTTCAGATTACCATCAAGAGTGTGATGAATTTATGGAATGATTTGAAGAAAAATGGATTAATGCAAATGAAAACAAGACGTTTAAATCAAGATTGCATCGAAAACTTCTTTGGGAAAATACGGCAGCAAGGAGGCAACTCGGTAAATCCAACACCAATTCAGTTTATGAATGCTTTCAAAAAACTGTCTTGCATGGATTTACTGACTTGTGTTGATACATTCAATTGTGCTGCTGATGTTGATGTACTGTTGATGAGTGGAGTGCCAGAAAAACCATTTCCTGTAGAACTTGAAAAAATTCCAAAGAAAAAAAATACTTTTAAGGTACAGGGTTATTGAAAATGGAAAGCAGATATGGCACGTTGCTTATTTTTTTTTGTTTTTCCTATTTTCAGTTTTTTGTTTTTCCTTTTTTAGTTTTTTTTGCAGTTTTTTTTTCTATTTATTTGAATGCTTTCAATATATCGAACTTCTATCAACATTTTGAATGGATAATTCCTATATATACATTTAGAATATATTTGGCAGTATTTTAAAAGTATTATAGAAATATGATGGGTGAGTGTTTCTATATCTCTATAAACATACATAGTTTCTAGAGTTAAATGTTTTTTTAGATTACAAATGCAGACTTCAGAAGAAATGATTTACCAACCAGAAATGTAGAACAATATATGAGTGGATATTTTTTGAGGAAATGTTTAAAAAAACATTCTTGTAAAGTATGTCAGGATTATGCCCAGTCAACGGATAGTCTAGATTCTACTAAACTATTCTGCCACTTCAAAGGTAGGTATAGTGAATTAATTTTATCAGCAGTTTATTCCTTTTTGAAATGTATTTTCAGGTGATACTGACAGATATGGAAGCACTAAAGGAGCCTTTGGAAAATTGTTAATGCCAGAAGATTCATTTGTGGACTGTGTCGATGATGGAAAAAATTCTTATGGAAAATGTCAGAACTGTAGCTACTGGAAAAACTGGAGAACAACTTTATGAAAAATTGAAAGAAATTCCCTTTGTACACCCTTGTGAAGCATTTCCATATGTTTATTTATTGCAGTTGTTCATACGAATGAGGATATTTTATATTGCAAAATATGCCAACCGTAATTTCAAAAGGGAAGAAACTAACAATCGAAGAGTCAAGAAATTGAGAATGTTACAAATATTACAGCACAAATGAATATGATGTAAGTGTGTTGTAAAAGAACATACTTTTTTTGGTATATATTCAAACCAAAATGTTTCTCATGAATCCATACATTTTTAGTAAATAGCAGTTATGAATTTGGGATTATTGATAGATTGTTAGAATGTCCAGGGACATAAGGTCCCACTGTGAGTTCCTATCTATAATAGCGTATTATTTTGTTCCACACTATGATTTTATGTTTCATGTACCTACTGCTCTCAAAAATATGTTCATGTATATGAGGAGATAAAATTAGCCACACCAACGTTATCTAAGGATTTATATTCAATTATAAATGAATTAATTCATGCTATCAAGGAAAAATGTTTTCTTTGTTCATAATAAAGGTAAGAAATATCCTCTTTTGAATACAAAAATCTGATAGTTTTCTTTCTTTTTCAGAGTTTGCATATCATCACT
Organism: Chrysolina americana; assembly: GCA_958502065.1. Taxonomy (NCBI): domain Eukaryota; kingdom Metazoa; phylum Arthropoda; class Insecta; order Coleoptera; family Chrysomelidae; genus Chrysolina; species Chrysolina americana. The sequence goes on from OY293411.1 coordinate 61,384,290, forward strand.
AGGGCTCGTAAAATATTAAGTGTAATTTTAGATAATTTTTTACTGTTGTAATGGAAATATTATTTTTAAAACAATTATAATTATATGGTTGATACTAGTTATGTAACACAAGGATGGTTATTTTTTTTAATAAAATTTTTGAAAAAAATATGTTTTTTTCATACAGGACTGCATATTCTTGAAGTCTTTATGCCAATGTCAGTGTTTTCTATAATATAAAATTCACTCATGATTACACTCATAACAAATTCTGCTTATCTACAACAGAGCGAATCAAGTAGAAAATGGATTGATATCCATTGGATTATCAGTCGAACTCCACCTTATCCACAAATACGTTTTACTCGTTATAACATGATCTTCATCGGAGTACATTTCTCCAGTTTGAAATACCTATAAAAATGTGGTCAGGTCCTTCTAACCCTTATGGTCTATTCATTAAATATTTGTTTTGAAATTGTTTTGTTATGAACACTGTCACTGGTTAATGTTATATTTGATTACTTGAACTTGATTCTCAGTGCGTAGGTTCAAGCAAACTCCCATGAATATTTCTACTATTAGGTATAATGACATTTGTAAAAAAAATCCCTGTTGAAATTAGCACGTGCTTATTTCATACTTGCTACAAGTCTTGACACCTCTTGTTTTTTGCTTGGTATATGCACAACCACGCCTTTGAAATAATTCTCTACGTAGGTATAATGTAATCGAACAAAAATTTTCATGGTGAAATTCGAAGAGAAGACAAAACCAACATAATGAATGCAGTGGTCAGCATATAAAAATGGATAGTGAAAATTATACCTAAAAATGCTCTCTCCATATAAACTATCGCATAACACCTTTAATACAGTTATAAATATTACAATATCTTATCAAAATTTCAAAAAACAATCATTTATTCGTTTCTTACATAATGTCAAATTGTAGCAGTTATGTTTATGCTGCGTTTTATTGGCGCCATTCTGATACCGGTTTGGAAATGAATTGTCATTTATGTCATGTCAGTTCTGACATTTTTATCATTGCATTCGTGTCATATGTCAATTGATTCTATCAAACCGGTATCGGAATGAGGTCCAATAAAACGCAGCTGTAACCTACAATTTCTTTTTCTTCTTCTGTATTCTCTAACTTTGACCTCGATGTCACATGACCTGCTATCTTGGCTCGTGATTGGTGACACCAGAATCCAACCAGATTTTGAATTTAATGAATGAAATTGAAAGTACAGTGGTTTCGAGGATTTCAAAACGATTTTACAACTTCATTCATAAAAAGATCATGTCATCTCTCTTGTTCTGTATAGAACCTCTACTCTTTGGTATTGGCGCGAGGTGAACTATGGGCGGGAACTGAGTTGGCGCTAGATGAGCTGTGTGCGGGAACTTGGTTGGCGCTAAGTGAGCTGTGTGGGTTGGTGGCAAATGAGTTGATGCGTTCAATGAGAGGCTCAAGGGCTTCTCGGATGATCCTGGTTTGCAGAGTTTTCTCGGTGGAAATTGTTTTTGTGTTTTTGAAGTCTATTTTGTGACCTGTGTCTTCCCGATGTTTATAAAGTGCGGAAGTGGAAGATGCCTGACGCACAGCAAGTTCGTGTTCGTAGACTCTGGAAGTTACTCGTCTGTTAGTCTGGCCAATATAACTTCTCGGGCAGTCTGAACATGGTATTTCATATATACCTTGAGAATCGTATGGTATTGTGTCCTTGGGAGATCTGAGGAATTTGGATATTTGGTTGTTGGCCGTGAATATTGTTTTTATCTCGTGTTTTCTCAAGATATTACTGATTTTGACTGTCACACCTTTGATGTATGGTAGGAAAGCTTTGTGTGGCTGAATACTCTCTAGTGGATCATTTGTTTTTGGAGGACGGGTCAGTTGATGGCGGATAGACTTGTCGATTAGCGAATTGTTGTAACCATTTTGAAGTAAGGCTGATTTCAGTTTGTCCAGCTCTTGTGGCCTATTCTGGTTGTCGGTAAGCTGAATTGATCTGTATATCAGGGAGTTCAATACGGAGTTTGTTTGTGCTGGATGGTGATGAGAGTTTGCGTGTAGGTATCGGTTGGTGTGGGTATGTTTCTTGTGTACTGTGTGGGTGAAAAAGTTATTGGATTTCGTGATGAGAACGTCCAGGAAAGCTAGGGAGTTGTTCATTTCTGTCTCCATTGTAAATTTCATGTTGGGATGGATATCGTTTAGGTGATCTAAGAACGTGTTTAAGATTTCGTATCCATGAGGCCATATGACGAAAAAGTAGGGTAACTATAGGCGTTTGAATCGACCTTGAACTTTGGACTCTCGGTTCGTCGCTGGTCTGCGTTCATCGTGTGACGTAGTCGAGAGAGATCCCTTAGATTGATAACAATTGTCCAGTACAGCGCGCGCTGCAAAATTTCGGTGCGTCGCTGTGTTTGGCGTCGTTCATCGAGTCGCGATAGATCCCTTAGATTGATAACAATTCTCCACTACCGCGCTTATAATATATTTAATAAGAATAATAATTGTGGATGACATATTTAGACTCAAAATACAGTATTTAAGAGAAAAAAAACATGGCGGCTGTCAAATGTTATACCAGGTGACTCAAAATACAGTATTTAATAGAAAAAAAAACATGGCGGCTGCCAAATGATATACCGGGTGTCTCAAATAACAATATTTAAGAGAAAAAACATGTCAGCTTAACGGAGGTCGTGACGTTCAATGTGCGATACCCATTGGAGTATTCAGAGACACAGTTATGTTTACTAAGTACACAATTTAATGTGCTATACCCATTTACGTTATTGTTTTCGTTTTTCATCACTATCATCAGGTGGGAGGGGGGAAGATAACATTATTTTTGGAAAGTATGTGTATGTCATTGGGTAGTTGAAATAATCAGTAATAAAATGGCATCTAAAGAATACGGATGGAAGGTGGAGCAGTTTTGTAGACGTATTCAAGAACTAAAGTCAGATATTCAATTTTACGAAGAAAAGGAGAACGTTTTGAAGCAGTTGAATAATTTGGACATTCAAGACAAAGTGTTCAATCGAAAATTGCCGCAAACGAGATATCCGTTAAGAAGAATCCAGCCTCACGCATTGTAGAATATGTCTCTGCGATTGAAAACAAATTTTATACTTTTGACAGCAATATTGAATAATGTTTTATACGTCAACGTACCAAAAAGAGTGAAATACATGGCAATATGCGTGAAGCAAGAAGATTTCGATCGGGGTTGCAATAGAACTCAATGGAAAATAATGCATTTAACATCAGTCAATGGAGGGCAATTAGCAGTATTTGTTAGCCATGTTCCGAAGAATATAGCGTTCAAGTACAAGCTGAAGCTGATATTTGAAGATCTTCGAGAAATAGACACGAAAACTGAGGAATTTGTTCCAGCAGGGCGTGAGAAAAACAAATCCAAAATGGAATTTCATCTTTACAGAATCCTCATCATAGTATCTACGATATTAGCATGTATATTGATCAGAATTGTGAAGGAAATAATTGTAGTGGTTAATAGAAATGGCATTACTTTTTTTAAATAAAAAATGTAAAATTGAATTCCAAATTGTATTTATCGAAGAGTTGAAAAATATATCATTATAGATATAAATATCACATTCAAAGGAAATAGTTGAAACTGATAAAGAGTTTCTGAACCACATTCGAAGGAAATTGTTAGAACTAATAATGATTATCTCGATGCCACGATACCAACTACACCGGAAATTCACACTCGTTATCAAATCCGCGATTAAAATGTTTTTCCGTTACTTGAATTATATCGGATTGTTCTATGAATAATACGTCATTATCTCGCATTTTATAAAACCGAAGTGCACACAAATTAGCGTATTATTTTGTTCGTCGAAAGCACCAGTTAAAGTTGTACCTGTGTCGTGCATCAAATAAGTGAAAAGTAAGTACTTTTTTATTTGCTTTTCGGTTTGATTGTGATATCTGAAATTTTTGAAAGTCATTTAGCGTTTTTCATAAGATTTTTTGGAAAAGTCGTTTAGCGTTTTTCGTAAGATTTTTCTGCTTCACAAACGTTTTGAAAATTTTAGTTGAAAATAGTTCTTTTTCACGTGTGATTCCACAATTCTGTTTTTTCTTACGCTCTAATATTTTTTTTTTTGGAAAAGTCATTTTGTGTTTTTCATAAGATTTTTCTGCTCCGCAAACGTTTTGATAAGTTTGTTGAAACGAGTTCTTTTTTAACTCTTTTACAATGGAGAATGTTTTTTTATTTTAGATGGATCTATCGAAAGTTAATTCAGTGTGTCTTCTCAACAGAAAACCAATAAAGAAGTTAGCTGACCTCCCAAGAAACACTCCTCAAAAAATATCATCAGCTAGAGTAACCAAGAGCAAATTTGGCGAGGCTGTGCTCCTAGAGTTGGCCGATTGTATCATTTTTCTACCAACCCGTGTTACCGAAGTAATCAAGCCTAACATTCAATATTTCTGCGACGGAAAATTGTCCATCATTTGCAGAAAGTCCCAAGATTTAGGGAAGCCAAACCTCGCTCAGCAGTTCGAATTCATAGAAAATTAGCGACCACGGAAAAAAAAGACCTATTGTAAGTTATACTGTTGTATTATATTATATTACAATGGTTGATTTCTCGAAAACTATGTCGAAAATAACCGAGAGATAACTACTCTAGTGCTCTTGCCAAACAAGTTTCGAATTTCATTAATCAACATATTAGGAAGTGTAATTCAGCGATGAAAAAAATTTTCTCTGGGGGAAAAAATGAAAATTATTTCAAAAATTGGGGAATTAAAACGATTCAGATCACTTATCAAAATTATGGGGTGTTCAAAAATAGGTTCAGGATTGAAGCGAAGCAGTAGAGTGAAATGGCAAAATGTTGAGGCTATTTTCGATTGTAGAGTTGAAACAGGAGTAATTATCAATTTATCGCATAAAGACGCGAAAAATTTTTTGGAAGATGCTTTTTTTCCACTTCGATCAAAAATATCTAAAACTTTGAAGCGAATGAAATGTCTGAAAGTAAATACAACATTATTGGGGGATTTTGTAAAAAAATCGAATGATGGTGAAATAGTTGATAGGAAATATTTTAATACACCCAATTTTATGTAGTAGTGCCAGCAAGACTGACGAACAACAAATTACAAAGACATGTTAATTTATTACTCATTCAAGATAAATATTTTCCAAAATTAAACGACTATGACGCCCCACTTGTTGACAATGAAAATATTGATATAAAGTACCATTATGTTTGGATAAGAGATATGTCTAGACTGATAGGAACTCAAGTAAGCAAGTCTCATTGTAAAAAATTTTTGTGCGATCGGTGTCTCAATTATTTCAATTGCCAGCAGAAATTGAAAGACCATGAAGCACTTTGCAAAAATTCAAATAATTGTAAAATTTCTTTTCCATCATACGATTACGTTGAATTCCGTAATCATGTTTATAAACAACAATGTCCTTTCATCATTTACGCGGATTTTGAATCAGTTTGGGAAAAATGTAACAAGAAAATTTCTCAAAAGACGAAAAAATATCAAAAACATAAAATATTTAGTGCGGGCTACTACCTCAAATGTTCTTTCAATGACAGCCTTTCACAGTTCAAAAGCTGTCGAGGTGAGGATTGCATACAATGGTTCACAGATGAAATGACTAACATTGCCAAATTTGTAGAATCAAAAATCAAAAATATTGTGCCAATGGCATGCAATCCTGATATTGTTAATGCTAGAGTGTGCAATATTTGCGAAAATCCCTTCAGTAAAGAAGATATCATTGTACGTGATCATGACCATTTTACAGGTAAATTCAGAAACTTCGCTCACCAAGCCTGTAGCTTGAATTTTCGAAAATTGTTTATTGTACCCATTGCTTTCCACAATCTCTCAGGCTATGACAGCCACTTCATTATCAAAGATATTGCTAAAAAGGGAAACGTTAGCATACTTCCTTCAAATAAAGAAAGGTACATTTCTTTTACTCAATTCGATGCCGATACCTCAATCAAATTCCGTTTCATAGATTCTTTTCGTTTTTTGGATGCCAGCTTAGATGAGCTAGTTTCCACGTTGAAAGTTGATGATTTAAAAATATCGAAGAAAAAATATGACGATGAGAAGTTCACCCTTCTCACTAAGAAGGGTGTATTTCCCTACGATTATGTCGATAATGTGAGAAAACTAGAGGAAACTGTGCTTCCGTCACAGGAACATTTCTATAATAAATTGAATGAGGAAAATATTTCTGAAGAGAAGTATGCTCACGCTTTACATATTTGGGAAACTTTCGAAATTCAAAATTTGGGGTCGTACTCAGACTTATACCTCAAGACCGATATTCTGTTGTTGGCCGATGTATTTGAAAACTTTCGAAAAAACTGTATAGCAACTTATGACTTGGATCCAGCATGGTTCTACACTATGCCCTGACCCACTATGTTGAAATATACTAAATGCAAATTACAAATTTTGAAAGATATCGATATGATAATGTTCATAGAAAGGGGTATAAGAGGTGGAATTTCAGTTTGTTCAAACAGATTTAGTGAAGCCAATAACAGGTATATGGATGTCTACGATCCCAATAAACCTTCGAAATATATTTTATATTTGGACGTCAACAACCTTTATGGCTGGGCGATGTCAGAGTTTTTACCTTACGACGGCTTTCAGTGGGTAGATATTTTCAATTTGGATATAACTGATATCACAGACGACGCATCAGAAGGGTATATCTTAGAGGTAGACTTGGAATATCCTGAGAGATTGCACGATTCCCATAAAGATTTCCCTTTTTGTCCTGAACACCACGCTCCCCCAATGCTAAACAAAAGAAATTAATGGGTACTCTATACAACAAATCCGAATATATTTTGCACTATCGGAATTTGAAACAGGCATTGCGAAACGGTTTGATTCTATCGAGAATTCACAGGGTGTTGAAATTTCAACAGTCTGCGTGGCTGCGACCATACATCGAGTTGAATACTCGTCTAAGGGCTGCAGCTACCAGTACCTTTGAAAAAAATCTCTTCAAATTAGCAAACAATGCAGTTTTTGGTAAAACGATGGAGAACATCCGGTTGCACAGGGTAGTTAAACTTGTCAAATCTTGGAACGGGCGTTATGGTGCCAAAAATTTGATTTCAAGCCCTAGGTTTCAGAGTAGAACCATTTTTGATGCAGACTTGATGGCTATTGAACTGAAAAAGGCTGAACTAACATTCAATTAACCTATGTATGTTGGAATGGCTATCCTAGATATTTCAAAAACGTGTATGTTTGATTTTCATTATGATTTTATGGTACCCATCATGGGAGATGGATGTAAGCTGCTGTATACTGATACAGACAGCTTCATTTATGAATTAACTTGTGATAACGTCTATTCCGAAATAATAAAAATCATCCTTCAAAATTCGATACCTCTGATTACTCTCAAAATAATGAATATAACATCTCTCTTCTAAACAAAAAAGTACCAGGTCTAATGAAGGACGAAGCTAATGGTAAAATAATAACACATTTTGTAGGTTTAAGATCCAAAATGTATACATACAAAGTCCAGGGTGGGAAAGTAACAAAAAAATCAAAGGGGGTGAAATACGGTGTGGTAAAAAATAAAATTCAATTCGAAGATTATGTCAATTGTCTTGAAAATTTTAAAGAAAAAATCGTCACTCAAAACACCATTCGCTCATTTGCTCACAACGTTTTCAGTATCGAGCAGACTAAAGTCGCCCTGAGTCCTTATGATGATAAGCGTCAACTGATTCCTCAGTCATTCGATACTTTACCATGGGGGTATCGAGCATAGTTTTCGAGAATTCAACCATTGGATTATATATTTACAACTGTATAACAGGTCTAAAATTTCCTAAAAAGGTTACAGATTAAACATGGCTAATAGGTGCGTTACACCAGGAATTGAAGGAACACTATCCACTCCGCCAAGTCTACAAGAATTGTCTGCAAACGCAATTTATTGGACTCCCAAAAATCGTGCTTCGTTTGATGAGAAACTTCATATTGAAATTTGGTATTCCAAAAATTTGCCAAGTACTTGTTATTTCATTATTCCAAAAGAATTCAAAGAATTACTTAATATAAATTGTATTAGAGAACTGAAAAAACAAATGAGGAAAAATTACTATTTTACTGATTCAGATTGGCATACATTTTTGAAATTTAAATTTGTAGCTCGCACAAGGTATAGATGAAAATTTGAGTATTTATATTTAATAAAAAATATATTTTAAAAGTTTAATTCAATTATATATAAATCCGTAAACATTTTCCTGTTGACGCACTGCCATTTTTTATGTAATAAAAAATATATTTTGAAATTTGCTTTCATTTATGAACGATAAGTAGGTATTTCCAGCATTTGCTGTAAATACCTACTTCAAGTATGGAGAATTTCAGAGTGGAAGTTGGAAATTCTGATTGGAATACCTGTAATAAAAAATGTAATTTGAAATTTGTTTCCATTTATGAACGATAACTACTGCTTTCAACGAACAAAATGATCATGTAATTATATATTCTATGTAATAAAAAAAGAAAAAAAAAATGCTTTTATTTAAACATCATTCATAAAAAGAAATCATTCTAGAAAGGAAGGTTTTTAATCAAAATCTCCAAATTCCACTATGAAATTATTTATATTTGAAGTAGGTATTTCCAGCATTTGCTGTAAATACCGACTTCAAGTATGGAGAATTTCAGAGTGGAAGTTGGAAATAAATGACTTTTTCCAACACATGCTGGAAATACTTATTTACGCTTCGTTTTCGTGAAAGCGCAGCGTTTAAAATATTACAATGAATTATTTTAGATATCCATGTACCTGCAACATCTGAAATAGTATCTTTTCCCAGCATATGCTTGAAATTCATATATTTGAAGTAGGTATTTCCAGAATATGTTGGAAAAAGCTGCCACATACATACATATCTGAATAAAATATGCATTGTATATTTTTCAAAATTTACAAATTTTTGTTTATAATAAAATAAATATTCACGTAAAGCATTAGCCAACATACTATCTAAACATGCTTACCTTAGATTTTACCAATACACCCAAACCTTGAAATAAACTCGTTATACTCGTTCGGGTTGATGAATTGTAGGTTAGAAAATTGAGGAAAATATTTGGATTTCACTATGAGTGTAGGCTTTGGGCTGTCGCCCGGTTTAGCGAAGATAGCGAGCAAACTCACACCTGCCCCAAATTCACACTTACCCGAGCTTACCTTACTTGAAGTAGGTATTTCCAGAATATGCTGGAAAAAGTCATTTATTTCAGATGTTGTTGCTACATCCATATCTGAATAAAATGATCTTGAATAAAATATGCATTGTATATTTTTCAAATTTTTTTTTTTTATTAAAATATGTATTGTATATAATAAATTTTATCACATATGTCAGTACAACTCCCTAAGTGAATTCTGCAAGGCTCTGTTGTCGTCGCTCTCCTCCGATGTCGATGTTGATGAAAATCGACGGCGTCGTCTTGGCGGCGGCCCCTCGATGTCCATCAATGCTATCTTCGTTGCAAGGCCTGCTGGTATCCATATGTGCCCGGAGGTGATGGCCACACCCATGTTATTATGACATGGGATGTCATCTCCGATCATAATAGCACATATCATACAATGATACACTTTCCGGCAAGTCTCGCAACTCACCAACTCATTTTTGTTCCTGCACGTATTGATACCGTTGATATTCATTTTTTCCGTGTAATGTTTCAAACAGCAGCTAAAATAGACTGACTGACACAAATAGTGCACCTATCAAAACCACGAAATCTTTTTCGAAGCAAATTGTTGAAACTGATAACGAGAACGAATTTCCGGTGTAGTTGGTATTGTGGTCTCAAGAAAAACAGAAATGATTGGAAATCTAAGCAAATCATCAAATAAATAAAACAAATTACCATTTAATTTTTATTGCATAAATCATACACAATTTTTTGTTTATAATAAAATAAATATTCACGTAAAGCATTAGCCAACATACTATCTAAAGATGAAGCTTGACAAAAACCTTCTATAATTCCTTTCAAACTCAAATTGGTTTTATTTTCACGTAACCAAGATTGAATAATATCAAAAACACCTCGATAATAGTCACAAAAGTTCATAGCATCCAGCATAGCGATACGGTCAGACAGCACCCCCAACTGTGTATTGAGAATGTCGTTCACATCTTGTTCAGACAACTCCATGTTCGTGATATCCTTGGAAATGGAAATTTGCTTTGCCTTACTAATTCGCACAACATCGCCGACTTTGAATTTTCTCGGTCCAGCTATTTTCAAGTGGCTGTATGTTGATTTGAGAATTTCTTTTTCGTTGGTTTTATCAATTTCCGAAGGTTTCATACCCGTCTTTGAATGGCGCGTATCATTGTAAGATTTTGTGATTTCAGGTAATATATTCAACCATTTGTAGGTGCCATTCAAACTGAAATACTTGTACAATCTTTCCTTCAAAGTTCTTATAATCCGTTTGGCCATAGAGGCTTTGAGGATGCTGTACGTATTGTAGTGATTTATCTCATGTTTCTTCATCAAACTCTGGAATTTACTGTTGTAAAATTCTGTTCCCTGATCGGTTTGTAGAGTTTTTGGACATCGCTTCGTGTGTGCCAAAATATCTGCAAACGTTTTGGTAATTTCCTCCCCCGTTTTTGTTTTCAACGGTCGAGTCCACACGAATTTCGAGAAACAATCTATAACAACTAGAATGAGTTTGAAATTACGATTCTGATGGGCGTAAGGTCTCATTTCAGCCAAGTCCATTTGCCATAAATCATCTAAGCCTTTAATAATGGTGCGACGGCGAGGATAATTTTTTCCAATTGGTTTGTGCAGTTCACGGACAAGTTAAATCTTGTCTTTGGAAGCCATCACGCACATATGTGATGACGAAACTGTGAAACCTACTATTTTATTAAGGTGATGTATACACTACATTTTGTCTTTTAGTAATCTCCTCGACAGCAGATTTTACACTCGCTATATCTGAATTTATTTTGGAGATTTATTGTGAAATATCAATTCGAAACTGGTTTAGTTCATTTGTGGTTATCAGCGTTTCCTTGTGCTTGATATCCCATTTTAAATTGTTTGCATGAATCGAATCGGTTATTTCAGAATTTTTTTTCAACAAATCTCCCGAATATTTTCAATATCAGTTTTGTATTGGTTGAATTTTTCGAAAAATGACTTTGTTTCATTATAGCGTACCTCACTCAGTTGCATTATTTCAATGAAATTCTGATTGAGGGTTTGAATTTTCCTTTCCAATTGATTGTTTGTTTTATTCGATTCATTTTTAATTTCACGATACAACTTTATCATTTCATCATTCACTTGAGCTATTTCCGAATGGTGTAGTTCAGCTTGGTGTCGTATAGTTGCAGTAATTTTTTCATCGATTTCATCCACATATTGTTTATTGGCAGCATCAGTATTTTTGGTGGGTCTCTTTACATTACCTAATTTCAAATTATCAAAATCGATGTTACCATCTGGAGTGTGCAGCAAGCCGCCGCCTCCAGAGGGCGTAGGTAATTTTCGCTTTCTATCACCACTGCCACCAGCGGTGCTGCTGTCGCTACGTCCGAACTTATCGATAACCATTTTGAAAATGTGAATGTATGCATAGATGTATGTCATCTTATAGAATTATATTTGCCTCTTTGAGTTCACTCAAAATGGCAATAATCTCATTGTCATGCGAAGTATTTCCGGCATCCCGAGAGGCTATCAATAATTTGAGGCGTTCGCATAGTTCGTTTGGGTCATCCCAATAAACAAACTCCATAGGTTTGGTATTGAATGTCATTGCAATAGGTATATTTTTAGGTAAACCGATACCTTTTGCTGCAGGGTTGGATGTTTTAGGTAAACCGGTACGTGTCGATATTTTACGTTGATTTCGTATAGGAAACATCGGTTTAATTATTTCGGTATATTTGTATCTTTTACTACCTTTCGGATAGCCTAGGGAGTTTTTGTGAATGTTCGACAAATCTACAATAGATTTGTATGCCTGCATATCTTCATTATTATAGTTTTCAGGTGTGTTTAAAAATATGAGTTCATATATACCGGGTGTTGCTCTCCACTGATATCCACCCATTTTAATGTATCCACTGCGTTTGTCGAAATCTATTTCTTTGTTACCTAGGAACCATTTTGAAGATACACCATCATATACAGGACCGTATACTTTATCTATTTCTTTGTCATTACTCCAATGTTTTGTAATGTACGGTTGAGCCATTATAGGATATTGATCGATATATTCCTGTAAAACTTGTTCATTCATGTCTGACACAAAGCTCTCATCTTGTTCCTCTTGTGTGCCTATGCTAAAGATATCCTCATCATCATCATCATTATCATTTGTACTTGCAACATGTTCGAGGGATTGGAATGGAGTCATCGTTTCGATGGATTCGAATGGAGACGTTTTACGCTCTTCCACTTTCTCTTGTTTGAGTTCAGATTTTACCTCACTTTTCATTGGGGTAGTAGGAGATTGCGACGTCGGCGGCGGTATTGCTGCTATTTTCCTCAATGGGACAAATACAGGTTTAAAGAATTTTTGCAATGACTCATCTTCTTCGGATCTACCCAATTTCAAAGCCAAATATTTTTTTCGAATAGCTTTTGCAATTTCATTGATTTAAGTCTTTCGAATAACATCAACTTCTTTGCTCAACGGTTTCATGATGATAACTGTGGGATATATCAATCTCTCTGTATACTTATATATTTATCGAATCCTTGACGATAACGTCCAGCATTTATATCAAAATCTTTCATAATCACAACGGTTCCATATCGATGCTGTCGCCAACATTCTGCACACATTTCCTTGAATTCTTCGAACGTCATGTCTGGGGAAACGTGTTCATCGAATACATGTTTCAAATTCATTTCATCCTGCTTGAAAAGCACAATATTACAATTGTCTCGTATCAATTGTTTTGGAATTTTTGAATATGTCTGACAAAGATATGCAGCATCAATATTTTGGTGTCTACAAAAGGAGTAGTATTCTCGAATTTTCTGTTGACCATCGCATGCAACATCATCGAAAATGAATATGGAATTTGATTTGGCCTCGTGAGGGCTAATGATTTCCTCATTTTCCCTGAACGGATAATATCCCAATCCCTTGACTTTCCCCAAAATTTCTTGAACCACCTGATATTTGGGTTGGTACAAAGATTTTGAATATACGTAGATGTTTTCGAATTTTGCTTCATTCGGGTGGAATAACAGTGTTAAGATGGCATTTGTCTTTCCACAACCATTTGGTCCGCAAATAATTGCACGAAACGAATTCGGTAATAATTTACCATGCTTCCCAGCCATACTGCTATCGAGGTCTCCATTCAAAAAATCTAAATTTTCAATAGGCAGTGTCTTGTCTTGTTGAACGACCTCCATGATGTGATGAAAAAACATGAGTGCGCCATGGTTATAAATAAACGTACTGAAGGTATCTTTCATCATTATCAATGTTGACTTACTCTGGTGCAGGTGTTGTCAATTCAATCATCAATAAGCTCCCGTTCGAATTGCATCTACCAGGTTATTCGTTTTGCGGACCTGGCACCAAATTGAGGCAGAGATTAAAACGCGAAGAAACTGGCGTGAATCCTTCGGACGAAAGCTGCAGAGAGCACGATATTGCATACTCTCAATCCGACTCTCTAGAAGACCGTCATAAAGCAGATCAAGTATTGGAAAATAGAGCTTGGGAACGAGTTAAATCTGAAGACGCTAAATTTGGGAAACGGGCTGCAGCTTGGCTTGTTACTTCCACCATGAAAGCCAAACGTAAGATAGGTATGGGCGTGTCCTTTCGCCGTAACTTGCTTCAAAAAATTATTAAAAATTGGAAACATAATCCTACTAATATTAAGAAATCTAGTGCTTCGGCTTTGCGAGCTGCTAAAATGGCATTAAGTCAAGCTGGAGGACGTAAGAAAATACGAGTGCCTAGAATAATTCCATTCGATGCAAAGTCTGGAGGAATTTTACCACTTATACCTATATTTGCTGCACTTTCGGCTTTGGGTGCGTTGGCAGGTGGAGCGAGCTCCATAGCAAAAACCGTAATAGACGCAAAAAATGCTAAAAAGAAACTTGAAGAAGATCAACGTCACAATAAATCCATGAAGCATTTAGGTTCGGGTTTGTACCTGCGGAAAACCCCTCGAGGATTTGGACTGTTCCTGAAAAAACAACATCAACGCAAAGGACGCGGTCTTTACCTGAAAAAGCAAAAAAAGTGCTAGATAAGCTACCCCATAGAGCATTATACGATTCGGAAATTCAGAAGTGTGCAGAAGTGTGCAATGTCGCACAATATTTCGATAGTTTTGGCAATCTCAAACCTCCATTGGAATTGGTAAGATATTTTGGGAGGGGCGTAAGAATTACATATAATAATAGTCAATATCAAAATTACAATCAGAGTAATTGCGGACATCTCTGCCTAAAGTTTCTACTTCATAATGTCCACCGCTGAGATGCATCAATCGTTGGTTGAAATGCATAAATATAAATCATTGCGAGATTTCACTGATACTCAACTGCGAGCTTTGTCAATCGAATATTTGATTGGGAACGCAGGACCTTGGGAGTTGCTGGATGTATGGCATAGGTTACCAAAGGACTACAAAAATCGATTCGCTTTGCAGATTCGTCTACCATGTTTCATTCATTATCAAAATGAGTTTGGACTGTCAACGGCATCACTAAAAGAAGCAGAGTATCATGGACCAGTTAGTGCAAAATTTCAATGTTATTATTGTACTAATAAATGATTTTTCATCCAAGTTGTTGTTCATTATTTAAGGCGGGTCGCTTCCGACACTATATCAGTCATGTCTATGATATTGACGTTAACGAGTCGTTCTTCAACGCTTTCCATCGATTTCAATCCGCCCATTCAATTGGATTCTGATTCAGAATACAGTTTGGCTTTGCTCAGCTTCCATTCGTACAACAGTATACCAAAACATTGAAGAAGGTACAAAATTCTACTACTTTGAAAACGGCGGCAAAACTAAACTGAGTATCGATATCCCTACTGGCTCTTACGAAATTGGTGATATTGAGGCTTTGATCAGCAAACACATCACACCCAAAACGTACAAGGAAAACCCCCAGGAATTTTTCTACTTCAAACCGAATAATAACACGCTGAAAAGCGAAATATTCTGCCTTAAACACTCAATTGATTTCCGACCTGAAAACAGTTTAGCCCGCATTTTAGGGTTTTCGTCTATTCTTCTCAAACCCAACTTGCATTACGCATCAGATCTACCTGTAGATATCATTAAAGTACGTACCATACACATAGATAGCAACATTACGTTCGGAGCATTCTACAACGACGCCCCGTCTCATACGATATACGAATTTGCTGTTGGCGTTGATCCTGGTTACGCAATCGACGAAACACCCAACCACCTCATTCATCTACCCATTGCTCATAGAGACGAAATAAATAATATTACGCTGCAAGTGCTGGACCAGCATTCTCAACTCGTTGATTTTCGAAACGAAGAAATAATCGTTCGTTTGGAATTGAAGCGAAAGTATGGTGCTAACTATTCATAAGAATAACTCACCACCATACCCCCCTTCAGTCTTCACCAGGATCTTCAACGTGCGTCAACTACTATCACCGGAGAATAAACTGTTTTTGGAATCTCTCGGTTATCATGTTGTCCAATCAAGTGTTCAACATTTTCCGAAAACCACAAAACGATGAATCCATACAAAAGGTGGAATGGCGGACTTACTACCCATATGTCAAGTCCTTTCGCAACAATGATGTCATTGAAATCAACATCAATCAATCTGACGCTTACGATGCTTTGTATGATAGCCTGTTATTCATCAGTGGAAAAGTTGTGAAAACCAAAGGAGATGGTCGTGTAACATTCGTAAACAATGCTGGTGCTTTCATGTTTCAATCTGTTAGTTATGAACAAAGCGGTAAGGAGTTGGAGACGGTCCGTGAAGTTGGAATTTTTAGTACTGTCAGAGGCTTTCTCACCTACACTGACGAAGATATCAAGCACTTGGCCAATTCAAGTTGGACTTTTCCCAGCAACGCTGCGGTTATCAGCACCACTGATCTAACATTCAACATGCTCATACCCATCAAGCATTTTTTGAATATTTTCAACGATTATCAATGTGTTTCCTATGGCAAACATACCATCCGATTAGTACGAGCTGCAGATGATAGCAACTGCTTCAAAATAGAGGAGACCGCTGGATTGCTGGCTGGTACGACAGCAGTAAAGTTGGAAATTGAAAATATTGAACTCAAAGTTAAGAGAATATTTCCACATGATCAAATTAAATTGCAACTCTTGAAGGCCATCCAAGCTGATACTCCTATTCTCACGCCGTTCAGAAAATGGGAACTTCATATGTTGCCTGCTCTCACACAAGGTGCAAAAAGTGAAATATGGGCCGTCAAGACTTCCTCGTTTCTCGAAAGTCCTCGCTATGTGATTGTATGTTTCCAAAAAGACCGTGATTATACCAAATTCAACAATGATCCAACAATATTCGCTCATTCGAATATCACCAATATAACGCTTACTCTGAACGGTGAAAATTACTCGAAAGAAAATATGCATCTGAATTTTGCAAAGGGTAATTTTTCGCAAGCCTATTTCAACTATGCACAATTCGGTCTCAGCTACAAAATTACTAATCAACATAATCCTCTGCTGAGCTCCACCGAATTTGTTGGCAAGACTCTCTTTGTCATCGATTGTTCCAGAAGGGATGAGAGCATAAAAAGTTCCACTGTTGATGTGAAACTCGAAATCGAGGCATCTGAAGGATTTCCCCAAAATACTAGAGCCTATTGCATCATTGTGCACGACACTGTTATTGAGCACCTCCCACTCAGCGAAATCATTAACAAATTGAACTGAACATATGCTTGTCACTTCAGAATCAATCACAGAGTTAACATGAAAATAGCTGTTGTAGATATTCAAGGCTTTACCATCGAGCAACAATTCCATCCTAAGGATATTGCCATTAGGATTGGAATTCAATGTAGTAATTTTCTTCTGCTGCCAACTATACCATTTTCCTCTTTGAGTAGAGCAGATAAACGTACTGCCTGTTTCTTGGAGCGAAACGTTCATGGATTGAGGTATTTCTCTGGCTTTGTGGAATATCATCAATTAGATTCCATCCTCAAGAAAAATTTACAGAATGTTGATATCATTTATGTACGAGAACTCCAAAAACGTGACTATCTTACAGAGAAATTTCATCAATTGAACCTACCTACACGTGTTGTGAATTTGGAGGACTATGATAACACGTCATGGATGGTTCCCACATTCGGCGACAATGATGGTATATCACCCTGTATGCATCACATTGATAAGCAACCCCACTATAATTGCAGTCTCCGAAACGTAGATATTCTATACAAATGGTTATGTGATATGTTACCAAAATAAAAATACTCAATAAATTTGTATTCAAACTGTTTTCTTTTATTTTTACTTTATAACCTAAGTTGGTCTGCCTCCCCTCAAAAATCCAATCAAAATAGACGTTTTTCGCGTTCGAAAATACAGCTAAAATTCATAACGCTAAAACACGCATAAATGTGACTACAATAAGCGTTTTTCGCGTTCTAAAAAACAACTAGAATTTTAAACGTTAAAACACGTAAAAATGCGACCGCAAAAAAACGTTTTTTATAAGGTTAGTTCATTAGTTCGTTCTGTCTGTCTGTCAAGAATCGAAAAAATCAAACGTTGATCGTGTTATACTCTGCCTGAAAAAGGGCTGAGTATTTCATTCGAAATAATTCATATGTTGAAAATAAAAAGCCTTCACGAGTGCGAAATGCAGAGAAACACTGAAATTTCGCTTCGATGTCGAGAATGGGAGTTGGTAGGATTATTAAAAAAAATGGATTTATTAATTTGAGGTGCCTCGGCCAGCTCCGGGTTCGACCTCATTCTCGCCGCCCAGAATCTCTCCATTTTTACAACAAAAATTACAAAGAGAAAATTCTGTAAATGATAGGGAAAAATGCCAACCAGTGAATTTTTACTAACTAGCCTACTCCTAGCAAGAGCCCTAAGTCCCTAATTTAACTTACCAGAGTAGCTGAAAGAGAGGTTATGATTAGTCGATAGCTAAACAAAATCTACTAAGTGTTTTAACGCGCCTATCCAGGGAGTTTACCCGTGTCTCTCCCGGGAGAGAAGTTGCGCTTTACCGCCCCGTCTCACCTTAGTGCAATGGCTCGTCTTATAACGGAAGACTCACCCCAGTGATCCGGTAGGCATCACCTGGCATAGATTCCGGGACCACGCAATCTAATCCAGGCAATACGGAGCCGCTGCTTCCACCGGCGGTGGAGGCCAGGCTAGGCTGAAAGAGAAAAATTGGATTAGTAAATATCAAAGGAATTTTCAAAAGTACGAATTCTTTTGTAGTGGGCTTGTAATAAGTCCCAAAATTTAACACTTCTTATTCAGTTCTGAAAAGAACTAAAGTGTCCACAGCAATCATGCGATCAACGAATTCTTTTTGGAGGGATGTTTGTTTTCTTGATATCCCTCCAAGAAACACAGGTTGAACTAGCAGAAAAATGTTGGCTGAAGATCTTCTTTCTTGAGCCTGCACACCTTCTGGAATCTTCTCTCTTCTTTTGAAAACCCAATATTTCCAATATTCTGATTCGTAAAATTCTCCCTCTAGAATTTTCGTTTTCACCTTCGTCGAAGGACTTTTCTGGAACACTATTTCGCCGAATTTATAATATTCTCTTTCGCCAATAATTCTCAGGAACTTTCTGGAACTTTCGTACTATCGATTTTCGATACTTTGAAACTCGTGAAATTACTAACTTTTCACTATACTTTCAATACTTTTTGAATAATTCACTCAGCTGAGTATACGTAGCTTTTTCGTTTCTTTGCAGGTAGCGGACTGGATCGCTGTGTCGAGTCGCGCAAAGCGCTCTATATTTATAGTTGCGGTTCGGAGGGCGTGGCCTGGCTTTGGCCAATCGCGCTCAAGAACGGCGAACAAAACTCGGTCGAGAAAATCTGTCGCTCATTTCTCGACGGAAACTTCTTGGCGAATACTGGTTTGGATTCTTTCTGAATCGTTTCATTAAAAATTTTAATCAGATATTGGGTTTTCATGACATCGATAGAGTTTTGTTCATAAGCCACGCCCCGCGCAACGGCGATTGGCCGAGACGGCGTTTGAGGGATGTGGCCCGCTAAGCGGACACTATAAATATACGCGAAACGAGCTATCGATATTCAGTCGAAGCCAGATATTCACTTCGCTTAATTCATTCGAAGTAAACCATTCATTCGAGTTCGTTCATTTGAACTGAAGGTTTTCAACCTAGTCTATTCAAATTATTCTCTCAGAGAATAATTCTTGCTGATATCAATAGATATAGTGAACATTAGTGCCAGTAAAAGGGGCCTTTACTGGTTTCTACCGAATAAAATCTGCATTCAGCAATCCGAATGCTAAAAAGTCCAACACTAATCAACACCAAATTGATTAGTCGTTCCTGCACGACAAGCAGTGGCTGTCTAGCCGCCGAATTATTCCGAAATCAAATTTGGAGGAATCTTCAGCCATCAAAGCTGAGCACTTTGGGTGAAACTGGAGTTGTGAAAAATCACTCACGACTTTTAATTGAAAGAAGAGACCTTTTCTTACCTGTTCCTGGAAGCTGGTAGCTGTTTCCTGGTGCTGAAGAAGATAGAAGCCTACAGGGTAAGCTGAATATTTTTATCGTCAGGCCTGCAAGTGAAACCAGCATAATCCTGCTAATGCTTCAGTGACTTTGCTAACAAATCAGTTAACCAAACAATATTAACGGGTGCTGTACGTTCAGTGCCAAAGTGAACAAAGTAGTGAAAATTTCTAGACTAACTTTTGTTTTCGAATGAAAAACTTTTCGTCAAAAAGCATTGTTCAGTGTATAAATTCATAGACTATTTTTCTCACTGAAATAATACATGTTGCTTTCGAACATTCAAACTAGCTAGACTAAGAGTTGCATTGGCTGGAGATTTTAAGTGAAATTTTCTTCATTATTTATTGCATTTATTGCCCCACTCTGATCTCGGCGGCAGTTGGCCGTGAAGGATCCTCAGACCGAGTGGAAACATTTTTTTATAATTCTGTTTTATACTTGTGTTTTGTGATCGTACATTTCAAGTGACAATTACCTCATATATATTGCCATATATCTGCGGAAGTATACATATTTATGCACAGCTATAGACATAGCAGGTTATAGGAGAAATCTCAGAACTAATAGTTTTACTTTGAGATAATTTCTTTTGATATGGACGGCAACCATCCTACTAGAGAAGGGCTCCCGTCGTTTCGGGACCTTCAAAACCCCGAGTATGATAATCCCATCCGATTCTCTTACCCGGAGCAGGAGCGTATAGGCGGAGATTTAACCGAACCCAGAGCTAGCCGGAGTGGGACGGGAGAATTTCACCAAAATTTTTCCCATCATCACATACCGCCTTTACGACATGGCATTGGCCACCGTGGGGCCAATGTTAGGGCCGGTTCATACACGGCGCGCAGACCGCACCGATTTCAGGGAGATCGGGTGGTTGCTAAGATTTCTTTTGATGAAGAAGAGGGCCCTAACACTATTCCTCTGAATGAGGAAGGATTTTCTCGACAAATTGCGAGAAATAATAGGAGTGAATTGCCGTTCAGCAATTTATCACCAATAAGGCATGCAGTACTTTGCAGCCCTGGTGAAGCGAGGACTCCACTGTTGCTCGATGGAGAACATCTAGCAACCCAGAGGAGTTCCTTGAGGAACTCTTTTAAGGAAGTGGACCAATCGAGTCCGGCTTGTCATAGTGCTCTTCCAGAGGGAGACGCACGGATTCAGGACGTCATGGAGGATGATAATTGGAGGACGATTTCCTCACTCGACAATCGGACTACTGAAACCCTTCAGAGTCAGAATGGTCTTGGAAACTTATCCAACCCCTTCAGACAACTTTTTATGTCCCCTCCTATTCAGGACAATAAAAATGCGAATGGGTGGCGCCCAGATTTGTCAAAAGCTCCGAAAGTAACATTCGAAGCGGACACAGGAAATCAGCAAGGCTCTGCTGAAACCAATAACTCCCAGCAGGGAGATTCAATGTTGCAGTTGGCCAAAATTATGAAGGAGATCGTAAACCAGCTGCAAAGTGGAAAGAAGTTGGATAGGTCCCGCCTCCCCACTTTTTCAGGAGGGGAAGAGGACCCTAAGGCTTTCATCTCGAGAATGATAGCCGAATTTAATCGAGCCAAGGTTGAGGCCCAGGAGTGGGTAACAATAACTAAGGGCCAGCTGAAAGGCGACGCCCAGGGCTGGATTAATAGCTATTCGGGGATAGAGATGTCTTGGACATCCTTCCTATACAAATTCTTTGGCCGATTTGACAGTCCAGAGCTGGTCTCGCGTTTGATGTCCAGCCTCTATGGACAACACCAAGCCAAGGAGAAAGTAGATATTTTTATCGAAAAGAAAAAGGCCTTGGCTCAACGACTGATTCCAAAAATTTCGGAGATGGAAGTTATCCGATTGATTACTCAGTTGATTACTCCAAGTATCAGAGCGTATTTGCGAGGCAAAACTTTTTCTGATATCGAGGAATTCAAGGAATTGTGCAACAGCCTGGAGGAGGATCTTGGGGTAGCTATAATAAGCTGGTCCAAAAAGCAAATGCTTCCGGGCCAGTACCCAGCCAGGCATTGCAGCCCAGGACAGTTGATAATAGCAACCGTCCTAACCAAAACCAACCTTCAAATAATTTTTCTTGGAGGAATAATCAGCCAAGTGACACATACTATCAACGAGGAAGCTATTCTGCAGCAAGAGGCCGAGGTGGCGGCCGAGGTGGCGGAAGCCCAATGAGTAGAAACTCCACAAATCCCCAGCTCCCGTCTAATGATGCTCGTAACTTAAATCAGTTAACGAGCGTCGACGAAGATGATGAATACTCGGGAAACTACTTGGAGGGGGCGACATCAGCGGCGGCGGCCCCTCCGAGCCAACGATAAGCCGCCAGCGGCATTCAGGCCCCCTTTTCCCGTGTGTAAATAATAATCCTTTAGTTATTAGTGACGAAACCCCGGCGGTGTTGCCGTCTTTCAAAAAAATCCCGGCATATAGGGAAAAATTCCGTGATGCCCAAGCTCTTATAAGTCTTGATGATGGCCGTCGGCCAAGCCGAAACCTTCCCCGAATCCCTGTGGTAGTAAATAGCCAGCAGGTGACCGCGTTGATCGACACCGGAGCCAGCAGCAATTTTATACGCGCTGAAATGCTTCCGCAGTCGAACTCATTCGACATAAAGGACTCTGTACCCATTCAGCTCGGTTGTAGGGGAAGCACAACCAACAGCCTAGGACAAACTGATGTTTTAATAGAGATAGACGGCAGTCGCTATAATATCTCTGTAGTAGTTTTAGCAGATCTAAACGAGCCACTTATTTTGGGAATCCCTTTCTTGCTAAGTCAAGAGGCTATTCTCGACATTAAGAGGAAGTGTATATACGTGGATACTAGCCCCAGGCAAACCTTGTTTTGGAACGAAGTGGCAGAGCGACGGCTGTGCGATATCACTATGCCGGAGTTCTCTGAGGAACAATTTTGCCCTGAAACACGGGAAATGATTATAGCAGTAATCAAGGATTTTCCCGATGTATTTGAGGAATCAGTACGACAACCCATTACCAAGGCAGCTGTTCATGAAATCCGGGTGCATCAGGAAAGGCCGTTTCGTCGTTCGCGTTACGGCCGGATGTCGGAAGAACGGAAGGTCCTGGTACATGAGGAGATTCGAAAACTATCGGAGGCAGGGGTGATTACCCAGAGCAATTCTCCTTATTGTTCCCCTGTAGTCCTCGTCCCCAAAAAGGACGGGAAGCTTAGGTTTTGCGTGGACTACAGGGGAATGAACAAACTCATCGTATCAGAGGCTCCTAACCTCCCACCCATTCAGGAGACGGTTCGAGAGGTGGGAGCAGCCAGCATATTTACGACCCTAGACCTGAGGAATGGCTTTTGGCAGGCTCCTCTCACGCCCGAGTCGCAAAAATATACGGCTTTTGGGGCACCCGACGGGCAGGTCTATCAGTTCAAGGTATTGAGCTTCAGACTGAAGAATGGACCTGCCGTGTTCCAAAAGTTGATGTCCTCCGTGCTTGTGGGGTACACGGACGTCTTTTGCAAGGTATACTTAGACGACATAATTGTGTACTCCCACAGCGTGGAAGAACACTGTGACCATTTGAGGAGGATCCTGGGGAGGCTACGGTCACATGGGTTATGGCTGTCCCCCGGGAAGTGCCGTTTCGGCTCCAATGAGTTGAAATATCTGGGTAGGGTAGTGTCGGAGAAGGGTAACCGACCCCAGAAAACTCACATATTAAACGTGAGCAATTTTCCTACTCCCAAGACCATCAGGCAGGTGCGTGCTTTCCTTGGCACCGCGGGATAGCTCCGAGAATATATCCCGAGGTTTGCTGAAGTAACAGCTCCCTTGTCTGACCTTATCGACAAAGAAAAGAGATTTAAGTGTGCATATACCAAGCAAAAAACAAGAGGTGTCAAGACTTGTAGCAAGTATGAAATAAGCACGTGCTAATTTCAACAGGGATTTTTTTTACAAATGTCATTATACCTAATAGTAGAAATATTCATGGGAGTTTGCTTGAACCTACGCACTGAGAATCAAGTTCAAGTAATCAAATATAACATTAACCAGTGACAGTGTTCATAACAAAACAATTTCAAAACAAATATTTAATGAATAGACCATAAGGGTTAGAAGGACCTGACCACATTTTTATAGGTATTTCAAACTGGAGAAATGTACTCCGATGAAGATCATGTTATAACGAGTAAAACGTATTTGTGGATAAGGTGGAGTTCGACTGATAATCCAATGGATATCAATCCATTTTCTACTTGATTCGCTCTGTTGTAGATAAGCAGAATTTGTTATGAGTGTAATCATGAGTGAATTTTATATTATAGAAAACACTGACATTGGCATAAAGACTTCAAGAATATGCAGTCCTGTATGAAAAAAACATATTTTTTTCAAAAATTTTATTAAAAAAAATAACCATCCTTGTGTTACATAACTAGTATCAACCATATAATTATAATTGTTTTAAAAATAATATTTCCATTACAACAGTAAAAAATTATCTAAAATTACACTTAATATTTTACGAGCCCTAGTGATGATATGCAAACTCTGAAAAAGAAAGAAAAATATCAGATTTTTGTATTCAAAAGAGGATATTTCTTACCTTTATTATGAACAAAGAAAACATTTTTCCTTGATAGCATGAATTAATTCATTTATAATTGAATATAAATCCTTAGATAACGTTGGTGTGGCTAATTTTATCTCCTCATATACATGAACATATTTTTGAGAGCAGTAGGTACATGAAACATAAAATCATAGTGTGGAACAAAATAATACGCTATTATAGATAGGAACTCACAGTGGGACCTTATGTCCCTGGACATTCTAACAATCTATCAATAATCCCAAATTCATAACTGCTATTTACTAAAAATGTATGGATTCATGAGAAACATTTTGGTTTGAATATATACCAAAAAAAGTATGTTCTTTTACAACACACTTACATCATATTCATTTGTGCTGTAATATTTGTAACATTCTCAATTTCTTGACTCTTCGATTGTTAGTTTCTTCCCTTTTGAAATTACGGTTGGCATATTTTGCAATATAAAATATCCTCATTCGTATGAACAACTGCAATAAATAAACATATGGAAATGCTTCACAAGGGTGTACAAAGGGAATTTCTTTCAATTTTTCATAAAGTTGTTCTCCAGTTTTTCCAGTAGCTACAGTTCTGACATTTTCCATAAGAATTTTTTCCATCATCGACACAGTCCACAAATGAATCTTCTGGCATTAACAATTTTCCAAAGGCTCCTTTAGTGCTTCCATATCTGTCAGTATCACCTGAAAATACATTTCAAAAAGGAATAAACTGCTGATAAAATTAATTCACTATACCTACCTTTGAAGTGGCAGAATAGTTTAGTAGAATCTAGACTATCCGTTGACTGGGCATAATCCTGACATACTTTACAAGAATGTTTTTTTAAACATTTCCTCAAAAAATATCCACTCATATATTGTTCTACATTTCTGGTTGGTAAATCATTTCTTCTGAAGTCTGCATTTGTAATCTAAAAAAACATTTAACTCTAGAAACTATGTATGTTTATAGAGATATAGAAACACTCACCCATCATATTTCTATAATACTTTTAAAATACTGCCAAAAATATTCTAAATGTATATATAGGAATTATCCATTCAAAATGTTGATAGAAGTTCGATATATTGAAAGCATTCAAATAAATAGAAAAAAAAACTGCAAAAAAAACTAAAAAAGGAAAAACAAAAAACTGAAAATAGGAAAAACAAAAAAAAATAAGCAACGTGCCATATCTGCTTTCCATTTTCAATAACCCTGTACCTTAAAAGTATTTTTTTTCTTTGGAATTTTTTCAAGTTCTACAGGAAATGGTTTTTCTGGCACTCCACTCATCAACAGTACATCAACATCAGCAGCACAATTGAATGTATCAACACAAGTCAGTAAATCCATGCAAGACAGTTTTTTGAAAGCATTCATAAACTGAATTGGTGTTGGATTTACCGAGTTGCCTCCTTGCTGCCGTATTTTCCCAAAGAAGTTTTCGATACAATCTTGATTTAAACGTCTTGTTTTCATTTGCATTAATCCATTTTTCTTCAAATCATTCCATAAATTCATCACACTCTTGATGGTAATCTGAAAACAAGTGATGCTTGAAAATGATTCTGTAATATCTTTCTTACCTGTGTGTGTATGCTTAAAAACTTTCATATCTTTCAAATCAGTCAGCATTAATTTTAAAAATATTTCTTCTTGCTCAGTTCCTTTATAAGGTTTCTTATATTGATTTTTAGTTTTGGTTGAACTGGAGTTAAGGATGTCAAATAAATTTTTTTCCAAGAAATTAGCTGTAGCAGCTGCGGAAGCACTCATTTCACCATTAGCAATATAGGAATACATAGCTGAAAAAAATTAGGTTTATTTGATACTCATTATGATCAACAATACTGCTCCTGAAATAAATCTCACCAGAAACAACAGTTGCACTAAACACCTGGGTAGCATACTTCACCTTCATTTTCTGAAAACTATTAGTATATATATGAGCATCAGTAAGTTTGGTTGCCATTTTCAAATCCATTTCCTTCTCTAAGTTGTAAAGCTCTTCAATATGATCCCATTTTGCTATCTTCTTCTCGAACTGCACTTCATATTTCATCAACATATTCCTCGGTGGTGTGCGGGTTGAGTCCTCGCCTCATAAGCCAGAGAGCGTGAGTTCGAATCTCAGCATTGCCACCGGTCTCGTGCATGGCATCACACGTATTAAAAGGTAAGGGCTACGTCTTCCTCTAGCTCACACAAGTCTCTGACTTAGGAGGGTTGCACGTAGGGGTACAACCGGTTGACGGATATAATAATAATACACTTTAGTAAATGAGGTGTATCGAATATATAGAATATTTTCTTCTCATTAACCTGAAATTTTAAGTTATTTATATTCACACCTATATTGCTTGAAAACTGAACAAAGTTTGAGCCCATGTCAGATACAAGAGCTCTAACATCAAGTCCTGTCTCCATCATTTTAGTGATACACTCAAATACAATGGGTTTGAGATCTGAAGCACCACATGTTGAACTCAAGAAGAAATAACCCAATGGTTGTTTCCAATTATCATGGATTCCTCTTGCCATCAAAACTAATGCATTTTTTGCCGGAACAAATTTATTTCCCTTTCCTTAAAAAATATTAAACAAAAAGTAACTTTCTTCCACAGACTATTTTCAGGAGTTCTCACCCAAATCATGAAATCCAATTATTTCATCATTTTTTGAATCATACTGAATACCTGCTTTCAAAGAAACTTCATCCATAGAGAGAATACATATTTTCTCTAGTTCACTTTTTCCTTGTAGTCTCAATTTAAGGCTCCTAAAAACAAAATCATTCGGTCCAGGTTTTTTCTGAATATTTTCAGTCATTTTCCTCAAAGTTGACACTGAGGGAAAATGATAATTTTTGGCCATTTGTCGATATGCTTTTGGTCCGCTATAAAAAAGAGAAAGTGCATGCTGTTTGAACTCCGTCGTATATCTCCTGCCCTTTGGTTTCCTATCCTTCAGTTCACTAACAATCTTAGCAGTATTTGCGAAAATCTGTGGAAGGTGACTATCACATGCTCTCTTAAATATTTCTTTGGAAATATCTTCTTCCTTCATTTTCATTTCCTCTATTAAGTGTTCCAGTTTAGCTTTTTTGATCTCCATCTTTTTTATTTCAATAGATTTAGACTGAAAAATATAATAAGTATCTGACAAAGATTCTGCATATTTTTTATGCATTAACTTCACTAAATCCCTCAACTTCCTTTTCCTTGGTGTCTGTGAAGAAAGATCCTTTGATGTTTGGGTTTGACACTCTGAAGCTGTTGAAAAATAGGTTTGAGTTTGTTGATCCACTTTTGTAGTTACTTCTGTTTGTGTCTCTTTGTCAAACCTTGACTTCTGAAACAAATTCAAGGTAGGAACTGCAGTTCGATTTAAATTATGATTAACGATGTATCGATTTTCAAAATGTGTGCTGCAAATCCTATTATTTGAATATAACGTGTTTGCTTCTTTCTTCATTATATCTTCATCATTACAAGCCAGTTTCCATTGAAGAATTCGGTCAATATCTTTCGGGTTGGGAAATCTAAAAAATCGTATCTTCTCCAAAGTACGCGAGCTAGAATAAAATCTGTAAGGACACTCTTTAACAGAGCACTTTCCAGTATTTCTACCTTCCATAATGACATGCAAAAATTTATATGATATTGGTAAATACTATTCTACTAGACTACTGACTAATTTTACTACTTCAAACTAAAGGTTGAAAGCATGCAAAACTCAAGAATTTAACTAATAAAAGTTGATCAGAATAAAAAGTTTAATATAAAAATTCACTTCAAACACAAACAACAAAAAATTAATAGTTCAATTCGACAATTTTTAGTCAATTCGCATTGAAAAAAACTAATTTTTCGTGAAAAATCACTAGAAAGCAGTAAGACTTCAAGAAAAATCGAGCAGTCAATCATTAGATAAGACAAATGTGAAATGTAAATAAACATCGTCGTAAAATTCAAGGCCATTAGTCCATTTTCGTGCCATATCTAAAGATATTTCTCTTGTTCTGTATAGAACCACTACTCTTTGCCAATACACTTGGTGATATTGAGGCTTTGATCAGCAAACACATCACACCCAAAACGTACAAGGAAAACCCCCAGGAATTTTTCTACCTCAAACCGAATAATAACACGCTGAAAAGCGAAATATTCTGCCTTAAACACTCAATTGATTTCCGACCTGAAAACAGTTTAGCCCGCATTTTAGGGTTTTCGTCTATTCTTCTCAAACCCAACTTGCATTACGCATCAGATCTACCTGTAGATATCATTAAAGTACGTACCATACACATAGATAGCAACATTACGTTCGGAGCATTCTACAACGACGCCCCGTCTCATACGATATACGAATTTGCTGTTGGCGTTGATCCTGGTTACGCAATCGACGAAACACCCAACCACCTCATTCATCTACCCATTGCTCATAGAGACGAAATAAATAATATTACGCTGCAAGTGCTGGACCAGCATTCTCAACTCGTTGATTTTCGAAACGAAGAAATAATCGTTCGTTTGGAATTGAAGCGAAAGTATGGTGCTAACTATTCATAAGAATAACTCACCACCATACCCCCCTTCAGTCTTCACCAGGATCTTCAACGTGCGTCAACTACTATCACCGGAGAATAAACTGTTTTTGGAATCTCTCGGTTATCATGTTGTCCAATCAAGTGTTCAACATTTTCCGAAAACCACAAAACGATGAATCCATACAAAAGGTGGAATGGCGGACTTACTACCCATATGTCAAGTCCTTTCGCAACAATGATGTCATTGAAATCAACATCAATCAATCTGACGCTTACGATGCTTTGTATGATAGCCTGTTATTCATCAGTGGAAAAGTTGTGAAAACCAAAGGAGATGGTTGTGTAACATTCGTAAACAATGCTGGTGCTTTCATGTTTCAATCTGTTAGTTATGAACAAAGCGGTAAGGAGTTGGAGACGGTCCGTGAAGTTGGAATTTTTAGTACTGTCAGAGGCTTTCTCACCTACACTGACGAAGATATCAAGCACTTGGCCAATTCAAGTTGGACTTTTCCCAGCAACGCTGCGGTTATCAGCACCACTGATCTAACATTCAACATGCTCATACCCATCAAGCATTTTTTGAATATTTTCAACGATTATCAATGTGTTTCCTATGGCAAACATACCATCCGATTAGTACGAGCTGCAGATGATAGCAACTGCTTCAAAATAGAGGAGACCGCTGGATTGCTGGCTGGTACGACAGCAGTAAAGTTGGAAATTGAAAATATTGAACTCAAAGTTAAGAGAATATTTCCACATGATCAAATTAAATTGCAACTCTTGAAGGCCATCCAAGCTGATACTCCTATTCTCACGCCGTTCAGAAAATGGGAACTTCATATGTTGCCTGCTCTCACACAAGGTGCAAAAAGTGAAATATGGGCCGTCAAGACTTCCTCGTTTCTCGAAAGTCCTCGCTATGTGATTGTATGTTTCCAAAAAGACCGTGATTATACCAAATTCAACAATGATCCAACAATATTCGCTCATTCGAATATCACCAATATAACGCTTACTCTGAACGGTGAAAATTACTCGAAAGAAAATATGCATCTGAATTTTGCAAAGGGTAATTTTTCGCAAGCCTATTTCAACTATGCACAATTCGGTCTCAGCTACAAAATTACTAATCAACATAATCCTCTGCTGAGCTCCACCGAATTTGTTGGCAAGACTCTCTTTGTCATCGATTGTTCCAGAAGGGATGAGAGCATAAAAAGTTCCACTGTTGATGTGAAACTCGAAATGGAGGCATCTGAAGGATTTCCCCAAAATACTAGAGCCTATTGCATCATTGTGCACGACACTGTTATTGAGCACCTCCCACTCAGCGAAATCATTAACAAATTGAACTGAACATATGCTTGTCACTTCAGAATCAATCACAGAGTTAACATGAAAATAGCTGTTGTAGATATTCAAGGCTTTACCATCGAGCAACAATTCCATCCTAAGGATATTGCCATTAGGATTGGAATTCAATGTAGTAATTTTCTTCTGCTGCCAACTATACCATTTTCCTCTTTGAGTAGAGCAGATAAACGTACTGCCTGTTTCTTGGAGCGAAACGTTCATGGATTGAGGTATTTCTCTGGCTTTGTGGAATATCATCAATTAGATTCCATCCTCAAGAAAAATTTACAGAATGTTGATATCATTTATGTACGAGGACTCCAAAAACGTGACTATCTTACAGAGAAATTTCATCAATTGAACCTACCTACACGTGTTGTGAATTTGGAGGACTATGATAACACGTCATGGATGGTTCCCACATTCGGCGACAATGATGGTATATCACCCTGTATGCATCACATTGATAAGTAACCCCACTATAATTGCAGTCTCCGAAACGTAGATATTCTATACAAATGGTTATGTGATATGTTACCAAAATAAAAATACTCAATAAATTTGTATTCAAACTGTTTTCTTTTATTTTTACTTTATAACCTAAGTTGGTCTGCCTCCCCTCAAAAATCCAATCAAAATAGACGTTTTTCGCGTTCGAAAAAACAGCTAAAATTCATAACGCTAAAACACGCATAAATGTGACTACAATAAGCGTTTTTCGCGTTCTAAAAAACAACTAAAATTTTAAACGTTAAAACACGTAAAAATGCGACCGCAAAAAAACGTTTTTTATAAGGTTAGTTCATTAGTTCGTTCTGTCTGTCTGTCAAGAATCGAAAAAATCAAACGTTGATCGTGTTATACTCTGCCTGAAAAAGGGCTGAGTATTTCATTCGAAATAATTCATATGTTGAAAATAAAAAGCCTTCACGAGTGCGAAATGCAGAGAAACACTGAAATTTCGCTTCGATAGAGTTTTGTTCATAAGCCACGCCCCGCGCAACGGCGATTGGCCGAGACGGCGTTTGAGGGATGTGGCCCGCTAAGCGGACACTATAAATATACGCGAAACGAGCTATCGATATTCAGTCGAAGCCAGATATTCACTTCGCTTAATTCATTCGAAGTAAACCATTCATTCGAGTTCGTTCATTTGAACTGAAGGTTTTCAACCTAGTCTATTCAAATTATTCTCTCAGAGAATAATTCTTGCTGATATCAATAGATATAGTGAACATTAGTGCCAGTAAAAGGGGCCTTTACTGGTTTCTACCGAATAAAATCTGCATTCAGCAATCCGAATGCTAAAAAGTCCAACACTAATCAACACCAAATTGATTAGTCGTTCCTGCACGACAAGCAGTGGCTGTCTAGCCGCCGAATTATTCCGAAATCAAATTTGGAGGAATCTTCAGTCATCAAAGCTGAGCACTTTGGGTGAAACTGGAGTTGTGAAAAATCACTCACGACTTTTAATTGAAAGAAGAGACCTTTTCTTACCTGTTCCTGGAAGCTGGTAGCTGTTTCCTGGTGCTGAAGAAGATAGAAGCCTACAGGGTAAGCTGAATATTTTTATCGTCAGGCCTGCAAGTGAAACCAGCATAATCCTGCTTATGCTTCAGTGACTTTGCTAACAAATCAGTTAACCAAACAATATTAACGGGTGCTGTACGTTCAGTGCCAAAGTGAACAAAGTAGTGAAAATTTCTAGACTAACTTTTGTTTTCGAATGAAAAACTTTTCGTCAAAAAGCATTGTTCAGTGTATAAATTCATAGACTATTTTTCTCACTGAAATAATACATGTTGCTTTCGAACATTCAAACTAGCTAGACTAAGAGTTGCATTGGCTGGAGATTTTAAGTGAAATTTTCTTCATTATTTATTGCATTTATTGCCCCACTCTGATCTCGGCGGCAGTTGGCCGTGAAGGATCCTCAGACCGAGTGGAAACATTTTTTTATAATTCTGTTTTATACTTGTGTTTTGTGATCGTACATTTCAAGTGACAATTACCTCATATATATTGCCATATATCTGCGGAAGTATACATATTTATGCACAGCTATAGACATAGCAGGTTATAGGAGAAATCTCAGAACTAATAGTTTTACTTTGAGATAATTTCTTTTGATATGGACGGCAACCATCCTACTAGAGAAGGGCTCCCGTCGTTTCGGGACCTTCAAAACCCCGAGTATGATAATCCCATCCGATTCTCTTACCCGGAGCAGGAGCGTATAGGCGGAGACTTAACCGAACCCAGAGCTAGCCGGAGTGGGACGGGAGAATTTCACCAAAATTTTTCCCATCATCACATACCGCCTTTACGACATGGCATTGGCCACCGTGGGGCCAATGTTAGGGCCGGTTCATACACGGCGCGCAGACCGCACCGATTTCAGGGAGATCGGGTGGTTGCTAAGATTTCTTTTGATGAAGAAGAGGGCCCTAACACTATTCCTCTGAATGAGGAAGGATTTTCTCGACAAATTGCGAGAAATAATAGGAGTGAATTGCCGTTCAGCAATTTATCACCAATAAGGCATGCAGTACTTTGCAGCCCTGGTGAAGCGAGGACTCCACTGTTGCTCGATGGAGAACATCTAGCAACCCAGAGGAGTTCCTTGAGGAACTCTTTTAAGGAAGTGGACCAATCGAGTCCGGCTTGTCATAGTGCTCTTCCAGAGGGAGACGCACGGATTCAGGACGTCATGGAGGATGATAATTGGAGGACGATTTCCTCACTCGACAATCGGACTACTGAAACCCTTCAGAGTCAGAATGGTCTTGGAAACTTATCCAACCCCTTCAGACAACTTTTTATGTCCCCTCCTATTCAGGACAATAAAAATGCGAATGGGTGGCGCCCAGATTTGTCAAAAGCTCCGAAAGTAACATTCGAAGCGGACACAGGAAATCAGCAAGGCTCTGCTGAAACCAATAACTCCCAGCAGGGAGATTCAATGTTGCAGTTGGCCAAAATTATGAAGGAGATCGTAAACCAGCTGCAAAGTGGAAAGAAGTTGGATAGGTCCCGCCTCCCCACTTTTTCAGGAGGGGAAGAGGACCCTAAGGCTTTCATCTCGAGAATGATAGCCGAATTTAATCGAGCCAAGGTTGAGGCCCAGGAGTGGGTAACAATAACTAAGGGCCAGCTGAAAGGCGACGCCCAGGGCTGGATTAATAGCTATTCGGGGATAGAGATGTCTTGGACATCCTTCCTATACAAATTCTTTGGCCGATTTGACAGTCCAGAGCTGGTCTCGCGTTTGATGTCCAGCCTCTATGGACAACACCAAGCCAAGGAGAAAGTAGATATTTTTATCGAAAAGAAAAAGGCCTTGGCTCAACGACTGATTCCAAAAATTTCGGAGATGGAAGTTATCCGATTGATTACTCAGTTGATTACTCCAAGTATCAGAGCGTATTTGCGAGGCAAAACTTTTTCTGATATCGAGGAATCCAAGGAATTGTGCAACAGCCTGGAGGAGGATCTTGGGGTAGCTATAATAAGCTGGTCCAAAAAGCAAATGCTTCCGGGCCAGTACCCAGCCAGGCATTGCAGCCCAGGACAGTTGATAATAGCAACCGTCCTAACCAAAACCAACCTTCAAATAATTTTTCTTGGAGGAATAATCAGCCAAGTGACACATACTATCAACGAGGAAGCTATTCTGCAGCAAGAGGCCGAGGTGGCGGCCGAGGTGGCGGAAGCCCAATGAGTAGAAACTCCACAAATCCCCAGCTCCCGTCTAATGATGCTCGTAACTTAAATCAGTTAACGAGCGTCGACGAAGATGATGAATACTCGGGAAACTACTTGGAGGGGGCGACATCAGCGGCGGCGGCCCCTCCGAGCCAACGATAAGCCGCCAGCGGCATTCAGGCCCCCTTTTCCCGTGTGTAAATAATAATCCTTTAGTTATTAGTGACGAAACCCCGGCGGTGTTGCCGTCTTTCAAAAAAATCCCGGCATATAGGGAAAAATTCCGTGATGCCCAAGCTCTTATAAGTCTTGATGATGGCCGTCGGCCAAGCCGAAACCTTCCCCGAATCCCTGTGGTAGTAAATAGCCAGCAGGTGACCGCGTTGATCGACACCGGAGCCAGCAGCAATTTTATACGCGCTGAAATGCTTCCGCAGTCGAACTCATTCGACATAAAGGACTCTGTACCCATTCAGCTCGGTTGTAGGGGAAGCACAACCAACAGCCTAGGACAAACTGATGTTTTAATAGAGATAGACGGCAGTCGCTATAATATCTCTGTAGTAGTTTTAGCAGATCTAAACGAGCCACCTATTTTGGGAATCCCTTTCTTGCTAAGTCAAGAGGCTATTCTCGACATTAAGAGGAAGTGTATATACGTGGATACTAGCCCCAGGCAAACCTTGTTTTGGAACGAAGTGGCAGAGCGACGGCTGTGCGATATCACTATGCCGGAGTTCTCTGAGGAACAATTTTGCCCTGAAACACGGGAAATGATTATAGCAGTAATCAAGGATTTTCCCGATGTATTTGAGGAATCAGTACGACAACCCATTACCAAGGCAGCTGTTCATGAAATCCGGGTGCATCAGGAAAGGCCGTTTCGTCGTTCGCGTTACGGCCGGATGTCGGAAGAACGGAAGGTCCTGGTACATGAGGAGATTCGAAAACTATCGGAGGCAGGGGTGATTACCCAGAGCAATTCTCCTTATTGTTCCCCTGTAGTCCTCGTCCCCAAAAAGGACGGGAAGCTTAGGTTTTGCGTGGACTACAGGGGAATGAACAAACTCATCGTATCAGAGGCTCCTAACCTCCCACCCATTCAGGAGACGGTTCGAGAGGTGGGAGCAGCCAGCATATTTACGACCCTAGACCTGAGGAATGGCTTTTGGCAGGCTCCTCTCACGCCCGAGTCGCAAAAATATACGGCTTTTGGGGCACCCGACGGGCAGGTCTATCAGTTCAAGGTATTGAGCTTCAGACTGAAGAATGGACCTGCCGTGTTCCAAAAGTTGATGTCCTCCGTGCTTGTGGGGTACACGGACGTCTTTTGCAAGGTGTACTTAGACGACATAATTGTGTACTCCCACAGCGTGGAAGAACACTGTGACCATTTGAGGAGGATCCTGGGGAGGCTACGGTCACATGGGTTATGGCTGTCCCCCGGGAAGTGCCGTTTCGGCTCCAATGAGTTGAAATATCTGGGTAGGGTAGTGTCGGAGAAGGGTAACCGACCCCAGAAAACTCACATATTAAACGTGAGCAATTTTCCTACTCCCAAGACCATCAGGCAGGTGCGTGCTTTCCTTGGCACCGCGGGATAGCTCCGAGAATATATCCCGAGGTTTGCTGAAGTAACAGCTCCCTTGTCTGACCTTATCGACAAAGAAAAGAGATTTAAGTGGACCGAAAGGACGGAAGAAGCATTCCAAAAGGTAAAGGCACTGGTATTAAACCCCCTCGAGTTGGCAAGGCCCGACTCTACTCACCCCTACTGCCTACAAACGGATGGCAGCACAGTAGGGATAGGAGCTGTATTGTTCCAGGAGAGAAATGACGGCCAAAGGGACATCGTTGCTTATGCGAGCGCGAAGCTCAAGAAAGCAGAGCAACGATATCATGTAAACGAAATCGAGTGCCTTGCTTCTGTCTGGGCCATTAAAAAGTATAAACATTTCCTTCAAGACAGGAAATTCAAACTGTACACAGACAGTTCCGCTCTCTTGTGGTTGCACAAGACAAAGAACGAGAGGGCGAAGTTGACCCGTTGGTCATTGCTCCTGTCCGAATATGACTTCGAGGTTATCTACATTCCCGACCGGCTGAATCAATTGCCTGACTTCCTGTCGCGAAATCCCGCGGAGGAGGAGACCGGCCATGATATAACAACGGACACGGAAAGAAAGTTTTTCCCCATTACAGGACCCAAGCCAATCTCCCAAAAGGAATGGGAGAGTTTGCAAGTGTCTGAGACCGACGTAACTCCTCGGGAAGCACTAAACCAAATCCAAACTTTTTATGACGAAGTGCTACAAGCACAAGCTAGCTGTCATGGTTTGCAGAGGTTTGTGGAGCGCATAATCCGTGCCAAACAGGCTGCTGCTCCAAATGATTATGAGCGAAGGATAGCAGCAGAATTCCTCATAGAGGAGGGAGTTTTGTATTTCGTGGGCCCAGACCAGACAGAAAAGCGCTTGGTAATACCCAAAAGCCATTTTTATGAAGTCACGAAGAGATACCACGATAATATTGGGCACCCGGGAGTCGATGAGACTTATCGCCAAGTGTCCAAATATTATTATTTGTCCCCCTTGAAAGACCGTGTTCACGAGTACGTGACAAAGTGTCTGATATGCGCTACTACTAAGCGTTCGAAGCCCCAACCAGCCTCGAATGTGAGGCCAAATACCCCTGAACGCCCATGGGAAATCGTATCCGTAGACGTTATGGGAGCATATCCCGCGTCCGTAAACGGAAACAAATATGTGATAGTTGCCACCGATTGCTTTAGCAAGTGGGTGGAAACAAAAATTGTCCCAAAGGTTGACGCCACTGTAGTGGCGAAGTTCCTTCAAGAAGACGTATTCAATCGTTGGGGTTACCCGAGGATGCTCATCTCCGATAGCTCTGCCCAATTTAAAGGGCGAGTATTTGAGACCTTCGCCGCAAGGCACCATATAGAGCTGAGATGGTCCCCGGTGTACCACCAGCAGGCGAACCCAGTGGAACGCCGTATTCAGGAGATCAAGAAGATATTACGGGCTGCTCTAGTGAATGAAGAGGAAAACCTCTGGGAAGGGCAGATCCCGGATATCATTTTTAATTTGAGGACCCGTTTTAACGCCGCTATTGGTACTACCACAAGTACCCTGTTATTAGGCTATGATCTTCCCCGGCCAGGAGAATGGGCTACTCCCGCCCAGGGCCGACGGAGACGACGCCGAAATGACGACAGGGACGCACGAGTAGCCGCTGCGGTGGCAGCATCTAACGCATATAGAAATAAACATTTCCCCAACCCAAATCATCAACCAGTTACGTTCCAGCCCGGCCAGTGGGTGTTGTGCCGTAACGGGGAAAGATACAGAAAGAACTTTGGACCCACTTGGGTAGGCCCCTACCAGGTAGAACGGGTAGCCAGGCCAAATTGTTTCGTAGTCAACAAGGCCGGCTTCGAACAAAATATTCATACAGACGATTTAAGGCTAGCCCCAGACCCCAGGCGAGGTCAGGACAATCTGGACCCTCGACCTCCTCCTCCGGATGAAGATGAGGATAAGCTCGCGAAACGCGGTGGCACCAAACGTGTCAAACTCCTTATTTTTCTTCTCTCCCTATAGCCTGCTACAAATTTCTTTCTCAAACTTTTACCATCGTGAATATATGGCCATAAAGAAAGAGGAAGAGCTCACATGTATATATTTAGGTGTAAGAATGCTTCCATATCGAATAAGTAGTGCATAAGTGTATATATATTTAAAGTTGAACAAATTGTTACTAGAATTAAGAGGATAGTTAAGTTTCTTTTACACTGTTTAAAATTGTGGCAAAGTCCCGAATGTTATGTTAAGTATTCTAGTTGTAAGCTACACCCAACTGTACAGGGTGAGACATGTTTATGTTCAGTTTATTGTATGTAATGTTTTTTTTTTTGGTGAAGTTTAAAATAAAGCAACAGATTGTTGGCTCCAGTCGCGCCCACAATATCGTGCTCCACTTTGACAGCGATTCCTAAAAGGGGGGGCGTGTTATACTCTGCCTGAAAAAGGGCTGAGTATTTTATTCGAAATAATTCATATGTTGAAAATAAAAAGCCTCCACGAGTGCGAAATGCAGAGAAACACGCAACGGCGATTGGCCGAGACGGCGTTTGAGGGATGTGGCCCGCTAAGCGGACACTATAAATATACGCGAAACGAGCTATCGATATTCAGTCAAAGCCAGATATTCACTTCGCTTAATTCATTCGAAGCCAAGTATTCGAAGTAAACCATTCATTCGAGTTCGTTCATTTGAACTGAAGGTTTTCAACCTAGTCTATTCAAATTATTCTCTCAGAGAATAATTCTTGCTGATATCAATAGATATAGTGAACATTAGTGTCAGTAAAAGGGGCTTTTACTGGTTTCTACCGAATAAAATCTGCATTCAGCAATCCGAATGCTAAAAAGTCCAACACTAATCAACACCAAATTGATTATTCGTTCCTGCACGACAAGCAGTGGCTGTCTAGCCGCCGAATTATTCCGAAATCAAATTTGGAGGAATCTTCAGCCATCAAAGCTGAGCACTTTGGGTGAAACTAGAGTTGTGAAAAATCACTCACGACTTTTAATTGAAAGAAGAGATCTTTTCTTACCTGTTCCTGGAAGCTGGTAGCTGTTTCCTGGTGCTGAAGAAGATAGAAGCCTACAGGGTAAGCTGAATATTTTTATCGTCAGGCCTGCAAGTGAAACCAGCATAATCCTGCTTATGCTTCAGTGACTTTGCTAACAAATCAGTTAACCAAACAATATTAACGGGTGCTGTACGTTCAGTGCCAAAGTGAACAAAGTAGTGAAAATTTCTAGACTAACTTTTGTTTTCGAATGAAAAACTTTTCGTCAAAAAGCATTGTTCAGTGTATAAATTCATAGACTATTTTTCTCACTGAAATAATACATGTTGCTTTCGAACATTCAAACTAGCTAGACTAAGAGTTGCATTGACTACTAGTTAGGAGATTTTAAGTGAAATTTTCTTCATTATTTATTGCATTTATTGCCCCACTCTGATCTCGGCAGCAGTTGGCCGTGAAGGATCCTCAGACCGAGTGGAAACATTTTTTCATAATTCTGTTTTATACTTGTGTTTTGTGATCGTACATTTCAAGTGACAATTACCTCATATATATTGCCATATATCTGCGGAAGTATACATATTTATGCACAGCTATAGACATAGCAGGTTATAGGAGAAATCTCAGAACTAATAGTTTTACTTTGAGATATTTTCTTTTGATATGGACGGCAACCATCCTACTAGAGAAGGGCTCCCGTCGTTTCGGGACCTTCAAAACCCCGAGTATGATAATCCCATCCGATTCTCTCACCCGGAGCAGGAGCGTATAGGCGGAGATTTAACCGAACCCAGAGCTAGCCGGAGTGTGACGGGAGAATTTCACCAAAATTTTTCTCATCATCACATACCGCCTTTACGACAATCGTGTCGCAGGGCAGGCTCGCCGCGCTCCTACGATGATTTTTTTTGTGTATGGTCACCTTTAGTGAGCCATTGTTACACTTAATAACTCTCAATTTTCACCTAGAAGCCAGTCGAATAATATTAGATTTTTGCATTATATTCAGGTCACTAGTCTAGTCTCACCCTGTATGATGTAAAGTCCCAATCTCCACCCAGTGGAACTCCACTGTACGTAGTTTTACCGATTTACCGGAAATTCCTGACTAGTTTTCAATTTTATTAATTTGTGGCCCCAAACAGTCGAGCACCCGGTATACAGAACACTTAGAGCAAGGTTTCGACACGCTAGTCTCTTGTTGGGTGGAAAGATTCCGTGGCTCCATTTTTTTTCACAAATTATTTTATTTCAATTCGATTTCTCATCAGGTTGGCCAAATCGGAAAACGGGTATAGATTCCTCGGCGAAGGAATACGTGTATTTCTTCGGCGTTCAAGAATCACGTTGGTTTATGGTTTTTCTCGGGGCTCTCCGAATATCGGACCGCCCTAGGAATCGAGATATCTGAAATTCTGACTTTCAATATCTCCCTAGATCTGGGGAGTATTTAGTGACTTTTGTCAAATACTCCCTAGAAAACGCAGGTAACGGGACTTTAACGGTCATTTGCCCAAATCCCGCGCATTTTCGCGAGCTGTCATGAAAACCCAATATATGATTGAAATTTTTAACGAAGAGATTCAGAATGAATCCAATTCAGCATTCGCCATGAAATTTCCGTCGAGAAATTGTCATGGTCCCCCAGAAACCCCAATATTTGAATTCGATTTTTCGCGAAAGTTCGTAAAAATTCATAAAAGAAATCCTCTCGAAAATTCTCATTTCGAGAGAAATCTAGAAGAGAATTCATATTCACAAATAAGCTCCGCCCACCGTCGACCACGCGTCCTGATTGGTCAGGCGCGTTGCTCGGCCGATCGGGCCAACATATAAATATACGCGTTCTGGCTCGATTCTTCGCCAGTGTCTAGCCAGTGTCCAACCAGACACTTTCCGATGGCCCACGGGGGCCCGGAAATAATGAGTTTTCGACCGATTTTTATTTTATATTTTATATTGGTGTTTCTGGTGTTCAGTCTGAAAATCTACGGCCTGGCTTTACTGTGCTCAGTGAGATTTCGGTGGGAAACACAACCCACTGAAGAAAGAATTCGTACTGACACAATGATGGATGCAATACTGAGAGTCTTTTTCAAGACTCAATCAGTAATCAGAATTCGAGAAATAAACAAAATAAAGAGTATCCAAAATAGTCCCAAAACAAATACAAATTTTGGCAACTTTGGGCCGTCGGGATGGAATCCAATGCTACCCGGCGCTTTTCCATCCAAATCCCGACTTGCCCATAGATTGACATGGCGCCCGAGCAGGGACTATTTTTGGAAAAGTTCCAAACTGTTCTCAGTGGAGAATGGGATCCCTGAAGAAGAGGGATTTTGGATACGATAATGAAGAAGTGAAGGAAATAACGGCTTTGGACTAATGGAAGAAACGAGGCCTGAAGATTTTTGGGATGGACTTGCAAAGTGGCCTCCAGTACAGCCAAGGCGGAAATGAGAATACCTTGCAGCTTGTGGGTAAGAATAGTATTGCACTATTTCCAGCAGCCAGCCGTCGTTCCCATGCCAGGAGGCTGGGGTAATTCGACACAGTAAAACTGCCTCGCCGACGTTGGTTGCTCCTTAGCCAGTGGGCAAGGGCAAGTAAACCATGGTTATTTCTTGAGAAATCGAGGCTGTATGAAAGAGGAAATTTTGCCAAGAAAATCCGGGAATCGAAGTCCAAGTGGAAGCCTGAAGCCAAGTCATATCCTTTTGATGAAAATTGTGAACATTTTTCCGACATTTTTTCCGAAAAATATTTTTTTCGATGGACATTTTTCTTATGAACTTTAATCGCTGTTTTCAATGTACTAACTATACATTTGTTTTTCAGCAAAAATTTTGTACATATGTTGGTTTCGCTAATCATAGTTTGCTTTTCAGCATTTGTACATATTTATGATAATTTTATGTTTAGGGATTGTAAATACTAATCATAATTTGATTTTCAGCTTTTGTACATATTTCTTTGATAACTGTATATATTAATCATAGTTTCTCTTTTAGGATATTTTTATTGTACTAATTATAAGTTTTACCCTTCTAGCTTACTATCAAAAGAATTCGAAAATGTTTGATTAATAAAGGCTTATGCCCATGTATCGAAAATACAAACGGTCCTTTTCAGGACAACACCACCGACATTTCACACAGAAAGCCAAGCGATTTCTTGTGAGGGGGCGTGTCATGGTCCCCCAGAAACCCCAATATTTGAATTCGATTTTTCGCGAAAGTTCGTAAAAATTCATAAAAGAAATCCTCTCGAAAATTCTCATTTCGAGAGAAATCTAGAAGAGAATTCATATTCACAAATAAGCTCCGCCCACCGTCGACCACGCGTCCTGATTGGTCAGGCGCGTTGCTCGGCCGATCGGGCCAACATATAAATATATGCGTTCTGGCTCGATTCTTCGCCAGTGTCTAGCCAGTGTCCAGCCAGACACTTTCCGATGGCCCACGGGGGCCCGGAAATAATGAGTTTTCGACCGATTTTTATTTTATATTTTATATTGGTGTTTCAGGTGTTCAGTCTGAAAATCTACGGCCTGGCTTTACTGTGCTCAGTGAGATTTCGGTGGGAAACACAACCCACTGAAGAAAGAATTCGTACTGACACAATGATGGATGCAATACTGAGAGTCTTTTTCAAGACTCAATCAGTAATCAGAATTCGAGAAATAAACAAAATAAAGAGTATCCAAAATAGTCCCAAAACAAATACAAATTTTGGCAACTTTGGGCCGTCGGGATGGAATCCAATGCTACCCGGCGCTTTTCCATCCAAATCCCGACTTGCCCATAGATTGACAAAATGAGCATCACAATTTCTCGACCGAGTTTTGTTCGCCGTTCTCGAGCGCGATTGGCTAAAGCCAGGCCACGCCCTCCGAACAGTGAATATAAATATAGAGCGCTTTGCGCGTCTCGACACAGTGTTCCGGCTCACTACGTTTTGAAAACGAAAAAGCTACGTATACTCAGCTGAGTGAAATATTCTAAAAGTATTGAAAGTATAGTGAAAAATTAGTATTTTCACAAGTTTCAAAGTATTGAAATCTTATTGTACGAAAGTTCCAGAAAGTTATCAGAGATAATTGGCGAAAGAGATTATTACGATTTTGGCGAAATTGTGTTCCAGAAAAGTCCTTCGACGAAGGTGAAATCGAAAGTTCGAGAAAGAGAATTTTACAAGTCCGAATATTGGAAATATTGGGTTTTCAAAGAAGAGAGAAGATTCCAGAAGGTGTGCAGGCTCAAGAAAGAAGATCTTCAGCCAACATTTTTCTGCTAGGCCAACTTGTGTTTCTTGGAGGGATATCAAGAAAACCAAACATCCCTCCAAAAAGAATTCGTTTGATCGCATGATTGCTGGACACTTTAGTTCTTTTCAGAACTAAAAGCAAAGTGTTAAATTTTGGGACTCAGTGCGAGCCCACTATAAAAGAATTCGTATTTTTGAATATTTTATATTTACTAATCTACTTTCTCTTTCAGCCTAGCCTGGCCTCCACCGCCGGTGGAAGCAGCGGCTCCGTATTGCCTGGATTGGATTGCGTGGTCCCGGAATCCATGCCAGGTGATGCCTACCGGATCACTGGGGTGAGTCTTCCGTTATAAGACGAGCCATTGCACTAAGGTGAGACGGGGCGGTAAAGCGCAACTTCTCTCCCGGGAGAGACACGGGTAAACTCCCTGGATAGGCGCGTTAAAACACTTAGTTTTATTTTGTTAGATTTTGCTAGCTATCTACTAATAAAACTTTCTCTTTCAGCTACTCTGGTAAGTTGAACTAGGGACATTAGGGCTCTTGCTAGGAGTAGGCTAGTTTATAAAAATCATTGGTTGGCATTTTCCCTATCATTTGCAGAATTACTCTTTGTGAAAAATGGAGAGATTCTGGGCGGCGAGAATGAGGTCGAACCCGGAGCTGGCCGAGGCACCTCAAACTAACAATTCCATTTTTTTTAACAATTCAACCAACTCCCATTCTCGACATGGCGCCCAACGTGGGGCCGTTAATCGTCATA
Source organism: Chrysolina americana (assembly GCA_958502065.1). NCBI lineage: Eukaryota > Metazoa > Arthropoda > Insecta > Coleoptera > Chrysomelidae > Chrysolina > Chrysolina americana. Next base: position 61,427,985 of record OY293411.1, read on the forward strand.
CTGATGATGAACAAAATGTCCGAAACGTCGGAAATGATGATTTTCGGGGTTTCGAATTTCCAGAAAATTCTGGACAACGAAATGGCGATTATTTCACTGAGATCAGTGAACGAACTCAATTCTTTGATAGGGAACGCCATGCACATATGCCTGAGGAGGAACGTATTCAGGTCGAAACGTTCGATCCACGAATTTCCACAATCATGAATGATAGCGACTGGCATACTCGCTCAATAGCTTCAACACGCACCCTCGATGGTGAGCGGGCGGAAGCCTCATATTTGCAGAGTGCATCTGCCAATAATCCATTCTCATTGCTTTTCAAAACGTCGCGTACTTCCGATCCCAGCGACGAAAAATTAAGTGGGAACAGGTGGCGCCCAAACTTTAAAAGCGAAGAAAGCCCAAGAAGGGTTTCTTTTGCCCCGGAGGATAATATTCCAGTCGGAAATTCTACGATAAATCCGGAAACCATAAATACTGTTGCCCCTGCTCCGCCACAAAGTGACATGGCGCAGCTGGTGCAAGTTCTTAAGGAACTAACAGGCCATTCGAAGCCGAAAACTCTCGATAGAAACAAATTACCCACTTTCAGTGGAAAGGATTCAGAAAATCCTAGATATTTCCTGAACAAATTGGTATCTGAATTCAGGAAAGCGGATTTAGATCTGGACGATTGGGTGGCTCATGCTCGAAGTCAGCTTAAAGGTGAGGCCCAAATGTGGATGAATTTATACAACGACATTAATGCCACATGGCAATTTTTCGTAAACTGCTTCCTTGATAGATTCGATAGCCAGGAGCTACACTCACGACTCCTTGCAAAAATTTACGGAGAAAAGCAGACAAAGAGTAAGACGGATATTTTTACTGGGGAGAAAATGGCCCTTATCCGCCGAGTGATGCCAAATCTGCCCGAACTGGAGGCCATACGTTTAATAACAGAACTGATTGACCCCGCCATACAATCTTTTCTCCGAGACAAGCCTATTGTGAACCTCGAAGCATTCACAAGGCATTGTATTCAAATAGAGGCCAGCTTGACAGCCCCAAGTTGCTTCAAAACAAATAGTAAAGCCACTGTCCAGGAACCTACTAGACAAGCTAACGTGGGTTCGAACAATGTTAATACTTCTAGAAATACTAATACCCAGAGCCAGTATAATGGAAACTGGAGGGGCAATCAGAATTCGAACTCCAATGGATGGAGGAATTCCAATACTAACAGAAGTGAAAACAGAGACTCTCAAAGAGAAAGAGAGGACTCTCGAAATTATACAAGAGGCCAGTTTTCTGCTGCTCGGGGCAGAGGCTCATATGGAAACGTGGGTCAGAGGAATCCCCCACCCACACAAAATCAGAGATCTGCAGATAGTAGACTCAACTATATAGCGGAAGAGGATGCTTATTGTTCGGGAAACGCCAGGCAAGACGCACCACCTACGGCGATGGTGACGTCCGCTCGCCAATAAGCCGAGTCCCCACTTACATCCCAAAAGTGGAAATCGTCACTCATTCAAACATTTCCACCCAAACTTTGGGAAATGCAAACCCCGAAAACAATTTTCCTTGTGTAAACATTTCAATTCAAACAGATGAGTCTGTTCAAACCCCTGTATATAATTTTTCTCCTCTAGAGGCTTTAGTAAGCCTAGAAGATGGACACATAAAGTGCCGAAGGCTTCCCAGGATCCCTGTGTGCGCCGACGGCAAACAGGTATCTGCCCTAATAGATACAGGAGCAAGCACCAATTTCATAAGAGCAAGTCTGCTTGGAGAATGTGATCTGTCAAATCTTCCGAATCCGACTGCTATCAGATTAGGATGCAGGGATAATACGTCCTACAGTTTAGGACAGAAAGAGATAACATTGGACATTGAAGGACAAGAGTTCCGTATAACTGCTACTGTCCTATCAGACCTTAATGAATCGATAATTCTAGGAGTCCCATTTCTGGACGATAATGAGGCCATCCTAGATGTCAAACGAAAATGCGTTTACTTGGGAAGTGAGACCAGGCAAACTGTCTATTGGAGTCCAGTGTCAGAGAGGGCAATTGCCGAGATTCAGTTAGCAGAGTTCGCCGAAGAGCAATTTTCGCCCGAAACAAAGGACAAGATCATGGAAGTAATAACGGACTTTCCTGACGTGTTCGAGGAAACCATCAGGCAGCCGATTACAAAGGCAGTAGTTTTCGGTATGACAAGATGTCAGAAAGCCGGAAACAAATAGTACATGAAGAAATAAGAAAACTTTCGGAGGCTGGCGTGATAGTGCCAAGCGACTCCCCATATTGCTCCCCTGTAGTACTCGTCCCAAAGAAGGACGGAAAACTAAGATTTTGTGTAGACTACAGGGAGATCAATAAATTGATAGTTTCGGAAGCTCGAAACTTACCTCCTATTCAGGAGACCGTTAGAGAAATGGGGCAGGCGAAGATTTTTACCACATTAGACTTGAGAAACGGGTTTTGGCAAGCACCCTTAACACCGCAGTCTCAAAAGTACACAGCATTCGGTGCTCCTGACGGACAAGTGTACCAATTCAAAGTTCTGAGCTTTGGCCTGAAGAATGGCCCGGCCGTATTTCAGAAACTTATGTCCTCAATCCTAGTTGGATATACTGATGTCTTCTGCAAAGTATACCTCGATGACATTATTGTCTATTCCCGCGATGTCGAGGAGCATTGCGTGCATCTAAGGAGGATTTTAGAACGCCTCAGAACACACGGACTATGGCTCTCCCCACAAAAATGCCACTTTGGCTCAAGAGAGCTGCATTATTTGGGTAGAATCGTCTCCGCAAAAGGAAACCGGCCACAAGAGGCTCACATCCTTAACACAGTAAACTTTACCACACCCAAATCCTTGAAACAGCTGAGAGCGTTTCTTGGAACAGCCAGTTGGCTACGGGAATACATTCCCCATTTTGCAGAAATTGCGTCTCCCCTTACAGATCTCATTGATACCCAGAAGAGGTTCAAATGGACCCCTGCTGCCGAAGCAGCATTTAATAAAATAAAAGAGTTGGTCAGCCAACCACTTGAGCTTTCCAGACCTGATCCCCAGAGACCTTATTGTCTCCAGACGGACGCAAGCCTCATTGGCATGGGGGCAGTCCTGTTCCAAGAAAACATAAACGGTAATAGAGACATTATCGCGTATGTGAGTGCGAAACTATCCAAAACTGAAAGAAAGTACCACGTGAATGAAATCGAATGTTTGGCCATAGTTTGGAGCATTAAAAAGTACAGGCATTTCCTGCAGGATAAGCATTTCAAACTGTACACGGATAATTCAGCACTCCTGTGGCTAGGCAAAATGAAGGACGAACGAGCAAAGCTAACACGATGGTCCTTGCTATTACAAGAATACGATTTTGAGATCATCCACATTCCAGGGAAGTTGAATCAGCTCCCGGATTTTCTCAGCAGAAACCCAATAGACGAGCCGACAGGCCATGACATACACTCTGAAACAGAGCGGATGATATTTCCAGTCAAAGAGACTCAGGAAAAATCCCCTGTAGGAGAATTACCAACACTCACACAAATACGAACGTTTTACGAGGAAGTTAAAGACAGACAGAGAGATTGTCCTAGCCTCCAAAGGTTTATCGAAAGAATCATCAGAGCAAGGAATACGCCAAATCCAAATCCCTATGAGCGAAGAATTCGTGACGAGTTCGTCTTAGAGGATGGCGTGCTCTATTTTATAGGCCAGGATCCTGAAAGTCGGCGGGTTGTGATACCGAAGAACTTTCTGCACCAAGTGCTTAAACGGTATCACGACGACATAGGGCATCCTGGAAGCCTAGAGACTTATCGGCAAATCTCTAAGCACTTTCAACTTTCTCCCCTTAAATCTCGCATCGATGACTACATCAAGAGGTGCCTCACTTGCGCGACAACTAAACGTGCTGCCCCTCAACAGGAAATGATCCAACGGCCAAATTGTCCGGAGAGGCCATGGGAAATCGTCTCTATAGACGCCATGGGTCCGTATCCCGCATCCCGGAACGGGAACCGGTACATCCTTCTGGCCACAGATTGTTTCAGCAAATGGGTTGAAGCCAAGGTGGTACGAAAAGCTGATGCCGAAGCTGTCGTCAAATTTCTGCAGGAGGACGTCTTTGGAAGATGGGGTTACCCAAGGTTAATAATTTCAGACAGTGCAGCCCAATTCAAGGGCAGAGTATTTGAACAGTTCACAGAGCACTATCACATCGAAATTAAGTGGTCACCTATCTATCACCAACAGGCGAATCCAATAGAAAGGCGAGTACAAGAGATAAAGAAGATGCTACGAGCTGCTTTACTGAACAAGGAGGAAACCCTTTGGGAAGAGCAGGTTCCTAGTGTTATCTTCAATTTAAGAACCCGATTTAACGCCGCAACAGGGATGTCACCGAGCATTGGTATTGGTATTGGTATTGGTGAGTATGGATGGTGATTGATGCGCTGCGACCTGATTAGATCTATTGTGCCCCATCTTCTTCTGCTGTCACAAGATGTTCTTGTTTACAGCAGCCCTTCAAGTCCCAATTCCTTCAGGAATTTTAGGATTTTGAGGGGGTCTGCTCGTGGTATTTCTCCCACGGTCAGCTGGTGTGATCCCAGTATATTCAATCTTTTGCGATGTACAGCGTAACACTCCATCAATATATGGTGGGGTGTTTCTGGGTGTTCCCCACATAATCTGCAGGTGCTGTCCTCCTCTAAGCCTAGCTTCCTCAGGTGTTCTTTGAGTCTGCAATGCCCCGTTAGAAATCCCGTGATTGTCTTTAGACTAATTTTGCTGAGGTTAATCAGTGTCTTTGATCTTGCTCGGTTGAAATTTCCGAGGAGATCTTTGGCCTGCCTCAGCCCTGGAAGTCTTAGCCAGTATGTTGCTCTCATTGCTTCTTCAGCTTTATTGAGTTCTTCTCGGAAGTAATATTTTCCAAGTCCGCAGAATGGTTCTGGCCCGATCAGTGGCGTTGCTGCGCCTTTCCGTGCCAGGGTATCTGCTTGTTCGTTGCCCTCTACTCCGGCGTGCCCTGGCACCCAGAGGAGGGTCACCTTATTGTTCCTGCCCAGATCATTAAGTTTGTCTAGGCATTCCCAAACCATCTTCGAGTTGATGTTGCAGGAGCTCAACGCTTTGATTGCTGCTTGACTATCGGAGAGGATCACGATTTCCTGGTTCCGGTATTTCCTATTGAGGTTGAACTGAATGCACCTTTCTATGGCGTGAATTTCCGCTTGGAAAATGCTGGGGAACTGGCCCATGGGTTCAGAGTATTTGGTGCGAGGCCCAAAGACCCCTGCTCCAGTTCCTTCGGGAGTTTTGGACCCGTCCGTATACCATGTTAAGGTATTCTTCCCCAGTGCTCGAATCGATTCTATGTTCCATTCTCGCTTGGTGTTTAGTTCCGTTCGAAAAAGTTTCTCGAAACTAAATTTCTTGGTAATTTCGTCAGTTGGGAGGTCGGCAAGGTGTGCACAGTTGGTAGGGGTTAAGCCCCTCGCGCCGTGTGCTGTCCCTATGAGTCCGACTTTAGCCAACCTGAGGTTTGCCTCCCAAGCAGTTCTCTTCACCATTATGTGGAGAGGAGTGAGGTCCAGAATGACCTCTATTGCTGCTGTTGGAGTCGACCTCATTGCTCCTGTTATACAAAGACATGCTAGTCTTTGCACTTTTTCCAAGATCTTCTTTGTTGTGGCGAGTTCGGTTCTGCCTTGCCATGCTACTGCCCCGTAGGTGATCATAGGTCTCACTATCATGGTGTACATCCATCGCAGTACTGATGGGTTACATCCCCATGTTTTTCCTGCAATGTTCCTGCACACCATCAGTGATGATTTTGCCTTATTAGCGATCTTTTCTACGTGTCTGTTCCAGAGTAGTTTTGAGTCTAGAGTAAGTCCTAGATACTTCACCTCTTGCTGCCATTCTAAGTCTGCTCCGTCGAGGCGAACAGTCCTTAGGTGCTGAACCTTTGTTCTTCTAGTGAATGGTACTACTGTGGTTTTTGATGAGTTAATTCTCAGCCCCACAGAGAGGCACCATCTTCTGGTTGTCTCTAGCTCTCTTTCTATGAGATCGCAGAGGGTTCCTTCGAATTTGCCTTTGGCCATGATGACTATGTCGTCCGCATATCCAAGGCAAGTGACTCCGCTCCCGGTCAGTGTTCCGAGTAGTTCGTCTACTACGAGACTCCACATCAGAGGTGATAGTACCCCTCCTTGTGGGCACCCCCTGTTTGTGCTGATCCGAAAGCTGCTCTCACCCACTTTCGTTTCAGCTGTTCTTGTGGCCAGCATTTGGCACATCCATCTGGATGTGGTTCTGTCCACTCCCTTGTTCATTAGGGCCCTCTTTATTGCTTCATGAGAGGTGTTGTCGAATGCCCCCTCTATGTCTAAGAAGGCACAAATGGCCATTTCTTTGTGCTCAAGTGATCTCTGGATGCTTTCGGTAAGCACGTACAGAGCGGTTTCCGTTGATCTGCCCGCCCTATATGCATGCTGCCCGGAGTGCAATGGCACCCTCTCCAGTATCTCAGTTCTGATGTAGTTGTCTACCGTCTTCTCCACTGTCTTCAGTAAGAAGGATGAGAGACAGATTGGTCTGAATGACTTCGGGAGGGTAGGGTCCTTCTTTCCCACTTTGGGAATGAAGGTTACCCGTGCTCTTCTCCAGTTGTTCGGTATGTACCCGAGTGCCAGACTAAATCTGGCTGCTTTAATGATGTACGGCAGTAGTTCCGTTTGCCCTTTTTGTAGAAGAGCCGGAAATATACCGTCAACTCCTGGTGACTTGAATGGTTGGAAGGATTCAATTGCCCATTTCACTCTTTGGGGAGTGCATATGGTCTTTGCTACTTCCCAGTCTTCTCGTTTGGCTCTGCCTGGTTCTTCCAGTGATCTGTCGGATTCAAATGGTATGCTGCCTGGAAAGTGCGTCTCCAGTAAGAGGAGAGCTCGTTGCTCTTCATCCTCTGTATAGCTACCATCTGTTCTTCTGAGTGACATAGGTCCTTGCTCTCTGCCCCTCGCCATGGTTTTGTATAACCTGGATGCTGCAGGGCTTGATGTGATTGTCTCACAAAAGCTCCTGAAGCTGTTCCTCTTGGCTTTCCTTATTTCTTTATTATATTTTGTCAGCCTTTCGGTGTATCCCTGCCAATCTCCGCCCCGCTTGGCTTTGTTAAATAGCCAGCGGACTTCGGATCTCAGATTTGACAGGTGTTCGTTCCACCAAATGGTTCCACTGTGGGATTTCTTTTCTTTTATGGGGCAACTGGATTCGTATGCATCCATAATTGCCCCGTTTACCGCCTCTAGGGTCTGCTCAAATTCGACGTGACTGTTGCCGTTGAACTTGATCTGTTCTAGGTTACATTTTAGATTGGTGGTGTATTTTTCCCAATCTGTGTTTCTAGGGTTTCTGGTGAAGGTTGTTTGTGTCTCAAGCCCTTCCACGTTGAACATAATGATTCTATGGTCTGAAAGAGAGGGTTCTTCTGAGACCCTCCAGTTCCTTACCATTCTACTGATGCTCGGGCTGCCGAGCGTTAAATCTAATACTTCTTGCCTAGCCCTAGTTACAAAGGTGGGGACACATCCCACATTGAGTACATTTAGGTTAGCCGCGAGTATGAATTCTAGCAATTGCTCACCTCTTTGATTGGTGTCCGTGCTGCCCCAGATGGTGTTGTGCGCGTTGGCGTCGCAGCCCAGCAGGAGGGGTAGATTGCTCCTACTGCAGTAGTCGGATAGCCTCTGTACTTCTTCTGGTGGTGTTTGCCCATCTCCAGCGAAGTATCCTGAGGCTATTACTATGTCGAGGAGTGAGTGCCTTGTGCGGATCTTGGCCCGAACCGGCACTAAGTCCCTCGTCATGAATTCTGAAAGACAAATATAATTAATATTATTTCTGATCAGTATGCAAGCTCTGGGGTTGTCACTTCTGACATCCCAGATCACCATACCTTCTTTGTTCGGCAGTCCTCTGATCTGCCCCCTGTTGACCCAAGGTTCTTGGATCAACACAACTCCCAAGTTTGTCCCGGCGAACACCCTCGATAAGGCGGCAGATGCCCCCTTAGCGTGATGAGCGTTCACCTGGGCAACCTTGACGTGGGTAGCCATTGCTACACGTGAGTTGGAGTGCTTGCCTCCTCATCATCCAGCAGCATTTGCTCTTCTTCGCTGGGAGTCACCGTGGTGTCCTGGTCCACGCTCCCAGTCGATTCTGTTTCGCCTGCTGGGTCTTCTACAGCCCCAGGGTCCGGTGTCTTGCCCGCCTCTTCTTCCTCCTTCTTCTTGCTTGAGTCCTTGCGGAGGCCATGAACGGGGATTTTCCCGAACCTGAAGAAAATGGTGTATCCCATTTTCCTGATGGCCTCGCAGGACTCGTCGTCAATGCCAATGTTTAGTAACTGGCCGTTGCCTTCTTTCTTACTTCCCAGTACTTTCCACAACTGGGTGTGAAGCCCCATGTTTTGTGTACTTACCAGGGCTAGCAACTTCTCCGTTTCAAAGTTCGAGCTCCTGGGAAAGAACACAGTGATGGCGTGCGCCCTTGGGATGTCCTCTCCCACGCACGCCATCAGCTCTGTACCCCTCCAGTTGCTCAGACTGGGGGCATTTGCTCTCAGCCAGTCTGCCGTCTCTTGGGTGACACAGTCTACCACAAGCGTGCTTGGGCGAAAGTGGATTCCTCCAAACTGGAGTTTACACTCTGCACCCAGCACCATCTCCTGCACAATGGCGTCTTCAAGTGCTGTGAGTTGCTCAGCACTCAGCGTCTCCCGTGGATAGTTTTTGGGGAGGACTGCAACTTTTATCATGCTCACTGCTTCAGCATAGCTGGTGGCTTGCCCAGTTTGCTTAGCAGTGGCGGTGCTGCTTCCCGCTTCAGTCTTCCTCCTCTTAACATTCGGACGTTGAGGGGGTGTTTGGGTTTTGGGGCCCCTCTTCTCCGTCTGTTGTGGAGGTTGCTCCTGAGGCCTTTTCCTCTCGACGGCTTTCCTTCTTGCTTCCTCAGGTGTCAGGCCCTGTTCAAGGAAGCGAAGGTACCATCTTACTCCTGCCCCGCTAAGACCTCTTCTTAGCGGATCATCGATGCCTCCAGGCTTGCCTGGAGGTGGCAGATCTTGTTTCCTCCGATTTTTCTTGGGAGGTTTCTTATGGGAAGTACCTTTGCCGGATGCTTGCTCCGAAGGTTTTTCCTCCTTTTTCTTTTTCGCTCCCTCTGCTTCCCGAGGTGATTTCGGTGAGTGGGAGCTGCCAGGACGCTCTTGAGCATCCTGGGTTGCGGTGAATTCCCGCGATTCATTTTTAGTTTTTTTCTTATCCATGTTGGTCCCACGAATAGCTAGGGAACTAGGAGTCGACCACGCCGGAGCCCCGCACGGCGTGGCAAGGCTGGTACTCGTGCAGGTCGCCTGGTATGCACGAGGCTCCGTTCAAGGCGGTGCTCTCCCACCGCCATGCATCCACGGGCACGGGTCGCGTGACACCTTGGATTGGAGGGTTGCTCAGCGCCACCTTATTTTATTCGGTGGTAACCTACGACGTGCCTGTGGGTCGCACAGTGCACGCCGCAGGCCGTCCGGCTATCCGTCACCTGCCGACGCTGCTAGTAGCCACCCAAGCCCTAGCCGAGCATGCTGCTGTTAGGCTACGAGATACCCCAGCCCGGAGAGTGGATAACTCCTTTGCAAAAGAAGAGGAAAAGACGAAACGAGAACCGTGCAGAGCGCGTTGCAGAAGCAGCCGCTTCTTCTTCAACTTACAGGAGTAAGCTTTTCCCAAATCTAGAAGACGAGCAACCCATAAAATTTTTGCCAGGTCAATGGGTTTTGTGCCGGAATTTTGGTCCGCGTCGTAAAAACTTTGGCCAGACCTGGGTCGGCCCATTCCAGGTCGAACGGCAAATCGGCCCCAACTGTTATGTGGTCCTCAAAGGAGGCTACGAACAGAATATCTCCGCCGATGATCTCCGACCAGCCCCGGATCCTAGAAGTGGCCAAGACCACTTGGATCCACGTCCAACTCCAGCCCCAGGACAGGACGAGTAGACCCTGAACATTGTACATATCCTTCTCTAGTCTGTAAGATAGGCCCTTGGAACACCGGACATTATTATGCCCAGAAGGTGTTATTTGTCAACGTCCCTGTAGTGTAAGCACATTGTAAAAACTATCTCCTTAATATAAGTTAGTTCTTATCCTAGCTATCGCAGGTAATTAAGTTAGCATTATACAACTTAGGCTAGGGACAAAATATTGTACACCCAGTTGGGTTTAGGGGCATTGCCCATTAAAGAAAATTGTACTTGTGGTTTGAAAAAAATCAATAAAGAGAAAGAAAATAAAACCCTCCCGAGGCGCACGTTGCTCCGGCGGCAAAAATGTTTGGCATTCCACTAGCAGAAAAGATGTCAGCGATCTTTTGAAGGGGGGGAGTGTCATGAAAACCCAATATATGATTGAAATTTTTAACGAAGAGATTCAGAATGAATCCAATTCAGCATTCGCCATGAAATTTCCGTCGAGAAATGAGCATCACAATTTCTCGACCGAGTTTTGTTCGCCGTTCTCGAGCGCGATTGGCTAAAGCCAGGCCACGCCCTCCGAACCGTGAATATAAATATAGAGCGCTTTGCGCGTCTCGACACAGTGTTCCGGCTCACTACGTTTTGAAAACGAAAAAGCTACGTATACTCAGCTGAGTGAAATATTCTAAAAGTATTGAAAGTATAGTGAAAAATTAGTATTTTCACAAGTTTCAAAGTATTGAAATCTTATTGTACGAAAGTTCCAGAAAGTTATCAGAGATAATTGGCGAAAGAGATTATTACGATTTTGGCGAAATTGTGTTCCAGAAAAGTCCTTCGACGAAGGTGAAATCGAAAGTTCGAGAAAGAGAATTTTACAAGTCCGAATATTGGAAATATTGGGTTTTCAAAGAAGAGAGAAGATTCCAGAAGGTGTGCAGGCTCAAGAAAGAAGATCTTCAGCCAACATTTTTCTGCTAGGCCAACTTGTGTTTCTTGGAGGGATATCAAGAAAACCAAACATCCCTCCAAAAAGAATTCGTTTGATCGCATGATTGCTGGACACTTTAGTTCTTTTCAGAACTAAAAGCAAAGTGTTAAATTTTGGGACTCAGTGCGAGCCCACTATAAAAGAATTCGTATTTTTGAATATTTTATATTTACTAATCTACTTTCTCTTTCAGCCTAGCCTGGCCTCCACCGCCGGTGGAAGCAGCGGCTCCGTATTGCCTGGATTGGATTGCGTGGTCCCGGAATCCATGCCAGGTGATGCCTACCGGATCACTGGGGTGAGTCTTCCGTTATAAGACGAGCCTATGCACTAAGGTGAGACGGGGCGGTAAAGCGCAACTTCTCTCCCGGGAGAGACACGGGTAAACTCCCTGGATAGGCGCGTTAAAACACTTAGTTTTATTTTGTTAGATTTTGCTAGCTATCTACTAATAAAACTTTCTCTTTCAGCTACTCTGGTAAGTTGAACTAGGGACATTAGGGCTCTTGCTAGGAGTAGGCTAGTTTATAAAAATCATTGGTTGGCATTTTCCCTATCATTTGCAGAATTACTCTTTGTGAAAAATGGAGAGATTCTGGGCGGCGAGAATGAGGTCGAACCCGGAGCTGGCCGAGGCACCTCAAACTAACAATTCCATTTTTTTTAACAATTCAACCAACTCCCATTCTCGACAGAGCTAGGGTTTTGTTCAGCCAAGGGCGACGCCCACTTTGGCCCTCTAGGCCAATGGGTGTCGCGGATTCAGCAGTCAGGATTGCATAAATATGCAAGCAGCGAAGCAGCAGACAGCCACTCTTTCTTGTCGAATTGCAGTGTAATAATCAATTTCGTGTTTCCGTTAAATAACTTACGTTTGTTTGGCTTTGCCTTTTGTCTCTGCAATTCATCGTTTTGGCTAGCAGTTAGAGTCAGGTTCTCGGTAATAATAATTCAGTTCACAGTAGATTCATAACGTTTTGTTTCTATCTTAAAAGGGGTTAGACTCACTTGTACGGTTTACAGGTGTTTTATTCGCGCTACGAAAGTACGTTGATAGGTAGTTTAACTCTCGAGCAATAATCAGTGTAAAGTGATCTTTTGCAACGGAGACTTAGGGATTTAACTTCATCAAAGTTATTTCCCGACTTAATACCTGTACGCGACGTTGACGAAAAATCCCCATCGTATGAAAAGTGGTCAGGCACCAAAACGAGATCTCACCTGATACAATCGGCTCGATCGTAGAGTTCCACGAAGATTGTATCGTTCGAGCTTAAATTCCTCGGCCTGTCAAGACATCATTAGCTGCGACTTTGTCGTTGGCGAGCCACATTTCCTGTGGTACCTAGGGGTTTCGCGTCCTTCCCATACCTATTTCCTGCGGCTGCTCTCGGCTTTTCCACCTGAGACAGTCTGGTTAGGCTCCGTGATCCTTTTACCCAAATCTCTGTCTTGGTTTTTGTCACATCCAGTTGTAAATTTTTGAAGTAAAAATTTTTCCAGTTTAATTTTTCCTTTTGGTGCTTCACACAATTTTGAAGTTAGGAAATTTTATTTAGATAGTTTTTCTAAACCGTGAATCCTTCCTCCCTCGTCCATTTCCCGGCAAGGTCTTGTTAGGTGTTAGGTTAGTTAGCTATAGGGTGACCCATCTCATCGTCACACTTGAGTTGGGTCGACGCGAGGTCGATTTTAGTGCACTTCTCCTTTGCCACACACTTGCACACGCAAGTAGCCCGACAATACATTACAGCCGTAATTGTTTGTCCTTTAGAGCAATGACGAATATGAGATTGAGATCTCATATGCTCGCGGAGGAGAATACCCAAGCCGTGTTCGCCGGCGCTGGGCTTTCTCGGACACCTTCGCCGTCGGGTGACTTAGACGCCAGGCGTCTATTCCCCGATGCGTCGCGACGCCTCGACGGAGACGTCCCCCAGGTACGTACTACCGGGGAAAACCGTGAGTTGACGATGTCAACTACCTTGTCCCCGAGAAGTGTGCTAGACCAAGGTACTTTAGAGTCGAGCTTAGACGGGAGGAGGCAGCCTTCCCCGTCGGCTCAGGTAGATTTAGTAATCGATTCCGCGGGAGTTGTCACAACTCCACCTTTGGAAGCCCATTTCGAGCAATTCCGTTTAACGAGAAATGTTTCTGTTTGTAGGTCGGAGGGCTACTCAGGAGTCCATGCTGGCGAAGCTCGTGAGGTACGCCCCTTCGGAATGCGCCGAAGCGCTCCGAGGTCATTGGGTGTGCCTCACGCACCACAGCGGAGGCCACAGGTTATAGGTGTGCATACCCTAAGGGAACCGGGTGATGCTGAGGCCCTAGTGGATGAACTAGGGGGTGGTGGAAGGCTCTCGGAGGGAGTTGGGAATGCTCGCATTCCCATATCTCTCCAGGGGCGGGTTCAGCGTACCTCCCAAGGTAACACACATTATACACAGCCAATTCAAGCAAATAGAGCTACGAAGGCAGATTTCGAATCAGGTGTCGGCTAGGACACGGAAGTTGCCACCCGAAATCCCTGGGTGACGACGTCCTTGCCCTCCAGGTCACTTGGAGCAGAGCGGTGGGCGGCTGAGGATGGTTTCGGAGAAATCCGAAACTTTGCGGAAGCCGTCCATCCACACCGGATTACGAGACATGGCGCCCAACGTGGGGCTGCTGAAGATAGGCCATCTTCAGGGATCTGCGAGTGTAGCCTTCCTCCTGCAAACAGACTTAGAGTTCGGGATCTCTCTTCTGAGAGACTCCCAGTCAGTGAAATGGTTATGGGTGAACCGGAAACCCTTTGGCGCCCATATGGCACGTTTACCCGGTTGCCAACCGGGAATCGGCATTATAGGGAATCTGAGGATGTCCCTCGAGTTGCTCGAAACGTCGCTTCCAACCCCGGTGATGTCCACAGGAGTGGATATTACCCATCGAGGAGGCCAGTGCCCACAGTCCGGATTCAGGAGAATCCCAGAAGACCAGTGACGACGTGCTCGTGCGACTCGCAGACTTGCTGGAGGATAGACGTCGGGGAACCCTAAACGGTGTTGATGGGGGTTTAATCAACAACAAACCACATCCCAGTTTCAGTGGGCTTCCTCACGAAGATTCAATCCAATTTATCCAATCCTCTGAGGATTATCTAGGGGGCTTTGATCCAACCGTCTGGGTGAGCGTTGCAGCTCAGTGGCTCAAGGGAGCAGCCCAGCAGTGGTATGCTCCTTATCGCAACTCACGCCTAAACTGGCAGTTTTTCACAAACCGGCTCCAGGAACGGTTCGATAACGATCTGTTGGTCTCGAGCTTAGAAGCGGAGTTCTTTGGCACTGACCAGCCGAAGGGAGAGTCAATAACTTCCTTCATCCTGAACAAGTGGAGTCTTTCACAGAGGCTCTACCCAGAGATGGACGAAGGAAGGGTTGTGCGATTAATATTGAACCGGATCAGACCGGACATCAAAGTCCATTTACAATTGCATAGATTTGCAACTATTGAAGAGCTGACACAAAAAGCTGTTGCTGTCGAGACGTTACTTCGTAGCACCAGCCAAAGTGTACAGTTAGGGCCGAAACTTGTTTCGAACACCAACCGTCCTCATCAGGCCGAAGATGTGCCACCCAAACGTCCTCAGGGACAGCTACAGTCCAATGCCAGGTCATGTGTTAGCGGTTCAAGAATTCCCGCTACCCAAGAATGTCTCTCAGGTCCGAGGATTCTTGGGCACCGTTGGTTGGCTACGGGAGTTCATCCCGAACTTAGCGGAGTTGGAGGCTCCGATAAGTGACATGCTCAAGTCGAAGAAAGGTCGAGACCTTAAGTGGAACTCTCAAGCATTGGAGGCGTTTGAGAGGTTCAAGGAAATCGTGGGCCATCCTATGGTCTTGGCCAGGCCGGACATGACTCTCCCGTTTTTCCTGCAGACCGATGCATCTGGGGTAGGCATCGCTGCAGTCCTTTATCAAGTTGATTGTCACGGCGACAGAAGGATCGTTTCACATGCTAGTGCCAAGCTCAAGGGCGCGGAACTAAACTATCATGTGAACGAGACTGAATGTTTAGCAATTGTTTGGGGTATCAAGCGGTACCGTCATTATCTCGAAGACCGTCCATTCACTCTTCGAACGGACAGCAAAGCGTTGACTTGGTTATCCAAGTTCAAGGACGCAAAAGCGAAGTCAACTCGTTGGGCCTTACTTCTACAGGAGTATTCCTTCACTGTGGAGCACGTCGCAGGTCGAGACAATCAGCTAGCTGATTTCTTGTCCCGTAATCCCTCGGGGTCTCACAGTGAAGACTTGGATGCTGATGTAGAGCGTATGGGGTTGCCACCTATGAAGGTGCAATTGTCTGAACACCAAAGTGTGGTGAGCGTCGTAGAGACGCCGGCTGAAGTGGTCGTGCGGCGGCAGGCCATAGATAGGGAGACGTAAAGGTTGAGGGCGCGTATCAGAACGATACAGGAGTTGGGTCCTAGGTCCAGGGACGATCTTCGTTTTATCAACAAGTTTTCAGATGTCCAAGGGGTTGTATATGTTTCTTCTGCTGGTAAACGGCTATTGTATGTGCCCGAGGCGCTCCGTGAGGACGTGTCGGCTTATTACCATGAACACCCGACCGCTGGTCATCCTGGTCAAGAGGAAACTTTACGTGCCTTGAAACGGCACTATTGGTGGCCGACCATGGAGGACTACGTCCGGGCCTACGTGAGAGGTTGCCTAGTCTGCCAGTGCGTTAAAGCCGTACGGCATCAGGAAGCGGCACCGCAACGGCCTAGTGTGCCGAAGCGACCGTGGCAGATGCTGGCTGTTGACGTCCTGGGGCCCTATGCAGCCTCAAGGAGGGGAAACAGGTTCGTGGTAATTGCCGTCGATATGTTTTCAAAGTGGGTTGAAGCCAAGGCCACTAAGACATGCACGTCGGATGTAATTTCTCGTTTTCTACTCGAAGAAATTTTATTTCGTTGGGGTTGTCCAGAAGTCGTCATTTCTGACAACGGCCCGCAGTTTCAGAGCAATCATCTGCTAAAATACTACGATGCGAAGAACATCGAGGTCAAATTTTCACCTGTTTTTCATCAACAGGCGAACCCTGTCGAGCGAAGGGTCCAGGAACTGAAGAAGTGCCTAAGAGCAAGGATGCTGGAAACCACTTCGGAAAGGTTTTGGGAAGAAGGTCTGGCTGCAAGTCTCTATTGCTTACGGAACCGTAAGAATAGAGCAACAGGGAAGACTCCAGCGGAGTTATTGTTAGGATATAGACCTGGTCGTCCAGGAGATTGGAGGCTACCTATGTACCGAGATCCGGTACATAATAGCCCCGAAGATCGGCAAGAACGTCTTGCAAAGGCAGCCAGATGTCAGGCAGTTTATCAGAGGAATTTATTCCCTGATAAAGATCTACCGTCGCCACGGACCTACGGGGTCGGCGACCGCGTTTTAGTTAGGAATTTCGTCAAAGGAAATTTCGGAGGTACACTGTCAGGACCGCATCCGATCACGAGGGTGATGGGGCGAGACAGTTACCTCGTAGATAGGAACGGCACCGAGAGGCTGGTGCACGTAGACGATATCCGTTCTTGGGTAAGCAGGACTTTGCCGGCTGGCGTCCGCCACGACGATGGTGGCCCAGGTCCGGATCAGCCAGAGTCCAACGACGCTGACCAAGAAGTGACAGGGGAAGTCACACCTAGGCCGACGACTGGGGGCGGTCCGAAGCCACCTTCGTTAATCCGGGTACGAGCTGACGCACCCAACTCAACGAACCCACGGGAAGTAACGGTCAGTTTCGATCCAAATGACAAAGCGGTCCGGCGGACAGTGAAAAGGTTGAGGAGGAATCCACAAGGACGGAAGCGCGACTCAGACTGCGCGGAGAAGAGAGGAGTATCCCGTAGGAGTCCGTTGCCGGTGGTGAACTCTGGCCTTTTGGAGATCAGAGATTCTGAACTCCCCGTCGCAAACTCATCAGTAGGGGGGCGTGCTACTACTGAAGTAGACGCTCTTACCCGTCAAGCGGTCGTTCCAGACCAAGGTCCAGAGTACGATTCAGATTCGGAAGTGGAAGCTGCTATCCGAGCGTTAGCACTTCCAGTAGGGGGGTCTCCGTTACTATTGGCGGTCGACCCGGGAGAGAATGTGAGACAGGAAGGCTCAGTAAGGACTGAGATTCCTAGTAAGAGTACAGGACGGCAAAGGAGATTGAAGCTGAAGTCGTTTCAGCCGAAACGCCACCGTCATCAGGCAAACTACATTGGGCAGACCGGTCAGATTGTGAATCCGTTTGTTTCAGTGTGGTAGATGAGCGTGTGGATCGCGCCACTGGTGGTAGGCGGAAAAAAGTTCACTCGTCGGCAGACGTTAAACGTAGAGGGTTGAAAGTCATTTCAAACATGTCAAGTTCTAGTTTTGGAACGAATGGAAGGGGTTATGAATCATCTTCAGGTTCATGGAGTTGTGAGATCATCGAGGTACCCCAGGTCGTTGTTGGTGGGTCGTTCCATCTGCCACAACACAAGGTTTCGGAGTTAGTAATCGGTATACAGAAGGACCAGGAGGGGCCTGTTGTCAAAGAGAGTGCTAGGGCACTGCAAACTGGGCACAGGTCCGTATAGGCACAAGTCGAGATGAAAAGGCGTATCCAAGGGAAGATTGCGAATCAAGGTTTCGGAACGAAAAAGTCGTCGAGAGTGGCGTACTCTTTTCGGTTCCACTTCGGGGTAGTGAAGACACCGAGGGTGGTGGTCTGTCACTCACTCCCACACAGGACGCAGGTTTCGAGGTCGATGCATGCCAAGTCTCAAGGACCGTATCGAGGGGCAGAGCAGATGGGATCGCAGGTGCGAATCGCCATTCCCCGTTGGTAGATACCAGAGGCGTGGTAGGCATGTCATCTGAGAGAGTTACACGTCTTAATCGGGGCGGAGGCGAGGTTCCTGAGGGATGCAATCGCCAAGTCCCATCGTTGGCTGCAGTTGGTGCTGCAGTACTTGATGTCAATCGCAAGTCGGAACTTCTGAGTTTCATTGAGACCGACCCGCTTAGGAAGAGGTCGGAGGTGGATCTGCTGGATCCATTGTGTCTATATCGTCGCTGTGATACTAGCTTAGCGAACAACAATGTTGAGGGACGATTGCATCAGCTGCCGCGAATCGAGGCTGAACTGATGGGTCGTCGAGTTAGGGTTTTGGTGGACAGCCGAAGTTCGCTAAATCTCCTGAAACGTGGTTTGTTGCCTGTCACCTGGAGGGTGGATAGGAAGCAAGTGACACCGTTGCAGCTTGCATGCGCCGGTCGTGGCATCACCAGTCTAGGGGAGACAATAGTCGAACTGTTAATAAATGGTGTTGTTCACGAAGTTGTCGTGCAAGTGGTGGATGATCTTGTCGAGGATCTTCGAGGGTGTCCCTGGCTGGCATCAAACGAGGCTATGGTCGACTTTGCACGTCGCACCATGTACGTTGGAAAGGGGCCTAGGCAAACTATTTTCTGGGCGGAGGAGGTCTATCTTCCACCAGAAAAGTTCCCTGAACCACAGGTAGCGGACGAACAGCTACCGGCGTTCTCGAGAAAGGAATTTCGGAGTCTTATCCGAGAGTTTGGAGATGTCTTTTACGAATCTCCAAGGCAACCAGTGACGAGGGCTGCTTGCCATAAAATCCGATTGAAGGAGGAGCTACCCTTCAAGCTCCGTCCGTACAAAGTTTCCGATCAGAAGAGGGCTCTTATCCAAGAGGAGGTGGATAAGATGCTCGCTGCAGGTGTAATAAGTAGGTCCCATTCTGCCTTTATTAGTACGGTCGTTATCGTCACGAAGAAGGACGGTACGGCTCGGTTTTGTGTCGACTACAGGAAGTTGAATAGTCTGACAATACCCGAGTCGTCGGTATTGCCAGGTATTCACGAGACTATCAAAGAGCTCGGAACAGCGAGAGTGTTCACTTCTTTGGATCTGAAGTCTGGGTTTAGGCAGATACCCATGGATGAGGCTAGTAAAAAGTATACAGCTTTTGCTACGCCTGATGGAGCTTGTTATGAGTTTAACTCAATGCCGTTTGGTCTAACGAATGCACCTGGAAGTTTCCAAATCCTTATGACGGAAGTGTTGGTTGGTTATGTCGATAAATTCGTCAAAGTATATCTAGACGACATAATCGTTTACAGCGAAGATGAAAAGGAGAACCTCTACCATCTCCGCCTTGTGCTGGAGAGGTTCAGAGCACATGGCCTGTGGTGCAGTTTAAAGAAGTGCAACTTCGCTCAGCGTAGGCTGGAGTACTTGGGGCATGTGGTGACGGAAACGTCAAACGAACCAATGCCAGGTCATGTGTTAGCGGTTCAACAATTCCCAATACCCAAGAATGTCTCTCAGGTCCGAGGATTCTTGGGCACCGTTGGTTGGCTACGGGAGTTCATCCCGAATTTAGCGGAGTTGGAGGCTCCGATAAGTGACATGCTCAAATCGAAGAAAGGTCGAGATCTTAAGTGGAACTCTCAAGCATTGGAGGCGTTTGAGAGGATCAAGGAAGTCGTGGGCCGTCCTATGGTCTTGGCCAGGCCGGACATGACTCTCCCGTTTTTCCTGCAGACCGATGCATCTGGGGTAGGCATCGCTGCAGTCCTTTATCAAGTTGATTGTCACGGCGACAGAAGGATCGTTTCACATGCTAGTGCCAAGCTCAAGGGCGCGGAACTAAACTATCATGTGAACGAGACTGAATGTTTAGCCATTGTTTGGGGTATCAAGCGATACCGTCATTATCTCGAAGACCGTCCATTCACTCTTCGAACGGACAGCAAAGCGTTGACTTGGTTATCCAAGTTCAAGGACGTAAAAGCGAAGTTAACTCGTTGGGCCTTACTTCTACAGGAGTATTCCTTCACTGTGGAGCACGTCGCAGGTCGAGACAATCAGCTAGCTGATTTCTTGCCCCGTAATCCCTCGGGGTCTCACAGTGAAGACTTGGATGCTGATGTAGAGCGTATGGGGTTGCCGCCTATGAAGGTGCAACTGTCTGAACACCAAGGAGTGGTGAGCGTCGTAGAGACGCCGGCTGAAGTGGTCATGCGGCGGCAGGCCATAGATAGGGAGACGCAAAGGTTGAGGGCGCGTATCAGAACGATACAGGAGTTGGGTCCTAGGTCCAGGGACGATCTTCGTTTTATCAACAAGTTTTCAGATGTCCAAGGGGTTGTATATGTTTCTTCTGCTGGTAAACGGCTATTGTATGTGCCCGAGGCGCTCCGTGAGGACGTGTCGGCTTATTACCATGAACACCCGACCGCTGGTCATCCTGGTCAAGAGGAAACCTTACGTGCCTTGAAACGACACTATTGGTGGCCGACCATGGAGGACTACGTCCGGGCCTACGTGAGAGGTTGCCTAGTCTGCCAGTGCGTTAAAGCCGTACGGCATCAGGAAGCGGCACCGCAACGGCCTAGTGTGCCGAAGCGACCGTGGCAGATGCTGGCTGTTGACGTCCTGGGGCCCTATGCGGCCTCAAGGAGGGGAAACAGGTTCGTGGTAATTGCCATCGATATGTTTTCAAAGTGGGTTGAAGCCAAGGCCACTAAGACATGCACGTCGGATGTAATTTCTCGTTTTCTAGACGAAGAAATCTTATCTCGTTGGGGTTGTCCAGAAGTCGTCATTTCTGACAACGGCCCGCAGTTTCAGAGCAATCATCTGCTAAAATACTACGATGCGAAGAACATCGAGGTCAAATTTTCACCTGTTTTTCATCAACAGGCGAACCCTGTCGAGCGAAGGGTCCAGGAACTGAAGAAGTGCCTAAGAGCAAGGATGCTGGAAACCACTTCGGAAAGGTTTTGGGAAGAAGGTCTGGCTGCAAGTCTCTATTGCTTACGGAACCGTAAGAATAGAGCAACAGGGGAGACTCCAGCGGAGTTATTGTTAGGATATACACCTGGTCGTCCAGGAGATTGGAGGCTACCTATGTACCGAGATCCGGTACATAATAGCCCCGAAGATCGGCAAGAACGTCTTGCAAAAGTAGCCAGACGTCGGGCAGTTTATCAGAGGAATTTATTCCCTGATAAAGATCTACCGTCGCCACGGACCTACGGGGTCGGCGACCGCGTTTTAGTTAGGAATTTCGTCAAAGGAAACTTCGGAGTTACACTGTCAGGACCGCATCCGATCACGAGGGTGATGGGGCGAGACAGTTACCTCGTAGATAGGAACGGCACCGAGAGGCTGGTGCACGTAGACGATATCCGTTCTTGGGTTGCAGGACCTTGCCGGCTGGCGTCCACCACGACGATGGTGGCCCAGGTCCGGATCAGCCAGAGTCCAACGACGCTGACCAAGAAGTGACAGGGGAAGTCACACCTAGGCCGACGACTGGGGGCGGTCCGAAGCCACCTTCGTTAATCCGGGTACGAGCTGACGCACCCAACTCAACGAATCCACGGGAAGTAACGGTCAGTTTCGATCCAAAGGACAAAGCGGTCCGGCGGACAGTGAAAAGGTTGAGGAGGAATCCACAAGGACGGAAACGCGACTCAGACTGCGCGGAGAAGAGAGGAGTATCCCGTAGGAGTCCGTTGCCGGTGGTGAACTCTGGCCTTTTGGAGATCAGAGATTCTGAACTCCCCGTCGCAAACTCATCAGTAGGGGGGCGTGCTACTACTGAAGTAGACGCTCTTACCCGTCAAGCGGTCGTTCCAGACCAAGGTCCAGAGTACGATTCAGATTCGGAAGTGGAAGCTGCTATCCGAGCGTTAGCACTTCCAGTGGGGGGGTCTCCGTTACTATTGGCGGTCGACCCGGGAGAGAATGTGAGACAGGAAGGCTCAGTAAGGACTGAGATTCCTAGTAAGAGTACAGGACGGCAAAGGAGATGCCGAGCTGTGGCGACGGACTCCGACAGAGCTCTGATCCAGCGGCCACCGACAGACTCCGCCAGTATGTTTCGGTGACCGGGTCTGACGAAGATCCCGTACCAGCCCAGAGCTACAGCGAAGCTCCTAGAGTTAGTAAAGACTGTACTGAGAACGATTCCGACATGGAGGATGACGCTCCAGTAACTTTGGTGGTTCCAGCCTTGGTTCATCAGAGTGCGGAAGGTGACTATTAGGGAGTTAACGTAAATTTAGCTTTTGTCGGTTGTTTCGTTTGGAAATAACTTCGACCAAGTTAAACTCTTTAGTAGGGGGGTGTCGCAGGGCAGGCTCGCCGCGCTCCAACGATGATTTTTTTTGTGTATGGTCACCTTTAGTGAGCCATTTTTACACTTAATAACTCTCAATTTTCACCTAGAAGCCAGTCGAATAATATTAGATTTTTGCATTATATTCAGGTCACTAGTCTAGTCTCACCCTGTATAATGTAAAGTCCCAATCTCCACCCAGTGGAACTCCACTGTACGTAGTTTTACCGATTTACCGGAAATTCCTGACTAGTTTTCAATTTTATTAATTTGTGGCCCCAAACAGTCGAGCACCCGGTATACAGAACACTTAGAGCAAGGTTTCGACACGCTAGTCTCTTGTTGGGTGGAAAGATTCCGTGGCTCCATTTGTTTTCACAAATTATTTTATTTCAATTCGATTTCTCATCAGGTTGGCCAAATCGGAAAACGGGTATAGATTCCTCGGCGAAGGAATACGTGTATTTCTTCGGCGTTCAAGAATCACGTTGGTTTATGGTTTTTCTCGGGGCTCTCCGAATATCGGACCGCCCTAGGAATCGAGATATCTGAAATTCTGACTTTCAATATCTCCCTAGATCTGGGGAGTATTTAGTGACTTTTGTCAAATACTCCCTAGAAAACGCAGGTAACGGGACTTTAACGGTCATTTGCCCAAATCCCGCGCGTTTTCGCGAGCTAGGGTTTTTTTCAGCCAAGGGCGACGCCCACTTTGGCCCTCTAGGCCAATGGGTGTCGCGGATTCAGCAGTCAGGATTGCATAAATATGCAAGCAGCGAAGCAGCAGACAGCCACTCTTTCTTGTCGAATTGCAGTGTAATAATCAATTTCGTGTTTCCGTTAAATAACTTACGTTTGTTTGGCTTTGCCTTTTGTCTCTGCAATTCATCGTTTTGGCTAGCAGTTAGAGTCAGGTTCTCGG
Source organism: Chrysolina americana (assembly GCA_958502065.1). NCBI lineage: Eukaryota > Metazoa > Arthropoda > Insecta > Coleoptera > Chrysomelidae > Chrysolina > Chrysolina americana. The sequence goes on from OY293411.1 coordinate 61,451,109, forward strand.
TAATAATAATTCAGTTCACAGTAGATTCATAACGTTTTGTTTCTATCTTAAAAGGGGTTAGACTCACTTGTACGGTTTACAGGTGTTTTATTCGCGCTACGAAAGTACGTTGATAGGTAGTTTAACTCTCGAGCAATAATCAGTGTAAAGTGATCTTTTGCAACGGACACTTAGGGATTTAACTTCATCAAAATGGTTACAACAATTCGCTAATCGACAAGTCTATCCGCCATCAACTGACCCGTCCTCCAAAAACGAACGATCCACTAGAGAGTATCCAGCCACACAAAGCTTTCCTACCATACATCAAAGGTGTGACAGACAAAATCAGTAATATCTTGAGAAAACACGAGATAAAAACAATATTCACGGCCTACAACCAAATATCCAAATTCCTCAGATCTCCCAAGGACACAATACCAAACGATTCTCAAGGTATATATGAAATACCATGTTCAGACTGCCCGAGAACTTATATTGGCCAGACTAACAGACGAGTAACTTCCAGAGTCTACGAACACGAACTTGCTGTGCGTCAGGCATCTTCCACTTCCGCACTTTATAAACATCGAGATGACACAGGTCACAAAATAGACTTCAAAAACACAAAAACAATTTCCATTGAGAAAACTCTGCAAACCAGGATCATCCGAGAAGCCCTTGAGATAGAGAAGTGCCCCAATTGCCTCAACACTCGCGACGACGGACGTAGACTTCCCAATACCTGGAAGCCTCTCATTGCACGCATAAACTCATTTCCCACCAACCCAGTTCCCGCACACAGCTCACTTAGCGCCAACCAAGTTCCCGCACACAGCTCATCTAGCGCCAATTCAGTTCCCGCCCATAGTTCACCTCGCGCCAATACATTGCACACGGCCATTACAGCCACGTCCACTATAAATACAGTTCCTCAACCCACAATTCCTCAGTTCTCTCGAAGGAGTTGGCAGATTGAGACCTTAGAGAGAACCAGTGACGAGACATGGGGAGTAGGCAGATTGAGACCCCGACGTCAAGTCACAAAAACCTAACGTAATTATACCTGAGGAGTAGGCAGATTGAGACCTCAGCGTAGAATTACGTTTTAATCTTTCATTAATTTTCTTTCTGTTTCAGTTCTTGAAAATGGCTCCAAAATCGGAGCCGAAACGTCGAATTTCAACAAATTCTAGACGCGGTTCAACCCGAACTTTTAGTTTTCAAATATCTGACCGCGGAAACCTATCTGAACATATATATATATATATATATATATATATATATATATATATATATAGAGAGGTAGTCTCTTGACTGGACTAGTTGAAAAAAACCAATTTATCTAAGAATATTCTCAGTGAAAATATCCCTTGGGGTTGCAGTCAGAAAAAGTGGCCTGGTAAAGAACAACTCTTTGTTAAATTGTCGAGCTTTCGAAAATCTTTATTTTCATTTTCAAGACATCTGAAAATATTAATCGTGTGACAAAAAACAGAACACTCTTAATATGATGTAAAACAACTTACTAACGTGAGATTAATTTTGTGAAAACAGCAGAGGAGCTTCTTGGTCATTCCTTATGTATGTAAGGTTATGTCACAACACAAAACGAGATGAAACAACAATAATAAAACTATGTCATGTACATGAACACGATTAAAAAACATTATGATTTTATGAGTTATGAAGGAAAACTTTTAATTAAAATTTGGAAAAATGTTAGTCATTTTAAAACTCGCCTTTGAGACCGCACGTGGTTCAAGGGACGCACAAGGGCGGTAAAAATATGTCAAGAATAAGAAGAAGAGTGTATTGAACAGATTTCAACGTCAAACAACGTCAAATGTCAACAGTCAGCCTTGTATGTTCCATGAAACACGCTTCAGCTCTGTGCTGAGGTATGCCCTCTATGGGGGATTGTGAGAACTATTATTAAAGTTATTTGAATTTGCAACATTATTTTTGTGTAAAGAAAGAATATAATTATAAATTATACTAAGATTGGCTATATCAGACCGCTTATTCATACTATTAGGTTCTTTACTAACGTAAACCATCTCTAGAAAATTTCTCTTGGAATAATTTTCTTCGATTGCTAAAATTGTGGGTTCATTGAAATTAATATTGTGAAAAGTTGAAATGCTGTGTTCTGCAAGTGCACAGCTGGGTTTTTTTAATTTGCAGTCACTCTTATGTGAAGCAATACGTCCGGAGAGATTTCTACCTGTCTGTCCAATATATATTTTGTCACAATTGACACAAGATAATTGATAAATTACATTAGTTTGTTCAAATTTAGAAAGAGGAGTTTTGGTTTTAGAGTATAAAAAATTTACAGTTTTGAGATTTTTCTTCGCTATGCGAATTTCTGGAGATTTAAAAATATTGGTGAGTTTGGGTGTTAATTCCTGTATATAAGGAAGGCTCCTATATTTACATAAGATTCTTTGCTGTGATTGTGTTTGATTATTCAAAGTGTTAACGTTAATTTCAATGATATTATTAAAGTTATTATTATTTATGGTAGAAGTATTAAAAAGAAATTTATTAATCATGTATTTAGGATAAGAATTGTCCAAGAGGATCCCTCCCAACTCCTTCAAACACTCCTGTCGATGAACAGGATGTGACAGACCTGTCACTCTGTTTTTCAGTGCGACAATCAGATTTTGCTTCATGCTCTTATGATGATAAGAGTGGAAATTCAGGAAACGATTTGAACAAATCGGCTTCCTGTACCACTTTGTACGTAGAACGTTATGATTGTCTCTACAAACTCTCATATCGAGGAACGGGATACTATGATTCTCCTCTACCTCTGAAGTGAATTGTAGATTAATGTCATAACTATTGAAATAATAGAGCGTTTCTTCCACTCTTTCTGATGGAACAGAGAGTATCAGGTCATCAACATACCTCTTCACAAAAGGAACGTCATAGGGAATCAGAGATAGAACGTCTCTGATTCCCTATGACGTTCCTTTTGTGAAGAGGTATGTTGATGACCTGATACTCTCTGTTCCATCAGAAAGAGTGGAAGAAACGCTCTATTATTTCAATAGTTATGACATTAATCTACAATTCACTTCAGAGGTAGAGGAGAATCATAGTATCCCGTTCCTCGATATGAGAGTTTGTAGAGACAATCATAACGTTCTACGTACAAAGTGGTACAGGAAGCCGATTTGTTCAAATCGTTTCCTGAATTTCCACTCTTATCATCATAAGAGCATGAAGCAAAATCTGATTGTCGCACTGAAAAACAGAGTGACAGGTCTGTCACATCCTGTTCATCGACAGGAGTGTTTGAAGGAGTTGGGAGGGATCCTCTTGGACAATTCTTATCCTAAATACATGATTAATAAATTTCTTTTTAATACTTCTACCATAAATAATAATAACTTTAATAATATCATTGAAATTAACGTTAACACTTTGAATAATCAAACACAATCACAGCAAAGAATCTTATGTAAATATAGGAGCCTTCCTTATATACAGGAATTAACACCCAAACTCACCAATATTTTTAAATCTCCAGAAATTCGCATAGCGAAGAAAAATCTCAAAACTGTAAATTTTTTATACTCTAAAACCAAAACTCCTCTTTCTAAATTTGAACAAACTAATGTAATTTATCAATTATCTTGTGTCAATTGTGACAAAATATATATTGGACAGACAGGTAGAAATCTCTCCGGACGTATTGCTTCACATAAGAGTGACTGCAAATTAAAAAAACCCAGCTGTGCACTTGCAGAACACAGCATTTCAACTTTTCACAATATTAATTTCAATGAACCCACAATTTTAGCAATCGAAGAAAATTATTCCAAGAGAAATTTTCTAGAGATGGTTTACGTTAGTAAAGAACCTAATAGTATGAATAAGCGGTCTGATATAGCCAATCTTAGTATAATTTATAATTATATTCTTTCTTTACACAAAAATAATGTTGCAAATTCAAATAACTTTAATAATAGTTCTCACAATCCCCCATAGAGGGCATACCTCAGCACAGAGCTGAAGCGTGTTTCATGGAACATACAAGGCTGACTGTTGACATTTGACGTTGTTTGACGTTGAAATCTGTTCAATACACTCTTCTTCTTATTCTTGACATATTTTTACCGCCCTTGTGCGTCCCTTGAACCACGTGCGGTCTCAAAGGCGAGTTTTAAAATGACTAACATTTTTCCAAATTTTAATTAAAAGTTTTCCTTCATAACTCATAAAATCATAATGTTTTTTAATCGTGTTCATGTACATGACATAGTTTTATTATTGTTGTTTCATCTCGTTTTGTGTTGTGACATAACCTTACATACATAAGGAATGACCAAGAAGCTCCTCTGCTGTTTTCACAAAATTAATCTCACGTTAGTAAGTTGTTTTACATCATATTAAGAGTGTTCTGTTTTTTGTCACACGATTAATATTTTCAGATGTCTTGAAAATGAAAATAAAGATTTTCGAAAGCTCGACAATTTAACAAAGAGTTGTTCTTTACCAGGCCACTTTTTCTGACTGCAACCCCAAGGGATATTTTCACTGAGAATATTCTTAGATAAATTGTTTTTTTTTATATATATATATATATATATATATATATATATATATATATATATATATATATATATATATATATATGTATATATATATATATATATGAAAACTATTAGTTTATATATATATATATATATATATATATATATATATATATATATATATGTATATATATATATATATGTTATATAGTGAAAATAGACTGTTATATGCTGGAATTGCGTCTCGGACAAATCCCAACGTCAGGAGATAAGGACTTGCTGATTTAACAACGCCAGCGAGAGACCACCTGCACTGGAACAAAGGAAATGCTGACAGTGTATAATTAACTTTATAAATACGACCTGCGAGTCGATTGAAGTCAGTCTGTATTTTATATTCGTTTTAATATCAATAAATTTGTATACAATATAACGGTGGTACGTACCACCCCTGTATAATTTTTTAAAAAGTGTATCAGTGAAATACTGATATAACAACTGGCGCAGTTGGTAGGATTCCTAAACGCTGCTAGAACAAGAAGAATCTAACTGGTAGCGGTGGATCCTAATCCTTCAAGGACTCAACGAACTTGCTGAGGAGTCATTGCTTGAAGACCACGGAAGGAACACCCAGTGAAGCCCCTGGTGGACCATCTTCAAGAACAAGACGAATCACCCATGAAACTATTACTGTAAGTGACAAAGAATCATCTCGTACTTACAAATACTTTTATTTTCAAATAATCATACTGAGTGATTATTTTTACACAGACTCAATTCAAAAAATCATTTTCGATAATTGTACTGTTCAATTATCCGCAAAATAATCGCACTGTTCGATTATTCTCAAAAGGTACAATTTGTTGAATCGATTATTGAGCAATATGGAGAACCCTGCAAATAATGTTGACAACAATGCAGAAAATCAGGATCCTGTTCCTGAAATCGAACCATACAAATTATCAGAAGTGTTCTCAATTGTTCCCGAATATGAAGGTGATCAAATATTTCTGACTACTTTCTTGAATGCTTGTGATTGCGCATATCAAATGGCAACGCGTGACCAAATAAATTTGTTAACTATTCACATCATAAATAAACTTCGAGGCAGAGCTGCACAGCTCATAAGTTCCAGGAACCCCAACACTTACCTCGAAATTAGAAATTTACTTTCAATCAATTTTGGTGATACTCGAGACCTTACATCCCTTATACAAGACCTACAAAGATTGAAACAATTGTCAAACGAAACTGCATTAGTTTTCTTTAACCGTTTACAAGTGCATAATGCCAAAATGCACGCATGTGTTCAAAAAACAGCTCTTACTGCAGAGCAAAAGCACGCACAGTCAAGACTCATTGAAACCATGACTTTGAACACCCTACTGACGGGAATAGAACCCAGATTAGGACAAATAATTCGCGCTGGAAATCCCAGAGACATGCTCGAAGCACAGATGCGAATAAGAAGAGAACTTCAACTATCGTATTTCGAAAATCAGAAAAATGACAGACAAAACCAAAAAAAAAATAATATTCCAAAAAGACCTCTACCTAACCAAACCCCAAAATGCACATTTTGTAATCGTCTTGGTCATTCGTTCAATGAATGTCGCCAGAGACAAAGAACCCAGCCGAACTTCTCGAATTCTGGCCGAAATCCAACTACTAATTTCTCAAGACCAAATTCTTTTCAGCCAAATCGTCCCCCAAATAATTTCCAAAATACCCAGCAAAGACCACAACCTCAAAACGCTCAACAAAGAGCCCAATTTCAAAATAACCTGCCAAGACCTTAATTTCAAAACAATCAGTCAAGACCAACATCACAAAATCAGAACCAACAAAATAACCGCCCCACGGTTATTCAACGAAACCCAAATTTCAATCAGCAAAGAACATTCTGTGTGAATTTTCAGGACAACCAATACTCCCAAGATTCACAATATCAAGATGATAACAATGACTACTATACGGCTAGTAGCCAAGAAAGTGAAAACTATTATACTGATAATAGTCAATACGATCAATACAATGAATTTGACCAACAAAATCAATATGATCAGTTTGATGAAGTCAACTATCAGGATTTTCTCGCACTACCAACCCCAGATCATCCGCCAGATTTCAATCAAACACACGACCCAACATCAGAAATCCAGGCTCAAATACAAGCAATGAACCTGATCGAGTCCCACCCCGATCTGAACTTTCCGGAGCAACGCTTCATGTAAGTTCGCTCTACTCCATGAACTCCAAAAATCTTTATTACATTCAAGACTTGACAAACTCTTTCAAAATACTTATTGACACCGGAGCTGGTATTTCGATATTTAAACCAAAAACTTGCGAAAAATATTTACACCGATTTCCTGAAAATGTTATAGTCCAGGGAATCACGGACCAAAAAAATTTTAATAACCGAATCCACCCTCATAAATTTCAAAGACGATGATCCACATAAAGTTTATGTGCATAACATTGACATCGAATTTGATGGTTTACTTGGATCCGATTTTCTCGAACACTACAATTATATTATTGATTTGAAAAACAACCAACTAACTAATAACAAATTTCAAAACTGTTCCTTTATTTAAAGTAACTGATGAAGAAATTCTGAGAACACCCAAATTAAATCAAATTACAATTGAACCCAGAACTGAACAAATTTTTAAATTAAAGTGTTGCTTCACCAACACTGATGCTATACTGTTAGCACAGGAAATGGAGAAAGTCAGACTACCAAACGCTTTAGTTAAAATTGATGAAAAAGGGCACTTTCTAACTTCAATTATAAATGCAAATGCCATTCCAAAAACTATTGATTTTTCAGACTTGAAAGTTGAACCAATTTCAAAATTCGAATCAGTCTTGAACATCAACAAAATTTTAAAAATGAATTTGATAGGACCCAAGAAATTCAAAATCAATTACGACTTGATCATTTGAATGACGAAGAAAGCCAATTGATAACTGACATATGTATGGAATTTTCGGACATTTTTTATTTAGAAGGTGATGATCATACCTTCACAAACGAAATTAAACATACAATTGAAACCAATAATGCCAAACCTGTATTCACAAAATCGTATAGGTATCCCCAAGTCCACAAAGAAGAAGTTAAAACCCAAAGGACCCCGCACACCTTATATAGGAAAATGGCTCTCCGTCAAATTTCTTGAATTTTTGATATGTTGTAGAATTGACCATTCCGATGAAATGTTTCAACGGGCGCAACACGATCCTGTGACTAGTTTTCGAGATACAGGGTGTTGAATATGAGAAACATTCACTTTTCATCACTCTGTATCTGCCAAGTTACGATTTAGTTCGGATTTATCTTTTGTGGGATCATCATCACATCCGTGTATGATGAATTCATGAGAAATTCATTTCCAAATCTTTTCGTAGTACAGGGCGATTTCACTTGAAAACAATGCTATTTTGAGACTTTCATAATTTAGTTGTTTTATAAAGAGAAAATGCGAGAAAAGGTAGAATTATCACATAATATCATAAATTCATTTCATCTAGCATCACAGTTGATACAATTCATACAAGGTGATTCATAAATATGGAAACAAAACGAATTTTGGTTTTTGGGACACCTTGTAGTAATAAACCAAACTAAAATGACAAAATTCACTTGAAGAATGTTAAATGATATGTTTCATCGTATACAGAGTCGAATGATATCAATTTAAAAAAAAAATTAAAAAATTAGTTATACTTTAATAAATAAAAACCTTGATTTTTTAAATCACCCTATATCTCATAAGGGAGTCCGAAAAGATATTTTTTCACGGGAGAACTCGAAATACTTTCATTCATATCGTACAAAATTTTCATCAAATTCCTATGACAGGTTTTTTATATACAAGGCGAACAATTTGTGAAAAAGTCCATATATTTCACTATTTTACGCTAATAAATGACCACTCTACCTATCCATTGAAGTCTCCTGATGTGATTGAGAAGATACTTATTTGATATTTATTCAAAACGTAGAAGTAAGGAATTCAGTGAAGTGAAATCAACATTATTTCAACTCATAACAACTTGTACGGCCTTGCCAGATGGCACACATAATATGTATCCCATGGCTATTGGGAATTCAAGATAAGGGATACTCCCTCTGGTGTCGGGTTTTGAATCTATACTTGCGTGAAAATGAGGTTGACTATGATTTTGACATTTTGAGCATTTCTACAACAATAGCACAGAGCAACCATAAAGCTGTCCTGATGAGTGGGAAACCACGAAACAGCTGTCGACAGATGATGGTGGCTCTCGGAATCAAAACATAAATCACTCTATTTACTTCTATATAAATATATATATATATATATATATATATATATATATATATATATATATATATATATATATATATATATATATATATGTGATATACTTGTTTCAAGGAGCAAATAATGTTCCAGTGACTGTAAAACAGTCGATAACAATCCTTTAAGAGGTGACTATAACTTTGTATAGTATGTATGGCATATGTCCAACAGAAAACAACTACTTCTCTGGCTGATACCTCGACAGATATTGAATTATATCTGTCAGACATATGTGCAAAGATCCTTACTTTGAAGGAACAACTTTGCAAGAGCTTTCTGAAACAAACAGCAGGACTTTGCCTGATTCAAACGGAGAGCCAACTACAGACCGGTTTCGGAATATCGTACCTCATCAGTGCAGTCAAGGTTATCACGGTTGTATACACGCGAGGTCCCGATGTTCGTCATCGTCCTCCGAGAGGAATACTGCAATTGCTCACAGGATCCACCTCGGTGACAGATTAGAGAGCACCCCAGAAAGACATTTCGGATACGAAATGGTATATGTGATATACTTGTTTCAAGGAGCAAATAATGTTCCAGTGACTGTAAAACAGTCGATAACAATCCTTTAAGAGGTGACTATAACTTTGTATAGTATGTATGGCATATGTCCAACAGAAAACAACTACTTCTCTGGCTGATACCTCGACAGATATTGAATTATATCTGTCAGACATATGTGCAAAGATCCTTACTTTGAAGGAACAACTTTGCAAGAGCTTTCTGAAACAAACAGCAGGACTTTGCCTGATTCAAACGGAGAGCCAACTACAGACCGGTTTCGGAATATCGTACCTCATCAGTGCAGTCAAGGTTATCACGGTTGTATACACGCGAGGTCCCGATGTTCGTCATCGTCCTCCGAGAGGAATACTGCAATTGCTCACAGGATCCACCTCGGTGACAGATTAGAGAGCACCCCAGAAAGACATTTCGGATACGAAATGGTATATGTGATATACTTGTTTCAAGGAGCAAATAATGTTCCAGTGACTGTAAAACAGTCGATAACAATCCTTTAAGAGGTGACTATAACTTTGTATAGTATGTATGGCATATGTCCAACAGAAAACAACTACTTCTCTGGCTGATACCTCGACAGATATTGAATTATATCTGTCAGACATATGTGCAAAGATCCTTACTTTGAAGGAACAACTTTGCAAGAGCTTTCTGAAACAAACAGCAGGACTTTGCCTGATTCAAACGGAGAGCCAACTACAGACCGGTTTCGGAATATCGTACCTCATCAGTGCAGTCAAGGTTATCACGGTTGTATACACGCGAGGTCCCGATGTTCGTCATCGTCCTCCGAGAGGAATACTGCAATTGCTCACAGGATCCACCTCGGTGACAGATTAGAGAGCACCCCAGAAAGACATTTCGGATACGAAATGGTATATGTGATATACTTGTTTCAAGGAGCAAATAATGTTCCAGTGACTGTAAAACAGTCGATAACAATCCTTTAAGAGGTGACTATAACTTTGTATAGTATGTATGGCATATGTCCAACAGAAAACAACTACTTCTCTGGCTGATACCTCGACAGATATTGAATTATATCTGTCAGACATATGTGCAAAGATCCTTACTTTGAAGGAACAACTTTGCAAGAGCTTTCTGAAACAAACAGCAGGACTTTGCCTGATTCAAACGGAGAGCCAACTACAGACCGGTTTCGGAATATCGTACCTCATCAGTGCAGTCAAGGTTATCACGGTTGTATACACGCGAGGTCCCGATGTTCGTCATCGTCCTCCGAGAGGAATACTGCAATTGCTCACAGGATCCACCTCGGTGACAGATTAGAGAGCACCCCAGAAAGACATTTCGGATACGAAATGGTATATGTGATATACTTGTTTCAAGGAGCAAATAATGTTCCAGTGACTGTAAAACAGTCGATAACAATCCTTTAAGAGGTGACTATAACTTTGTATAGTATGTATGGCATATGTCCAACAGAAAACAACTACTTCTCTGGCTGATACCTCGACAGATATTGAATTATATCTGTCAGACATATGTGCAAAGATCCTTACTTTGAAGGAACAACTTTGCAAGAGCTTTCTGAAACAAACAGCAGGACTTTGCCTGATTCAAACGGAGAGCCAACTACAGACCGGTTTCGGAATATCGTACCTCATCAGTGCAGTCAAGGTTATCACGGTTGTATACACGCGAGGTCCCGATGTTCGTCATCGTCCTCCGAGAGGAATACTGCAATTGCTCACAGGATCCACCTCGGTGACAGATTAGAGAGCACCCCAGAAAGACATTTCGGATACGAAATGGTATATGTGATATACTTGTTTCAAGGAGCAAATAATGTTCCAGTGACTGTAAAACAGTCGATAACAATCCTTTAAGAGGTGACTATAACTTTGTATAGTATGTATGGCATATGTCCAACAGAAAACAACTACTTCTCTGGCTGATACCTCGACAGATATTGAATTATATCTGTCAGACATATGTGCAAAGATCCTTACTTTGAAGGAACAACTTTGCAAGAGCTTTCTGAAACAAACAGCAGGACTTTGCCTGATTCAAACGGAGAGCCAACTACAGACCGGTTTCGGAATATCGTACCTCATCAGTGCAGTCAAGGTTATCACGGTTGTATACACGCGAGGTCCCGATGTTCGTCATCGTCCTCCGAGAGGAATACTGCAATTGCTCACAGGATCCACCTCGGTGACAGATTAGAGAGCACCCCAGAAAGACATTTCGGATACGAAATGGTATATGTGATATACTTGTTTCAAGGAGCAAATAATGTTCCAGTGACTGTAAAACAGTCGATAACAATCCTTTAAGAGGTGACTATAACTTTGTATAGTATGTATGGCATATGTCCAACAGAAAACAACTACTTCTCTGGCTGATACCTCGACAGATATTGAATTATATCTGTCAGACATATGTGCAAAGATCCTTACTTTGAAGGAACAACTTTGCAAGAGCTTTCTGAAACAAACAGCAGGACTTTGCCTGATTCAAACGGAGAGCCAACTACAGACCGGTTTCGGAATATCGTACCTCATCAGTGCAGTCAAGGTTATCACGGTTGTATACACGCGAGGTCCCGATGTTCGTCATCGTCCTCCGAGAGGAATACTGCAATTGCTCACAGGATCCACCTCGGTGACAGATTAGAGAGCACCCCAGAAAGACATTTCGGATACGAAATGGTATATGTGATATACTTGTTTCAAGGAGCAAATAATGTTCCAGTGACTGTAAAACAGTCGATAACAATCCTTTAAGAGGTGACTATAACTTTGTATAGTATGTATGGCATATGTCCAACAGAAAACAACTACTTCTCTGGCTGATACCTCGACAGATATTGAATTATATCTGTCAGACATATGTGCAAAGATCCTTACTTTGAAGGAACAACTTTGCAAGAGCTTTCTGAAACAAACAGCAGGACTTTGCCTGATTCAAACGGAGAGCCAACTACAGACCGGTTTCGGAATATCGTACCTCATCAGTGCAGTCAAGGTTATCACGGTTGTATACACGCGAGGTCCCGATGTTCGTCATCGTCCTCCGAGAGGAATACTGCAATTGCTCACAGGATCCACCTCGGTGACAGATTAGAGAGCACCCCAGAAAGACATTTCGGATACGAAATGGTATATGTGATATACTTGTTTCAAGGAGCAAATAATGTTCCAGTGACTGTAAAACAGTCGATAACAATCCTTTAAGAGGTGACTATAACTTTGTATAGTATGTATGGCATATGTCCAACAGAAAACAACTACTTCTCTGGCTGATACCTCGACAGATATTGAATTATATCTGTCAGACATATGTGCAAAGATCCTTACTTTGAAGGAACAACTTTGCAAGAGCTTTCTGAAACAAACAGCAGGACTTTGCCTGATTCAAACGGAGAGCCAACTACAGACCGGTTTCGGAATATCGTACCTCATCAGTGCAGTCAAGGTTATCACGGTTGTATACACGCGAGGTCCCGATGTTCGTCATCGTCCTCCGAGAGGAATACTGCAATTGCTCACAGGATCCACCTCGGTGACAGATTAGAGAGCACCCCAGAAAGACATTTCGGATACGAAATGGTATATGTGATATACTTGTTTCAAGGAGCAAATAATGTTCCAGTGACTGTAAAACAGTCGATAACAATCCTTTAAGAGGTGACTATAACTTTGTATAGTATGTATGGCATATGTCTTTCTGGGGTGCTCTCTAATCTGTCACCGAGGTGGATCCTGTGAGCAATTGCAGTATTCCTCTCGGAGGACGATGACGAACATCGGGACCTCGCGTGTATACAACCGTGATAACCTTGACTGCACTGATGAGGTACGATATTCCGAAACCGGTCTGTAGTTGGCTCTCCGTTTGAATCAGGCAAAGTCCTGCTGTTTGTTTCAGAAAGCTCTTGCAAAGTTGTTCCTTCAAAGTAAGGATCTTTGCACATATGTCTGACAGATATAATTCAATATCTGTCGAGGTATCAGCCAGAGAAGTAGTTGTTTTCTGTTGGACATATGCCATACATACTATACAAAGTTATAGTCACCTCTTAAAGGATTGTTATCGACTGTTTTACAGTCACTGGAACATTATTTGCTCCTTGAAACAAGTATATCACATATACCATTTCGTATCCGAAATGTCTTTCTGGGGTGCTCTCTAATCTGTCACCGAGGTGGATCCTGTGAGCAATTGCAGTATTCCTCTCGGAGGACGATGACGAACATCGGGACCTCGCGTGTATACAACCGTGATAACCTTGACTGCACTGATGAGGTACGATATTCCGAAACCGGTCTGTAGTTGGCTCTCCGTTTGAATCAGGCAAAGTCCTGCTGTTTGTTTCAGAAAGCTCTTGCAAAGTTGTTCCTTCAAAGTAAGGATCTTTGCACATATGTCTGACAGATATAATTCAATATCTGTCGAGGTATCAGCCAGAGAAGTAGTTGTTTTCTGTTGGACATATGCCATACATACTATACAAAGTTATAGTCACCTCTTAAAGGATTGTTATCGACTGTTTTACAGTCACTGGAACATTATTTGCTCCTTGAAACAAGTATATCACATATACCATTTCGTATCCGAAATGTCTTTCTGGGGTGCTCTCTAATCTGTCACCGAGGTGGATCCTGTGAGCAATTGCAGTATTCCTCTCGGAGGACGATGACGAACATCGGGACCTCGCGTGTATACAACCGTGATAACCTTGACTGCACTGATGAGGTACGATATTCCGAAACCGGTCTGTAGTTGGCTCTCCGTTTGAATCAGGCAAAGTCCTGCTGTTTGTTTCAGAAAGCTCTTGCAAAGCTGTTCCTTCAAAGTAAGGATCTTTGCACATATGTCTGACAGATATAATTCAATATCTGTCGAGGTATCAGCCAGAGAAGTAGTTGTTTTCTGTTGGACATATGCCATACATACTATACAAAGTTATAGTCACCTCTTAAAGGATTGTTATCGACTGTTTTACAGTCACTGGAACATTATTTGCTCCTTGAAACAAGTATATCACATATACCATTTCGTATCCGAAATGTCTTTCTGGGGTGCTCTCTAATCTGTCACCGAGGTGGATCCTGTGAGCAATTGCAGTATTCCTCTCGGAGGACGATGACGAACATCGGGACCTCGCGTGTATACAACCGTGATAACCTTGACTGCACTGATGAGGTACGATATTTCGAAACCGGTCTGTAGTTGGCTCTCCGTTTGAATCAGGCAAAGTCCTGCTGTTTGTTTCAGAAAGCTCTTGCAAAGTTGTTCCTTCAAAGTAAGGATCTTTGCACATATGTCTGACAGATATAATTCAATATCTGTCGAGGTATCAGCCAGAGAAGTAGTTGTTTTCTGTTGGACATATGCCATACATACTATACAAAGTTATAGTCACCTCTTAAAGGATTGTTATCGACTGTTTTACAGTCACTGGAACATTATTTGCTCCTTGAAACAAGTATATCACATATACCATTTCGTATCCGAAATGTCTTTCTGGGGTGCTCTCTAATCTGTCACCGAGGTGGATCCTGTGAGAAATTGCAGTATTCCTCTCGGAGGACGATGACGAACATCGGGACCTCGCGTGTATACAACCGTGATAACCTTGACTGCACTGATGAGGTACGATATTCCGAAACCGGTCTGTAGTTGGCTCTCCGTTTGAATCAGGCAAAGTCCTGCTGTTTGTTTCAGAAAGCTCTTGCAAAGTTGTTCCTTCAAAGTAAGGATCTTTGCACATATGTCTGACAGATATAATTCAATATCTGTCGAGGTATCAGCCAGAGAAGTAGTTGTTTTCTGTTGGACATATGCCATACATACTATACAAAGTTATAGTCACCTCTTAAAGGATTGTTATCGACTGTTTTACAGTCACTGGAACATTATTTGCTCCTTGAAACAAGTATATCACATATACCATTTCGTATCCGAAATGTCTTTCTGGGGTGCTCTCTAATCTGTCACCGAGGTGGATCCTGTGAGCAATTGCAGTATTCCTCTCGGAGGACGATGACGAACATCGGGACCTCGCGTGTATACAACCGTGATAACCTTGACTGCACTGATGAGGTACGATATTCCGAAACCGGTCTGTAGTTGGCTCTCCGTTTGAATCAGGCAAAGTCCTGCTGTTTGTTTCAGAAAGCTCTTGCAAAGTTGTTCCTTCAAAGTAAGGATCTTTGCACATATGTCTGACAGATATAATTCAATATCTGTCGAGGTATCAGCCAGAGAAGTAGTTGTTTTCTGTTGGACATATGCCATACATACTATACAAAGTTATAGTCACCTCTTAAAGGATTGTTATCGACTGTTTTACAGTCACTGGAACATATATATATATATATATATATATATATATATATATATATATATATATATATATATATATATATATATATATATATATATATATATATATATATATATATATATAATCTATACAAAAATTGATAGAAGTTCAACGGGATGTGATATATCTTTCGGATATTGGGTTGGCACGAGCATGTGCATGACAATACAACAAGGAAAATACATGATGGATAACTGAATTTTTCCCTAATCAAAAAACATTATCAAATACGAATTAGAAGGAGATTCTTACCAATAACCAATTAAATTAAACTATTTCTGGACCGATATCCATGTCCTCTGGAAGCATTCTATTTGCAGCATCTCCTATGGAATCTAAAAGACGATTGAATGGAAAATGTATGTTTTCTTGATATCTAGCGTACCCCAAAAACCATATCACGCTAGCAACAAGCGCACAAGTTCCTTAAGTCCTAGTACCGGACTTACAAGTACAATAATCCCCCGAAATGGGGAGAGCGGGACCTTCTAGATTTTCGTCACCTCTTTCAGTGAAAACAACCCAAAGCATGTGTTTAGCAGCATTCCTGAACCGAGAAAATATTCTGAATCTTAGGAAATTGGGTTCCCCATGTAACTCATCGACTTCTAAAATGTTGTCTACTTCACCATCTCTACGAGTTGTATCTTGGATATATGACGCAGCCAAGTGTAAATGATATGTTCCAGTAAGTAAATTTAAATATTCAATATCAAGGCGAGGAAACGATTGTATTAAATATTGATTTAAACGAATCCATCGACCATTCCTAGTTCGGAGGTTTTCAGCTTCAACTCGTGCCTGAACAATGTTGACATCATCGGAATCAACCAACATTTGTGTGGCCGTATCCAACGTTCCAGGCATATTTATCAATGGATGGAATTTATTTATAAGAGCAACAGCAATCAGGTAATAGTCATGTAGCTTCGCAGCATGTATTGCTGTTATGGGTTGACGAAAAAATTTGAAAATTGATTTAAAATGTCCATTTCTAGCTTCAACAATCCATCTAGTAGTAGTTGTTAAACGTGCCTGATTAGTAGGAGGGTCGGCATTTCAGCGACCCCCCACTCCTTTCATTTTCTAACCTGTCATTTGTCTGTTCTTCGTCACGGAACCTCAGTAACCTAACCTAACCTGTCATCTGTCACCTAACCCATCAAACCTACATTTGTCATGTGTCACCACGTTGCCAGCTGTCAAACGTCATATCGTCTTCCTCGTCATCTGTTAGTTGTACACCTAGCCAGTGTTGTGAGCGACTCCAAGATGGCGTGGTGACGTCATCATCATGGAGCTCGTCGTCGTCGCGGAACATCAAGTTCTTCTTCTTCCCACCAGATGGCGTAACTCGGGTATGGTCCTGTGAGCGGGAGATTTGAATTGGTTGTGTGATCAGTATCTGAAAAGAAAAAAAGATTTGCGCTGAGATTTGAACTCGCGCCGGCTGGGTTGGCAGGCGGAGACCTAAACCACTACACCACGGAGGATATTGATTAAAGAAGGTGAATAGTATGTAGTTGTGATAGCGGATGGCGGCAGGAGGGTCATGAAATATGTGTTACACATCATTCCAAAAAAAATTATGGTGGTTCTAACGGTGGTCTAGCGTTTCAACAAGCAATGTGTATAGGGTGTCTCAAAACATATCATTCAAGAGAAAAAAAAAAACATGGCGGCTGCTCGTTAGATTTAGTATACCAGGTGTATCAAAACATATCATTTAAGAGAAAATATCATGATGGGTGCTTGTCTTATTTAGTATACAGGGTGTCTCAAAACATATCATTTAAGAGAGAAAAATATGGCGGCTGCTCGTTTGATTTAGTATACCATGTGTCTCAAAACATATCATTTAAGAGAAAAAAAAACCATGGAGGGTGCTTGTCTTATTTAGTATACAGGGTGTCTCAAAACATATCATTTAAGAGAGAAAAATATGGCGGATGCTCGTTACATTTAGTATATAGGGTGTCTCAAAACGCAAAGTTTATGAAAAAATCATATCGTTTGAGAGAAAAAAAGACATGGCTGCTTAGGGCAGAGATAAAGCTATCATTGGGGACATGGGAATTTAAAATACGAATCATCGAAAAATAAGCACGTCCGGTTTGAAAAAATTGAGGTAGAAGAAAAGTAATAGTGAATTCGGATTATCCACATCGAGGAGAGTTCAAATATGCAATAAAATGGCCACTTCCGCTTTTCACTTCCGGTTGTCCGATTTCGATAATTTTGGCATCAATGGATTCGTTTCGATGTCAAGAAACATTTTTAAGCATTATCCAATGCCAAAAGGGCATAGGAGGCTAACTTCGTTATTAGCGAAGGTACAACGACGTGCGGGTACTCTAATAAGACAACTTTTATGGGGGATCAAGAAAATGATAGAATTTCCTTCCGTCAACTGCCATAAGTGCTATAAACCTCACATTTTAATGCGTTATGTAATCATCGCTCAAATGTTAGAAGTCGGTTCGTTAGAACGTCGCTCAATATATCGGTGGCGCCTCACACTCGATATCTGTCAGTTGTCATTGGTAATATCGTTGAAGAAAAAAAAAATGTGACAAATAAACATGGTTGTACAGGTACATAAAAACATGGCTGCTACATGTATGTGTCGGATGAAAAATGGGTCATTGTGAGTAGCAACGTATTCAGCAATAGTATA
Source organism: Chrysolina americana (assembly GCA_958502065.1). Lineage (NCBI taxonomy): Eukaryota > Metazoa > Arthropoda > Insecta > Coleoptera > Chrysomelidae > Chrysolina > Chrysolina americana. Next base: position 61,469,550 of record OY293411.1, read on the forward strand.
TACAGGGCGTATCACACGTTATTTAAGAGAAAAAAACATGGCTGATGCAAGTGTCAAATGTCATGTGGAAAATGGGACGCAGAAAATACGTATCATTGGGGATATGGGAACCCAGTAGAAAAATATGGTGAGATTTCATACTGAGTGTTCCAAAAATTTGTTAGACATACACAGAGTGTTCAAAAACTATTCAAGATATGAAAAAAACCACTCATAGGACGTTTCAATCCTAATCAAGAAGGTATAAAGAGCATCTCATTTATAGAAAAAAAAAATATGATGTTTTAACAGGAGTTTAGCGTTTCAACGTGCGATCCCAATCGGAAATGTATTACATGTCATCGAGACCGAATACGTCAGCGCTCTCTATCATCAGGAAGGTGCCCAATCATTAAAAATTGAGATAGAGCATTGATAAAGGTCCAAATTTAGTTACTATCGGTCGTACGATTTCAATAATTTCGACACCAATGGGTTTGTTTCGATGTCAAGAAACATTGTTAAGCATTTTCCAATGCCAAATAGGCTAGGAGGCTATCTTCGTTATTAGTAAAGGTATAGAAACATGCGGGTACTCTAATAAGACAACTTTTATGGGAGATCAAGTTTGATCAAAGCAGAACGAACTAACCTTATAAAACGTCTATTTTAGTCGCATTTTTGCATGTTTTACCGTTTCAAATTTTAGCTGTTTTTTCGAACGCAAAAAACGGTTATTGTGGTCGCATTTTGGCATGTTTTAGCGTTATGAATTTTAGCTGTTTTTTCAAACACAAAAACGTGTATTTTGAGCAATTTTGAAATGCCAAATCTCCATAAGAAACATAAAGTTTTTCGGTTTAATTTAAGGCTGTTTTTTCGGACGCGAAAAAAGTTTATTGCGGTTGCATTTTTGCATGTTTAAGCGTTTCAATTTTCAGTTGTTATTTTTGGAACGCGAAAAACGTCTATTTTAATTACATTTTTGAAGAGAATCGCCGCTGCAGTACGTTTCGTTTCGTGTCAGTTTGACTCTGCTTCTTTTTTTTTGGTATTCATCATCAGGTAGGTGGGGGAGAGGGTTAGGTAACTTTATTTTTGGAAAGTATGTTATTGCCATTGAACAGTTGAAATAATCAGTATTAAAATGTCATCTGAAGAATACAGACAGAAGGTTGAAGATTTTTCTAGACGTGTCCAAGAGTTAAAGGAAGATATTCAATTTTATGAAGAAAAGGAGAATGTGGTGAAACAGTTGACTGATTTGGGTATTCAACACAAAGTGTTCAATCGAAAATTACCGCAAACGAGATATCCGTTAAGAAAAATCCAGCCTAAAGCATCGTAGAATATGTCTCCTCAACTGAAAACAAATTTTATTCTTCTGACTGCAATATTGAATAATGTTTTATACGTCAATGTGCCGAAAAGAGTGAAATTCATGGCAATATGCGTGAAAGCAGATGATTTCGATCCTCATTGTAATAGGACACAATAGAAAACAATGCGTTTAACTCGGGTCAATCAGGGACAGTTAGCAGTATTTGTTAGCGATGTTCCTAAGAATACAGCATTCAAGTATAAATTGAAGCTGATATTTGAAGATCTTCGTGAAATAGACACAAAAACCACCGAATTTATTCCAGCAGGACAGGGGAAAAAGAAGTCGCAAATGGAATATAACGTTTATAGAATTCTAATCATAGTATCTATAATATTAGCATGTATTTTATGTATTTTAATTAGAACTATACAAGAAATAATTTTGGAATTTCACATAATTTGGTTTAAATAAAATTATTCGAAAATTGAATTTTATTTTTATTATTACCATACAAACATTCTGCTATCAATTTCTGTTATTCGTTTCATATCAGTTGGCAGTGAAACGTGCCATTCGGCGTTATCAATTATGGAAAAACCGCGCAAACAGGAAACTTGGTTATTATGCTGGAAGTAATAATCAGTTGGCCTTGAAATGTGTTTATCGAACTAACGATTATCGAAAGACCCAGGCCAGCAGTTTAGTTATCAAAACCACAGAGTAACGATTATTGCGTTATTTGCTTTGCTTGTTCTGAAATTTTATATCAAGTATTCTCGAATGTTTTTAAGAAATTTGTTCTCACATTAGGGTCAAAAAAGTGGTTGGGGATGAGCGATAAATTTCAGTTTTCGATTACCCAAGCAGTACTAGATGTTAGACTTACTTGCGTGTGTGCACAATCATCAATAATAAGATGTAAGTAAAATATTTTTCTTTGAAAAAGTGCATAATCATGTATTTCATTTTCGAAATTTTGTGAACTGAATTTAATTGAAAAAAAGTTGGATCGTAATACTGGGAGACAAGTAGTCGTGTTTTTTTATAATAATATCAAAAGGTTTCAAAAATTACAAAATAAAATATTTTTTTGAATATGTGATAGAGCTTACAATGGAGGATAGTGTTGAGCAAAAAAAAGGTAAGTTAAAAATGTTTTTATGTTTGAGTGTCTGCAAATTAATAAAAATTTAAACTTGATGAAATTAAACATACATATTTTTTTTTTCTCATTTATTACATAAATCATACACAAATTTTTGCTTATAATAAAATAAATATTCACGCAAAGCATTAGCCAACATACTATCTAAACATGAAGCTTGACAAATACCTTCTATAATTTCTTCCAAACTTAAATTAGTTTTATTGTCACGTAACCATGATTGAATAATATCAAAAACACCTCGATAATAGTCACAAAAGTTCATAGCATCCAGCATAGCGATACGGTCAGACAGCACCCCCAAGTGTGTATTGAGAATGTCGTTCACATCTTGTTGGGACAACTCCATGTTCGTGATATCCTTGGAAATGGAAATTTGTTTGGTATTACTTCCGATGTACTGTGTGATGTAAATGTAATCCCCGCAACGTGTTGTGATTGGATCATACTCATCTACATACTCATCGAATTGTGATTCAAAGAAATTTTCCTTTATTTCTTGCAGGATGTCAATGAGGGTTGCCCATTCAAAAGAAGCAAAATTGATGGATCGAATGGAGAACTGCTGCTTCAAAATGATGCATGAGCTAAAATCCCTGGAGGGACTTATGCCACATCGAATTTCGTAGGATGGCATAGGGAAGACCATCAACATCAACTGATGTTCGTTCCGAGCTGCCATTTCGTATTGCCCCAATGCTCTGTCGATGACATTTAGAGTTTCTTTATAATCTTCTCCATCACTATCGCACAATACTTCAACTTCACTGATGTAACCACTGTCTTGAGACATTTTCGTTTTCAAACTAAATATTCGTCTGTGCTTGCATACGCTTTTATAGCTTCAGATCACGTGGTCAATTTTAAAAATGTTGTTGCATGTTTGTTGAGTGTGAAAAAAATATTTGAAAGACCCCTCGGAATTATATGATTTGTGTTTGTTTCCCATAGGATTCTATACAAAATCAACGTTTTCGATCCAACTGTTATGTTTGTTATCCAAACCGAGCCATTTAACGTACATTTTTTTGTCTTTCTTCCTCAGAACTTTTTCCACGAGATATATATCTGGATTTGCAGTTTTCTGTAATTCCTCTGCATAAAAAGCACCCTTGATAGGAGCACCCTGCATATCTTCCAGCATGAAGGTGGCAGGGTTGGTGATATTGACTTTGATGATTTTGAATAATTCCGTAGTCCAATTGGGTGTGTAACCTTTTTCGAAAACGTGCTTTTCCTTACTAATTCGCACAACATCGCCGACTTTGAATTTTCTCGGTCCAGCTATTTTCAAGTGGCTGTATGTTGATTTGAGAATTTCTTTTTCGTTGGTTTTATCAATTTCCGAAGGTTTCATACCCGTCTTTGAATGGCGCGTATCATTGTAAGATTTTGTGATTCCAGGTAATATATTCAGCCATTTGTAGGTGCCATTCAAACTGAAATACTTGTACAATCTTTCCTTCAAAGTTCTTATAATCGGCCATAGAGGCTTTGAGGATGCTGTACGTATTGTAGTGATTTATCTCATGTTTTTTCATCAAACTCTGGAATTTACTGTTGTAAAATTCCGTTCCCTGATCGGTTTGTAGATTTTTTGGGCATCGTTTCGTGTGTGTTAAAATATCTGCAAAAGTTTTGGTAATTTCCTCCCCCGTTTTCGTTTTCAGCAGACGAGTCCACACAAATTTCGAGAAACAATGTATAACGACTAGAATGAGTGTGAAATTACGATTTTGATGGGCGTAAGGTCTCATTTCGGCCAAGTCCATTTGCCATAAATCATCTAAGCCTTTAATAATGGTGCGACGTCGAGGATAATTTTTTCTAATTGGTTTGTGCAGTTCACGGACAAGTTGAATCTTGTCTCTGGAAGCCATCACGCACATATGTGATGGCGAAACTGTGAAACCTACTATTTTATCATGGTGATGTATACACTACATTTTGTCTTTCAGTAATTTCCTCGACAGCAGATTTTACACTCGCTATATCTGAATTTATTTTGGTGATTTGCTGTAAAATATCAATTCGAAACTGGTTTAACTCATTCTTGGATAGCAGCATTTCCTTGTGCTTAATATCCCATTTTAAATTGTGTGCATGAATCGAATCGGTTATTTCAGAAATTTTTTTCAACAAATCTCCACGAATATTTTCAATATCAGTTTTGTATTGTAGGTTGAATTTTTCTAAAAATGACCTTGTTTCATTATAGCGTACCTCACTTAGTTGCGTTATTTCAATAAAATTATTTGCAAGTGTTCGTGTTTTCTTTTCCAGATAATTTTTTGTTGCAATCAATTCATTTTCAATTTCATGTTGCATCTTTGCCATTTTGTCACTCAGTTGAACTATTTCTGAATGATGCTGTTCACCTTGATGTTGTACAGTTGCAGCAATTCTTCTATCGAATTCATCCACATATTTTTTATTGGCAGCATCAGTATTTTTGGTGGGCCTCTTTACATTACTCAATTTCAAATTATCAAAATCGATGTTACCATCTGGAGTGTGCAGCAAGCCGCCGCCTCCAGAGGGCGTAGGTAATTTTCGCTTTCTATCACTGGTATTACTGTCGCTACGTCCGAACTTATCGATAACCATTTTGAAAATGTGAATGTATGCATAGATGTATGTCATCTTATAGAATTATATTTGCCTCTTTGAGTTCACTCAAAATGGCAATAATCTCATTGTCATGCGAAGTATTTCCGGCATCCCGAGAGGCTATCAATAATTTGAGGCGTTCACATAGTTCGTTTGGGTCATCCCAATAAACAAACTCCATAGGTTTGGTATTGAATGTCATTGCAATAGGTATATTTTTAGGTAAACCGCTACCTTTTGCTGCAGGGTTGGATGTTTTAGGTAAACCGGTACGTGTCGATATTTTACGTTGATTTCGTATAGGAAACATCGGTTTAATTATTTCGGTATATTTGTATCTTTTACTACCTTTCGGATAGCCTAGGGAGTTTTTGTGAATGTTCGACAAATCTACAATTGATTTGTATGCCTGCATATCTTCATTATTATAGTTTTCAGGTGTGTTTAAAAATATGAGTTCATATATACCGGGTGTTGCTCTCCACTGATATCCACCCATTTTAATGTATCCACTGCGTTTGTCGAAATCTATTTCTTTGTTACCTAGGAACCATTTTGAAGATACGCCATCATATACAGGACCGTATACTTTATCTATTTCTTTGTCATTACTCCAATGTTTTATAATGTACGGTTGAGCCATTATAGGATATTGATCGATATATTCCTGTAAAACTTGTTCATTCATGTCTGACACAAAGCTCTCATCTTGTTCCTCTTGTGTGCCTATGCTAAAGATATCCTCATCATCATCATCATTATCATTTGTACTTGCAACATGTTCGAGGGATTGGAATGGAGTCATCGTTTCGATGGATTCGAATGGAGACGTTTTACGCTCTTCCACTTTCTCTTGTTTGAGTTCAGATTTTACCTCACTTTTCATTGGGGTAGTAGGAGATTGCGACGTCGGCGGCGGTATTGCTGCTATTTTCCTCAATGGGACAAATACAGGTTTAAAGAATTTTTGCAATGACTCATCTTCTTTGGATCTACCCAATTTCACAGCCAAATATTTTTTTCGAATAGTTTTTGCAATTTCATTGATTTTAGTCTTTCGAATAACATCAACTTCTTTGCTCAACGGTTTCATGATGATAACTGCGGGATACATCATTCTCTCTGTATACTTATATATTTATCGAATCCTTGACGATAACGTCCAGCATTTATATCAAAATCTTTCATAATCACAACGGTTCCATATCGATGCTGTCGCCAACATTCTGCACACATTGCCTTGAATTCTTCGAACGTCATGTCTGGGGAAACGTGTTCATCGAATACATGTTTCAAATTCATTTCATCCTGCTTGAAAAGCACAATGATATTACAATTGTCTCGTATCAATTGTTTTGGAATTTTTGAATATGTCTGACAAAGATATGCAGCGTCAATATTTCGGTGTCTGCAAAAGGAGTAGTATTCTCGAATTTTCTGTTGACCATCGCATGCAACATCATCGAAAATGAATATGGAGTTTGATTTGGCCTCGTGAGGGCTTATGATTTCCTCATTTTCCCTGAACGGATAATATCCCAATCCCTTGACTTTCCCCAAAATTTCTTGAACCACCTGATATATGGGTTGGTACAAAGATTTTGAATATACGTAGATGTTTTCGAATCTTGCTCCATTCGGGTGGAATAACAGTGTTAAGATGGCATTTGTCTTTCCAAAACCACTTGGCCCGCAAATGATTGCACGAAACGAATTCGGTAATAATTTACCATGCTTCCCAACCATACTGCTATCGAGGTCTCCATTCAAAAAATCTAAATTTTCAATAGGCAGTGTCTTGTCATGTTGAACGACCTCCATGATGTGATGAAAAAACATGAGTGTGCCACGGTTATAAATAAACGCATTGAAGGTATCTTTCATCATTATCAATGTTGACTTACTCTGGTGCAGGTGTTGTCAATTCAATCATCAATAAGCTCCCGTTCGAATTGCATCTACCAGGTTATTCGTTTTGCGGGCCTGGCACCAAATTGAGGCAGAGATTACAACGCGGAGAAACTGGCGTGAATCCTTTGGACGAAAGCTGCAGAGAGCACGATATTGCATACTCTCAATCCGACTCTCTAGAAGACCGTCATAAAGCAGATCAAGTATTGGAAAATAGGGCTTGGGAACGAGTTAAATCTAAAGACGCTAAATTTGGGGAACGGGCTGCAGCTTGGCCATGAAAGCCAAACGTAAGCTAGGTATGGGCGTGTCCTTTCGCCGTAACTTGCTTCAAAAAATTATTAAAAATTGGAAACACAATCCTACTAATATTAATAAATCTAGTGCTTCGGCTTTGCGAGCTGCTAAAATGGCATTGAGTCAAGCTGGAGGACGTAAGAAAATACGAGTGCCTAGAATAATTACATTCGATGCAAAGTCTGGAGGAATTTTACCACTTATACCTATATTTGCTGCACTTTCGGCTTTGGGTGCGTTGGCAGGTGGAGCGAGCTCCATAGCAAAAACCGTAATAGACGCAAAAAATGCTAAAAAGAAACTTAAAGAAGATCAACGTCACAATAAATGCATGGAGCATTTGGGTTCGGGTTTGTACCTGCGGAAAACCCCTCGAGGATTTGGGCTGTTCCTGAAAAAACAACATCAACGCAAAGGACGCGGTCTTTAACTGAAAAAGAAAAAAAACTGCTAGATAAGCTACCCCATAGAGCATTATACGATTCGGAAATTCAGAAGTGTGCTCGTCAGATGAAAATACCACATTTTCGTGGAGTCTTTATGCGTGATACGTTGCCAACTTGTGGTCCTTGGCTGCGAGAATGCGCTATATTGAACTTTGGTTCCCACTTGAATGCGGGCACTCATTGGGTAGCTTACAATAAAAACGGCAATGTCGCACAATATTTCGATAGTTTTGGCAATCTCAAACCTCCATTGGAATTGGCAAGATATTTTGGGAGGGGCGTAAGAATTACATATAATAATAGTCAATATCAAAATTACAATCAGAGTAATTGCGGACATCTCTGCCTAAAGTTTCTACTTCATAATGTCCACCGCTGAGATGTATCAATCGTTGGCTGAAATGCATAAATAGAAATCATTGCGAGATTTCACAGATACTCAACTGCGAGCTTTGTCAATCGAATATTTGATTGGGAACGCAGGACCTTGGGAGTTGCTGGATGTATGGCATAGGTTACCAAAGGACTACAAAAATCGATTAGCTTTGCAGATTCGTCTACCATGTTTCATTTATTATCAAAATGAGTTTGGACTGTCAACGGCATCACTAAACGAAGCAGAGTACCATGGACTAGTTAGTGCACAATTTCAATGTTATTATTGTAATAATAAATGATTTTTCATCCAAGTTGTTGTTCATTATTTAAGGCGGGTCGCTTCCGACACTATATCAGTCATGTCTATGATATTGACGTTAACGAGTCGTTCTTCAACGCTTTCCATCGATTTCAATCCGCCCATTCAATTGGATTCTGATTCAGAATACAGTTTGGCTTTGCTCAGCTTCCATTCGTACAACAGTATACCCAACATTGAAGAAGGTACAAAATTTTACTACTTTGAAAACGGCGGCAAAACTAAACTGAGTATCGATATCCCTACTGGCTCTTACGAAATTGGTGATATTGAGGCTTTGATCAGCAAACACATCATACCCAAAACGTTTAAGGAAAACCCCTAGGAATTTGTCTACCTCAAACCGAATAATAACACGCTGAAAAGCGAAATATTCTGCCTTAAACACACAATTGATTTCCGACCTGAAAACAGTTTGGCCCGCATTTTAGGGTTTTCGTCTATTCTTCTCAAACCCAACTTGCATTACGCATCAGATCTACCTGTAGATATCATTAAAGTACGTACCATACACATAGATAGCAACATTACGTTCGGAGCATTCTACAACGACGCACCATCTCATACGATATACGAATTTGCTGTTGGCGTTGATCCTGGTTACGCAATCGACGAAACACCCAACCACCTCATTCATCTACCCATTGCCCATAAAGACGAAATAAACAATATTACGCTGCGAGTGCTGGACCAGCATTCTCAACTCGTTGATTTTCGAAACGAAGAAATAATCGTTCGTTTGGAATTGAAGCGAAAGTATGGTGCTAACTATTCATAAGAATAACTCACCACCAAACCCCCCTTCAGTCTTCACCAAGACCTTCAACGTGCATCAACTACTATCACCGGAAAATAAACTGATTTTGGAATCTCTCGGTTATCATGTTGTCCAATCAAGTGTTCAACATTTTCCGAAAGCCACAAAACGATGAATCCATACAAAAGGTGGAATGGCGGACTTACTACCCATATGTCAAGTCCTTTCGCAACAATGATGTCATTGAAATCAACATCAATCAATCTGACGCTTACGATGCTTTGTATGATAGCCTGTTATTCATCAGTGGAAAAGTTGTGAAAACCAAAGGAGATGGTCGTGTAACATTCGTAAACAATGCTGGTGCTTTAATATTTCAATCTGTTAGTTATGAACAAAGCGGTAAGGAGTTGGAGACGGTCCGTGAAGTTGGAATTGTTAGTACTGTCAGAGGCTTTCTCACCTACACTAACGAAGATATCAAGCACTTGGCCAATTCAAGTTGGACTTCCCAGCAACGCTGGGGTTATCAGCACCACTGATCTAACATTCAACATGCTCATACCCATCAAGCATTTTTTGAATATTTTCAACGATTATCAATGTGTTTCCTATGGCAAACATACCATCCGATTAGTACGAGCTGCAGATGATAGCAACTGCTTCAAAATAGAGGAGACCGCTGGATCGCCGGCTGGTACGACAGCAGTAAAGTTGGAAATTGAAAATATTGAACTGAAAGTTAAGAGAATCTTTCCACATGATCAAATTAAATTGCAACTCTTGAAGGCCATCCAAGCTGATACTCCTATTCTCATGCCGTTCAGAAAATGGGAACTTCATATGTTGCCTGCTCTCACACAAGGTGCAAAAAGTGAAATATAGGCCGTCAAGACTTCCTCGTTTCTGGAAAGTCCTCGCTATGTGATTGTATGTTTCCAAAAAGACCGTGATTACGCCAAATTCAACAATGATCCAACAATATTCGCTCATTCGAATATCACCAATATAACGCTCACTCTGAACGGTGAGAATTATCCCAAAGAGAATATGCATCTGAATTTTGCAAAGGGGAATTTTTCGCAAGCCTATTTCAACTATGCACAATTCGGTCTCAGCTACAAAATTACTAATCAACATAATCCTCTATTGAGCTCCACCGAATTTGTTGACAAGACTCTCTTTGTCATCGATTGTTCCAGAAGGGATGAGAGCATAAAAAGTTCCACTGTTGATGTGAAACTCGAAATCGAGGCATCTGAAGGATTTCCCCAAAATACTAGAGCCTATTGCATCATTGTGCACGACACTGTTATTGAGCACCTCCCACTCAGCGAAATCATTAACAAATTAAACTGAACATATGCTTGTCACTTCAGAATCAATCACAGAGTCTACATGAGAATAGCTGTTGTAGATATTCAAGGCTTTACCATCGAGCAACAATTCCATCCTAAGGAGATTGTCATTAGGATTGGAATTCAATGTAGTAATTTTCTGCTGCTGCCAACTATACCATTTTCCTCTTTGAGTAGAGCAGATAAACGTACTGCCTGTTTCTTGGAGCGAAACGTTCATGGATTGAGGTATTCCTCTGGCTTTGAGGAATATCATCAATTAGATTCCATCCTCAAGAAAAATTTACAGAATGTTGATATCATTTATGTACGAGGACTCCAAAAACGTGACTATCTTACAGAGAAATTTCATCAATTGAACCTACCTACACGTGTTGTGAATTTGGAGGACTATGATAATACGTCATGGATGGTTCCCACATTCGGCGACAATGATGGTATATCACCCTGTATGCATCACATTGATAAGCAACCCCCACTATAATTGCAGTCTCCGAAACGTAGATATTCTATACAAATGGTTATGTGATATGTTACCAAAATAAAAATACTCAATAAATTTGTATTCAAACTGTTTTCTTTTATTTTTACTTTATAACCTAAGTTGGTCTGCCTCCCCTCAAAAATCCAATCAAAATAGACGTTTTTCGCGTTCGAAAAAACAGCTAAAATTCATAACGCTAAAACATGCCAAAATGCGACCACAATAACCGTTTTTTGCGTTCGAAAAAACAGCTATAATTTGAAACGGTAAAACATGCAAAAATGCGACTAAAATAGACGTTTTATAAGGTTAGTTCGTTCTGATTTGATCAAACTTGATCTCCCATAAAAGTTGTCTTATTAAAGTACCCGCATGTTTCCATATCTTTACTAATAACGAAGATAGCCTCCTAGCCTATTTGGCATTGGAAAGTGCTTAACAATGTTTCTTGACATCGAAACAAACCCATTAGTGTCGAAATTATTGAAATGGTACGACCGATAGTAACTAAATTTGGACCCTTATCAATGCTCTATCTCAATTTTTAATGATTGGGCACCTTCCTGATGATAGAGAGCGCTGACGTATTCGGTCTCGATGACATGTAATACATTTCCGATTGGGATCGCACGTTGAAACGCTAAACTCCTGTTAAAACATCATTTTTTTTTCTATAAATGAGATGCTCTTTATACCTTCTTGATTAGGATTGAAACGTCCTATGAGTGGTTTTTTTCATATCTTGAATAGTTTTTGAACACTCTGTGTATGTCTAACAAATTTTTGGAACACTCAGTATGAAATATCACCATATTTTTCTATTGGGTTCCCATATCCTCAATGATACGTATTTTCTGCGTCCCATTTTCCACATGACATTTGACACTTGCATCAGCCAGGTTTTTTTCTCTTAAATAACGTGTGATACGCCCTGTATATACTATTGCTGAATACGTTGCTACTCACAATGACCCATTTTTCATCCGACACATACATGTAGCAGCCATGTTTTTATGTACCTGTACAACCATGTTTATTTGTCACATTCTTTTTTCTCTTCAACGATATTACCAATGACAACTGACAGATATCGAGTGTGAGGCGCCGCCGATATATTGAGCGACGTTCTAACGAACCGACTTCTAACATTTGAGCGATGATTACATAACGCATTAAAATGTGAGGTTTATGGCACTTATGGCAGTTGACGGAAGGAAATTCTATCATTTTCTTGATCCCCATAAAAGTTGTCTTATTAGAGTACCCGCACGTCGTTGTACCTTCGCTAATAACGAAGTTAGCCTCCTATGCCCTTTTGGCATTGGATAATGCTTAAAAATGTTTCTTGACATCGAAACGAATCCATTGATGCCAAAATGATCGAAATCGGACAACCGGAAGTGAAAAGCGGAAGTGGCCATTTTATTGCATATTTGAACTCTCCTCGATGTGGATAATCCGAATTCACTATTACTTTTCTTCTACCTCAATTTTTTCAAACCGGAAGTGCTTATTTTTCGATGATTCGTATTTTAAATCCACATGTCCCCAATGATAACTTTATCTCTGCCCTAAGCAGCCATGTCTTTTTTTCTCTCAAACGATATGATTTTTTCATAAACTTTGCGTTTTGAGACACCCTGTATACTAAATGTAACGAGCATCCGCCATATTTTTCTCTCTTAAATGATATGTTTTGAGACACGCTGTATACTAAATAAGACAAGCAGCCTCCATGTTTTTTTTTTCTCTTAAATGTTTTGAGATACCTGGTATACTAAATCAAACGAGCAGCCGCCATATTTTTCTCTCTTAAACGATATGTTTTGAGACACCCTGTATACTAAATAAGACAAGCACCCATCATGATATTTTCTTTTAAATGATATGTTTTGATACACCTGGTATACTAAATCTAACGAGCAGCCGCCATGTTTTTTTTTTTCTCTTGAATGATATGTTTTGAGACACCCTATACACATTGCTTGTTGAAACGCTAGACCACCGTTGAACCACCATAATTTCTTTTGGAATGATGTGTAACACATATTTCATGACCCTCCTGCCGCCATCCGCTATCACAACTACATACTATTCACCTTCTTTAATCAATATCCTCCGTGGTGTAGTGGTTTAGGTCTCCGCCTGCCAACCCAGCCGGCGCGAGTTCAAATCTCAGCGCAAATCTTTTTTTCTTTTCAGATACTGATCACACAACCAATTCAAATCTCCCGCTCACAGGACCATACCTGAGTTACGCTATCTGGTGGGAAGAAGAAGAATTTGATGTTCCGCGACGACGACGAGCTCCATGATGATGACGTCACCACGCCATCTTGGAGTCGCTCACAACACTGGCTAGGTGTACAACTGACAGATGACGAGGAAGACGATATGACGTTTGACAGCTGGCAACGTGGTGACACATGACAAATGTAGGTTTGGTGGGTTAGGTGACAGATGACAGGTTAGGTTAGGTTATTGATGTTCCGTGACGAAGAACAGACAAATGACAGGTTAGAAAATGGAAGGAGTGGGGGGTCACTGAAATGCCGACCCTCCTACTCTGATTGGCTTCATTTGTCGTTAATTGCCTTTGATTCGGCGGTAGCAATGGTGGCATATAGTAATGCAAGCCAAGTTCTTGTAGACTATTGATTGAATCTCTATAGTCTCCCAATCGACTATCACAATATCTCCTTCTTGAAACCATGTTTTAATTCCATTCAAATCAACTTGTAATTCGTGATTCAGAACACTTGCATCATTATTCCTAGCATCTGCGAAGTACGGCCCGTTGATTGCTAAGATATATCCATCGGGGGCAACTATGATCTCTGGTTTGACCAAGTGTTCATTCTTGTGGAAACAGTATGATTGCCTCAATACCCGGAAGTTACTGCTCTTTTCTATTTTATTGTAGGTACAATCTATATAAACTATTGCTTTGGGAATATCTGGTGTGGGATTGTACAGTTGATTCGTATAAGGGGATACATGACTGTTAATATAATTTTCTCTTGTTATTGAATTAAATCCAATATTGTTCGGTACGAACCTTTGTAAAAGAGATAATCTCACATTAGAAATAATGAAGCTTGCTGTTTGTCGAGAAGGATAACTGAACAATATTTTCAAAAACTCATCTGAAACTCCATGTTTCATTTTGATCAAAAATGTCAGCAAATGTTTTCTTTCGACATTTCTTCTCTTACCACTTTGTTTAACAATATCACAAAATTCTAGTAATTGTCGAAAATGATTTTTTGAGATTGATGTCAGATACTTAAATTCGTCTTTAGTGAAACAATTGATATCCTCCCAGTTACGGAGTGGCCTGTTTCTATTAGCAAATGTCCTCATTCTTTGAAGAAAATGTTGAAGATTGGAAATTATGTATGGTTTATTCACAAAATTCAAACCTCCATGCAAGTAATTTGGAAGGAAACCTTGATGATCAAGATGGTGACCACAAATTCTCAAGAAATCTGGGACATAGATATCAGAAGCAACAAAAATATCCACTCTACATTCTAAAGAAAGTCTTTGAATATTTTGACGAGCATTACAAATAATGTACGCACGACTTGATACGCGGGACAACACATTGAGACGAAGGCAATTCGGGTTATTTTCCATAGCAATAATGTCATTCATTACTGTGTTATTACAATTGAAACATATTTTTGTATCATCCTGAATATCAATAGGTGGATTTCCCGCAGTTTGTCTTCGATATGTTGCAATTTGCAAAACATCAATATTATCTCCTCTATTCAAACGCATTGAGAGTCTAGGAATAACATTTCGGTCACAAACATAACAACTCACTCTATTTGCGAAGGTCATATTGTTCAGCAAAGTTCAACAAACACTGAAAATCACATAAACTTGAACAGTAAAAAAGAAACTTCAATTAGTCCAATAACCCAAAAAGAGTTCTCGGGCTTTATGACAACAAGAAAACGACTATTGACATAAGAATTTTGTTGATTTTATCCTCTTTGAATTGTTCTCCATGCCTACTACGAAATAAGAGGAATATATTAATAAGTAGGTATTCGAAGATGATTCAGATGATGTTTCAAATACAAGAAAATGAAAGAGAAACGTTCTCTGAAAGGGGGTATATACTATATACAAACATATATACGATTCGAAGATACAAGAACATAATTGAAACATAAAACGTTAATTTGGTGTAAAAATATGCCGAGAATTTGATTTAATATATATCTATATAAGCCGATAGAAATAATTACATACAAATTATGATTTTTTTCTGATTTATCCTATGTGGTATTTTCGTTATGTGACAAATTCATGAGATATTCATGTCCAAATCTTTTTGTGGTACAGGGCGATTTCCTTTGATAATAATGCTATTTTGAGACTTTCACTATTTTATTGTTTTATAGAGTGAAAATTCGAAAAAACGAACTTCTGCGGATGTAATAAGTATAATATAACTTCTGAGAAACACCAAACATGAAAAAATCACTTTTCCATTGAATCGCCTACTAGACGATGCTGATGCAGATAATAATTCGAGTTATGGCTTTTTTTCGAGGGATACGGTACGCTATTGTACGGTATAATAACTAATCACTATTTTATTGAAATATTTTTATTTCGAGTAAAAGCGGCCGGACGAGGAAGAACTACAGCAAACCCGCCAAAAACTGGAGTGAAAATACATTTTTCGCCTTATATATGAAAAACCCGTCATAGGATTACGCTGAAAATTTTGTACGATATGAATGAAAGTATTTCGATTTCTCCCGTGAAAAAATATCGCTATCTTTTCGGACTCCCTTATGAGATATAGGGTGATTTAAAAAATCAAGGTTTTTATTTATTAAAGTATAACTAATTTTTTAAATTTTTTTTAAAATTGATATCATTCGACTCTGTATACGATGAAACATATCATTTAACATTCTTCAAGTGAATTTTGTCATTTTAGTTTGGTTTATTACTGCAAGGTGTCCCAAAAACCAAAATTCGTTTCGTTTCCATATTTGTGAATCACCTTGTATGAATTGTATTAACTGTGATGCTAGATGAATGAATTTATAATATTATGTGATAATTCTACCTTTTCTCGCATTTTCTCTTTATAAAACAACTAAATTATGAAAGTCTCAAAATAGCATTGTTTTCAAGTGAAATCGCCCTGTACTACGAAAAGATTTGGAAATGAATTTCTCATGAATTCATCATACACGGATGTGATGATGATCCCACAAAAGATAAATCCGAACTAAATCGTAACTTGGCAGATACAGAGTGATGAAAAGTGAATGTTTCTCATATTCAACACCCTGTATCTCGAAAACTAGTCATAGGATCGTGTTGCGCCCGTTGGAATATTTCATCGGAATGATCAATTCTACAATATATCAAAAATTCAAGAAATTTGACGGAGAGCCATTTTCCCATATAAGGTGTGCGGGGTCCTTTCTAAAATGTTGAAACAAGGAATAATTCAGCCATTGATGTCTCCTTGGTCATACCCTGTTTGGGTTGTCCCCAAAAAAATTGGACGCTTCCGGAAAACCAAAGTGGCGTGTCGTTATCGACTATCGGAAACTGAATGAACTCTCAGTTGACGATAAGTACCCACTACCAAATATTTCTGACCTACTAGACCAACTTGGGAAGTGTCAGTATTTTACGACTCTCGATCTTGCATCGGGCTTCCACCAAATAGAAATTGACTTGAAAGATGTACCCAAAACAGCTTTCTCTGTGGAGAATGGACACTACGAGTTTGTTCGTATGCCATTCGGCCTGAAGAACGCTCCATGGACGTTCCAACGCGTCATGGATAACATTCTTCTTGGCATCCAAAATGAACGATGCCTCGTGTACATGGATGATATTATCATTTATTCTCCAACCATACATGAACACCTCTCAAGGCTTACAGAAGTATTCAAACGACTGAGGAAGGCTAATTTAAAAATTCAGCCTGACAAATATGAATTCCTAAGAAAGGAAGTTGCATACCTTGGTCACATCAGCACGAAGGATGGTGTCAAGCCGAATCCATCAAAAATAGAATGCATCAGAGACTTTCCACAACCAAGGAATCCAAAAGAAATTAAATCATTTTGGGGTTTAGTACCGTCGCTTCATTTCAAACTTTGCAAAAATATCTAAACCCCTAACAAAACTTTTGCAAAAAGATGTAAAATTTTATTTTGACCCAAAATGCGAAAAATCATTCATGGAGTTGAAATCCGCTCTCACTACTAGTCCCATTTTGATTTATCCCAATTTCGAAGAACCGTTCCTTTTAACAACGGATGCAAGTGCATTTGCGATAGGATCAGTCCTTTCATAAGGACCCATAGGCAAAGATCTTCCTATAGCATATGCTTCCCGAACACTCTGCAGTGCCGAAACCAAATACTCTACAATAGAGAGAGAACTTTTGGCAATAGTCTGGTCCGTTAAACATTTCCGACCATATCTATTTGGCAGAAAATTCAAATTAGTTACTGACCATAGACCCCTCACTTGGCTCTTTTCGATTAAAGACCCAGGTAGTAGGCTGGAACGTTGGCGGCTCAAATTCGAGGAATATGATTACGAGATAGAGTATAAACCCGGCAAAATAAATAAGAACGCCGACGCCCTATCACGTATCAAAATCAATCATTTCAAAGAATGCGCGAATTTTCAATCAAAACTCTCGATATTCGCTACAAATGGAAATGAAAACCCGGATACTCCACCAGAAGAACAAACAGAGACACAAGGAACCGGAGAAGCGCAGCAGAACGCTGAAGAACCAACAGAGACACAAGGGACCGGAGAAGCGCAGGAGAACGAAGAGTTCTCATTCCAAAAAATACAAGATGAATTCAACACATTTGTACACTTGTATCAAACCCAATCTCTGATCGATTACTCAAAAATTAAATTTGACAATAGTCAACTATTGGACAGAAAACACAAAAATATTATCACATTTTTTTCGACAAAATAAATTAGAAGATCTTCAATATAAAATTATTGAAGATATTTTTGAAGAAAAAGCCGATTTCTTCAACGATGCAATTAACGTTCTATCAAGTAAATCCGTAAAAGATAGAAAATATTTCATTCTTGCATTGCCATACGATCCAGATGTAGTCAATGAGCATTTGTTCTATGTACTCTATAAAAAACAAAACGAACTGGATCTTTAAAAAATCTATTACGTCGAAAATAACGTAGAATTGCCCATACTAGAAATTCTTTCTTTCGTATTCGCTGAAAAAGAAATAAAAATACCTGTATGCCAAAATTTGACAAGAACCCCCGAAAAAGACGAAATACCCATTATTATGGATCAATATCATTCCGGTAAAAGTAATTTACATCGAGGAATTAATGAAACTGTTAGAAGAGTGAAAGAAAAATATAATTGGCCTAATCTAATTAAAGATGTGGAAAATTTTGTAAAAAAATGTGTAACTTGTTGGAAAATAAAAATCTGTAGGAAAAATCTGAGTAACCCTCTAGTAATAACAGAGACACCTAAAACACCATTCGAAAGAATCAACATCGATATTTTTGAAGTTTCTACAAAAAAATTAGTTCTCACCATCAGATATGAATTAACTAAATTCACACAGGCATACCCGATAGATGAAAAATCCGCAAAATCAGTTGTCAATACTTTATTGCTATTCTTTCAGCACTATGGTACCCCATTAAGAATTCATTGCGACTCTGGTCGTGAATTCCAAAATACACTATTGAATGACTTGTGCACACTTTATGACATTAAATTATCATTTTTAAGTGTCCACCACCCGCAATCAAATGACTCTTTAGAACGTTTCCATGCAACGCTCATGAAAATTATTAGATCAAGTGTAACCGAAAATCCAAATGACCATCCCCTCACATGTCTACCTTATGCTATTTATAATAATAAATAATAGTAAATATAAAACACATGGGTTTACGCCCTATGAACTTTTATTCGGACACACATCCAGTCGACCACCAGAAACTCTCTATAACCAAGACAAATTAATTACAAAATACATACGAGATCTCAATAATAGAGTCTCACATTACTACAAAGTTGCCCGAGAAAAGACTCAAAGACAAAAAGATAAAGCAAAAATTAGATTTGACAAACATGTAGGACAACCTATAGAATACAAAATAGGAGATAAAGTATTTGTTAAAGAATCTCAAATTAAAGACAAACTTCAAAATAAATTCAATGGCCCCTTTGAGATAATAGAAATTTTTCAAAATTCAGCAATGCTCGTCAATTGGAAAACGCGGCAGAAAACAAAAGTAAACTTTGATAGACTGAAACTTTACATTAAAGATTAATTTTCTTTTCAGGGTTATTTTGCTGTTTTCAGCAGCCCATTCACAATATTCCATTCAACCAATAAACAATACCGTTGGCATCTTCCTTCATGAAGAAAGCACTCTGAAAATTTCAAATGAAAAATGGACTTTACTAGTCTATAAGGACTTAGACCACATAAAATCCGCTTTGGAACACAATGACAAAATTCTAGAAAATATGTTGTACACGTTTGATCAACAAAGTGCACGAATGATATCATTCAAAGCCCAAGTTCAGACACATGTGAACCTTCTAACTCAGGTATCAAACTCACTTAGCCTGAAGTATCGAGAAATATTCGCCGATACTGAAAATTTCAATAAAGGACAGAAACGCGGACTAATTAACGGAGTAGGTACTTTCTGGAAAGCAATAACCGGCAATTTGGATGCATCAGACGGTGAATATTATACAGATTGTATAAACAAAATTTCACAAGACGAACACCAAATTGAAAATCTTTTGAAAAATCAGATATCTGTTACTACCTCTGTGATCAAAAATTTCAACTCAACTATACAAAAATTGCAAGTAGATGAGGAAACCTTCAATAAAGATATGAAAGAAATAGAAACATACATATTTACAATTTCAGACGATCTTGCGTTTTATGAAGCACAAGTGAGAACCTTCGATATTTGCGAAACACTGATGGAAAGTTTTCTTTTCCTGGAGGACACTCTTGATAATATTTTGAATTCTATAACATTCGCTAGATTGAATATTCTTCACAGTTCAATCATAACTCCAAATGATTTGATTAAATACCTCCTAGATATATCACAATCTCTCCAAAAGAATAATTTACCATTACCAACAACATTTTCAAATATTGCTCGATACATCGAAATTATTGAACTTGAAGCATATCAAGTTGATTCAAAAATTGTATTCATTTTGAAAATACCATTGGTCGAACCAGAAACATATACTTTGTATCGACTTCTACCAATACCAATACCGGATAATAGAACAGGACTTCATCATATTCTGTTATCATTTCAAAAATATATTGCGAGAGATGATGATTCGTTGTTGTATATCCCACTCCAAAATTTGGAAAATTGTAAATTCTTAAATCATGGTGTGAGAATTTGTTGCGATTTGTTGCCGTATCCGATGGATAGTGAAGCCATCTGTGAAGCCCAACTACTCAGAAGAGTGATTGCACTTCCGAAAACTTGCCAAACATCACTTATTTATGCCAAAGACTATAATGTTCTAATATGGAACCAGTGACAGAAATAATCACCACCAATTCTTTATTCAGACTCCAACCTGAATGTAATGCCTTCATTGGAAGCACAAGAGTCCACTCCAAGTACCTCGTCGACAAGTACAAGAATATAACCTACAAGAACTTTGCAGTACAAATACCATACCAATGCTGTAAAGATCTTCCTGAAAAACAACACCTACCTGAGTTGAAACCACTGAAGCTGAACAAAATCAATGTGGACGATCTCAATATAGCTCAACACAAATTGAGTCAATATTCAGATGAGTTAGACAAACTCATCAATGAACCGTTCGTCAGTAAACACATTTCATGGTTTACATACTTTACCATCGCCCTGATCATCTCCTTGATTATTCTTTACATCTTCTGCAAATGCCGACGTCGAAAATCAATAAGAATTGGCATAACTTCATCTAATGACCAACCACCACCAGGCCATCCAAGGATCGGGAGGACTTCACGCACCTTAGCCAGATTCATTCCAAGGAGAAGACCAAGTATCAACCCCCAAGAACCTGTCGAGGAAGAAGTTGAACTTAACACAAACTTCAAAGAACGAGTCTAACCCAAAAGTTGTAGCACAGCAACAACTTTTTTCCAAAAAGGGGAGGTTATATAGTGAAAATAGACTGTTATATGCTGGAATTGCGTCTCGGAAAAATCCCAATGTCAGGAGATAAGGACTTGCTGATTTAACGACGCCAGCGAGAGACCACCTGCACTGGAACAAAGGAAATGCTGACAGTGTATAATTAACTTTATAAATACGACCTGCGAGTCGATTGAAGTCAGTCTGTATTTTATATTCATTTTAATATCAATAAATTTGTATACAGTATAACGGTGGTACGTACCACCCCTGTATAATTTTTTAAAAAGTGTATCAGTTACTGATATAACATATATATATATATATATATATATATATATATATATATATATATATATATATATATATATATAAATATATATATATATATATATATATATATATATATATATATATATATATATATATATATATATTGTGTGAGCAGTACATTGGTCAGAGAACATCTACGGGGACTCTCGCGCTTCCCAACTTATACAGGGAAAACTGAAAATGCTGTTTTCGTTTTTTACGAATAGAATTTTGAATACAATAAAACTTTCCTTTTTAATTTTTTTATATTTTCTGAAATAACAATTCTATTCGTAGAAACCGAAAACAGCATTTTCAGTTTTCCCTGTATAAGTTGGGAAGGGCGAGAATCCCCGTAAATTTTCTATAACCAATTTACTGCTTACCACAATAGTTACCTTTTTTCCCATTTAATCGTCTTTGTATCTATTACAATTAGAATATAGCAATGTTACCACATGATAAAAGAAACGGCCTGTATATGTAAAATACTTTTTCCAAGGAGCAAATAATGTCCAAGTGACTATAACACAGTCGATAACAATCCTTCAGGAAGTGACTATAACTTTGTATAGTATGTATGGCATGTGTCCGACAGAAAACAACTACTTCTCTTGCTAATACCGCGACAGATATTGAATTATATCTGTCAGACACATGTGCAAAGATCCTTACTTTGAAGGAACAACTTTGCAAGAGCTCTCTGAACGAACAGCAGGACTTCACCCGATTCAAATGGTGAACCAACTACAGACCGGTTTCGGAATGTTGTCCCTCATCAGTGCAGTCCAGGTTATCACAAATTGTATACACGCGAGATATGTATTTTTGAAATGGATGATACAACACACGAATACTTGAATGTATTGAGTGAATTCGGATACATCTCGATGATAAATACTCCAACAAGGGTGCAAGGAAATAGTAGCTCATGTATCGATCATATCTTCGTCAAGCCAAAAGATAACAAAATTGATAATTTCCTGCCCTTAGTTATACAAACATGCATAACAGATCACTTCACCTCAATTCTTCAAATTGTTTCAGAATATGAAGAAAATAAAATCAAAAATGTAATATATTGTAACGATTTCGAGACCGGCCCTGATCATCCAATTACACTCCACACTCGAAATGTAAACAAGTTCCCTTCTGATAAACACATGACTCATCCTTGGAAGAGACGCGAACGTCTAACCGAAGTTTCTAGGGGCCTCTAAGAAGTCTCCGAACAGACTGGAAAGATCGAAAACTGTGAATGCTACTATATATAGCCGCTGTATAGCAGATGGCAGGACAGTCAGAATTCAGAGTTAGTTACAGTTCCAGAGTTCGCAGATAGAGACTGACACGGTAAAAATAAATTTGAATGTAGTGAAGTAAATGTTTTAGTGAATAATTGTTGTAAATAGTGTTTTAAATAAATTAGGAAAATTAGTGCAGTTTCACTACAATATAAAACACATATCAACGTTGGCAAATTAAACGGTACTTTTCGAAATATTTGCTGGGATTCCGTTTATATACAGAACCAGACATTGAAATAGCAATTAAGAAATTTGTTGAAATTACTATAAATACTGTACCAAAACACTGAGAATAAAAAGGAAACATCACAAAAAGGCAACTTGAATAACGAATGCTCTTCTCACATCTGTTACAAAAAAAAAAATTAAATGTTCAAAAATCTACAAAAAAATCTCAATGATTGCAACATGTTTATACAAATTATAGAAATAAATTAACTACTCTAATAAAAAATGCAAAACGGGCCCACTACGAATATATTATAGATGACAATAAAAATTATCCAAAAAAGCTCTGGACAATTGTCCAAAACATAACAAAAGTCCAGAATGAATCTGAAAAAATATCGAACCTAAAAAATGAAACTGGAAATAACCTAACTGACACGGAGGATATTGCGAATGAATTTAACAAAACGTTCACAAACATGGGAAAAAAATTGGCACAAAACATAAAAATTGACAAAAAAAAACTTTCAAAAAATTCAGAAACTTGAACTCATTTGTTATGCTCGACACTGACCCTCAGGAAATTGAAATAATAATTCGTGCATTAAACAATAGTAAATCACCTGGGTATGATGGTCTGAAGACGGAAACCCTCAAACCTATAGCTGAATATATTGTGTATGTCAATGGGACTCTGGCCTTCTGCTTTCAAGGGTACCATCGTTATTCCAATATACAAGAAGGGTGGTAGTGACTTGGCCAGCAACTATAGACCAATTTCACTGATAACAAACTTCACTAAAATATTTGAGAGTTATCAAAAATATACTGATATCATTTGTCAACCGATACAAAATTCTATCTGAGAGGCAATTTGGTTTCAGAGAAAATGTATCCACTCAAGACGCCATCACATACATGACAAATGAGGTATTTTCTGCCCTCGACAAAAGTATACCATGCCTGTGTATGTTCATAGACCTGGCCAAGGCATTCGACACCGTGAGTCATCCTATACTTCTAGAATCCCTTGAAGATATTTGAATCACTCCAGTAGATTGAGAGCTATATTTTGAATAGGAATCAGTGTGTCAAGATCAATAAGTTACCTATACAATATGGAGTCCCCCAAGGTACGGTTCTGGGGCCAATTCTTTTTTCCATTTATATCAATAACCTATACAATATAGAAAGTAGAGGTGAAATTGTGGGTTTTGCAGATGACACGGCTATCTAGAATTACAAACCAAAGTTGAAACTAACGTATCTCATATTAAACATTGGTTTGATAAAAAATTATTAACTATAAACTTGGCAAAAACTCAGTACCTACCATTCACCTGCTACGAATCTAATCAACCAAAATTCAATTTTATAAATATACATGATAAAAGGGGATTGATCCACCAAATATTACCAGCATGAAGCGTAAAATACTTAGGGGTCTTCATTGATTGTCATTTGAGATGGGATGTTCACATCCATGAAACAGCTAAGAGTTATTTATTTTGCACTCGCTGACAGCCATTTGAATAATGGAATACTGGCTTGGGGAGCAGCACTCAAAAAACATATAACCCATTTAGAAATATTACAAGGAAAATTCTTGAAACTTATGCTTCATAAAAAAAGAGATTACTCAACAGAACTCCTATGCAAAGAATCTGATGAGTATTTGATTTGAGACAAGAATTCTTCCATAGATGCATGATTATAACTATCATACAGCTAAAAAAATTGAAAAACGTACTCATGAATATGACACACGCAAAAAAAGTGCACACCCAATGAGTTTCTGGCTCCCAATTTTTTTAATATTGTTACGATTTCCTAAATAATAATGCCGAGCATACTACTAAACTGTTTATTTTCTAACTTCACTAAAAACAACAATACAACTAGCTAAATATTCCAAACACTTATATACTTCTTCAAAAACTGTTTATCACTTATATAGTCCATTTGTGCAACCAGATGCTTCGCAAATCCGCTCCAGATTACTCACGACAGAATTCCACCCAAATTATATCTTTTTGGAAGCGGTCCATTAAATAAATACCTGCGACGTCAACTCATTTGTATGCGATCTGTTTTTATGGTTCATTCAGCGGCGTAGATAGGGGAATTTTTCAATCTCGTAACAATATTCTTCCGATTGAAATAAAATACTTTCCAAAAAAACTATTAAAAAAAACTACATACATACATACTAGCCCATTCTATAGTTTTCATCCACGACCTCTTGGTATATGAGAAAAAAAGAGCATTTGGAATTTAAAAATGGCATATATATACAGGGTGTTTCCTAACTACGGTTCCTAACTGCAGGTGGTGATTGGTTAGGTCATTTTAGGAAGAAAAGTTCCTATTAACATATGTCCGGAGTTGCTTTGTTTCTGAAATACAGGGCGTTGAAATTAAAGAAAAAAAATGGTAATTATAAAATATCTTGAATATCCTGGAACCGATTTGCTTGAAATTTGGTACATTTATTTGAACTGATAAGTCGCTCATTTAACCCTAACTAGATTGAAATTATAATGGCCAGGGCGTCTCAGTGGGCACCACAGCCAACAATATTGTAAAAAAAAGTACGCCACTGACATTTTTTTCGTAGATTTTCATTTTGTTGGATTGAACAACTCAAAATTCTTGTCTCCTGTATTTTCTTCATATCCAGCTTCGTTTTCGAGAAAAAAAATTAAAGCCACTCTATTGTATATCATGAACACCTGCATTGGAGACCAGCTGACATTGATAGTAGGGTTTTTCCTACACATATTTCATTTCAAATTGAAAAAGTTAATTTTTGTTTTGGATTATTGGTTGTTATTTGTTCACCATCCGTAATAATTTAATTGCGATATGCGTACCTGCATACGATAATGAATAATGGCCCTTCAATGCAGGTAAGGTCGCTTTGACAACATTATTGTCATATAGCAGTAAAATTCAGAGTTGTCAATTAGTAGCGATTCCATCATCATCATTGTTTTACTTACCGAGAATTTCATATCTTCAATACATTGTAGTTTTATTTATATTGTAACGTAACCAGGGTTACTTTGAATGCTCGACTGCTCAGCAGAAAACGGCGTAGGTTCTTTGGACTATATTGGCAGTTTCAGATTTTTAATGTAGCAGGCAAGTGTTTTAAATTTTGAACTTCAAGAATTTGACTGGCGGACGCCAGCAACTTTTAGTTTAACAGGAATAAAAAGTACAAAATACCTAATCAATAATGAGATAATTGGAAAAGATAATATTAACTTCCTTCTGTAACCAGATCAACAAGAAAAGAATATTTCAAAACAAATATATATTAATAAAGTCTATAACATGTAGTGTTAGAGTAACACTAACTTGAAATTCAAACAATATTGTGAGGTTAGACCTCTTATTTATAACAAATCTGTGAAAAATTACTGAATTTGCTTCTGGGACACAGGTTACCTTAGTTCATACAATGAGGAGATTCACAGGCTAGTGATAACTGGAACGTTGTGAATGTTGTTCTGCTAACCTGAGTACGAACGAGATGACACTTCAGGCAACAATTTCAGACAGTTCTCTGGTATGGTGTTGTAAAGTGCGCCTTTCAGGCTATTAGTATTGATATCCATTCTTTTATCATACTGTATATTATATTTTAGCAACACTACATGAAACATTGTTCTACTTAATTCACCTCATAATAAACATATTATTACAAATGGCTGACACCTCATGTGCACTAGGTATTGCATGCATTTAATCATCGATGAATAATTAATTATTGATTGTTTTTCTTCATATGGCAACGCCTACAACAACACATGAAGTGTCATTCATAAAAACTAGTGAACCCCTGAAAACGGGGACATTCTCCATCAAACTTCAACTATTGCACTAACTGAGTGTAACTTGATCTGCAATATACTGAGTTGTAAAAGGACTTCGACTTTTTATTATTTATTATTGTGTTCCCTCGTGGATAGGGGTCGAGTTCATGAAAAAGGTTTGATAGATGTTATATAGTTTGTCACAGATTTGAAAGTCAAAACAGTATACGATACCCTCCTCACTGAATATGTGATATAATATTACACTTTAATGAAATAATGTACTCCTCAACACAGGAGTTGACATGTATGGAGTACTTAGATCTAGGATAATCTTCACCTCAGAATATTAATGGTGCACCATGAGAAATTTTACTAGAAATCATTACTGAAATTGTGATAAATATGTATAAATACCAATAGAAAAAGAAATAGAGATTAATAAATGTCAATGATTTTTAAAGTCCACAAGTTTGGAGGTTAGTTGTCCCGAAAATCAAAATTGACGTTTTGAGGTTAGCACTCCGATATGTATGTTAAACATGAAAATGTTTAACTTTACGGTAAACGAAAAGATAGGATTGTCAGCTTGACAAAATGGTGTTGCTTTCTGGTATGCAACATGCACAAATAAATATTTTATTTGAAACTCAGAGGTTTCTTGGTAAATTCTCTTCCACCTGATCACACCTCAGAATTTGCCCTAGGTGATTAAACTGCTTTGCTTATCGTCGCACCACTGGATTCCAATTAACCAAACGGCCATAATCGATGGTTGATCAACAGGTTATAAGATCATAATTTCCGTTTCAACTGGCACTATATTCTGGATTGGAGCTGGTCGACAATGTAATTGCAAGTATGTTTCACTTAGGCTTCATTCGAAAATATTTATGATGGCATCAATCTACGTGGAATTAAATTTACTAGCGTGACCTGATCACACCATCAAGCAAGTTGTTAACACCTCGATAGCCAAACTGAGGTGCCTAAAAACCCTGGTGTGTCAACTGATTAGATTTTGTTTAGATATTTTTGAAGACAAAACAAATGAAATTGTGGTCTGTTTCTGTAATCGGATTCAGAGATGGCACCTCGTCCTCATGTCAATATTCCAGGGACATAGTGATTGTGATTGTTGTTGATTGAATTTGACGGAATGTCAATAAACTGTTTAAATATCATTATAAAGCAATATAGTTTCCATAGGTACTCGAAGTGGAAGACCAAATTTTTGGAGAAATAACACCACACAAAATGTGTTATTTTTTTAAAATAATCTAAATACCGTTTGAAAATCAAAATAGTTGTGGCAGAATCAAAAATTTCGTAGCGCAATATTATTGACTATTGATGATGTTCGTTCCTTTATTTTTCTGTATTTTGTATTATTTTCCTAAATAAGTTGACCATAATCCTTTTTTGTGTGGACAAAATACAGAGAGATGAACACATTTATGTCTAGTACCGAAAGTGAGTACCTACTACTTAAATCTATCTACAGTTTTACAGGTATGAGTCGGCACACCAGGGTTTTTAAGGCATCTCAAGCCAAACTAAAAAAAAGTCATCCCACTTCTCCAATTAAGGCTAGTTCATACCCTCGCGAATATTCGCAGGTTTTGTGCGATTCCCAAATCGCAAGAAAATCGCCGCATGAACGTTCATACCCATGCGGCAAATAAATTGCGGTAAATGATGAAACATAACATGTCATTTTTCGGTATTTGGGGTTAGGAATTGTTTGTTTTTTCCTTTTTCTAAAATATCAGTTGAACGTGGAAGAAGTTCAATGTTTCCCAAATAACATTATTACCTAAGTACATGTTTCGAATATATAATTCGTAATACGGAGTATTTTTCAATTTGGCATGCAAATGACATCGATATCATGTTATTGTTATCTCCAGAAGCCAAGTATCTTCAACAAAAATGCAGTTTACAGTATAACTAATATCAAGGATCTGTGGTTGGAGGATTCAGCAGATTGAGTGTTTAATACAGTGTTCTTAAAAAGTCAGATCCAAAGTTCTACACACCCTACTTCAACAGTAACGCCCAGCAAGATGCTCGAGTTCTTAGTAAGATACATAACTAGGTAGTATGCATTACGATGTTATTAGATCATTGCAGAAGCGAGATTTGATTCCAACAAAATGCTACAGAATAGTTTTCCAGATACTTTTGGGGGAGTAGCACCCAATAGAGCTTGCTATCTACCCCTGAACTGAACCTAAAATGAACTGCACCTGACTTTATGAATGCATTTTGTTCCTCAACTCAAATCTACTTTGAAATGTACATGTTGTGGTAACTATTCAGTCACCACAAAATACAGGTCAAATAATACTTTCCTAGTGTTTGATTTTTCAAAATGGCATTAATGTTGAATGGGACAATAATATAAGTAATATGTAAATTCTATGTAATACATAACTCAGTCACAACCAGAGCATTTCTTGCGGAATGCAATGGTTCCAAACTTGAAAACACCCTCTTCTTTTCAGTTTTGTCCCCACTGTGGACAACAAGACAACTGTTCGTCACCCGAAAGTAAATAAAATATTTATTGGAATCATACATCCCCATCTCCCTGTAATAATCTTGCTGAACTTTTCTAGCATGGAATATTTGACAAATACTACAGATATTTCATAATTGATTGTAAAATCTTATAAATGAAAATGAAATCTTTTTGCAATCAAAATAAAAGGTGATAAAAGATTCAACATCCAATGATATCTTCAAGTTAGTTGCATCAATATGGCGAAGGCAATGAAGGCATGGAATAATTTGATACTTATTCTGTTGTTCCGTGGTTTGCGCGAATTCGCAAAAAGTTAAAATATTTGAACTTTCTTGCGGCAAGTCTGGCAGCCATTTTATTCGCAGAAAAATCTCGAAATTCGCAGGGGTATGGTTTTGCTTAGGCATTCCAATGACCTGTCAAAACCAACTCAATATGGCGGCTGAGGGCATATAATGCCCTAATGTTATTGATCTGTCAAGTTAGTTGATCTATAATTTATTTTATATGAAATTGATATTGTATTTTTCTACTATAACAATGTAATTCAATTCGACTGAGACTGTGATAATACCCTACACCATGTATTGTGTATTTGAGGGTGTTGGTAATATAAATTAATATAGAAAAATTGAAACTATTTTACTTCAGTTCACCTTTTGCCAATATAAATGAGACATGATAAAAAATATTTACATAAACTTGTAATAGAAAATTACAGCAATTGATATTCAAAATGTTATTAACTTGACACTTGTCATTTATATAGGAATCCAACAATCCAACTAAAAGTCAAATACAAGAAAAAATGTTTAGGTATAATAGTCTACTATGATTCAAGTTTCCATGATACATACAAGACGGTTTGAAATAGACTAGAAACTTTTATTTATATTATAATGTTGTTATATATAATTTGCCTCACATAATATCAAGTCAAAATATAATTTATCGTCAAAAGTATTTCAACCTAGTGACAAAAGCTTTGCAGCGAAAGATAAAAATGTGAATTAAATTACGTAACAAGTTGTGGTTATTTGAATATTTCAGTATTTGCATGAATAAAGGGTAAAGAATTTTCAAAATATAATGAAAACCAGTGTTACAATGAATATCAACATAAAATTGAGAGTGTACAAGTCATAATATCGGAGCAGAAATCGTACATTTTGGCTGGTTTTGGTATAACATCCCTACTTTAATGTTGACCAGCTAAAGGTTTTCCCAAACCATTCCATTAATTGGTACTATAGGGGCACTTGTGAAGAGAAAGACGTGTATGTCTAACTGTACTCAGTACGTCTGTGCAAGATACTTCAGGCTTTCTTTCATTAGCTAATTAAGCTGCAAATAGAAGTGCATCTAATGGCTGCAAACTTCCTTGCTATACTTCCATTTTTCGCCACAATGCACCAAACATCCAATGGTTTTTCATTTCCTTACTGAGAATGTTTAATCTAAAATAATTGCTGAATAAATAGAAGTCGATAGAATGAATACAATGTTCTCAATGTATGCGACAATGTTAGATGATTTTTTTTGTATTTAGCATTAAAATTTGTATTATTCTTTGTATAAGAGCCTCCCCTAAGTTCAAAACCTTCTTGGCCACCCAAAGAAAAAAAACGTGGTATTATAAACGTTAATTTACAAACAGATTGATAAGATATTTCAACATACAGACAGATGTAAAAGGTTAATAAATATGAACGCTATTATAAACCCTCAAACATTATTGAAGAGTAATCAACACTTAACTATGCTTTTCTATCTGCTTATACAGTTCTAAAAAAAGTTACCTTTGCCTCTACAATGTAGAAACCATTCATCACCTTTGTCCCCATAAGTAACGAAACTGATCGCAATCTTTTGTAGGCCTTCATCTGCTCTCTGGTATAATAGCTATAGGTTCGCAGTAAATATGAAACAATATCCATACTTGTATAATAGGTGGAAGTCTATGGAATGAATTATCTAGTTCCTGAATGTTCAGTGTAAATCCACATCATTTATTGGTTTCAGCTTCATCTGATATCTGTAAATGAATATTTTACTTCACAACAACTAGGAAACAGAGCTCTTTGTAAACGAAAGACAAATTGAATATTTCTGCTTACCTTTTACCAATATCTGGATTTTGAAACAATAATGTCTTTGAATAAACATTCTGCAAGTTGAAAAGTCGATAAACAACCATAAAATCACACAACTTTGGAGATAATGCCGTTTAAAAGGATTTAAATCACCAGATTTCAATGCTTTCTTATGACACTCCAAAACACTGTTTGCACTCAGACGCCATATTGGATTACGTGATTTGGAATGCCTAATTAGAGTCACTAAGCAGGCCGTTCCGGCCTTACGGGTATGGCCAATAGGTGTGGTCTAATACTTGAAGTAGTTCCAGTGTTCAAAATAACCCACAGAAGCGCTAATGAGAAAGCAGGGAAAAAGTTGGGTTATGTTTTTTTAAATAAAAAGAACCTTTGTTACTTTTGGTTCATCTTTATCATATTTTATTGTTGAATATAAATACCAGGTACTAATTCTAAATTTGTTATTGATTGTAATTTGGAGGTGCGCAATAAACTCGAATTACAAAAAAGTGTCGGTAGATTTCCGGGCCCAGGGCAGTCCCGTCCGGACTAAGGGTGAATTACAATATGGAGATTCAGATTCTCAGCCCTCGACCTAGTTCCATAAGGTCGGGAATTAGGAAGTTAAGTTAATAATAAAACATGAAAAGTTGTCCTACGATGGTCATCGTAGTATTCGCATTCGTGGCCAAATACTTGGAGAATGATTTTGATCGACCAGAGACTATTTACTATTTATTATTAGCCATACAAAAGTTTATTGGCACATAACCTTTATTAGACTAAAAACAGTAAAAACTTGAGTTATATATAAGAAAACATCCATGATTTAGTGTGAGTGGATGGAGGAAGTGGAAATGAAAATCTGAAGAAGACTGACTAATAAAATGTAGTGTGAAGTGAAAAACAAATTGTAAAGCATTAACCATAAGCCAAACCATATTTATAATAGGTTTTAGAAAGCCATTCGATTTTACTCGTATTTTTGTTGAAATTCGTTATTGTCTGTGGTAACATAAAAATATCAATATTTACACTGCACACACGAATTTCTGTTTTTCCACTGAACGATTCAGTAGTGAAAGACATTTTCTTCCTCAAGGTTTCACAATACTTCATTTTTAGGGAAAAAAGTTGTCTTTTTAGTAAGAAGTAAACAACTCTCTCTACACACAACACCTTGTTCCTTTCTCATATCGATTACTGTATTACCAAGTATTACAAATTTGTATAAACGAAAATAGTTTATTAACATGACTTCCCACTATTTGTAAATATTTCAGCCGACATAAGCCGCTTTCTATTTGAGAGTTTCAAGCACCGGGGTTTCTTATTCCATACTTGTCATTGGTGGATTTCGACAGATGTCATTTTCTAGCCAATGATTGAGCTAGAATAAGAAGCCCCGGTACTTAAAACTTTCAAAGAGGAAGCGACTATTGAAATTGACACGTGTCAGTAGTTCAAACGTTGGCCTAACATAACCTTATTTTTTCTGTGGGTTATTTCGTACATTCTAACTAATTAGATCACGCCCATTGGCCATACCCGTAAGGACGGAACGGCCTGCTTGATTTAGTGACCCTATTTCCGACATCCTGTCAGTGACATCTATATGAACCCAACGCTATCAACCCAGATGTCATTAGATGGGTCTGTCT
Source organism: Chrysolina americana (assembly GCA_958502065.1). Lineage (NCBI taxonomy): Eukaryota > Metazoa > Arthropoda > Insecta > Coleoptera > Chrysomelidae > Chrysolina > Chrysolina americana. Next base: position 61,502,667 of record OY293411.1, read on the forward strand.
ACAAATGAAATTCACCTCTAGACAAGTTCAGCTATTTGCCATCAGCTGTCACTGGACGTCTTAGCTAGTGAGAGAACTATGTTGTCTACTCTTTAGACAAGTTTACATGTTCGTTATTAAGTGTCGCTTCTAGTACGATTTTGAAATTAAGTGGAAACAAATTGAAATCTAAATGTAACGATATTTTCATTACAATATATTGTATCGTTGTCAATGTTATTCATTGGTCTTAGTAATTATTGTGTTTTATATTGTATTGTTGTATGTTGTATTATGATGATGTGTGAATAAAGTCAATATATATCTGATCGTAATATGAAATTTATCTAGTAGCAATGAAAAATAGAATACAATATTTTATTCAAACTTGAGTAATGTGCGCATCACCTAATATGATATCGACAGTTAGGCAGACTAGAAAATTTCGCAATATGGGTTTTCAGCACTAACACAGACCCCAGTCAACCAGCGAAGTCGCAGTAAGTGGCGGGGAATTCAATTTAATGCCTCTATATGGATCAACAATGCGATTTTACAGATAAGTACCAGCGATTTTGCTTTGCGGACAATGATATGCAATAAATATTAACCTTGTGATTTCGAAAAATACCATTCAAAAGCAGTTAAAATCAATGCGATCCTTACGACTTTCACAATGTTACCACCAGCGACATACTTTTGACTGTTTTATATTAAAGTTGATTTCATGATATTTATTGAATTTTCAATAATATTGTAACGATTTCGAGACCGGCCCCGAGACCGGCCCTGATCTAATTAATTATGCACCCTCGTTCAACTACGACACCATATCTGCTGGCCTACGAATCGCCGAGAACAAGCTGGAATAAACTCGATCGCCTCCATCCGCTTCTAGGAGCCATTTAGATGAATCTTCCTATAGTCTAGATTTATCGAGGGCTGTAAATAGAATCCGCTTGGAGTATATAAACGGGATAGCAGAGGGCGAGACAGACACAGAGAGTAACCAATATAGTTCCAGAGTTCGCGGAGAGTGTCAGTAAAGATAAATAAAAATAGTGACTTGCGATATAAATTAGTGTTTAAGGAGTGTGTAAATGAATCATAAAAATTAGTTAAGTGCAGTTTTACTACATTTGATGTCAGAAGTCGGATGTTTTTAAAATAAATAAGTGTTCGTGGCGTTGAAAAACTGATAGATATTTATCGCGCCTAATAAACTAGTTAGTGACCCGTTGAACATTTGAGTGTTTGCACAGTGGACAGTTTTGCGCATCGCGGGACAATAAACTGAAAAATTTTTGTGTGAAATAAATAATAGACTGATATTTTGGTTAAAGACGAAATGTTTCCAAGGAGAGTTCACCTGGTTGAGCTAAAAGTTAGTGAATTGAAGCAAGAGTTAGAGGAGCGGGAGTTAGAAACAACTGGAAAGAAGGCCGTACTCCAGAAAAGACTAGTAGATTGAAGAAGGAGAAGATCCTGAAACATTTTTATTCGAAGTCTCAGAAATCGACTTGGGTTCAATTATGAATAAACTCGAAGAAACTACTAAGTCTCTGAAAGACGAACTCCAACAAACTTCAATGAACTTGGAAGATAAATTTCAGGAAAATTCGAATAGTTTGAAGGAGGAACTTTAACAAAATTCCGTGAGTCTGAAAGAACTTCAACAAAAATCGGTGAGTCTGGAAAATAAATTTCTTCAAAATTCGAAAAGATTGGAAGATAAATTTCTAGAAAACTCAAATTCTCTGAAAGAAGAACTTGTAGAGAATTTGAAAGGCCTAGAAGTGAAACTTCAAGAAAAGCTTCAAGAAAATTCGAGAAATCTAGAAGTAAAGCTTCTAGAAAACTCTGAACGCCTAAAAAGAGAACTGGTGTGGCAAATCGACTGAAAGGAAGAATAGGAGCCATTGAGACAGAAGGTGGATAAAATCAAAAATGACATCGAGGACGAGATGAAAAAAATTAAGAAAAACGCTCCACGATGAAATAATAGATGGAATCGAGACAGAAATCGGAAGGATAAAGGAAAAATTCAGTGATTTAGAAAAGCGAATAGAATCTGCGTACACCCCAGAAACTTACAACAAAAACTCAAGGCTGGACCTGAGTATGAACTTGGACGAAGTTCAGAAGGACATAAAAAATCTCAAGGTCAGTGCTGAACCTGGAAAGCTCTCATTGAAACCACCTCAGTTCGACGGAAATACACTGGCATTGCGTGGCGAAGTAACAAACATTTTACAGGCTCTTACCGCCCAACAACAGGAGGACTATGAACAGCTAGTGAAACATCTAGAACTTCGCTATGGCCAGGCTCACCCAGAATACGTTTACCATTCACAGCTGATAAATCGATGCCAGAAATCAAGCGAATCCTTACAAGAATTTGAAGCAGACATTGCGCGCTTGGTTCGCCTGGCATGTTCAGCCACGCCAGAAAGTGTTATGGAGCGACGAGCGGTTCAGGCATTTTTGGATGGGCTTCGCGACCAAGAAACCCGGCAAGCATTAACATTAGCTCGTCCTTTACATCTCGTAGACGCATTGGCACGGGCTTTGGAATTTAAGGCTGCGAAACAATTCTACAAAAGCCAGAGTAGAGTCAGGATGATCGAGGAAGACCAACAGGAGCCTACTAATATGGTAGCTGTGATGCGAAAAGTGATGAAGGAAGTTATGCCTGAGAAAAGACCGATAAGATGCTGGAATTGCGGAAAAGTTGGGCATGTGCGTAGCAAATGCCCAACATTCAAATAATCAACGCAGGAATACTAAAGAAGGTCGATGAGGAGGGGCAGTCGTCGGCCTGTATTCAGCAAGCCCCTATTAACAAAAATGCATATGTCGCCATTCTTCAACGACAGAACAAAGGTGTCTTCGTAGACGGTTTCATCAACAACGAGCCTTGTACCATGCTGCTAGATACAGGTGCCACTAGGACAATCACAGACAAAAATGGAATCATCGAATTGGAAGCTACGCACAGCAACAGGAGAGCCGGCAACTGTGTATGGTGAACTTCCAATTGAACTGACTTTGGGCAGCACTATAGTGAAACACCAGGCTCTAGTAGCTGATATTGAGGATGATGTAATCATAGGGATGGACATCATGAACTCCAGAGGGTTCGAGTTGAATTTCAGAGATAATGTCCTACGCGTGAATAGAGAAGAGTTGGTGCTTCACGGGAGAAGTGAAGAAATGCTTAGTGTCCTGCTGGCGGAAGATGTAAGCGTACCGAAGAGGGCTGAAACCATTTTAGAGGCTCGCCTGGATGGGGGTGCGAGCAGCGGAAACTTGGTGATGTTCGAGCCCAAACACCATGATGAGAAAATTGGGCGAGGACTTGCACTAGGAAAAACCTTGTTGCGTGCTGATAAATTTGTGCCAGTGAGGGTAATGAATGTCAATTATTACCCGGTGACCTTGAAGAAGGGGCACTGCTCGTCAATTTCCTCTGTGATTAGGAGTGTACGCGGCACTGTTAGCCAAGCCAGGAACATGCCAGCAGAATTGGAGAAGCTGGTTGCTATCTCGTCCAAGGACATGGGGCCAGCACAAAAGCCCAAACTGAGGGAACTAGTCAGGAAGTATCAGGAGCGCCACGGCAAATAATAATAATAGCCGTCCTCTACCCGCACAGGCTATGCCTTTGGGTACACTCAACGAGTGTTTATGAGGGAGTATTATTATTATTATCTTTGATATCGGAGTAGGCAGATGCGGTAGAACAAAGGTGATTCAGCATAAAATCGGCACTGGGAGTGCTCGACCGATCCGACAATCAGCCAGGAGACTTCCCCTTGCCAAGAAAGAAGAGGCTGACAAAATAGTCAGTGATATGGAAAAAGAAGGTGTTATTGAATCATCTGATAGTCCCTGGTCCTCTTCAGTAGTACTAGCAAAGAAGAAAGATGGTTCAACCCGGTTTTGCGTCGATTATCATCAACTCAACAACGTGACGAAGAAGGACAGTTACCCTATACCAAGAATCGACGACACGCTAGACACGCTGGCTGGATCTAGGATTTTCTCGATCCTAGACCTGAAGAGTGGATACTGGCAGGTAGAAATGGCTTAGGAAGATCAAGAAAAGACAGCTTTCACCATCGGCTCAGGATTGTGGAAGTTCACAGTTATGCCATTCGGCCTCTGCAATGCTCCAGCCACTTTCGAAAGATTGATGGAGACGGTTATGAAAGGACTATCAAGAAAGACCTGTCTGGTGTATCTCGACGACATTATTGTGGTTGGCAGATCGTTCAACGACCACGTGAAAAATTTGGAGGAGTTATTTCAACGACTAAGAACCTCCGGATTGAAATTGAGCCCCAAAAAATGCCATCTGTTCCAGTAGGAAGTACGATACCTTGGCCACGTTGTCTCTGGGGAAGGAGTAGCAGTTGATGAGCAGAAGATCAAAGCTGTTAAGGAATGGCCCGTTCCGAAAGAAATACACCAGCTTCGAAGTTCTCTTGGCTTGTGCACTTACTATCGTCAATATGTGCTCGGGTTTGCTAACATCGCTAAACCACTGACCAGGCTCACAGAAGGACAAACAGAGTTCCAGTGGCCAGAGGAATGCCAAGATTCGTTCAGGAAGCTGAAAGGAGCTTTGATCAACGCACCAATTCTGAGCTACATCCTTCCGGATACGGACGCCAGTAACGTGGGAGTCGGAGCTTCCCTGTCTCAGATCCAGGAAAGACAGAAAGAAGTCATCGGTTACTTCAGCAAGGCCCTCAGTAAACCGGAGCGAAACTACTGTGTCACCAGGCGGGAACTGTTGGCTGTTGTCAAAGGAGTAGAGTACTTCTACAAGTAACTGTATGGGAGAAGATTCCTACTGAGAACTCCTACAGTTAAAAAATCCCGAGGGTCAAGTAGCACGTTGGATCGTTAGGCTCCAAGAATTCGACTTTGAGATCGAACATCAAGCGGGAACCAGCCATAAGAATGCGGATGCCCTATCGCGAAGACCAAGCCCAGAAGACTGTTCGCACTGCCGACGAGCAGAGGAGAAAGAGTCGACGCCTGGTAGAACTACGGCGGTGGATGATAACTGGAATGACAACAAGATCCAGAAAGGCCAAGAGAAAGATCCATATCTTGGTTTAGTCATCGGCTGGACGAAGAGTAATCGAAGACCGTCATGGCAGGAAATAGCCAGTTGTTCTCCAGTCGTTAAATCTTACTGGGCCCAATGGAACTCTCTCACCCTTGACAATGGAGCTTTGAAGCGTATATTGGAGTCGGAGGATGATGGGGAAGAAAGACGTCAAGTAATAGTTCCCAGGAGCCAAAGACATGAAGTACTCCGAGAAATCCATGATGGGGTCAGCGGAGGACATCTGGGAGTGACGAAGACCCTCCAGAAACTGAGGCAACGGTTTTACTGGGTCAATTGCCAAACTGACGTCAAAGACTGGTGCAGAAAATATGCTTTATGCGCTGCCAGCAATGGGCCTCGAAAGAGATCTAAGGTCTTGATGCGCCAGTACAATGTGGGCAGCCCATTTGAAAGGATCGCCATAGACATCGCTGGCCCATTCCCACAATCTGATCACGGGAATAAGTACATCCTTGTGGCGATGGACTACTTCAGCAAGTGAGCCGAAGCCATCACCGTTGCCGACGTCTTGGTAAAGGAGTGGATTTGCCGATTCGGCGTTCCGTTGGAGTTGCATTCGGATCAAGGGAGAAATTTCGAGTCAAACCTGTTCCAGGAGATGTGTCAGATGCTGAACATCCGTAAAAAGAGAACCACGGCTCTACATCCACAGTCCGATGGAATGGTGGAGCGGATGAATAAGACGATTAACCGCCACCTGTCCTAGGTAGTCTCTGACCACCAGAAAGATTGGGATCAATACCTTCATCTGCTCCTGATGGCGTATCGTTCCGCAGTTCATGAGTCAACCGGCCAAACCCCTGCTAGTGTTATTATGGGCCGAGAGCTGTGACTTTCATGTGACCTGAAGTTTGGGACGCCACCAGGACAAGACACTGAGGGAGATGATTACGTCAGCAAACTACGACAGAGGATGGATGATATCCATGAACGAGTCCGTTTGAACATCCAGAGTGCCAGCGACAGAATGAAGGAGACCTACGACATCAAGGCCGATGCTGGTGGATATCAGAAGGGTGACCTTGTCTGACTTTACAACCCTAAATGTCGCCGTGGCCTATCACCAAAGCTTCGGAACTCGTGGGAAGGTCCATATAGGATCATGAAAAGGATGAACGAACTCGTCTTCCGCATATATAAGCCATCACGAGGAAAACCTAGGGTAGTCCACTTCAATAGGTTGTCCCCTTATGCCGGAAACCGCGACCAAGTCCGCATAGTCAGACCATCAGAGGATGAAATGACGTTTCAGAAGTTTCATGTCCCTGTACTCAAACGGACAGAGAGTTCAACATGGAGTACCCGAGAGGAGCCACGAGACCTTTTCAAGTTGCCTGCCAACTACGCGTTAGCTCACTGTGTGGCAGAAGATCTCCAAATGTCCAGTGGCATTGCAGTCGTTTTCTCCAAGAAGTTCGGTCGACTCCAGGAACTGCGGGAACAGAACCCGGAAGTTGGACAGGTGTTACAGCTGAGGAAAGGCCAGAGAAACATCTACTATCTGGTTACCAAGAAGCGTTCTCGAGATAAGCCGTCTTATGAAGTTGTTTGGAAGAGCCTTACGAGATTAAGAGACACGATGCTGGACCAGAATATTGTGGACCTGGCAATCCCAAAATTAGCCTGTGGGCTTGATGGGCTGGATTCGAGAGTTATAAGAAGCATTTTGGGGGCAATATTCAGATCCAGCGGTATCAACATTCTGGTGTGCTGCAACCATCTTCCTCGACCCAACTTGAAGACTGTGGAATGCTACTTCCATCGAACGACCAGGTGCAGATATGGAGAATCTTGCAGATATCTTCAGACTCCAAGAATGACGTTTCGGGGCGAAACGTCTTTAAGAAGGGGGCAATGTAACGATTTCGAGACCGGCCCTGATCTAATTAATTATGCACCCTCGTTCAACTACGACAGCATATCTGCTGGCCTACAAATCGCCGAGAACAAGCTGGAATGAACTCGATCGCCTCCATCCGCTTCTAAGAGCCATCTAGATGAATCTTCCTATAGTCTAGATTTATCGAGGGCTGTAAATAGAATCTGCTTGGAGTATATAAATGGGATAGCAGAGGGCGAGACAGACACAGAGAGTAACCAATATAGTTCCAGAGTTCGCGGATAGAGAGTGTCAGTAAAGATAAATAAAAATAGTGACTCGTGATATAAATTAGTGTTTAAGGAGTGTGTAAATGAATTATAAAAATTAGTTAAGTTTAGTTTTACCACAATATATTACTCGATAATTTCCATGGATTATGATCGGGCGACTTTTTAGAGAAGTGAACAGCGCCTCTTTCGACACTAGCGGCAGAGGATATCAACTGGCAACGGCCGGCTATGGCAGACATTTTGACTTTGTCATTTGATTTTGATGAACTTGTAGCTTCTAGCGCTATTGTTTGTTTACTTTTAGAATTGTACTTTATAAAGTTGTGTATTTTGTAGGTATTCGTGCATAGTTCAGTCCCTTGGTGTAGAAAAGTTGCAAATTTCTAAAGGTAAGAGAAACTTTTTGACTTCGTTTCGTAAAATAAACAAAATTATAAACATATTCGATGAAAAATTACGCGATTCATCTTCAAGGTGAAGGTGAGGTAGCAGCAGAGAAAATCTATACTGAAAACAACTAGAACTGAAAACATTATTGATTATGATTAGGTTAGATACAAAAATATAATGATGGGCCATGGTCTTCTATATGCAGATGCAAATCGAAATAATGGAGGAAATAATTATAATAACATTTGATAGACAGATGTGATATTTTTGATCCATTTTCATGCCCTCAAATTATACAGGGTGTCTTAAAATGATTTTAGTGATAATGAGCAACTGAAAATTATAAAAATTCAATAGTTGTTTTCTGTTGAATACTTGCAAATGAAAAATGTATGGGTCTATGCGGATATACCGTCAAGTAGGGTCGTTCACTCTTCTTTGATAAGAGTATTCGATAATTTTTTCCACCCCCACTTCATAATTTTGAAAAAGCTCCATTTTCTGATTTCTGATGCTGTGTTCTCAAAATTATTATAATTTTCAGTCATATATTCTATTTGAGAAGGAGTAAAAATATTGAAGATTATGTATTGGTGTAGTGGGGATGGCTTTACAGGCAGTGCCTATAGGATAACGCGCATTAAATGTATTCCCCAAACTACTGCCTCAAAATAGCTCAGCAACTTATCCTCAACTTTTCATTTCAGTTTTGTGGATGCTGCATGCAATGAAGAAAGTTTTTTTTTTAGTTTCGTCGATTTCTGTGATTAGCCATCATTGAAAATTTTGTTTGATTCCGTTATATACCAGGTGACCACAAGGTGAGGTACGCCCCCCAATTTTTCTATAGTTTTAAATATTACAGGTTTCAAATTTGGTACGTCGATATATTACTCAAATACGCATATTTTGACTCTATTACCGAAAATTCACCACTTCCGGTTTAACCAGAAGCAACCCTAAACTTATTTTTTCAAATGACACCCTGTACAATTTTATCATTATCTGGAAGAACACGCAATTTGTGATAACACTGTTCTTTGAAATTCGGTTGAAAAATAGCGGAGATACAGATTGTACAATCGAACAAAGTTGGCCATGAACTTCAAACTCAAATCATCACAACTGATTTAAATATTTATAATCTTTCAAAAAACCGCTGCTTTGTGAATTGGCTTCAAGGCTGTCTATAGGAACTTAAAAATGTACGCTTCGTGACGTCTTGGGTAGTTACTGGCGATTAGCGTGTTTGCGGACATTAAGCACTCGCAAATAATTACTATAGTGCCTCTATTTTGTATCCACATTGCGAAGTCACAGATCCCAGCAGTAACTCTTTGCAACTTCTATGCGATGGATTCTGGTTCACTGGGACGAAGTTGAATATACACGTACTCCAGTCATGTCAAAATTAGTTTGGTCGTGTATGGAATAAAGACGTATATCAAAATAATTCTTTGTAGCTGTTGAGGAATATTTTCAAAGGTATTCGAGATTGACGTAACTTTAAATATGGTGTTTTCACGGATTAAACAGAAAATATTATCGGTATTACGTCTTCACTCCATTTCAATATCTCTGGATGTATAACTCGTAGACTTACTTCGTTCATACTGTTCAATTCCTTCTACGTCCGTGATCAAAATAGTGTATCAGTCGAACACCGACGTATTTCAAGTTACTTCCTTATTCATTGAGGATGTCGACATATAAACTCCGAGAAGTGTGGAACATGTCATAAATCAACATCATTACACACGTAGTTTCAACACAAAAACAAACATATAATCAAATATTTATAAATACCATTCATATAGTTAGCATACTATCATCACAATATAGAACTTCAAGATTTGAAAGTATCGTATCTTCTGTGTGTAGAGTGTAGCTCCAAATTATGACAATTTTCAATGATCAAAACTCTCTTAAAATTTTCGTACTTTTCTCTACTTTTCATGCACATTTCATCAAATCCAGTGCAATCAAAGTTATCCATGCTGAATTAAAGTGCTTAAATGTCATTCAAACAGTGCATCATGAATAATCAATAATACCACCTTGCTTGATAAAAAGTGGATAAGGATTTAAAAACAGTTGAGACAAAAAATATATAGAAACGAAGGAGAAGAAATTGGGAGCAATAATTTTAATTATATTAAGAGGATTGCCCAGTGGTGTTTGACGGCGATCTCTTCTTGAGAGGATTGATTCCTGTACAGTGCTATTTTCATGACAGATTCCATATAGAGAGGAGTGTTTTTCAAGATTCGACTAATACTAACTTCAAATGCTGTAAAGGTTCTCTGTCCAAACTACTGTTGTGCACAGTTTTTCGGCATGTACCATGCCAACTGTGTGAACAGGATGAAGCACATTACAATAGAGGGTTCAAAAATTCTCTGTTCTAAAGAATGTGTAAAGAAAAATAAAAACAAGAGGAAGAGGCGTTTAAAAAAAAGGAAGACCTAATTAATAAACTAAAGAAGGAAAAAGTAGATGCTAAGTGAAGTACCTACAAGAAGAAATGGAAAAATTGATGATTGATAATAGGGAAAAAAATACTTAGAAGAGACTAAGAAGAGCTTCAACCGATTTTCAAGATGAAGCTACCAGTTTGGAAGAGAGCATCATGTAGCGAAACAGATTCATTAAGAATTAGTATTAATAAATGCTGGAATCTGAACAGTTTGTAGTTTGTCTGCCAGTCTGCCATTTTGGGGATTATTAAGTGAAATGACATATATCTGATATCGTTCCGCCATCTAGAGAAGTTGGGTCTACTATATCGACGGTATGATCGTGCCCGATGCCAGTCCGGGGAGAAGAAAACTAGGTCGGTATTGAGACAGGTTAGACAGGTAGAATATCTGAACCGTAGCCATTTCGCTTGACTTTCCTAAACAGGACGCACGATTGAAATATTTGCTTGGAGTTTCCAAAAGGAAGTCACCATTTCACTTGCACCCGCATTTTATTTTAGGTAAGCATAGACTTTCATTTGCTGTCTTTGGTGCCTCTTGTATGTTAATAGTATAAAGGGGGGTTTTCTATAGGGGTACGAAATTAGTTTTTACTTCACCAGTTTTGACTAGGTAATTTTATTTTAGTTGTGTCGCATACTGTCGCTGCAAATACGGCATTCCAAAAATCATACTATTAAAAACCAACTGGCAAAGGAATCTGAGTTTTAATCCAGTAAACCCAACCCTGAGATTTCGGCAAAGTCCGACCACCTTAAGAGTTCCTCAACATCTTGTCACCCAACTGCGAGGCTGGTTGTTTTTTCGGTTTCCAGCCAGGATGGTTCTAGAGAAGACACCGCCATATTCACTCCGAAACAGAGCTCACCTTCCGCAGAGCACAGAAGACCCAAATCAGAGATCGTTGGAAACTGGGGGAGCCATACCGAGGAGACCTTCAGCAAACCTGCAACAACAAAATGAACAAGGTAAAAACTCTCAAACCATACATTTCACGCCAAATGCAGAAGGAAATAGAGGCTCACCTTTTCCAAATTTGGATCTAACATCATTCGAACTGCTAGGACGACTGCCATCTGCAACTCCTGCAAACGAAGGCCCTGCCCAAATGTCGATTTTTCCTGAAAAAAGTTCATCTACATCAAGTACGACCATAAGTCGACTCAGTGAGAATTTGTCTCATCTAAATCAAAATTCTCAAAATCTATTTTCGCAACTTAAACGAAATCATACTTTCACACAAAACTTCCCAGAAATGAATCAAAATCCTGAAAACAGAATGGAGTTGCGAAATGAGATTTGTAGAATAATTGATATTGAACTTGCTAAAAGTATGAAAAAAATGTCATGTGGTAGCAATGTTATTTCTAACAACCTGAACTCTATGCAAACTCAAGCAGGTTTCTTAAATGAAGTAGTAAACCAAAATATTCATATCCCAACATGGCAGGAGGTTAGAAATAAAAATGTTAGAAACACTGGGTCAAACAATTTAAATGGTAGTACGGGTGAAAGTAACGTGGTGCAAAATTCTTTTGGTTTTGGAAATACCCCCGATTTGAAAAATATCCAAATGTTACCAACGTTTGGGGACGATGGATCATTACATCCAGTTGATTTTTTGAACTTTTTGGAATGCTACATAGATATTAACAACATTAATATGAACCACTTTTTTCTCTTTACTCACAAACTGTTTGAGAAATCAGCGAAATCGTGGGCTGAAGCTTTTATGAACAATTTTGATACTTACGGAAATTTTAAGAAAACTTTTCTTGAGCAATTTTGGGGCCCTACTAGGCAGCGAAAAATAAAACTGAAACTGGAAACAGGGAGGTATCGTGAGGGGGATGGTTCCTTTGTAAACTACTTTAATAGATGTGTGGCTCAAGCCAAACATCTTTACCCACCATATTCTCATGAGCAACTAATAAGTACGGTAGCTCGCCATTTTCCCCCTAACATTTCAGCTACTCTAGTGGGCTCTCATAGGCTGTTGGAAGCTGTCGAGCGCCTCAGGCAGGCGGACCACTATTTTAACAGCAACAACCATTTTATTCAGGAAAATAAACCATTCCAAAATAAACGTTTTGGTGATACAGATCATTAAACAAACTTTTCGAGAAATAATGGTACGAGACACTTTAATAAAAACACAAAAAACGTTTCGTTCCTATCGACTACTGAAGATGCAAATGAAGGTTGGCAGGATTCGGAAAACGAACAAAGCTCCCAGATCGAGACTTAGAAGTGGGGGCAGTTTTGCATGGAGCCACAGACATACCAATTAAAAATAATCCTGTGGAAGAGTTGCTGGAGGAGTGTGATTTTGATCATAACTTTCCAGAAATTCGATCACCTATTATTGCAACAAAAATGCATGGCCTTTGCTTTGCTGCCCTAATCGATACAGGCAGTGCAGTATCTGCAATTTCAGAAGTTGTTTGGGCACAACTTGATGATTTCAAGAAGGACATTCCATGTTTTCCATGCACAGGCATCTCTGTAGTAGGAGCTTTTAAAAGCAAACACAAAAAAGTGTCTGCACAAGCATTAATATCCTTTGAAATTGAAAATAGAATATTTACCCATGAGTTTCTTTTGATACCTAGTTTAATATTCCCAATAATTTTGGGGGTGGATTTTTTGAAGCTTTATTCTGTTTCTATTGATTTGGAAAAGGAGAGTATCACCTTGAAAAAAGAAAATGAAAAGTTTCTTGTACAAGAACTTAGAAATAGTCACATTTTGAATGAGGGGTTTCCTTTGAACATATCTGCCCTGGTGAATAATTCAGCAAACAAATACTCACCAGTCCATGATGTTTTTAAAGTTTTCGACCCAGTTGATCTGGAGTCTCTGGTATCGTCTGATGTTTTGAGCGTAGCTGAAACAAAAAAGTTTAAAAATTTTATTTTGAAGTTCAACTCGGTTTTTTTCAAATATTCCAGGAAGAACGCACCTTTATGAGCATTCGATAAAATTAAAAGACGAAAGTGCGATTTTTATTAGGCCCTATCCCATACCAGTAGCTCACCGGGATATTGTACACAGCGCTATAACTGAAATGGAGCAGTGGGGAGTCATTGAGAGGTCGTCTACTTCTTATGTGTCACCCCTGATGACTACGGTCAAAAATGATGGTGGTATCCGAATTTGCCTGGATGCACGTCACTTAAATTCCGTGCTGCTACCCGACAGGGAACTACCCCTGCGCATAGAGGACATCATCAAAACCTTAGGCAGGAAGAAATATATGTCAAAAATTGATTTGTCAAATAGTTATTGGCAAATTCCACTACGTAAGGAGGACCGAAAGTTTTGTGGATTCATGGTTGGTACTAAAACCTACCAGTGGTGTTCCCTTCCGTTCCCTTCCGAGTCAGGGCTCACTGTAAAGGCTGAAAAATGTAATTTTTTTCAATCAGAAATGAAGTTTCTAGGATATACTGTCAGCCCAGAGGGTGTAAATCCTGATCAGGAGTGAGTACAGGCTATTGTAGATTACAAAGAACCCCGAAACATCAAGGAAGTGCAAAAGTTCCTGGGGATGTGTAATTATGATAGGAGTTTCCTACCTCAGTTTGCAGAAGTTTCTGAACCACTTACCCAGCTGCTCAGAATAAAAAAAACGTTTTTCGTTTTGATGCCGCGCAGAAAAGCGCATTTCAGGGTATGAAGGAGAAATTAAAAGCTGCTACTCTTTTGTACCACCCCGACTTGTCACTCCCATGGCACTTGGCCACTGATGCAAGTGAAGTGGGAATTGCTGGCCAGTTGTATCAGGAGGTCGATGGGCAACGCCGAGTTGTCGCATGGGCTAGTCGCCTCCTGTTGGATCGAGAGCGCCGCTACCATGCAAACGAAAAAGAGGTGTTAGCAGCACTCTGGTGCATTCAACGTTGGAGGGTTTACTTATTGGCAAGGGTGTTTGTGTTGCATACCGATAGTAAGACATTGACATACCTAAATTCTTGCCGGCTCCTGTCACCTCAAATTACCCGCTGGGCATTAGCTTTGCAGGAATTTAAGTTCCGCATTGTCCATGTCCCCGGAAAGGAAAATCTTGTAGCGGATGCCTTATTCCGTTACGCATGTGTTCGCCTCCCAACACCTGCTGACAGGCAGTTCCACTTGGTTTCACTGCTGAAGCTGCCACCTAAGTTCCAAGAAAAGCTAAAAAATATCGGAAAACATCAGTTGGCTGATAAAAAACTAGCTGATATTATTGAGCAGTTAGGGCAAGCCTCCGATATGGTTGGTCACTTTGTGCAGGTTAAAAATGTTTTGTACAAGAGGGGCCCAGATGACATCACTTTGGTGCTCTGTATTCCAGAGGACATGATTCGTGAGATAATTATGGTTTTCCATGAGACCTATGGTTATTTTGGGGTCTATAAGACCTACCTGGCATTACGCGATGAGGTTTACTTTTCCAACATGCATAGAACGATAAAGAAATTAATTGAGAGCTGTGATATCTGCCAAAGGGCAAAAACAGCTAAACTTCCAAACTCACCCCAAATTTTACCGTGTTCGAAAGACGATCTGACTGCTATCGATGTTTTGGGTCCACTAATAAAGTCCCGTGGAGGGGCTTCTTACATTTTTGTGGTATCAAATGTTTAATGCCACTCAATTTACCTCAAGGGCATGGAAGGAGAAATTGGAGGAAATAGGTGTTCAGCTCACTTACGTTTCGGTTCGTCATCCTTGTGCTAACCCCGCTGAGCGATGCATAAGGGAGATAGGTCGTATTTTGCGAACTTATTGCCACGAAAACCATAAAAAATGGGCTATTGACATTAGGCTTTTTGAAAATTTCTTAAACTTCGTGGTCCATGAGTCGACTGGTTTTGCCCCAGTCGAGCTCCAACTCGGAGTCTCACGTCCTCGGTTATTACCTGGGTGGCTACAACCATCTCCAGGAGAGAAATTTGCCATCCATCCAAGCTGATCTTGGCTGAAGCTACCCTGAAGTCTAGAGCAGAGCGTAGGGCGGTATCTCATCCCGGATGTCCTTACACCACTTACGCCGTAGGCACACTCGTATTATTGAAAGCAAATAACGTATCTTCGGCTATACGTGCTGAGACAAAGAAAATGCTATTGTTATTTGAGGGGCCCTATCGTGTAAAAAAGATAATTCGTGACCACACCTACGTTTTACAGTTCACTGATCGTAAAGAAGAAAGGGGGGTTTTTCATGCAAGCCACTTAAAGTTATACCACTTACCTCCCTGATACCTCCTAGGTTTTCCCTTTGCATCACTGCCGGGCTACCACCTGCCGCGCCTGACTCGTGGGCACATAGTAGGAACGCGTTTTGGGGCACTTTGAGCGTCTTCCTGTTTTTTTTATTTTTTATTTTCCTTTGCCCACTCGCCTTTAGGAAGGGGGTCGAATGTAGCGAAACAGTTTCAGTTATTAAGAATTAGTATTAATAAATGCTGGAATCTGAACAGTTTGTAGTTTGTCTGCCAGTCTGCCATTTTAGGGATTATTAAGTGAAATGACATATATCTGATATCGTTCCGCCATCTAGAGAAGTTGGGTCTACTATATCAACGGTATGATCGTGCCCGATGCCAGTCCGGGGAGAAGAAAACTAGGTCAGTATTGAGACAGGTTACGCTATTCCCGGGTTGATGGCGCAACCCATTCTATCATGTAAGATAAAAATGTTTTTCTCTTGTACTTGAGCTTCCAACAGAAAAACCTGACTGCAAAAAATCACATTCCTGAATGGAATAGAATATCTGAACCGTAGCCATTTCGCTTGACATTCCTAAACAGGACGCACGATTGAAATATTTGCTTGGGGTTTCCAAAGGGAAGTCACCATTTCACTTGCACCCGCATTTTATTTTAGGTAAGCATAGACTTTCATATTGCTGTCTTATTTTTTCAACACATGTAAAATTTACGCCCTTCAGGCCACTTTCCAAATCTTATTTAGGTATTACGTAATAATAGCCTGGTGCCTCTTGTATGTTAATAGTATAAAGGGGGGTTTTCTATAGGGGTACGAAATTAGTTTTCACTTCACCAGATTTGACTAGGTAATTTTATTTTAGTTGTGTCGCACACTGTCGCTGCAAATACGGCATTCCAAAAATCATACTATTAAAAACCAACTGGCAAAGGAATCTGAGTTTCAATCCAGTAAACCCAACCCTGAGATTTCGGCAAAGTCCGACCACCTTAAGAGTTCCTCAACAATCTTATGAGAAAATTAAAAATCCAAGATATTGAAATGGCTAAACTCAAAACATAAAAAAACCGAATTTACACTAAGAAATAAAAATCTTCAGGTTGAATTGAAAGAATCCTTGGAGAAAATATTCAAATTGGAGGAAGAATTGGTTGAACTGAAATAAGTAAAGGAATGTTAGCATCAATAGAAATTCTTTCAGAACTGAATGTAGCTAACAAAAATGAAATTGAAGATATAAAACAAGAAAATTCTTCTCTAAAATTAAATATGATTCAGAATTCGAAAAGTGGAGCTCAACCCGTTTCACCAAGGAAAGTCAGTGACGGAAAAATAAAAGAAAATGAAGTTGTATGCAGCTTCATATGAAACATTAAGAAATGTTTCTCCCTCAACAAATGTTGAACAGAAAGAAGGTAGGGCTACTACCCAGCAAGCACATAACATAACTGGGCAGTTTTGCGATGTTCTATTTTGGTAACAAAGAAACATTAATTTATAATGTGACTTTGATATCACTTGAACGTAACTTCATTACGTTGATTGCCACATGTATGTTAATTTTTTACATTTGATTGTAATATACCCGTGATATATAGATAATGTAGAAACGTTATGTTTTGTTAAACATTCTAACCTGATGTATCCACAATGTATTTTTGTGAAATTTCTGCAACAGAAATAAAAAATGTTCTACTGATGTGCTTTTAAAAGATGATGTCTCTTTTTTCGTAAGTTTGATACACAATTATGTAACTTAGAAGTTTCCAAGATATGTGCCCCAAACGTACGCTGGGAACCGTGTTTGAATATATTTTCGATATATTCCAACTTCCTTCACACAGACAGAGGTCGCTGAGTTGAGTTTACGGTTTGTGTTGGTACTTTTATGACTTGTTAGTTGTTACACGATACGCCATTTTTTTGCGTGAGTGAATAAGGTAGAAAATAAAAGTACTGTCTTATTTAAGGTATGTATAAACCAATTAAATATTTGACTGAAAGACAACAACGTAATTTTAGATATCAAATTGTAAGAAGTTTATAAAATGAATGTTTATTTTCATTGCTTACAAAATCAAAATTGCCAGGCATATCACAAGATGCATCCGAGGCTCTGGATAATTTGATACCATTGAAAATATCCCACCAGATGAGTGACAAAATTATTTTTCAATTGTTACCAGGTACCTAATAAACTAAATGACGAATTTACATTCAGTGAAAATGATCGCGCCTTTGATACAAAATCAGAATGCTGTACTTGTTCAGAATGTATAAATCTACTTCAAGTAAAATAGCGGAATTGAGGCAAACCAGTTTTTATCGTGGAATTACTAATTAGCAAAATTATTTTGTTGAAACAAGAAATTTATCTTATGAAAAAAGCTCGTGTTTCTACTGCTTAATAGAAAGATGTAATCGATAAAGGTGAGTTGAGAGAATTAATTCATTTGTTTCTGTTTAGGTGTAGTACAGCCAAATCCACCGGGAAACAGTTTGAGGAGGTATTGAGTGAGTTGCTTTGTCACTCAAAGCAGAGTCGGTTGAGAGAGGAAACCAAAAATATCTATAGTAGTCGAAGTCGGAATGTAGGACAAATTTAATCTTAAATATATTACAATTAATTGAAATGAATTTGATTTGAATCCTGCAAAGTAATATAGGTATATATGAATAAATCTCTGAATGAATTACTAGTGGTGTTTTATTGTTATGTCATCCAGCTGATATTTTACAGTGTGTAGTCTTATGTTTTCGAGGCATGGAAAACTTCCTCAGTTTCTGTAATTATTATGAAAAAATTTACGTGTTCTCCACAACCTAATTTTGGAAAATCATATTTTGAAATTTGTCAGTAGTGTACGAGTATTGTAACAAAATATGAATTTGGTACCAGAGTACATATAAGTAAGTAGTTATTAATTGGTTAAATACGCAATTATATCTATGTGCAAAAAAAAATTCTCTTTACAGTATGACCAAATTTACCTATTCTACAAATTTTTTTATTAAAAACTGGTCGAGTCTGTTGCTTGGCCTGCGAGTTTTCTCTGGCCCTTCATTGTGGTGGCAATAATTATGTGTTATTATTGTACTTAGTGAAAAATCAATGAAAACGATATGGGATACCTTTTTGGGGTTCATGCAGTACAACCCTTCTTTCTTCTGTACTGATATTGCAGAAAAGAGCTGTGAAGTGTCTCTGTAAAGTCAAACCTAGGGAGTCGTGCAGAAATTATTTTGCTGGCAATAAGATTTTAACTGTCGTTGCATTATTTATTCTTGAGACTGTATGCTTGTTGTACAAAAATAAAACAGAGTTTGACTTTGTTTCTTCTCATTATAGTACTCGTAATAGCATATTCAATGTCAGACTTCCGATACCCCACTGAAATTTAATCAAGGATTCCACATTTTATAATGGTGGTGAATTATTCAATCATTTACCAATAGATATAAGGTCCAAAAATCTGATTAACGTACAATTGAAAAAAACATTGAGAACTTTGCTAGTTGATAGACCCTATTATAGCTTACAAGAGTATTTTAACGAATCATTTTAATGATACGTGGATCTCATTTAACTTTTATTGTGTTTGTATTTTTTTTTCTTAATATTTTAATATAATGTATTTTACTAGTTGTTATCTGTACAATTATATTGATGTATATATTTTTATTTATATTTATACTTACAAGTCTTTGTCAATGATGCAAATCTTCTGACAATAAAGCATATTCTGATTATGATTCATTTAAGAATTCCTGCAACCTATAATAAGGTTTCTCTACGAGGTAGTTCTTCATACGACATTTCATTGTTATTACTGGAAGATTTCTTAAAGTGAGTGGAAATTTATTTTAAATGTTTATATCGCTATACTTGACCTTTCTCTGTATCTATGTATAGTTGCATTTCTCATTCCTCAAATTATTCTTTGTTCTTGTGTTGTAGACGTGATCCTTTTCACAGTTGATGAAAAGTTCAGATTTATTTTCTGTTACAAACACTACTGGTTCATACACCGGGTAACCACGAGGTGAGGTAGGCCCCCCAATTTTTCTATAGTTTTAAAGATACAGGTTTCAAATTTGGTACGTCGATATATTAATCAAATACGCATTTTTTTACTCCATTACCGAAAATTCAGCACTTCCGGTTTAACCGGGAGTGACACTAAACTTTTTGTTTCAAATGACACCCTATACAATTTTTTTCTTTATCCGGAAGAACACGCAATTTGTGATAACACTGTTCTTCAAACTGAAAATCGGTTGAAAAATGGCGGAGATACAGTTCAATCGAACTAAGTTGGCCATGAACATCATATTCAAATCATCACAACTGACGAACTGCGTCAGCATTTACGAGAGGAATGTTCGGGGTAAAATACAGCTGAAAATTGAGCTTCTCATGTAATTGCAGCAACCATATTTTCCAACAATTATCAAAAATTTCCTCAAAACGGGGTAGTAACCATAAATCTATCTTCGATTCCTTTCAGAATTATCCGAAACTTCTAACATGCTCATTTGAATAATTCATAACTTTTCAATACTACAATGTGAAACGAGTATATTGCCATTTGAGAAATGGCACTTGTGAGCATTTCTTTATGGGTACTACTCCGTTTTGAGGAAACTTTCGATAATTGTTGGAAAATATGGTTGCTGCAACTATATGAGAAGCTCAATTTTCAGCTGTATCTTACTTCGAACCTTCCTTTCGTAAATGCTGACGCCGTTAGTCAGTTGTGATGATTTGAGTTTGATGTTCATGGCCAACTTTGTACGATTGAACAATCAACTGTATCTCCGCCATTTCTCAACCGATCAATTTTGAAGAACAGTGTTATATCGCAAACTGTGTGTTCTTCCGGATAATGAAAAAAATTGTACAGGGTGTCATTTGAAAAAAAATGGGGTCACTTCCGGTTAAACCGGTAGTGGTGAATTTTCGGTAATGGAGTAAAAATATGCGTATTTGAGTGGTCGGTGGATCAGCGGTCTAATGCACAGGCCGTTCGAAACTCCAGCATAGCGATAGTCGGTTCGAGCCCGATGTAGGTACAAGAGAATTTTTCTCATCTACTTTATATCGGATCGATAGGCGACCGCATGCCTTGTTAAAAAGCAAGTGTATTGTGAGTTGTCTAGATGCCAATCTCGTCTGGTGCTAGCTTGGAGTGCACACCAACCACCCGAGGTGGTGATGTAGGTTTTCCGGGTTTCCTACAGCTGAAAAGTGAATACACCACAAAAAAATCAGTGAGTCGCCCCGGAGCGCCACGGCAAATAATAATAATAGCCTCTACCCGCACAGGTTATGCCTTTGGGTACACTCAACGAGTGTTTATGAGGGAGTATTATAATTATAGTATCATTATTATTATATATCGACGTACCAAATTTGAAACAATAGCAAAATTGGGGGGCGTACTTCACCTCGTGGTCACCCGGTATATAGAGATTCATCAAAGTTAAAATTTTGCTCCTAATGAAAGCTTTCCTACAGCCATCGTTTTTTTCATCTTGTACAGTGTGTTGTAATATACTAAGCCCCACCCCATATTTTTGTAGATTTTGGAATTTTTTTTCCAATATGTACTCCTTGAAATGCTCTATCCTGTCAGGTAAATAATTTTCTCATATCACCTTTTCACGACCTACTACGACAACAGAATGCATGTATGTATTAGTAATTTTTTTAACAAAAGTTTGGTTAGGGCATTCGATTTGAATCATTCTCGAATATCTCCATGTGAAATTTCAACATGATATCTCTTACGGGGTGTTTTCTATACCTGTTACAATTTTCGAAAAAGTCACTATATAAAAAGTTCCGTGTAAATTGAAATGAATTGAGGCAAGGAATCGGATTCAGATAATCTATTTATGATTTTTTATGAAAACACATTATTTCCATACCTTCTGCGCAAGTTATTATGTCCTTTTCGCAATTCTCCTTGTGAAATTTTTCTGCACAGTGCCACAATTCATCGTCGCAACTCTTCTTCAGTACATGATCTAGTTTCATAAACAAATGTTGCTGTGTTGATCAGGGAAGAGTATATAAATATCTGGAAATGAAAAAAAAAATATTAATTTCAAACGAACTTTTCGAAACAAGCAAAGCGAGAACGAATGAAAAAACAAATACTAACTTTAATTTTCTACAATTTCAAATGAAGCAGCAGGCTTTGGTTTGCCCACTTCTATCAATTATTTGAAGGTGATGGCGTATTTCCCAATGGAAAATTTCTCTAAATACGGCCGATATCCCTCGGTCACGCGCTGTAGTAAAAACACCACTTTCTCCCCCAAATCCAGCAAAATCGCGTCTCCAAACGGACTTCGAACAATTTTCGCAGAGAATATTCTCTGCGGCGTCCCTACAGGCAACTCTGCCAATTTGATTGACGGTTTCCTAGCCACAACTAAACTCGCGTCCACTTTCTGTAAATCCATCTGAAAAAAGCCCACCAGAATTAAAAGCTTTTGCTATAATGAAAACATGCAAAAATTTTGAAAAATATTTTTGTAATTTTAAAACAATTAAGTCACATGAATTACAAATTAAACAAAAAACGAAAATGCGAAAATCAAACGTAAAAACGTGAAAAGAACTTCATCCGAAAATACATTTACTCAATTGAATTCATCTGAAAAGCCCAAACTAAAAACACTCAAAAACCGAACATGAAAACATTTATTCCAATTTAACTGAAAAACAATTTCATCACCTAATAGAAAATGTATGAAAAACTTACTTTGTATCTAGAGATTTATGCACAAAACGAAAAATAACTGAAGATATCTAACTGATCACTGCTGAACGGAAATCGAAAACTAACGTTCGCCGCGCATTCCAAACTACTTTTATAACTCTGGTGTGATAAGAAAAGAACATTCGAAAATATTCCAGAATAAACAACAGTTTCCCATGAACGCGAAGCAGATAACACAATAGTCGTTACTTTGCGGTTTTGATAACGAAACTGCTGGCCTGGGTTTTTCGATAACCGTTAGTTCGATAAACACATTTCAATGCCAACTGATTATTACTTCCAGCATAATAACCAAGTTTCCTGTTTGAGCGGTTTTTCCATAATTGATAACGTCGAATGGCGCGTTTCAACGTTAACTGATAACAGATTGTAATTCTCTCATATATTTATAGGTGGAAAAAATTAATCAAAATTCAATTTTCGAATATTTTTATTTAAACCAAATTATGTAAAATTCCAAAATTATTTCTTGTACATCAAAATACATGCTAATATTATAGATACTATGATTAGATTTATATAAACGTTATATTCCATTTGCGACTTCTTTTTCCCCTGCCCTGCTGGAACAAATTCGGTGGTTTTTATGTCTATTTCACGAGGATCTTCAAATATCAGCTTCAACTTATACTTGAATGCTGTATTCTTTGGAACATCACTAACAAATACTGCTAACTGTCCCTGATTGACCCGAGTTAAACGTATTGTTTTCCATTGTGTTCTATTACAACCATGATCTAAATCATTTGCCTTCACGCATATTGCCATGATTTTCACTCTTTTCGGCACGTTCACGTATAAAACATTATTCAATATTGCAGTCAGAAGAATAAAATTTGTTTTCAGTCTTAACAGATATCTCGTTTGCGGTAATTTTCGATTGAACACTTTGTTTTGAATGCCCAAATCAGTCAACTGCTTCACCACATTCTCCTTTTCTTCATAAAATTGGATATCTTCCTTTAACTCTTGGACACGTCTAGAAAAATCTTCAACCTTCTGTCTGTATTCTTCAGATGCCATTCTGTCACTGATTATTTCAACTGTTCAATGGCAATAACATACTTTCCAAAAATAAAGTTACCTAACCCTCTCCCCAGCCACCTGATAATGAATACCAAAAAAGAAACAGAGTCAAACTGACATGAAACGAAACGTACTGTGGCGGCGATTCCCTGCAAAAATGTGATCAAAATAGACGTTTTTCGCGTTCCAAAAAATAACTGATAATTGAAACGCTTAAACACGCAAAAATGCAGCCACAATAAACGTTTTCACGTTCTAAACAACAGTCTAAAATTAAACCGAAAAAAACTGTATGATTACATATATTTCTTATGGAGATTTGACATTTCAAAATTGCTCAAAATACACGTTTTCGCGTTCGAAAAAACAACTGAAATTTGAAAACGCTCAAACACGTAAAAATGCGACCACAATAACCGTTTTTCGCGTTCGAAAAAACAGCTGTAATTTGAAACGCTAAAACATGCAAAAATGCGACTGAAATAGTCGTTTTATAAGGTTAGTTTAGCAGTTCGTTCTGCTTCGATCAAATTGACTATCTGTCACTCTACCTGTTTGTCAATCTGCCTGTCTCCTATCTCCTATCACCGAAAAAGGAACAGGGTCAAACTGGCACATACTGAGTATCGCACGTTCAAAATGACGGATCCCATGAGTGGTTGATTTCTTCTCTTAATATTTTTTGATGATATACTTCAATACAATAGCTCAATGATGTGTTTTTTCTTTAACCTCCATGTCTCTCCTCTTAAATGATATGTTGGTACACAAGCAGTCGCCATGATTTTTCTCTTAAATAATATATAAGACGTCCTATATACACTTTTGCTGAATACTTTGCTACATCCCATTGCCCCAATGACCCATTTCCCACATCATATCTGACACACACACACACACACACACACACACACACACACACACACACACACACACACACGCAGCAGTCACGTTCATTTCTCTTAAATTATATATTTTGAAACACCCTGTAAACTTTCCGTATTGGAATCGCACCTTCAAACGTTACACCCTCGTTACCTCGCAATTTTTCACATTTATTCCAAACATCATTATTATTATCAGACTCACAATCATTATTTTTTTTTAAATATTCAAACAGCGTGCTCTGGTAGCTGGAGAAATATATACCTCACATTTGTACATCAACTTGTACGAAGTCTCCGTGGAGGCAAGGCCAGCGTCACTCGCTACCAAACATAAACCGCTGGTTCAACCTCTGCTGCTGAAATTTTTTTTTTCTTTTTAAATTCAATTCAATTAATTCAAAATATGTGTGCGTCGCGCTCTATTGGCAAAATGTTATCAATCGAAGGGATCTCTCTCGACTACGTCACACGATGAACGCGAAGCAGCGACGGCCGACTCCCTAGCATTTGGCATGCTTAACCGTACTGCGCATGCGGCCCCAAATCTCTCATAGGTAATCTACTCAAGAAATAGGTTTTTGGTTTTTGCAACTTTGAAATATTCATGTTCCACCAGAGGTGTATCTACATTTTGGTCTAGGAGAACGTAGTTGTGAAATATAATATCAGTTGATGAATACAAATTGATATGTTGGGTGTCCAGTCAATAAAAACTTTTGATGGTAGGAATTAACCTTACAATACATAAACCTTCGTAATGAAAAAATATTTCTGAATATCCCACTTTATTTTGGACTCACATTAGCTGAATTAATGTCAATACAATGAAAAGAAAAATTATATCGATGATCGAATGAATTTTATATAATTATGTTTATACAATCATCGATTCAGAACAATATATCCTCATTACTTAAATTATTGTGGTCAAAAATATTGATTTTTCCATCATTTATTTGAAGGTCAGAACGGTCAAAAGAACTACTGAAAGTGTTTTCTTTTAGATATTTATTCATGATGATATTCATATCATTTTTCTCCAAAATAATACCAGGATCTAGTTGTTGATTTGTAGAGTCTATTTCAATATCTTCATCTTTGATATTACAAATTTGAAACCCACTGTCCTTAGCAGTTCTTTTGAGAGAAGCGAGTGTACACGTTTCCTTAATAAATGACTTAGTGATAAAATTCTCACTCGACATATTTCTGTTACATCTGAAAATTTCGTAATCTCTCTCATTTGAATTTAAATATTCCTGGAATGGTTTGGCATTTTTATCACTGAAAATTGATAAATTGAAGTCTTCATTTGAATAACGTCTCTTAGAAAGAGAATATTTGGGCCTTCTCATTTTAGGATTTGCTGGAATTACTTGTAAACCATCATTATGTTTTCTGATCAATACAAGCTGGGTACTATTTTGAATCTGCTTGATGGTCGGTCTTTTGATTATCCGTTCCAAATATTTTGAAATATTCGGTGAGTTTGTAGAACATTCTAACATTCTTCTGTCTTGTTCCTCGAATTCTCTTCTTATTTCCTTTGCACTGAGTTTTTTTGGGGAAATAAATTTATTTTTGGTAATTTTTCTTCTTTTCAATATCTCACCAAGGCATGCACTCTGATGAGTATTCTCAAATTGATCGAGATTGACTCCATCACTAGAATCTTCAGTAATTTCGTTAATATATCTAGTAGAAGTTTGATCCGAACTTTTATATAAAGCACTTGATATACTGGGGAGGGCTAAGTTATGCCTCTTCGAACAGGTCTCATTGATGTTTTTCACTGTATTATTCCATTCTAATGTATCTGAAATAATGCTTTCGTTTTCATTCTTCATAACATTCAATGGGGGCGAACGTTTTACTTGACAATCTGAATTTTCTTCGGTAAATGATATCGATTCATTACTCTTGCAGCAAGCATCACCAATATAATTGAGGCCCAATGGAATCTGTTCAATGGTTACTTCGTTTTCACCAAAGTATTCTACTTTATCAAATTGTTCTTTACTTTTTTTATATATAGGAGTATCACTTGTTTTACTGGCAGACTCAGATGAAGCCTGATCTAAGTTTCGTTTCTTTGATGCACTTGATATACTCGTGCAAGAGCTACGTTTCTCAGAGATGACTTCATTACCCTGATTTGTATATAACATGGTTGTTATATCAGTTTCAAAAGCATCTGCATCTATTGCACCAGTATCAAGATAATTATCCATTTCTCTTTCAGAATCATCCACAGTAATCGAAGATTTACTGGTAGGTATGAATTCGATTTTCCCAGATTTTGCATTTTTGTATTCGGTTGAATCAGACATGAAGTCATTTGATTTTTCGCAATAATTTTTATGTTCTTGATTTTGGATTTTCCCAGAGAAAATTTTGGAGGTTTCAGGGGTATTGTATGAATTTGTCTTGGACATTTTGTCACAATCGGTGGTGGGAATATTTATTTCGTTAGCTGGAGATAACAACTGAATGTTGAAATTATTGAGGGTCCCTTTTTGCGTTTCACCCCCGGAACAGAATGTATAATTTTTAGAATTAATACTTTTTAAGTCACCCTTGTTCAATTTCAAACTCATTGGTACTCTACATGCTGTACTAATAGTGATATCAGAAATGATATTGATTTTATTCGAGTCAATTATACGAGGTCCGTCTTCTTCCCAAGATAAAGTTGTATTATTCATTCCTTCCACTATTTCTACTATGGGAGAAACATAATCTCTGTATTCATTTGGATTATTTGATTTTGCTGATGTTTCATTCAGTGCATAATGATCACTTTTAGACAATGAAACGTTTTCATAAACATAGCTTGTATTTTTAGGTGCAAGTTCCGAACATTTCACACTTTCCAGACCAACATTATCGAAGTGTTCGGTATATTGACTTGAATTTCCAAAATGATGTTCTGAAGAAGGGGAATATATACAAACGGCTTTCAAATATTGTGCAGTTGGAGTTGAGGTTTTTGAAATGTCTTCAGATATCTGCCAACAAGATTTTAATTCATTAGTGTTTTTCAGTATATCTGCTTCTCTTTTTTTTCTATGAGATAGTTTTTTTTCAGTTTGTTGTTGGTTTTCAATACTAATTGATTCCAATGATAGGTTTACAGGTGGACTCCTGATCGTAGATTCAGGAACATTGATGAATGGATCAAATGAGAAGGAATTGGAGGATATATTGCAATGATCGGAATATATTGTAACCTCGGGGTGTATTCTTTGAGTATTGTTTACATCTTGGAATAATTCGGATTCGTTCATTAAAATTTCCGGAGTGAAGATTTCAATTCTTTCTTCTACTTCAAGAATATCATTATCATCTTGTGTACAGTCGATCACTTCCATATCAGTTGCCACATCGTCTTGAAAAGATATTTTGGTATTTGATGATTTGCAAAAGTTGATTGAATAACCAAGTTCATGCAGGTCCAAGCTATATTTGTCCAAAATTTCATTTATTTTATTCACCCACAATTTCTTCTCTGATTTCAATCTTCGAAATTCACACTGCACATCATATTTCAGTCGATATTTCTGGTCCAGCGTCATGAAATTCAAGTCCTAAAAAATAAAAATTGAAATATTCAAATGAAAATTATTTAGCAACAGTTTACCTTAAGTTGCTTCGATATTTTATCCATGATTTCATCTACAAAATTCAAGATGTCATCAGACCATATATTTCTAACAAGGTATGATCCATATCGTCCAACACATGTCACACCTGATACAAGTTTATATTTATATTCTAATTTGAATAATTTCGGATTAATTTCCTCTGAAACAGTTTCCATTTGCCATCTGAAAGAAATTTATACACAATTACCTATAAATAAAAAAGGAAATAAAGAGTTTTCATCCAAGTTATTTTAAAAGGAAATATGAGAAACTGGAAAAATGTTTAAATATTGTAATAAAAATCCTTTGAATGGTTTAAATTTATTTTTACTGCAAATATCAAATTGATTTTCACAAACTGATCTAAAACATTACTAGGTATGCAACTCTCTTTCCATCTGAGTGAATGGTGAATTGTCTACAAACTGCCCCGTTCACTGCCTGCGCAGTATTTATATGTATATTCATAGTAAACGGTTATCGATAGATCTGGAGTATTTAGAACAGTCGTAATTATTCCTGACGTGCATTCCAATAACGAATTACATTGCTATCTGCTTGAAGACTTTTTGTCCCGTGCCGTAAGCCTTGTGTCGATGCCTGCATCAGTCTTCTTATCTGTACTGTGAAGTTCGAAGGAAGTACCAGTCCAGTGTTCAGGATTCGAATATTGTCTCCAGGATACTTCTTGTAACTCTTCGATTCAGTCTATCAATCTCTTTGGATACATTTGGGATTGCCAGATCCACACGATCTTGGTCCACCGTCGTAATTCTTAGTTTGATGAGACTCTTCCAAGCATCTTCATAGAACCATTTGTGTAGTGAATGCGTCTTGGTTACCAAATAGATATTCTCTAGCCTTTCTTTTAACGTCTGGATTCTATTCACCTAATTCCTGGAGTCGACAGAATTTCTTGAAGAACACAACAGCAATGCGCCTGGATATTCGAAAATCCTCTGTCACATATTGACCTAGTGCGTAATCAGCCGACACTTTGAAAATATCTCGTGGCTTTTCTCGACTTATCTTTTTTCCATTCGAGTACCAAGACAAACTTCTGGAACGTCATCTCATCCTCCGGCGATCAAAGTGTGCGAACTTGGTCTTGATTTCCGGCGTAAGACAGGTTTCTCGCTCAATGATGGTTCGCGTCGATAAGTGCTGCTTTGTCGAGTCCATGTGTAGTAGAGTGAATACCGGTAAAAGAGAGACAAATCGTAGAAATATTGTGTTGAACTTTGTTAGGTAAAATATCCTAATTAAATAATCTCAAATTAAGATAAATGACCACTTGTAAACACCTTGTTGTTAAGAAATTAGTTATAGAGTCCGGGACTGTATTTGATACTGTGAACAGGACATCAAATTTCGGTCTTGAATATAGCGTTAATTCTTTCGATAAAAATCATAAAAACTGCATACATTGTATAGTGAAATCAGCTTTCATACATCATACTGTAAGTACAATGTCTGAACGTATTTATACGCATATTGCATTACCATAACCCTAAAAACGAAGCCATATCTACCTCATCAGGCTGAGCAACGATATGACCAGTGGGAGGACAGGTCCGCACTCAACCTTTCTACACTAATTGCATAAAGTCAGTATGACAGAAAATCTAGCTGGGGCTTCTGTTTACAGGAGCTTTCAAACCACCACCAACAAAACTTACTCATCTGCACTTGCACAAAACCAATATCCGTCTAAAGATCAAGCAATAATTTTTCCATCAATTGATGGTGCCCGACTTCAAGACTATCTTATACTATTAGGAGAAATTGTTCAACCAAGAAACATTCTATTCTCATCGAAACTCTCAGATAACCAATTATGTATGTACTTTTCGAGCGAAGAAATAGTTGAAAAATTCATGACTGACCACAGCGGAACTATAGAAGTCAACGAAGAGCGACTGCGAGCCCGTAGATATATAACCCCATCCAAAAGGCTGGTTCTATCGAATGCATGCCCTTCAATCCCTCATGAAATACTCGTCAAAGCTCGAGAGAAATTAGGCTTGAAAGTTTTGTCCCCAATGAGCTTTCTTCGAATCAGTTCTTCTCTGCCAGAGTTCAGTCATATATTGAGTTTTAGACGACAAATTTTTATCAACCCTGAGGAATACTCAGTACCAGATTCCCTATTGATCACACATGAGGAAACGTCCTACCGAATATTCCTTTCACGTGATAACCTGATCTGCTTCACATGCATAAAACAAGGTCACACCGCAGCCAACTGTAAAACACCTATCCCCACAACCTCCTCTCAAACTAACATTCCAAATAATGTCCCATCAGTAAGTGATAGTCCCCAAGATCTGCAAGTCAAGGAAGAAACCTCAGAAAAGCCTAGCGCCCAGAACGAACCTACCATGGAAGAATCACCAACATCACAGGCAGAAAATGATAAAAGAAGCTTAGACGAAATTCTCACCCCTCCAGTAACAACAGAGCCTGAAACAACCCCGGATCCTTTCATCAAACCAGCAGAGAAAAAACATATTAACAAAAAACACAAAAATAACAAAGGTAATAACCCAGCCAGCAAACTAGCAGAATCAGCAAAGCATTTCATAGACCAACAATCACCTCCGTTCATACTCGACTTCACACAAATTACCGATCTTTTCGACAATGTTTACGGATCACCAGAACCTGTCAGCATAGTAAAGAATTATACGACAGATCTAACCGCTTTAGTTGATATGCTTGCAAAAATATATCCCTATTTCATTGAAAGATCTATTAAAACTAGATGTACCAAGCTCAAAAAGAAAATACTCAAACACCTACAACTAGAAACTCACGACAACATCCTATCTGACTTGGAGAGTGACTCACAAGAGCTATTCTAAGAAAGACCAATCTTTAAGCAAACAAAGTCATCAAAGATTTTCCAGAACTCCATCTCATCGATACTGAATGAACATCAACGGCTATTATAATAACCTTCCAATGCTCCAAACAATCATGTCTGAGCAAAACCCAGAAATAATATGTTTACAAGAAACAAATCTCAAACAAGAAAATAAAATAAAGAAATCCTGAGAAATTTCCAATTCTTTTGAAAAAATAGAAACAGCCCACGAAGAGCAAGTGGCGGTGTGGCAATTATGGTAAAGAAATCAATAAAAGCGAAACAAATTTCAATTACCATCAATATCGAAGCAGTTGCTGTAACAATATAGAATAAAGAAGTTATGCACATATGTAGTATATACCTTCCACCAGGAGAAGCGGTAGAAAACAAGAACTTATACACCTCATAGAGCAAATACCTCAACCTCGGATCATCGCTGACTTCAATGCATACATCTACTTATGGGGTTCACGTTACACTGATGCGAGAGGTCGCATCATCGAAGAAATCATCGAACATTTCAATTTATCTCTCATGAATGATGGCGGACCCACAAGATTAAACGTTCAAACTGGAAAACCTACACCGCTGGATTTAACACTATGTGAACCCAATTTAATTCCTGAATTATCGTGGGACAGAATGGAGTATACTCATAACAGTAATCACTATCCTCTTATAATATCCAACTATGAAACAAACACTAACAGCTATATCCATACCCCCAAATGGAATCTCAAATCAGCCAACTGGAACCAGTTCTCTGAACTAGTAGATTCGAACATTGATTCATGCATGATATATCCAACTATTGACGACTCTCTCAATAATTTCATCACTATTATTTCACAAGCCGTCGAAACAGCTATTGGGAAAACATCATATGTGAACCACCGCAAAACAGTTCCATGGTGGAACCACGAATGTGAGGAATCAATCAAAGCAAGTAAGAAAGCTTTTAATAAATTCAAACGAACCAAAACTATGGAAAACCGCCTGGAATTTGTTAAGTTGAGAGCGGAATCGAGGCTCAAAGTGAAACAATCACAGCAACAATCTTGGAGGAAATATGTATCAACCATAAACAGTTCGACTCCAATGACAGACATCTGGAGGAAAGTTAGAAGAACTTCTGGCTTGAATAGCCTCGATCAAATCAAAGTTCTTCGGACAACCAAAGGTGCTATCGCTGACAACCATGAAATCGCAGAAGAGCTAACCAAAACGTACAGAAATAGATCCCACACAGAATATAATAATCCAAATATTACTTTCGGTAGAAATAAAAACTTCAGAGGCAAAAATATTAGGGTCGACGAACACAACATGTTGAACCTACCTCTCACTATGTATGAATATGAAGAAGCATTACTTACTTTCTGCGAAACGAGCCCAGGGCCAGATAATATTCCAGTGAGTTTCCTTAAAAAACTTCCACAGAGCGCTCATGAACACCTTCTTCGACTCTTCAATATAATTTGGTAAACACCAGTTCCCAACGATTTGGTCCCAATCAATCATAATACCCATCCTCAAGTCGAAAAAATCGAAAATAAACCCAGACTCTTACATAACAATATCGCTTACCTGTGCCATGTGTAAACTGATAGAAAAAATTATAAACAAATGATTACTATGGATCCTGGAACGACACAATCTGATCACTCCAGAACAAAGTGGTTTTAGGCAGCATCGATCCACAATCGATAACATCACTGATCTGGAAAGTGATATCCATGAGGCTTTTGCTATGAAACAGACATCGAAAGAGCTTTTGACACTGTTCCCCAGAAACGTATTACCCACATACTCCAAAGTTGGAACATTCAAGGACTCTGCCTATCATTTATGAAAAAATTCCTATCAAACGGAGTATTATCTAGCCAAATGTTCTGTTATAAGCCCCACCCTCTTTATCATGGCTATAAATGTTTAAAATTGTTTTTTCCGTTAACCAGCCGTCATCCCCCTACGAACGACAGCCCTCAGAAGTCGAAACTTGTGCGAGCTAAGGATTAACGAGGTCTTACCTTTTAACCTTCTGATTTATGGGAAAAGAAAAAATTTGAACACTGGACAAACATTTCCGGGTTCAAATTTTCCACTACTAAGACACGCAGTATCCTATTTTCTAGGAAAAACATCCACACTATTCCAAATCTCATGCTGCATAACCAGAACATTAAATCTGAAACAATTATTTGTTTCTTGGGCATGACTTTTGATTAGAAACTAAACTGGAAAACACACATTAAGAATCTTATATCATCATGTCACCAGAGGCTAAACCTCTTGAAAACACTTCTGATGCTCTATAAGACACTCATACGCTCAAAACTGGATTATGGTTCAATAGCATACTCGTCAGCAAACAAATTTCTATTTAAACAACTTGACACTATACAGAACTCTGCACTTCGTATATCCCTAGGAGCTTTTTGCACAACATCTATCGAAAGTCTTTGCTGCGAAACTGGAGAGCCATCTCTGCAAGACAGAAAGATGTTACTCAATCTAACATACGCTGTCAAACTGAAAGGGAACCCAACACACCCTACCCGGGAGAACTCCATACTTGGGAAATTCAATGAGCTTTTCGAAAATTAACTAGAGATAACAAAACTTTTTTATGAGAGGGTAAGGGTCAGTATCAACCAAACAAACATCACACTCCCAGAATTTTATCCCATCAATTTCTCTCCTCCTCCTCCATGGACGTTACCTAAGCCAAAATGTATCACATCCCTCAGCATTCTCAATAAGTACTCAACCAATCCAAGGCTAATCAAAAATGAACTCAGGCTAATGTTGGAGAACAAGGAAGACTTTATGAAACTGTATACAGACGCCTCTAAAACAAGCGAAGGTAGTGGAGCGGCATTCATAGGACTCAACGTCTTATTGCAGTTTAAACTTCCCAGCTCATGTTCTACATTTAATGGCGAATTATATGCCATTTATAGTGCCCTCCTATTTATCAACACTTCTGATATTATGAAATTTCTTATTCTCACATATTCCCTCAGTTCACTAAAATCTATTTCACAGTTATACACCTCTAACCCAATAACACTTAAAATAAAAAATGAGCTCCATGAGGCAGAATTAAAAACGAAAGAAGTTGAATTCGTCTGGATACCATCACACGTGGGAATATCTAGAAATGAAGAAGCAGACAAAAGAAGCCATTACTAGTGAGAACTCCGAAATAGTTACACAAGTAGAGACAAGTGACTTTCAAAATACCATCAAGAACTCTTTAGAAACAGCGTGGCAGGAAAAATGGCTTGCCACTATCAACAATCTCCGAGATGTGAAATCTTCAGTAAAACCTTGGAAATTTCTTCCCAGAAACAGAAGGGACCAAGTCCTTCTTACCCGCTTGCGCCTCGGTCATACACGCCTCACCCATGAACATCTTTTCAATAAAAGACCCGAACCAATATGCGAATCCTGCAACGTGAAGAAAACTATGAAACATCTTCTCGAGTGCCCTCTACTTGCCCCACAACGGAATGCTTGCAACATCTCAGGATCACTGAACTCTATACTCGGTCCAAAATGTATGTTTAGTGACATTTTATCATTCATTAATTGTATAAACATTTCTACAAACCTATAATCCGATACCATCATCGAAATATGTTTTCTCTTCTTTTCTGTTCTCTAATAGCCTTCTAGGTTGATGCGATTTTATTTAAATAAAGAAAAATCAGGTATAAGGCTGTCATTTTACTCATAGAAATATATAAAAGAGTATGTATATAATATATATTTTTATGGTTTCAACCTAGTTTTTGATTCACTTGATTAGATTATTTATATTATCTGCCTCATATTGGTACTGAGACAAATTACTTCCAAAAATTGAATATTTTATCACCATTCAATTTCAAATAGTCAAATGAGAGATATAAATAATTCTGTAGGTCGGATCATAATTCATTACATGTTGAAGGAGCCCCATACGCAGTCTATCAACAATTTTTTTTCCAAATCGGGTGCGTTCACTAGTTTTTTATTATTATCCATGAGAACTAAAGGTACGAAGATAGAAAGGGGTATTTTCTTCCTACAAGTTTTTGATGTTGAATGACACAGATCTTGTTCTAAGACCTTCGTTGAATTAAAAGGCCCTGTGAAAGAGACGTTCACTGAAGATTAGGCTCGTCGGGTCAACTTCGATGAAACTGTTGATGGGGGAACAATTACCCTAAGAAGAGATACAGATTCCTCATTTTTCTGAAATGCTGATAAGTGAGTGGGTTTGTGAGCGAGGTATCATTAGACGTATTGTTCTTTTTTGGATAGAACCCCAAACGTTTCAGTATATTTTGGGGAGTTGCATAAGTCGAAACAAAACTTTTGTATACGTGCCTTATATATTCTAATTGCTGACGTGAAAACCAGGTTTTTGTGAGGTACTTGGGTCTTGTATGGTTATCCTAAAGAAGGGTAATACTTGGAATGGATGGCTTCATTCGCAAGAATATGATAACGCCGAAGACTGAAACAAATATTACGAGGTGATACCTGTGATAAATGGCCCTACTTGTAGAGGTTTCAACCCCTGTTCTTCCACCAATTCCAGTGAAATTGAAAGAAGAATAAGAAGAATTTAAAAATATATATAATAAATGCGATGATACGGTGAGTTGGGGAAAGAGAGGTGAAGAGAGGAAAAAGTGAAGGAACAGGTGGAGAATAGAGAGAAGAGGAAAGATAAAAAAATAGATTCAAGTTTTACATCGCAATGGTCGAAAAGTGATAGTAGAAGCATGATTAAATAGCGTGGTGAGTAAATGCAATTTTCTGCATAGAAGATATATGTTGGTTGAATCGTATATGGTTTTTTCATCGTTTTTTGGAAGACCGCTGAAAACTCAGTGATAGCCTGATTTTTCACTTAGAAGTGAAACAAAACCCACTGCATAAGTAGGAACAGGTAGGGGAGACAATAATATGAAGACTTATTACCTACAGCATTTAAACGCCTACATAACACCGTAGGGCCAGCCCAAGAGCAGGCGTGAGCTGGTTTTTCCTGCCCAATGCTATATTACTTCCTCCTGCGACCTCTGTGGCCAAGTAATACTTTCAATGTATCTTATATTTTATAAAAATTTTGTGTGAACTAAATATTTTTATTTTAAATTTAATTTTGAGTAGATTTTTGGTTGAATTGTAATTTTGTTGTACAGATAGCTAGACCTAAATGTTTGCTATTTGTTTCGTTAGGAATTGATGTACCCTCAATTGCGAATGAAATTCTATCCTTAACACGTGGATAGACATTTTTGCAATAGCAGTTATTTTCTCCTAACCGAAAGGGCACTTCTGCTAAAGCAGTACAATTCTCCACAGAGGTTAAAATAATTCAGATATGGGTGTCCCACGATACCTCTTCAGAATATTACACAATGTCATCCCAGATATTTCGCGCGCGTTTTTATGTGGCGTATTTGAGGAAAGGGAGTTTTCCAAAGTACATAATATTGTTCTAGCAGTAAATTGTGCTTCTCTTTCGGGGGCATCCCAACGAAGTACTTTATTATCAACACATTAACAGATGATATGTATATACATATACAGGGTATTCCACATTCGATGGCCTATTAGACGTTTCTGGAGAACGGAACGACAGATCATCTAAAAATATGTTGGCATGGATAATCAGACATGCTCTACCCGTCTAAAATATTTTCATCAATACAGTGCTGCCACTTGTATCAGACAGTAGTAGCTACTTTGTTATTTCAAATAGAACACCCTAAGTATTATTTAATTTTTGGAATCCCTGTAAAATTCCTCACAACATTCCGAGATAATTCCCTATACCTATCTGTGACGATTTTCGAGATAAAAATTATTTTGTCGACTTTTTGTGTACAATCTGACCATTGAAAAATGACATTTATTCCATTATGCAAATGAACAGAATATTAACATTTGAGTCACAGCTGCATAAGGCCATTAGGTATTCTGTCGATGAATTGCATATCAGTTCCATCATACAGGAGGCTCAGAAGTAACTTCTTTTCGAGGACTTATGAAAATGACTGGAACTCAGTTTTCTCAAATGGAACACCCTGTATATTACAATATTTTCGAATTCAACTAACTAGTTTGAATAAGTTTTATCGACTATACCTATCTCTTACCGTTTATGAGATATAAATAACTTTATAATTTTTTCTTTTATTTTAACCCAGAAATAAAAATGTAGAGGAGTGGGATCTGAACAGTGAGTTTCCTGCTCACTTCACGTGTAAAATATCCGGGAGCTCCATTCAACTGATACTCCCAATTATAATATAAGTTCAAAGGTAAATTGTCCCAGACATCACTCATCGTTGTTCTCAGAATATCCAAATATTTTTCGTAATTCAGTTTTCCTCATGAATGTAAAATGAAAATGCATCAACCATAACTATACAAAACACATTGCAACTAAATTATTGTTGAAATCCCCTTTCTCTAATGAAATTAGGGTTTTCTGAGGACCAGAAATGATTAATCCGACTATTCAATATTCCCTCAAAAGAGAATTTTGATTAATCTGTCCATACATTTTTTTTCAAGAAGTTGGGATCTTTGTATGTTTATGTTAGTAGCATTTCGCAAAATTCTACAGGTTTCAGTTGATCTCTTTGTAGAGCTTACTGACAACTGTGAGTGAATTCCTTTACATTTCACCTCTAATCTTATATTACAATTATTGGTATCAGAGCAAAGAACTCACTAATTTGTTCGAAAAAGATCGGTAGATACGACGTTTTGGTCCTTGGATTTGGCCACTGCGATCACCAGATCTGACTCCCCTAGATTTTTATCTCTGGGGTGAAATATCAGGAAAGGTTTATAGAACACCTGTTAATCCAAAACAGGAACTCGAAAACAGGGTAAGATGTGTTTTCGGAGATATCGATCTGTCGTGAAGTAAATTTTGTAATATTATCCCTTGTGTAGAATGAATTTAATCAAAAAAACTTTGATTTGACAAAATATGCAGCGGATAGTGTAGTACCTTCCCTGTTAACAATGCTATGATATCGATATATACGAGATGTGACCTTGAGTACGTACTACAGATGTACCCATTTTTCATCTATGCGATGTATCTAGGATGTAAAGTTGGATACGGGATGTGACCTTGAGTACGTACTACAGATGTAATCGTTTTACATCTATGAGATGTACCTAGTATGTCATGGTTATTTGTGTTAAGAATGTCATGCTATAATGTACATGAGACGTAACGTTGAGTACATGCTGTGTATGTACCGATACAAATCTACAGATATGCTGTACAGAACAAACGGATACATTATACTCTCCGCGATATATAAAATTCCATCTTTTTTGTGTTCTTTGTTCTTTGAAATGGTTATCAAATGTGAACCGATAGAAAATAACTTTCTTTTTTCTCTTTAAATCTGCGTTGAACCTTACCTTAACATTGAAAAAGTCCTTAGCAACCAATATCAGGAAACGAGAATAATATATTATTATATGGCTACTTATGAGAGAATGAAAAAGAAATGCTAGATATTTATTGTTCGGCATTTTGACATTTGACTTGACAGCTCATTGCTTTGC
This sequence comes from Chrysolina americana, assembly GCA_958502065.1. NCBI lineage: Eukaryota > Metazoa > Arthropoda > Insecta > Coleoptera > Chrysomelidae > Chrysolina > Chrysolina americana. The sequence continues at coordinate 61,540,802 of OY293411.1, forward strand.
CAATCAATTTTATGTTTATGTGCTGTTACTGCTTATTCTACTCATTTTGTTAATATTTAATTTTTATAGAACGGTGAGTCTAATTATCAGTTTCTGTTACTTAATTGTTCATCATATTTTCCATCTCTAATTGAAAAAATGGGTCGATACGTAGGACGAGATTCTAAATTCATCCATGGATAATGAGCATTCGTGCTGTCATTGTCATTATCCATTAGTTAAATAAGGACACGATACGCATCGATGGACCCATCGATGAATTTGAAAACTTGTCCGTATGTTTTTATTTTTCAGAGAGGCCGATAATCCAAGCATGCATAATGTGTTATATCTATACTAAATTATTTTTAGTTTTTGATGTAAAACTCAAGTCCATAGGTGGAACGACTTGGAAAGATTATAACTAGGATTTTTAAAAAATTTCTCTTGCTTAGGACTATGCCAAAACCAAAGAATAGAGATATCACCTCAGAGTTGTGGAAGGTGCGTACACACACTTCAATCGATTTCTGCAATACACTTTTATTACCAGTACAAGCCAAAACTTGTTTCTTCCAGGTGTTATGATGAGGAAGCAGCATGATATATATTACACAAAGGGAGGTTCGAAGCTTCGCCATACCAAGCAATAAAGATTGAACAGGTAAAATATGTGTTCATTAACTCCTGTTTAAAGTCGTTATAGTGTTTTTTGTTTTTATTGAATTATTTTTAAAGACGTTAAAATTTAATTTTTATGGTCCTATAAGACTGAATAACTTGTTGATATAGTTTTCAAGCGCAATTAATGTTTAGTTTTCACAAAGTGTTTTTTGTGGAATGTTTAATATTCGTTTTTCCATCATTGTGTTCGTTCTTATGGGTAGATTATATATTTATTCCAACAAGATTCGTTTTTTATTTATTTTTCAGAATATTTCATTGGTGAGACAAGTGCTCATTTATTTCATGTATCTTTTGGAAATCTTCTTTTGGTGATGATACAGAAAACGGGTACTAGTTTCACCAATGAAAGAAAGCATTCAATGAAAAAGTATGCATAGAACGCATATTCTTGTTACCTCCCGTCAGGATGTAACCGCTATATTGGTTGTTGACCTCTATGGAAAATCTTTCTGTGATGTACCGGCGATCTCAGTTTATGATATACAGGAGACCTCTATCCGATTTTAGCACGAGCATGACATTTTCACCGCTCGGCGAGGTCTCTGGTCCATCTACGAGAGTTCAAATAAGAGGTCGCAGTCAGATTTTGACGTACTTGGTACATGCATGAGATGTAAGAATGTTAGCAGGGTTGTTGCTATAACCTCTATCCCAGTCAACACACGGACATTCAATGGATATCCAATGGACATTCATCTTGGATATTGGGTATGTCCAGAACACATCCAGTAATATCCGCTGGATATTTCATGGACGTCCGATGGATGTGCCAAGTGGAAGAAGCTGGAATTCTATGAAATATGCTTCTGGAATATTCATAAGATATCGTTCAGGGATATCCATAAGATATTCTTCACAGATATCTATAAGATATTGTTCTCAGATATCCAAAATATAACTTTCAAGTATATCCATAAGATAGCATTGAGGAATATTCATAAGATATTTATTATACAGGGATATCCATACAAGATATTTATAGAAATACACTCGCATATATCAATCTCAATATTGAATAATGCACCTTTATGGCCTGATTCGCAAACACAGGATGATCACTAGAATCTCAGTACAAAAATGGTAATTTAAAGGGTACTTTGAACATAATTTATAACTCGATAAAAATAAAACTCAAACAAAAACACACCACATAAAAAATTATACTTGAAAATGTAAGAAAACTTCTTCAGAGTTCAAATAGTCGGTTCTATTCTTTTTTCTCTGGCCAGGGTCCTCTCCTTGGCTCTTTCTGAGCCAATTTTTTATTGCAATTTCAGATGCCTTCCTAACTGTAGAGAGATGGCTTTTATCTGCGGCCACAAAAAATCAGGAAACTTTTATAATAATTTTCTTTTGTTTAAAGTACCGGTATACATTGTGTATAACACCACTTCATTTTTCTAACCTATAGTAGTATTGTTGTTATTTACGAAAATAATCTTTACTTTTTAATACTCATACCAATAAGGAAAACAATAAACGGACACTGAACAACAGTATCAATCTTGAAAGCTCGATAAAACTGATAATAATTCAAACTACGCAGTTCAGACTCAGAAGTTGCAAACATAATAGACTAGAACGAAGAGTGGCCGCACACAAAACAATTCTATAGCGTTCTTTAAAATTCTGGTATCTGGTACTGGTCGGCTTGGGCATTCGGCTTCGGCTATATCTAGTCATAAATGTGTTCTCTCTCTGTCTCATTCTTCATGGGGAGCGCGCCTTTAACTGGAGAGAAAGAGAGAGTGGAGTGTTAAAGAAACAGCGACTTCGAACTGTCGGCTGACTACGGTATGATTCCGAATCCGAATCATTGTCGCGAAAACATCCGAATGATTTCCGTATTTGTTCTTCTGAGAGAAATGATGAATTATAAAAATAATATAATATTCAACTTCATAATATCGCACCAGAGTGGATCGAATCAAATGATAATGATCTGAAAGTGGAACTTGAAATGAAATCTAAGGGCGGTGTTCTGACTCAGTTTGGTCTGTGTCATCGACGTAGGTACTTATATCCGAATTTCTCCAAATAATTAAAAATGGAAAGAAACCTAATACCAAAATTTATTGTAGTAAGAAAATGTAGTTTTACACACATTCGTTATTTTTTGTTGAATTTCAACCTCATCCACTTTAACGGATGAATTGACATCAAATTATCATATGGACGTCTTGTGGATGTCCATAGGAGATCCGTTATTGTGTGAGACGAATATATATCCACTGTCGCTAATGGATTTTCTATGGACTTCCATAGAATATCCAGTGTTGAATATCCATTTACTATCTCTGATGGTTATCCTATGGATATTCATTCTATGTCCGGGGATATCCCGACCTGAAATGGACTGGAAACGAATATCTATAGGATTTTGTGTGCTATCTGGGATGCATTATGTAATCATAGAGGGACTACCGATTGTGGACACTACACGGCTTACTGCAAGCATCCTTTCACACACCAGTGGCACGAGTTCAATGATTCTAGTGTTTCACCCATTGATTCAAAATTACTTGATGGCAGTGCGGCATATGTCTTTCTCTACGAACAGGACTTCTAAATTTGGTCTTGATAGTTATATTTGTATATTGTTCCGTCTTCACATCACGTTGTAAATATATATCTTATTATTTGTTGTTTATTTGATTATTTTATATTTTATCCCCTTTTAATATATCGCGAATATGACTGTGTTTTCCCACTCTTACTGGACTATATAATGTGTTCGCGCATTTCCCGGCCTCGAGAGTGAAAAACCCAAAAAAGACCTCTCTTGCTTTTCGTTCGTCACTAAGAATACGGTGTACCGGTGCTCTACGATTTTGAAGGATCGACTCAAATCTCTGGATGAAGTTAAATAACCAAGGTAAGGAAACCACAGTCTCGACAATCCTCATTATTTACAGTCCGCTTAAATTTCGAATGTGAACATGGCCTTACACGCCAAAATATCGTATTTTCAAATTGAAAATTACCGTGGTTGATTTATTTCCTCTCGAAGAAAACTCGAATATTCTGAAATAAACACAAATAAATCTCATTCCAATTTTCATTTCGAGGTTTTTGTTTGGTTGCTACTCTCTACAAACGCTCTCATCATTGATTCATATCAATAATAATTGATATTAGTGTCCACAATCGCTATTTTGCTCTTTTGCTCTAAAAAAAACAGAACTCTTATCAGCTGGTCGGGCAGGTTGGTCGAATTCATGGTCGATCTGCATGGAAGTAATATTGGATTTATTTGTTAATTATTTTTTTCTTGAAATAATCGCCAATTTGTCTTTGTGTGATTTTAGTTATTCACATTTTGTTTTCAATAAGTAAAATAAAAGTGTTGAAATGTTCAGATAATTCATAAGAACAAAATAATTGATGGGCACGGTTCTTTTTTTGTTGATTTTGTGTTGAATTATATTGTTTATGCTCATTAGAAAATCATATTTGAAATACTCCATACATACGAGGCCATTCATAAGATACAATTACCTTATTTTATTTAGAAACTTTTGAACTTTTTTCTCGGGATTTATTGATTTCTCAAGCATGGCGGCGGCAAATAAAATAAAAGAGTGCAAAGCAATGTAACAAATAAGCATTGATCGGATGAGTGATTTGGCAGCAATAGCCGCTGCTGCAAAAACTGCTCCTGACCTTTAATCACTATTCAAAGCTCGTTTCACTCATTTGGAAGATATTTATCAAGAAGTCAAAACTCCACACTCGTTCCTCTACTCATAGCAGCTGATTCATATAATAATGATGAATTCAAAGCATTGTCTCGAGATTTTTATCAAGATTATTATAGTGCCAAAGCAACTTGTTCTCTATTGTTCGATTCAAGCATTAATTTAACTACTTCCAATGTTCCGGTTTCTAGTCAAGTGAAACTCCCAAAAATCAAACTGGTAAAATTTGATGGTAACCTGAAACACTGGAAAACATTTATTGATATGTTCAATAGTTTGGTACATAATAATCAGTCGTTGAAAAATATTGAGAGGTTCAATTATCTCATTTCTTCTCTATCTGGTCCCCCATTATCTCTGGTCAAGTGTAATCCAGTCACGGACGCAAATTATATTGTTGCTTACGATTCTCTTGTGAAACGGTTTGACAATAAACGCCTTCTAGCCACTACTCATTATCTCGAATTGGAAAATGCTCCAAGTATCCCTGATAATCGTGTCACCTCTCAGAATTTGCGAAGTTATTAGATACATTCACCGAAAATATAGCAGCGTTGCAAAACTTGAAATTTCCCACTGCTCAATGGAGCTTTTTGTTTTTCAACATGCTCCTTAGACGTTTAGATTCCAATTCGATTTGAAATGCATCATGGCTCCAATGAAATTCCCACGTTTGATGCTCTTCAAGATATTGTCATGCAACAATGCTGTGCTTTGGACAGAGCTAATGATTGTACACAAAGAAGGCCCTCAAAATTTATCAAAAACACACGACCCCCTCCTCCTCCTCATTCAAATTTTTCTCCTAGGCGATCTCTTCATGCTCAAGTGAACTCATCTGTTTGTTCCGTCTGTCATGCTGATCATCTCATTTACAAATGCCCTCAATTTTTGTCAATGAATTCTAGAGACCGATATAATATGGTTAAAATGCAAAAATGGTATGTGAATTGTCTTGGTTCTCGACATGTCGAGATTGTTCTTCCAAGTCACATTGTCACCATTGTCACCATACTCTCTTGCATTTCCATGACGTCCCTGCTTCCTCTGATAGGAACACTCCACCACCAACGCCCCTCTCAGAGTGATCCTCTTTTAATCGTTCCCCGACGGCAAATGCTCTCCTGAACGTTCAAACTTCCTCTCGTACGGATCGAGTGGAGCTAACTTCCTAATTATCTAGAGTTTCTGCAACTCCCAATATGACTGTTTTGTTGTCCACCACACTCATTGAAGTTCTTGATGCCAGCGGATCCTATCAAACGGTTCGGGCATTGATAGATACCGGTTCTCAAATAAGTATCATTAGTAAAAAATGTTGTAATCGACTTGGAATAAATTCTCGAAAACAAAATATTTCTTTGAGTATTCAAGGTATCAGTGATATGAATTCGTCTGCTTCTAAAGCAGTTCTACTTCAAATCCGACCTTGTAATAGCCCCGAGCCTGTCCTCAAGTGCAGTGCCATAGTAATGTCTAAAATTTGTGATTCCATGCCCAATTATAATATTGATGCCAGAAATTGGTCTCATCTCTCGAATCTGAAACTTGCAGACCCTCTCTTTCATACCCCTAGCCCTGTCGATATTTTACTTTTCGAATGTGGCCGACTCTCTGGCAATACAAATAAACCCAGTGCATTTCCTACCATTTTCGGGTGGATTCTCATAGGTACAGTATCTGGTCAGTCTAGGTCCAACTCCGTGAACTCATTTTACTGTTCATGTGACCCCCCTCTTGAAACTACTATCAAGCGTTGCTGGGAAATCGAAGAGGTTTCCAGAATATGCAACTCAACTCCAGAAGATGACCTTTGTGAAAGCATCTTCACATCAACTCTTTCTCGAACCTCTTCAGGTAGGTTCATTGTAACACTTCCGTTTCGTTCATCGGAACCAGTGTTTCCCGATTCACGCGAGATTGCTCTTCGGCGCTTCTTCGCCCTCGAGCGCAGGCTATGGAAGGAACCTCGTTTGACTCAACAATATTGTGAGTTCATGCGAGATTATCTCGATCAACGACATATGTCTCTCACCGAAAAGTCCGACGACAAAACTGATGGCTATTTCATTCCACATCACTGTATAATTCGCCCGGAAAGTGCGAGCACCAAACTCAGAGTGGTGTTTGATGCCTCCGCGAAGGCCTCGGATGGCATTTCCCTCAATGACACTTTGTTGACTGGCCCCAAATTACAGAGTGATTTGGCGACACTCCTGCTCAATTTTAGATTGCATCCCTGATCGTCGATATTCGTCAAATGTACCAAAATCAAAAAATCCAAAAATATATTAATATTAATTTTACAATATATAAAACATCTACCGCACAACATATAAATAAATAAAACCCCTCCTAAAACCATCACTAGCCGCAGTGGGGAAATGAAGTATAGGGTAGGGTTTTATAGGGTGGGGGGAATGGGGTTTTTCTACCTTGCCCTCCTGTGTATACAGGCAAAACCTGCTTTCGCTCACCGAGGCGAGCCCTACGATATTGTGTAGGCCTTCGTATGCTGTGAGTAAGTCATCTGCCCTGGTTTCTGCAGCCCTGTCTCCTTCATGTTATACAGGGGGTCTTGTTGTGTTATGTGTCAGACATAGGGTTATCGGGACCATGTATTGTCGGGGTTTCCTTACACTCACGGAAAAATGATGAAAAAACCGGGTTTGAGCATGGTGCACGCGTGATTACTCACTCCTCTTCTAGAGACTCATGGAAAATATCCAGTGCTTTGTAAATGAGCCCGTGCTTCAACCTTAAGTTGTCGCGGGCTCTTATTGTCGTCATACCCCTGGTCAGTTTACTTCCAAGGATGAAGTGTCGAAAGAATTTATCAGACTGTTGTTTGATAAATTCTTCAATTTTTGGAACATCGGCTAGCTCTCTCAATGCGTCTAGCCGAATGTATCTATCACTATTCGTGACGATACGGAGTATTTTGTTCTGCATCGTTTCCAAGCGCAACATTGTTGACTTGGGAACGCTGCAGAACACTGGACATGCATATGTCATGGTTGGTCTTATGACCTGCTTGTAGACTAACACTTTAGTCTCCATAGCCAGTCTGGAATCTCTCGTAATGAGGGGGTAATTCCTCGTTACCGCCGCGGCGGCTCGCTTTAATTCCAGACTGACATGTTTAGTAAAGGTCCACGGTCCAGCTGTACCCCCAGGTACCGCGCGGTGGCTGACTCGTCAATCTCGGCGCCTAGTGCCCTGAATCCACCTCGAATTTCGACGTTTTCACGTTTTACCTTCTTGATGAAATTCATGAGCTCTGTTTTCGCCGAGTTTACCACTATCTTATTTTTTCCCATATACGGGACGATTTCCCCCTGCAGGTGATCTTTTACTAGCAGGGCCGCCTCATTCGAGGTGGGCTCCTGCGCGTAAACCGCGGTGTCGTCTGCATGGATCGCTGTTTTTATGTTCTCGTGCATTGGGAAATCGTACGTATACAGGGAGTACAAGAGTGGTGACAAGCACGACCCCTGCGGCACTCCTACTTCGGCTCTCCTCATTGAGGAGCTGGTGTCGTTCACCTTAACCCTGAAGGCTCTGCCCACGAGGTACGAGTCTAATATTTTTACCATTTGCACAGGCATGCCTGCCCGTAACATCTTTATGACGAGGCCCTCTATCCAAACCGTATCGAACGCCTTCTGTATATCCAGCAGGACCATTACTGTATTGCGATCCCGATTAAAGCCTTCCTTCACCTCGTGGACAATTCGAGCTACCTGAGAGGTCGTGGAATGACCTCTCCTGAAGCCGAACTGTTCCTCCGGGATGAGCTCCAGCTCTTCCTCGAGATCGCTGAATCTCTTCAGCAGGATTCTGTCCACCACCTTGGCCACCACACTGAGCAGCGAGATGGGGCAATAACTATCTATTCTCATGTCCTGTTTTCCCGTCTTCAGGATAGGGATAATCTCCGCCTGCTTTAGGCACGTCGGGTAGTGCTGCCACCTTATGATTCCGTTTATGATATAAATGAGTTGGACAAGGGACTTCCTCGGGAGATTCCGGAGCAACGTCGCACCGATCTTATCAATCCCAGGCGCTTTGTTCCTGGGGAGCCTCTTTATGATTTCCCTCACCTCCCCGAAGTTCGTCATGATCTTCGAGAAGGTTCGGTCCTCTATTGGGGTTTTGGGTATGTTCCTGAAGTCCTTAGCTCCCCTGGTTACTTCAGCGTGATCCTGGGATACGTCCGCTCCCGCTCGGAAGGCACTCCGGAAATATTCCCCGAACATCTCGGCCTTCTGCGAAGTCGCTTTGTCATCTGCCACAGAGAACCGTCGTTGGCATTAAGGTTTTCGAGTTTCCTCTTCCAAACTTCATCCTGGTGCTTTTTGATAAGTTGGTTTACCTCCCTGCCCAGGCTCAGCATGTTTTCTCGATGAACCGGGTTTCGGGAGGTTTGCCATTTCTTTCTCTCCTTGTTGTTGAGCGTTATTCTGGTGGTTTTCTCCCTGGCTTCTTGAATGTTCTCGATCCACCTCTGGGTTTCCCGGTCTATGTCCCCCTCCGCTATTTGCGGGGTGACGACCGTTCTCGCATCTAGGATCCTCCTGTATTCTCCCCAATTAGTGGTGGAGTAATCATATAGGGTCCTATTCCCTTTCGGGTTTTGTCCACCCTTGATTGTGAAGAACACAGGCTCGTGATCCGAGATGCACTCAGAGGCGGTTCTCAACTCGGAGATGTTTGTGACATTTTTGTTAACCACCAGGGCGAGGATCGACGGGGCGTTGCCGTTCCAGGGATAGTGCGTGGGCGTGTCTGGGTGATCCACTATGATGTTATTATACATGGAATATTTCTAGAGCGCATTTCCATTCGGGTTGGCTTCCGTTTGACCGGCTAGACTCCACTCCGGGTGTCTCGCGTTGAAGTCCCCCGCCAGCAGCACTCTGTACCCGCTGCTGCAGAGCATATCCATATCCAGATCCGTGATTTTGTTCCTGAGGGGGTTGTATACCGAATATAGCCTCACCCCAGAGTCAAGTTGAACTCCTACGTGTTCGATCGTGCTCGCCCTCTGGGGCAAGGGTACATGCGGTACACAGGACTTTATGAGAATAGCTACTCCTCCCCCTCTCGCCCCATCAGGGCGGTCCTGCCTGATGGTGGTGAATCCCCTGAATTTGAGTTTGTGTTCCTGCTGGATGCCCGTCTCGGACAGGAGCAACACGTCAATCTTATGTTTGCGAATGAGATCAGATACAAGGTGGTACTTGGTTCTGATCCCATTCACATTGAGCATGCATACCTGCAATGGCATTACAGGCCGTAGCTCTGGATATTATCCATGACTCTCCAAAAAGCCAGGAATTTTTCAGCACTTGTCCGGGCGGCCTTTGTTAGGCCCTCGACAATATCATCCATGGCCTGCAGTAGGCCTTTTGTATTTACAAGTTCTTGGATAGCCCTATGTCTATCCATGAACCCACTCACTGCATCCGAAGTACTCGGCTGGCTTACACCTCGGCCGACATTTAAGGGTTGGGATTGGGGTAGGGTAGATGGGGAATTATTTATATCTTATAAACGGCAAGAGATATGACATAGTCGATGAAACTTATCCAAACTGGTTAGTTGAATTCGAAAATAATATAATATACACTGAAAAAACTGAGTTTCAGCCATTTCCATAAGTCCCCAAAAGGAAGTTACTTCTGAGCCTCCCTGTATGATGAAACTGATGAGCAGTTCATCGACGGAATACCCAATGGCCTTATGCAGCAATGACCCAAAATTCAATATTTTGTAAATTTGTATTGCGAAAAAATTTAATTTTTTTTTACACAAAAATTTGACAAAATAATTTTTATCTCGAAAACCGTTACAAATAGGTATACGAAATTATCTGGGAAAGTTGTGAGGACTTCTACAAGGATTCCAAAAATTATATGGGGTGTTCCATTTGAAATCAAAAAGTAGCTACTACTTTCTGATACAAGCGGCACTGTATTGATGGAAATATTTTAGGCGGGTAGAGCAACTATCCATGCTGACAAATTTTTAAAATGATCTGTATTTCCGTTCTCCAGAAATGTCTAATAGGCCATCGAATGTGGAATACCCTTGTATATAGATGGGTTTATTTTCAGACAGTAAAATCTTGAAGTTGTTGATACTCTGAATTGCTCCTGATGTATACGATTGTATCTAAATATACAGCTGCGTATCAGCTGCATGAAGGTAATAGGATTTAAGTAAATAACCACCCTATTCCACAGGTGATTTTCTGGGATGTAAATAAATAATAATAATAATAATAATGTAGTCCTCCTCGACCATCAAAGTAAAGCAACAATTTTCGTCATAGAGTTCTCGGCTCCTGGCGAAACAAACATCGTCCGAAAGGAGGAGGAAAAATGGACAAAATATCGAGATCTACTCTTTGAACTCCGCAGGCTTTATCCAAACCTTTCTGTCAAGATGGTGGTTCTGGTAATAGGGGTCCTTGGTGGAATGATGGACACACTGCTCCCGAAATTGAAAATCATTCCGGCTTGCCATGATGCGGCAGAAAACTTAGATGGAAGAATGCAGAAGGCCGTAATTCTTGGTTCACTTCGCCTTCTCAGGGCACATGACTCTCGGACCCAGTAATCACTCACCCACGACGTGGGGAGTGTTTACTGGGATTTAATGACACGCCAGCGCGCCCTCCGGAAGTGTCGGGACTCCGTAGACAGGGTCTGTCTGGGTAATTCCTATCAGAAAATAATAATAATAATAATAATTTCCAACCACCATCCAAGGTCTTAGTGAGTTGCGATACCATTTTCCTGAGCAACTGGTGCAAAACCGGACCGGCAGCGATGGCACAACACACCCAGAGCATGCTGCCTTTTCCTCACAAAATCTGAGGGATTATGTATCCTACCTTCGGAATAAGACGAACTGTAATGCTTCACTCAAAGATCTGGGTACAACGTATGGTAATACCCAAAGGTTCCTTCAACCCAGAAAGAAAGGTTTTCCAAGCCAAATCACTATATAGCTTTCTTTTACACGTATTAGATTCTGCAGTTATTTCATGTACGTCAATATAATTGCACAAAAGGTTCAATATATTCAGACATCTATCATAAAACCGTTAAGGTTTTTCATTAGGGGCTTGCCTGAGCATAACCATATCTCTGTTCAAGCAAGTTTCATCCCTCTGATCAGCAAAGTTTCTTGTTAATGTATCTTTAATATCTGGCCAATTTGAAACATTTTGAATATTAGCTGCTATTTTAGCGTTATAAAAACTTGTAATTATTGAATCACAAACTGACAAATATCTATTGAGATCATTAGGATTGCCATAAAATTCTGGCACACATCTTAGGTATTCTGAATTGAATTGATTAGTCATTTTATTGTTTGAATTACTAGTACTAGACAAAAAAACTATAAAGTCAGCTGAAGGGTTTTCAATATTCAAATTGAAATTCCCAAGAATTTGTGACAAACTATCAATGTTGATTAGTGTCCGTAGGAGTCCGTTGCCGGTGGTGAACTCTGGCCTTTTGGAGATCAGAGATTCTGAACTCCCCGTCGCAAACTCATCAGTAGGGGGGCGTGCTACTACTGAAGTAGACGCTCTTACCCGTCAAGCGGTCGTTCCAGACCAAGGTCCAGAGTACGATTCAGATTCGGAAGTGGAAGCTGCTATCCGAGCGTTAGCACTTCCAGTAGGGGGGTCTCCGTTACTATTGGCGGTCGACCCGGGAGAGAATGTGAGACAGGAAGGCTCAGTAAGGACTGAGATTCCTAGTAAGAGTACAGGACGGCAAAGGAGATGCCGAGCTGTGGCGCCGGACTCCGACAGAGCTCTGATCCAGCGGCCACCGACAGACTCCGCCCGTCAGTATGTTTCGGTGACCGGGTCTGACGAAGATCCCGTACCAGCCCAAAGCTACAGCGAAGCTCCTAGAGTTAGTAAAGACTGTACTGAGAACGATTCCGACATGGAGGATGACGCTCCAGTAACTTTGGTGGTTCCAGCCTTGGTTCATCAGAGTGCGGAAGGTAACTATTAGGGAGTTAACGTAAATTTAGCTTTTGTCGGTTGTTTCGTTTGGAAATAACTTCGACCAAGTTAAACTCTTTAGTAGGGGGGTGTCGCAGGGCAGGCTCGCCGCGCTCCTACGATGATTTTTTTTGTGTATGGTCACCTTTAGTGAGCTATTTTTACACTTAATAACTCTTAATTTTCACCTAGAAGCCAGTCAAATAATATTAGATTTTTGCATTATATTCAGGTCACTAGTCTAGTCTCACCCTGTATGATGTAAAGTCCCAATCTCCACCCAGTGGAACTCCACTGTACGTAGTTTTACCGATTTACCGGAAATTCCTGACTAGTTTTCAATTTTATTAATTTGTGGCCCCAAACAGTCGAGCACCCGGTATACAGAACACTTAGAGCAAGGTTTCGACACGCTAGTCTCTTGTTGGGTGGAAAGATTCCGTGGCTCCATTTGTTTTCACAAATTATTTTATTGCAATTCGATTTCTCATCAGGTTGGCCAAATCGGAAAACGGGTATAGATTCCTCGGCGAAGGAATACGTGTATTTCTTCGGCGTTCAAGAATCACGTTGGTTTATGGTTTTTCTCGGGGCTCTCCGAATATCGGACCGCCCTAGGAATCGAGATATCTGAAATTCTGACTTTCAATATCTCCCTAGATCTGGGGAGTATTTAGTGACTTTTGTCAAATACTCGCTAGAAAACGCAGGTAACGGGACTTTAACGGTCATTTGCCCAAATCCCGCGCGTTTTCGCGAGCTAGGGTTTTGTTCAGCCAAGGGCGACGCCCACTTTGGCCCTCTAGGCCAATGGGTGTCGCGGATTCAGCAGTCAGGATTGCATAAATATGCAAGCAGCGAAGCAGCAGATAGCCACTCTTTCTTGTCGAATTGCAGTGTAATAATCAATTTCGTGTTTCCGTTAAATAACTTACGTTTGTTTGGCTTTGCCTTTTGTCTCTGCAATTCATCGTTTTGGCTAGCAGTTAGAGTCAGGTTCTCGGTAATAATAATTCAGTTCACAGTAGATTCATAACGTTTTGTTTCTATCTTAAAAGGGGTTAGACTCACTTGTACGGTTTACAGATGTTTTATTCGCGCTACGAAAGTACGTTGATAGGTAGTTTAACTCTCGAGCAATAATCAGTGTAAAGTGATCTTTTGCAACGGACACTTAGGGATTTAACTTCATCAAAGTTATTTCCCGACTTAATACCTGTACGCGACGTTGACAAAAAATCCCCATCGTATGAAAAGGGGCCAGGCACCAAAACGAGATCTCACCTGATACAATCGGCTCGATCGTAGAGTTCCACGAAGATTGTATCGTTCGAGCTTAAATTCCTCGGCCTGTCAAGACATCATTAGCTGCGACTTTGTCGTTGGCGAGCCACATTTCCTGTGGTACCTAGGGGTTTCGCGTCCTTCCCATACCTATTTCCTGCGGCTGCTCTCGGCTTTTCCACCTGAGACAGTCTGGTTAGGCTCCGTGATCCTTTTACCCAAATCTCTGTCTTGGTTTTTGTCACATCCAGTTGTAAATTTTTGAAGTAAAAATTTTTCCAGTTTAATCTTTCCTTTTGGTGCTTCACACAATTTTGAAGTTAGGAAATTTTATTTAGATAGTTTTTCTAAACCGTGAATCCTTCCTCCCTCGTCCATTTCCCGGCGAGGTCTTGTTAGGTGTTAGGTTAGTTAGCTATAGGGTGACCCTTCTCATCGTCACACTTGAGTTGGGTCGACGCGAGGTCGATTTTAGTGCACTTCTCCTTTGCCACACACTTGCACACGCAAGTAGCCCGACAATACATTACAGCCGTAATTGTTTGTCCTTTAGAGCAATGACGAATATGAGATTGAGATCTCATATGCTCGCGGAGGAGAATACCCAAGCCGTGTTCGCCGGCGTTGGGCTTTCTCGGACACCTCCGCCGTCGGGTGACTTAGACGCCAGGCGTCTATTCCCCGAAGCGTCGCGACGCCTCGACGGAGACGTCCCCCAGGTACGTACTACCGGGGAATACCGTGAGTTGACGATGTCAACTACCTTGTCCTTTGGAATTTAGAATAACGAGAAATGTTTCTGTTTGTAGGTCGGAGGGCTACGAAGGAGTCCGTGCTGGCGAAGCTCGTGGGGTACGCCCCCTCGGAATGCGCCGAAGCGCTCCGGGGTCATTGGGTGTGCCCCACGCACCACAGCGGAGGCCAGAAGCTATAGATGTGCATACCCTAAGGGAACCGGGTGATGCTGAGGCCCTAGTGGATGAACTAGGGGGTGGTGGAAGGCTCTCGGAGGGAGTTGGGAATGCTCGCATTCCCATATCTCTCCAGGGGCGGGTTCAGCGTACCTCCCACGGGAACATCTATGCACAGCCTGATTATGCAATGAGAGCTAGTAAGGCAGATTCCGTGACGGGTGTCGGCAGGGACACGGAAGTTGCCACCCGAAATCACTGGGTGACGACGTCCTTGCCCTCCAGGCAACTAGGAGCAGAGCGGTGGGTGGCTGAAGATGGTTTCGGAGGAATCCGAAACTTTGCTAAGGCCGTCCATCCACACCGGTTAACGAGACATGGCGCCCAACGTGGGGCCGCTGAAGATAGACCATCTTCAGGAATCTGCGAATGTAACCTTCCTCCGACGAACAGATTTAGAGTTCGGGATCTCTCCCCTGAGAGACTCCCAATAAATGATATGGTTATGGGTGAACCGGAAACCCTTTGGCGCCCATATGGCACGTTTACCCGGTTGCCAACCGGGAATCGTCACTATAGGGAATCTGAGGATGTCCCTCGGTACGTTCAAAACGGCGCTTCCAACCCCGGTGATGTCCACAGGAGTGGATATTACCCATCGAGGAGGCCAGTGCCCACAGTCCGGATTCAGGAGAATCCCAGAAGACCAGTGACGGGGGTCGACGACGTGCTCGTGCGACTCGCGGATTTGCTGGAGGATAGACGTCGGGGAACCCTAAACGGTGTTGATGGGGGTTTAATTAACAATAAACCACATCCCAGTTTCAGTGGGCTTCCTCACGAAGATCCAATACAATTTATTCAATCCTCTGAGGATTATTTAGGGGGCTTTGATCCAACCGTCTGGGTGAGCGTTGCAGCTCAGTGGCTCAAGGGAGCAGCCCAGCAGTGGTATGCTCCATATCGAAACTCACGCCTAAACTGGCAGTTTTTCACAAATCGGCTCCAGGAACGGTTCGATCTGTTGGTCTCGAGCTTAGAAGCGGAGTTCTTTGGCACTGACCAGCCGAAGGGAGAGTCAATAACTTCCTTCATCCTGAGCAAGTGGAGTCTTTCACAAAGGCTCTACCCAGAGATGGACGAAGGAAGGGTTGTGCGATTAATATTGAACCGGATCAGACCGGACATCAAAGTCCATTTACAATTGCATAGATTTGCAACTATTGAAGAGCTGACACAAAAAACTGTTGCTGTCGAGACGCTACTTCGTAGCACCAGCCAAAGTGTACAGTCAGGGCCGAAACTTGTTTCGAACACCAACCGTCCTCATCAGGCCGAAGATGTGCCACCCAAACGTCCTCAGGGACAGTTACAGGACAACAGGGGTTCGAACCATGTTAGGTCCAGTAACTTTAATAACAATGGCACTAAATTCCAGAATTATGATCGATCGAGGCGTTCTGGAGGAAACGACGCTCCTTCGAGCGGATGTTTCACTTGCGGGGGAGCTCACTGGAACAAAGATTGCCCTCAGCAAAATGACAACAAGAACGGTCCCAAACGTCAGAGTGCGGGAACAAAA
The DNA here is from genome assembly GCA_958502065.1 of Chrysolina americana. Taxonomy (NCBI): domain Eukaryota; kingdom Metazoa; phylum Arthropoda; class Insecta; order Coleoptera; family Chrysomelidae; genus Chrysolina; species Chrysolina americana. The sequence goes on from OY293411.1 coordinate 61,556,978, forward strand.
CCGTTAGATCAGGCCAATAAGGCACATACGGTTAATACCGTGCAGGCGAGTAAAACCTCGCGTCGTAAGACGTCACTTAAGGACGCAGACAAAATTGCAGTTTGCAAAGAAGTTTCAAAAAACTCCAACAGGAGCCATCAGGGGGCTCCATCGGAGTAGGTACTCCTTCAACACCGTTTTGCGGTTCTGTGACAGTGTTGGACTGTCATAGAAATTATGCGGCATGTATTCCCAACAAGGAGGAGGAGAAGGAGTTCCAGGATGTTGAAGCTGGAGTCGTTTCAGCCGAAACGCCACCGTCATCAGGCAAACTACATTGGGCAGACCGGTCAGATTGTGAATCTGTTTGTTTCAGTGTGGTAGATGAGCGTGTGGATCGCGCCACTGGTGGTAGGCGGAAAAAAGTTCACTCGTCGGCAGACGTTAAACGTAGAGGGTTGAGAGTCATTTCAAACATGTCAAGTTCTAGTTTTGGAACGAATGGAAGGGGTTATGAATCATCTTCAGGTTCATGGAGTTGTGAGATCATCGAGGTACCCCAGGTCGTTGTTGGTGGGTCGTTCCATCCGCCACAACACAAGGTTTCGGAGTTAGTGATCGGTATACAGAAGGACCAGGAGGGGCCTGTTGTCAAAGAGAGTGCTAGGGCACTGCAAACTGGGCACAGGTCCGGTATAGGCACAAGTCGAGATGAAAAGGTGTATCCAAGGGAAGATTGCGAATCAAGGTTTCGGAACGAAAAAGTCGTCGAGAGTGACGTACTCTTTTCGGTTCCACTTCGGGGCAGTGAAGACACCGAGGGTGGTGGTCTGTCACTCACTCCCACACAGGACGCAGGTTTCGAGGTCGATGCATGCCAAGTCTCAAGGACGGTATCGAGGGGCAGAGCAGATGGGATCGCAGGTGCGAATCGCCATTCCCCGTTGGTAGATACCAGAGGCGTGGTAGGCATGTCATCTGAGAGAGTTACACGTCTTAGTCGGGGCGGAGGCGAGGTTCCTGAGGGATGCAATCGCCAAGTCCCATCGTTGGCTGCAGTTGGTGCTGCAGCACTTGATGTCAATTGCAAGTCGGAACTTCTGAGTTTCATTGAGACCGACCCGCTTAGGAAGAAGTCGGAGGTGGATCTGCTGGATCCATTGTGTCTATACCGTCGCTGTGATACTAGCTTAGCGAACAACAATGTTGAGGGACGATTGCATCAGTTGCCGCGAATCGAGGCTGAACTGATGGGTCGTCGAGTTAGGGTTTTGGTGGACAGCGGAAGTTCGCTAAATCTCCCGAAACGTAGTTTGTTGCCTGTCACCTGGAGGGTGGATAGGAAGCAAGTGACACCGTTGCAGCTTGCATGCGCCGGTCGTGGCATCACCAGTCTAGGGGAGACAATAGTCGAACTGTTAATAGATGGTGTTGTTCACGAAGTTGTCGTGCAAGTGGTGGATGATCTTGTCGAGGATCTTCTGCTCGGGTGTCCCTGGCTGGCATCAAACGAGGCTATGGTCGACTTTGCACGTCGCACCATGTACGTTGGAAAGGGGCCTAGGCAAACTATTTTCTGGGCGGAGGAGGTCTATCTTCCACCAGAAAAGTTCCCTGAACCACAGGTAGCGGACGAACAGCTACCGGCGTTCTCGAGAAAGGAATTTCGGAGTCTTATCCGAGAGTTTGGAGACGTCTTTTACGAATCTCCAAGGCAACCAGTGACGAGGGCTGCTTGCCACAAAATCCGATTGAAGGAGGAGCTACCCTTCAAGCTCCGTCCGTACAAAGTTTCCGATCAGAAGAGGGCTCTTATCCAAGAGGAGGTGGATAAGATGCTCGCTGCAGGTGTAATAAGTAGGTCCCATTCTGCCTTTATTAGTCCGGTCGTTATCGTCACGAAGAAGGACGGTACGGCTCGGTTTTGTGTCGACTACAGGAAGTTGAATAGTCTGACAATACCCGAGTCGTCGGTATTGCCAGGTATTCACGAGACTATCAAAGAGCTCGGAACAGCGAAAGTGTTCACTTCTTTGGATCTGAAGTCTGGGTTTTGGCAGGTACCCATGGATGAGGCTAGTAAAAAGTATACAGCTTTTGCTACGCCTGATGGAGCTTGTTATGAGTTTAACTCAATGCCGTTTGGTCTAACGAATGCACCTGGAAGTTTCCAAATCCTTATGACGGAAGTGTTGGTTGGTTATGTCGATAAATTCGTCAAAGTATATCTAGACGACATAATCGTTTACAGCGAAGATGAAAAGGAGAACCTCTACCATCTCGGCCTTGTGCTGGAGAGGTTCAGAGTACATGGCCTGTGGTGCAGTTTAAAGAAGTGCAACATCGCTCAGCGTAGGCTGGAGTACTTGGGGCATGTGGTGACGGAAACGTCAAACGAACCAATGCCAGGTCATGTGTTAGCGGTTCAACAATTCCCGCTACCCAAGAATGTCTCTCAGGTCCGAGGATTCTTGGGCATCGTTGGTTGGCTACGGGAGTTCATCCCGAACTTAGCGGAGTTGGAGGCTCCGATAAGTGACATGCTCAAGTCGAAGAAAGGTCGAGACCTTAAGTGGAACTCTCAAGCATTGGAGGCGTTTGAGAGGATCAAGGAAGTCGTGGGCCGTCCTATGGTCTTGGCCAGGCCGGACATGACTCTCCCGTTTTTCCTGCAGACCGATGCATCTGGAATAGGCATCGCTGCAGTCCTTTATCAAGTTGATTGTCACGGCGACAGAAGGATCGTTTCACATGCTAGTGCCAAGCTCAAGGGCGCGGAACTAAACTATCATGTGAACGAGACTGAATGTTTAGCCATTGTTTGGGGTATCAAGCGGTACCGTCATTATCTCGAAGATCGTCCATTCACTCTTCGAACGGACAGCAAAGCGTTGACTTGGTTATCCAAGTTCAAGGACGCAAAAGCGAAGTTAACTCGTTGGGCCTTACTTCTACAGGAGTATTCCTTCACTGTGGAGCACGTCGCAGGTCGCGACAATCAGCTAGCTGATTTCTTGTCCCGTAATCCCTCGGGGTCTCACAGTGAAGACTTGGATGCTGATGTAGAGCGTATGGGGTTGCCACCTATGAAGGTGCAATTGTCTGAACACCAAGGTGTGGTGAGCGTCGTAGAGACGCCGGCTGAAGTGGTCGTGCGGCGGCAGGCCATAGATAGGGAGACGCAAAGGTTGAGGGCGCGTATCAGAACGATACAGGAGTTGGGTCCTAGGTCCAGGGACGATCTTCGTTTTATCAACAAGTTTTCAGATGTCCAAGGGGTTGTATATGTTTCTTCTGCTGGTAAACGGCTATTGTATGTGCCCGAGGCGCTCCGTGAGGACGTGTCGGCTTATTACCATGAACACCCGACCGCTGGTCATCCTGGTCAAGAGGAAACCTTACGTGCCTTGAAACGACACTATTGGTGGCCGACCATGGAGGACTACGTCCGGGCCTACGTGAGAGGTTGCCTAGTCTGCCAGTGCGTTAAAGCCGTACGGCATCAGGAAGCGGCACCGCAACGGCCTAGTGTGCCGAAGCGACCGTGGCAGATGCTGGCTGTTGACGTCCTGGGGCCCTATGCAGCCTCAAGGAGGGGAAACAGGTTCGTGGTAATTGCCGTCGATATGTTTTCAAATTGGGTTGAAGCCAAGGCCACTAAGACATGCACGTCGGATGTAATTTCTCGTTTTCTAGACGAAGAAATCTTATCTCGTTGGGTTTGTCCAGAAGTCGTCATTTCTGACAACGGCCCGCAGTTTCAGAGCAATCATCTGCTAAAATACTACGATGCGAAGAACATCGAGGTCAAATTTTCACCTGTTTTTCATCAACAGGCGAACCCTGTCGAGCGAAGGGTCCAGGAACTGAAGAAGTGCCTAAGAGCAAGGATGCTGGAAACCACTTCGGAAAGGTTTTGGGAAGAAGGTCTGGCTGCAAGTCTCTATTGCTTACGGAACCGTAAGAATAGAGCAACAGGGGAGACTCCATGGAGGTTTTGGTAAGATATACACCTGGTCGTCCAGGAGATTGGAGGCTACCTATGTACCGAGATCCGGTACATAATAGCCCCGAAGATCGGCAAGAACGTCTTGCAAAAGCAGCCAGACGTCAGGCAGTTTATCAGAGGAATTTATTCCCCGATAAAGATCTACCGTCGCCACGGACCTACGGGGTCGGCGACCGCGTTTTAGTTAGGAATTTCGTCAAAGGAAACTTCGGAGGTACACTGTCAGGACCGCATCCGATCACGAGGGTGATGGGGCGAGACAGTTACCTCGTAGATAGGAACGGCACCGAGAGGCTGGTGCACGTAGACGATATCCGTTCTTGGGTAAGCAGGACTTTGCCGGCTGGCGTCCACCACGACGATGGTGGCCCAGGTCCGGATCAGCCAGAGTCCAACGACGCTGACCAAGAAGTGACAGGGGAAGTCACACCTAGGCCGACGACTGGGGGCGGTCCGAAGCCACCTTCGTTAATCCGGGTACGAGCTGACGCACCCAACTCAACGAATCCACGGGAAGTAACGGTCAGTTTCGATCCAAAGGACAAAGCGGTCCGGCGGACAGTGAAAAGGTTGAGGAGGAATCCACAAGGACGGAAGCGCGACTCAGACTGCGCGGAGAAGAGAGGAGTATCCCGTAGGAGTCCGTTGCCGGTGGTGAACTCTGGCCTTTTGGAGATCAGAGATTCTGAACTCCCCGTCGCAAACTCATCAGTAGGAAGGCGTGCTACTACTGAAGTAGACGCTCTTACCCGTCAAGCGGTCGTTCCAGACCAAGGTCCAGAGTACGATTCAGATTCGGAAGTGGAAGCTGCTATCCGAGCGTTAGCACTTCCAGTAGGGGGGTCTCCGTTACTATTGGCGGTCGACCCGGGAGAGAATGTAAGACAGGAAGGCTCAGTAAGGACTGAGATTCCTAGTAAGAGTACAGGACGGCAAAGGAGATGCCGAGCTGTGGCGCCGGACTCCGACAGAGCTCCGATCCAGCGGCCACCGACAGACTCCGCCCGTCAGTATGTTTCGGTGACCGGGTCTGACGAAGATCCCGTACCAGCCCAGAGCTACAGCGAAGCTCCTAGAGTTAGTAAAGACTGTACTGAGAACGATTCCGACATGGAGGATGACGCTCCAGTAACTTTGGTGGTTCCAGCCTTGGTTCATCAGAGTGCGGAAGGTGACTATTAGGGAGTTAACGTAAATTTAGCTTTTGTCGGTTGTTTCGTTTGGAAATAACTTCGACCAAGTTAAACTCTTCAGTAGGGGGGTGTCGCAGGGCAGGCTCGCCGCGCTCCTACGATGATTTTTTTTGTGTATGGTCACCTTTAGTGAGCCATTTTTACACTTAATAACTCTCAATTTTCACCTAGATGCCAGTCGAATAATATTAGATTTTTGCATTATATTCAGGTCACTAGTCTAGTCTCACCCTGTACGATGTAAAGTCCCAATCTCCACCCAGTGGAACTCCACTGTACGTAGTTTTACCGATTTACCGGAAATTCCTGACTAGTTTTCAATTTTATTAATTTGTGGCCCCAAACAGTCGAGCACCCGGTATACAGAACACTTAGAGCAAGGTTTCGACACGCTAGTCTCTTGTTGGGTGGAAAGATTCCGTGGCTCCATTTGTTTTCACAAATTATTTTATTTCAATTCGATTTCTCATCAGGTTGGCCAAATCGGAAAACGGGTACAGATTCCTCGGCGAAGGAATACGTGTATTTCTTCGGCGTTCAAGAATCACGTTGGTTTATGGTTTTTCTCGGGGCTCTCCGAATATCGGACCGCCCTAGGAATCGAGATATCTGAAATTCTGACTTTCAATATCTCCCTAGATCTGGGGAGTATTTAGTGACTTTTGTCAAATACTCCCTAGAAAACGCAGGTAACGGGACTTTAACGGTCATTTGCCCAAATCCCGCGCGTTTTCGCGAGCTAGGGTTTTGTTCAGCCAAGGGCGACGCCCACTTTGGCCCTCTAGGCCAATGGGTGTCGCGGATTTAGCAGTCAGGATTGCATAAATATGCAAGCAGCGAAGCAGCAGACAGCCACTCTTTCTTGTCGAATTGCAGTGTAATAATCAATTTCGTGTTTCCGTTAAATAACTTACGTTTGTTTGGCTTTGCCTTTTGTCTCTGCAATTCATCGTTTTGGCTAGCAGTTAGAGTCAGGTTCTCGGTAATAATAATTCAGTTCACAGTAGAATCATAACGTTTTGTTTCTATCTTAAAAGGGGTTAGACTCACTTGTACGGTTTACAGGTGTTTTATTCGCGCTACGAAAGTACGTTGATAGGTAGTTTAACTCTCGAGCAATAATCAGTGTAAAGTGATCTTTTGCAACGGACACTTAGGGATTTAACTTCATCAAAGTTATTTCCCGACTTAATACCTGTACGCGACGTTGACGAAAAATCCCCATCGTATGAAAAGGGGTCAGGCACCAAAACGAGATCTCACCTGATACAATCGGCTCGATCGTAGAGTTCCACGAAGATTGTATCGTTCGAGCTTAAATTCCTCGGCCTGTCAAGACATCATTAGCTGCGACTTTGTCGTTGGCGAGCCACATTTCCTGTGGTACCTAGGGGTTTTCGCGTCCTTCCCATACCTATTTCCTGCGGCTGCTCTCGGCTTTTCCACCTGAGACAGTCTGGTTAGGCTCCGTGATCCTTTTACCCAAATCTCTGTCTTGGTTTTTGTCACATCCAGTTGTAATTTTTGAAGTAAAAATTTTTCAAGTTTAATTTTCCTTTTTGGTGCTTCACACAAATTTTGAAGTTAGGAAATTTTATTTAGATAGTTTTTCTAAACCGTGAATCCTTCCTCCCTCGTCCATTTCCCGGCGAGTTCTTGTTAGGTGTTAGGTTAGTTAGCTATAGGGTGACCCTTCTCATCGTCACACTTGAGTTGGGTCGACGCGAGGTCGATTTTAGTGCACTTCTCCTTTGCCACACACTTGCACACGCAAGTAGCCCGACAATACATTACAGCCGTAATTGTTTGTCCTTTAGAGCAATGACGAATATGAGATTGAGATCTCATATGCTCGCGGAGGAGAATACCCAAGCCGTGTTCGCCGGCGTTGGGCTTTCTCGGACACCTCCGCCGTCGGGTGACTTAGACGCCAGGCGTCTATTCCCCGAAGCGTCGCGACGCCTCGACGGAGACGTCCCCCAGGTACGTACTACCGGGGAAAACCGTGAGTTGACGATGTCAACTACCTTGTCCCCGAGAAGTGTGCTGGACCAAGGTACTTTAGAGTCGAGCTTAGACGGAGGGAGGCAGCCTTCCCCGTCGGCTCAGTTAGATTTAGAAATTGATACCGCGGGAGTTGTTACAACTCCACCTCTGGAAGCTCGTTTTGAACGTTTTCATTTAACCAGAAATGTATCTGTTCGCAGGTCGGAGGGTTACAGAGGAGTCCATGCTGGCGAAGCTCGCGAGGTACGCCCCCTCGGAATGCGCCGGAGCGCTCCGAGGTCATTGGGTGTGCCCCACGCACAACAGCTGAGGCCACAAGATACAGATGTGCATACCCTAAGGGAACCGGGTGATGCTGAGGCCCTAGTGGATGAACTAGGGGGTGGTGGAAGGCTCTCGGAGGGAGTTGGGGATGCTCGCATTTCCATATCTCTCCAGGGGCGGGTTCAGTATACCTCCCAAGGGAACACATATGCACAGCCTGATTATGCAATAAGAGCTAGTAAGGCAGATTTCGTAACGGGTGTCGGCAGGGACACGGAAGTTGCCACCCGAAATCCCTGGGTGACGACGTCCTTGCCCTCCAGGCAACAAGGAGCAGAGCGGTGGGTGGCTGAAGAGGGTTTCGGAGAAATCCGAAACTTTGCTAAGGCCGTCCACCCACACCGTGGAACGAGACATGGCGCCCAACGTGGGGCTGCTGAAGATAGGCCATCTTCAGGAATCTGCGAATGTAACCTTCCTCCGACGAACAGATTTAGAGTTCGGGATCTCTCTTCTGAGAGACTCCCAATAAATGATATGGTTATGGGTGAACCGGAAACCCTTTGGCGCCCATATGGCACGTTTACCCGGTTGCCAACCGGGAATCGTCACTATAGGGAATCTGAGGATGTCCCTCGGTACGTTCAAAATGGCGCTTCCAACCCCGGTGATGTCCACAGGAGTGGATATTACCCATCGAGGAGGCCAGTGCCCACAGTCCGGATTCAGGAGAATCCCAGAAGACCAGTGACGGGGGTCGACGACGTGCTCATGCGACTCGCAGACTTGCTGGAGGATAGACGTCGGGGAACCCTAAACGGTATTGATGGGGGTTTAATCAACAACAAACCACATCCCAGTTTCAGTGGGCTTCCTGTATCACGGTGCAAGTACGAGGAAGCGAACGAGGTCGGAAGTACGGATCGACGAATTCTACCGGGAGCACGGTAGGTTCCCGAAAGCCGGGGAGCTGAAATCACCAGAGGCGGAGAGAGAAAGGGACAAGATGCAACGAACAGAAAAGGTACTGGGAGAACTCGTAAATCAGGCAGCCGGAGCAATGCAGAACGCTATGACTGACATCATGAACAAGTCGGTGGAAAAGCTACAAGAGATAGTAGCAAACCAGCTATCATCTACCATGCATGATGAAGGGGAGGGAACTGGGAAAGAGGGAGAACGGGATCTGGAATTCAGTGAGGAAGAGGATAACAGAGGACAAGGAGGCGAACAACAAGAAGCAGAAGAGGACATAATTAGCTCGAGATGGGAGAGAATCAAGGAGTGCATGAACGCCGTGAGGCAGGCCACCACGCGGGCGGTAAAATTCAGTTCAATAAAGATGAACAGACGATCGTTGCTCAGAAATTGCAGGAAATGGCACTAGGGATTGGAGACATTATGTTGGAAGTTGGAAGGATGAAAGGTGATGGAGTTAAAATGAGAGTGATGGAAAGAAGAGTAGAGGAATGTGAGGACAAACTAAACGAGATGGATGGGATGAAAGTAGTGATCGAGGGGTTGGTTGAGGAAACTAGAAGAATGAATGTTACCATCGAAGACATGGGTAGGGCAATGATTACTAACAGGAAGAAAGCGGAGGTAATTAGAAGAGGGGGCGAGTCGACTGGGAGCCGAGTGAGGGAAGGAAGAAAGGAAATGGAGGCACCAGTGTCGACGGCTAACGAGGAGGGTTTCGATACGGAGATGGAAACTGATTCTGAACAGGGAGGACAGTTCCAGCAGACTAGGCGTAGAAAAAGGAGGGGAAGGGGCGACAATGGACCTAGAACCTACGCTGATATGACCAGCATACCCATGCGAGGAGAGAGGCCAAAACCAAGTGAAGGATGGACAACGCCAACGCGGATACAAGAAATCAAGGTAGAGGGTGTGACCGAGGAAGCGAAGAGGACGGCCGCTAGGATCATCAAGGAATGTCTGGAGAAGGAAGGATGTGCGGATGACGTGCTGGGCCTGACGAAAGTGAAGGGAGGTACGCTATATTTGGAAAGTAAGGGCGTGGAAGAAAGGGAGAGAGTGAAAAGGGCGATAGAAAATGATGACAGGGTGAGAGTTAAGGAAATTAAGGGAAGGAAACCGTCGCTACTTCTTACAGGGGTGGAAAAGGGATATAAGGATGAAGAGCTACCGAGGCTGATAAGGGAACAAAACTTGGATTTGAATAATGAGACGAATGATGAGGACTGGGAGGGGATGATTGTGAGAAGCAGGAGAGAATGTAGGACGAATAGTTGGAAGGAGAACATAGTGGTGGAAGTAGGAGCGAAACTGTTTAGGAAGATGATGACTGTGGGAGTTATATTTATTGATTTAACGAGAATATTTGTGGAAGAACATGCGAGTGTAGCAGTATGCTACAAATGCTGCCATTATGGACATACTGCTAAACACTGCACGGAGACGGCGGTATGTAATAAATGTGGAGGTAGACACGAAGGCAAGGAGTGCTTGGGTATCCGGCCACTTGACTGCATAAACTGCAAAAGGGCGGGGGTAAGTGAAAGAAGACATCCGGCGATAGACCCGAAATGCCCGGTATATATGAGGAGGGTAGAGCTTAGCAGAAGGCGGACAGAGTATTAAAGTCCTGCAATTCAACGCAGGACGGGGCAGGGAGGCCACACACCTCATAAGAGGTATGGCAGAGGAAAAAGGGGCGGATATAGTATGTTTACAGGAACCGTGGCAGAGAGAGGGGAACTGGGAAGGGTGGCATAAACATGACGGGGGTAAAGGTACCAAGGTCAGAACATGGATAAGGACAAAGATAGACAGCTCTGCCCTCATGGCAGTGAGGAGCATAAATGGGGTCGGAGTGATATTAAGGATGCAAGATGGGCAGGACGTCAAGATAATGAATGTGTATGAGGAACCTGGAAGGAGGAGGAATGATGAATGGAAAAAGGTGAGAAGGAATTTTGATAAATGGGCAGGCGGGAAGATCATCCTAGGGGACTTCAACGCCAAGCATGTCGCATGGGGAGGAATGGTGACGGATGAAAGAGGAGAGGATATACTGGACTGGATAGTGGAGAAGGGTTATCAGATTGAGAATGATGCGAACAGCCTGGCGACGTTCTCTAGTGGAAGAGGCGAGAGCTGGATTGACCTAACCATTTGCAGCAAGAGCTGGGTGAGAGACTGGGAGGTAAGCGAGGATGAGTCACTGAGCGATCATCGAGTGATACGTTTCCTAATAGCCGGAGAGCCGACAACGCGAAAAAGGACCTTTTTGAATGTGGGAAGGACAAATTGGGCCGTGGTGGAGGAGATAGTCTCGACATATGATATGGGGAAAATAGATAGCAGTGAGGAGGTAGAAGCAGAAGCGGGGAAACTCCAGTCCTTGATTGTTCGGGCGTGTCGCAAGGCAATACCCAGGAGTACAAAAGAGGAGCAAGAGGAGAGAGAATGGTGGAATGATGAGTTGGGTAGGATGAGAAGAAGAGTGAGGAAACTCAGGAGGGAGTACCAGGAAGAAAGAATAGAGGATGAAAGAATCAGAAAACAGGGGATATTTAGGAGCGAGAGGAATGAGTACAAGAGGGAGATTGCAAGGGCAAGAATCGAGTGGCTGAAAGAAAGGGTCGAGAGGTTGCAATCGGAGAAACCGTGGAACAGAGTGTTTGGGCTCCTGAGGAAAGAAAGGGCAGAGGAAATACCGGGCACGGCTAAGAGGGAGGATGGCACATACACCGAGGGAAAGCACGAAACCAGCAGATACCTGCTGGACAAGTACTTCCCGAACGATGACAGGGGAAAAGACACCATGGGTAGACGCTGCATTAGGGAGGACGGAGATGAAGGATGGGGACCGGAGCAGCCCAACTTCACGGTGAGGGAGGTACAAGAGGTAATGGAAGGATTAAAAGACAACAAAGCGACGGGAACAGACGGCATACCTAATGAGGTGATGAAACACGTGGCGAACCTAATAAGCGAAGATCTTACGGATATATTCAACGCATGCCTTAGGCTGAGGTATTTCCCTGCAGTATGGAAGGTGATGAAGGTTGTGTGGATTCCTAAGAAGGATAGTAGCCTAAGGCCGATCAGCTTGCTGACCGCGTTAGGGCGAACTTTCGACCGGCTTCTCAGCGGAAGAGTACAGGTGTGGTGTGAAAGAGGACAGAAGTTCTCGCCCTGCCAATTTGGCTTCAGGGCGGGATTGGACACATCGACTGCTGTTGAGAATATGGTGGAGAGAATAAAGAGAAGTAAGAACGAGGGTATGCATAGCATGGTGATGGCGCTGGATTTGTCGAACGCTTTCAACACGGCATGGGGACCTGCGATAGGATGGAATATGAGGAAGATGGGGCTACCGGAGAACATTGGCAAGGTGTGCATGGAATTTGTAGGCGAAAGAAGAGTCAAGAGTGGAGGCGTGGAAGCGATCGTGGACAGGGGGTGCCCGCAGGGATCCAGCCTGGGACCCACGCTATGGCTTATTGTCATGGAAGCGTGGTTCGAGAGGATGAGGGCAGTAAACGAAAAGGAATATGACAGGATAAATGAAGGGGTGCCAGCAGCGCACAGAGTAAGTGGTGGGACGAAGGTGTGGGCCCAGGCCTACGCCGACGACCACCTGATAGTGGTGGTTGGCCCGTCGGTAAAGAAAATAGAAAGGATGTGGAAGGAGGTGTGGAAAGAATGTCAAGAATGGGAGGATGAAATGTGGCTGAGGTATAACGAAAACAAGACCGAATGCATGTTTGTCCCGGCCAGGAAACTGGACAAGGAACCGGTGGTTAGGGTGAGAGAGCAACGGATTGAGTGCGGCGGTAACATCACATACTTGGGCATGATAGTAGACAAGGGCCTACTGTACATTGATCATCTTAAGGAGGTAAGAAGGAGAACGGCTATAGTTGCAGGAAAACTAAGAAGATGGACGGGCCGTGACGTAAGGCTAAGGAGAGGATGTGTCAGACTGATTTTCGAAAGAGTGGTTAAGCCGGCGGTGATGTATGGCGTCCAAGTGTGGGGAGCAAGAGCGAAGGACTCTAGGGTGATCAGACAATTGGGGGCGATACAGAGACCGTTTACGCTATCGGCCAGCGGGGCATATAGAACGGCGCCGTCAGCCGCGTTATGCGTGCTGACTGGAATAGCGCCTCTATACATAGAGGCAGCAACGAGGTATGAAGAATGGAAGGCGCACGGAAAAGAAAAAGTAAGAGGACGGATAAACGGGTGCGACAGAATATACCCATGGATGATCGGAACAATTCTGGAGAACCGAGAAGGGCTAAAAGAGGTATTTGTGGACGCGGTTAAGAGAGAGGATGGACGAGTGGGTATAGGATGGGCGCATAAGGAGGGGAGCGAGTGGAGAATGGGTCGGGAAAGAATCAGTGAGCTGGGAAGCGTACAGGAAGCCGAAATGGTGGCTATAGGTAAAGGGGTACTGATGGGTGGAGAGATGGACATAAGAATAATAAGTGACTCGCCTGGAGCAGTGGAGACCATTAGGAATGCGAGGACGAAGAGCAAAAGGGCAGCTCGTATTAGGAGAATGCTTGAAAACAGAAGGGTAGCGGGATTGGTGACGGAAATTGAGTGGAGGAAAGGGCATGTTAGGGAGAATGAGGGTAACAGAAGAGCAGATGAAGAGAGTAGAAGAGGTGCGGAACTGCAAGAGATCACATGGCAAATAGACTTGGGACATAGCAGAATGGAGGAGAGGGAAAGGATTAGGAGAATGGTGATGGAAAAATGGCAGGGTGAATGGGACAGCGGCAGGACCGGCAGAAGCGTACATGGTATGTGCAACAGGGTAGGGATGGGGTGTATACCATTAGCAAGGAAGGCAGTGCAACTGGTCACAGGGCATGGGAACTTTCGGGGTTACCTGGCAAGGTTCGGAATTGCACAAGAGACCCCATGCCAGTGTGGAACTGGCGGGACTGACACGGCGGAGCACATCAGGAACGATTGCATGCGGAGAGAAAGGGTAGAATGGAGAAGGAGGATCGAGGAAGAGGAGGATAGACTTGGAGCGTTACAGCTAAGGGATACGAATGGTGTGAAGGATGAATGGGTAAGGATATTGAATGAATGGGCGGGGGCTGTGGTCGAGGATGAAGAAGTATGAGAACCAACATAGTGTCAATGCGACGGTAATAGTGGCCTGGCTTCGGGATAAACGAGCGACGAAAGTAAATCGGGAGAGCAGGCGCTCGGATAGAATAAGACTGCCGACCAGGGAGGGCGCTGTTTGAATGTGGAGGATGAGCGGAATAAAGAAGGAAGGATCTTCCCCGCTGATTGCCCGCCCGGTATTCGGTGGGTCACGACCCAACGGTGGTGGGGGGGTGTGGCGGGGCGGAGGAGCGAGAGATATCGTGACGTGGACGTTGGAATGGGATGTAGGTGCAGCTTTATGGCCTAACGGCTTGGCAAGTGCAGCACACCTGGGGTGGTTTTAGTCAGTAAGAGTCTGACACTACTGATACGCGATGGACACCGAGCGATCAGAGTCCATGAGGATTTCCACCCCACTGAAAAAAAAAAAAAAAAAGTGGTCTTTCTCACGAAGATCCAATACAATTTATCCAATCCTCTGAGGATTATCTAGGGGGCTTTGATCCAACCGTCTGAGTGAGCGTTGCAGCTCAGTGGCTCAAGGGAGCAGCCCAGCAGTGGTATGCTCCATATCGCAACTCACGCCTAAACTGGCAGTTTTTCACAAATCGGCTCCAGGAACGGTTCGATAACGATCTGTTGGTCTCGAGCTTAGAAGCGGAGTTCTTTGGCACTGACCAGCCGAAGGGAGAGTCAATAACTTCCTTCATCCTGAACAAGTGGAGTCTTTCACAGAGGCTCTACCCAGAGATGGACGAAGGAAGGGTTGTGCGATTAATATTGAACCGGATCAGACCGGATATCAAAGTCCATTTGCAATTGCATAGATTTGCAACTATTGAAGAGCTGACACAAAAAGCTGTTGCTGTCGAGACGCTACTTCGTAGCACCAGCCAAAGTGTACAGTCGGGGCCGAAACTTGTTTCGAACACCAACCGTCCTCATCAGGCCGACGATGTGCCACCTAAACGTCCTCAGGGACAGCTACAGGACAACAGGGGTTCGAACCATGTTAGGTCCAATAACTTTAACAACAATGGCACTAAATTCCAGAATTATGATCAATCGAGGCGTTCTGGAGGAAACAACGCTCCTTCGAGCGGATGTTTCACTTGCGGGGGAGCTCACTGGAACAAAGATTGCCCTCAGCAAAATGATAATAAGAACGGTCCCAAACGTCAGAGTGCGGGAACAAAACCGTTAGATCAGGCCAATAAGGCACATACGGTTAATACCGTGCAGGCGAGTAAAACCTCGCGTCGTAAGACGTCACTTAAGGACGCAGACAAAATTGCAGTTTGCAAAGAAGTTTCAAAAAACTCCAACAGGAGCCATCAGGGGGCTCCATCGGAGTAGGTACTCCTTCAACACCGTTTTGCGGTTCTGTGACAGTGTTGGACTGTCATAGAAATTATGCGGCATGTATTCCCAACAAGGAGGAGGAGAAGGAGTTCCAGGATGTTGAAGCTGGAGTTGTTTCAGCCGAAACGCCACCGTCATCAGGCAAACTACATTGGGCAGACCGGTCAGATTGTGAATCTGTTTGTTTCAGTGTGGTAGATGAGCGTGTGGATCGCGCCACTGGTGGTAGGCGGAAAAAAGTTCACTCGTCGGCAGACGTTAAACGTAGAGGGTTGAAAGTCATTTCAAAGAAATCAGGTTCTAGTTTTGGAACGAATGAAAGGGGTTATGAATCATCTTCAGGTTCATGGAGTTGTGAAATCATCGAGGTACCCCAGGTCGTTGTTGGTGGGTCGTTCTATCCGCCACAACACAAGGTTTCGGAGTTAGTGATCGGTATACAGAAGGACCAGGAGGGGCCTGTTGTCAAAGAGAGTGCTAGGGCACTGCAAACTGGGCACAGGTCCGGTATAGGCACAAGTCGTGATGAAAAGGTGTATCCAAGGGAAGATTGCGAATCAAGGTTTCGGAACGAAAAAGTCGTCGAGAGTGACGTACTCTTTTCGGTTCCACTTCGGGGTAGTGAAGACACCGAGGGTGGTGGTCTGTCACTCACTCCCACACAGGACGCAGGTTTCGAGGTCGATGCATGCCAAGTCTCAAGGACGGTATCGAGGGGCAGAGCAGATGGGATCGCAGGTGCGAATCGCCATTCCCCGTTGGTAGATACCAGAGGCGTGGTAGGCATGTCATCTGAGAGAGTTACACGTCTTAGTCGGGGCGGAGGCGAGGTTCCTGAGGGATGCAATCGCCAAGTCCCATCGTTGGCTGCAGTTGGTGCTGCAGTACTTGATGTCAATCGCAAGTCGGAACTTCTGAGTTTCATTGAGACCGACCCGCTTAGGAAGAAGTCGGAGGTGGATCTGCTGGATCCATTGTGTCTATATCGTCGCTGTGATACTAGCTTAGCGAACAACAATGTTGAGGGACGATTGCATCAGCTGCCGCGAATCGAGGCTGAACTGATGGGTCGTCGAGTTAGGGTTTTGGTGGACAGCGGAAGTTCGCTAAATCTCCTGAAACGTAGTTTGTTGCCTGTCACCTGGAGGGTGGATAGGAAGCAAGTGACACCGTTGCAGCTTGCATGCGCCGGTCGTGGCATCACCAGTCTAGGGGAGACAATAGTCGAACTGTTAATAGATGGTGTTGTTCACGAAGTTGTCGTGCAAGTGGTGGATGATCTTGTCGAGGATCTTCTGCTCGGGTGTCCCTGGCTGGCATCAAATGAGGCTATGGTCGATTTTGCACGTCGCACCATGTACGTTGGAAAGGGGCCTAGGCAAACTATTTTCTGGGCGGAGGAGGTCTATCTTCCACCAGAAAAGTTCCCTGAACCACAGGTAGCGGACGAACAGCTACCGGCGTTCTCGAGAAAGGAATTTCGGAGTCTTATCCGAGAGTTTGGAGACGTCTTTTACGAATCTCCAAGGCAACCAGTGACGAGGGCTGCTTGCCACAAAATCCGATTGAAGGAGGAGCTACCCTTCAAGCTCCGTCCGTACAAAGTTTCCGATCAGAAGAGGGCTCTTATCCAAGAGGAGGTGGATAAGATGCTCGCTGCAGGTGTCATGTTCTGCCTTTATTAGTCCGGTCGTTATCGTCACGAAGAAGGACGGTACGGCTCGGTTTTGTGTCGACTACAGGAAGTTGAATAGTCTGACAATACCCGAGTCGTCGGTATTGCCAGGTATTCACGAGACTATCAAAGAGCTCGGAACAGCGAGAGTGTTCACTTCTTTGGATCTGAAGTCTGGGTTTTGGCAGATACCCATGGAGGAGGCTAGTAAAAAGTATACAGCTTTTGCTACGCCTGATGGAGCTTGTTATGAGTTTAACTCAATGCCGTTTGGTCTAACGAATGCACCTGGAAGTTTCCAAATCCTTATGACGGAAGTGTTGGTTGGTTATGTCGATAAATTCGTCAAAGTATATCTAGACGACATAATCGTTTACAGCGAAGATGAAAAGGAGAACCTCTACCATCTCCGCCTTGTGCTGGAGAGGTTCAGAGCACATGGCCTGTGGTGCAGTTTAAAGAAGTGCAACTTCGCTCAGCGTAGGCTGGAGTACTTGGGGCATGTGGTGACGGAAACGTCAAACGAACCAATGCCAGGTCATGTGTTAGCGGTTCAACAATTCCCGCTACCCAAGAATGTCTCTCAGGTCCGAGGATTCTTGGGCACCGTTGGTTGGCTACGGGAGTTCATCCCGAACTTAGCGGAGTTGGAGGCTCCGATAAGTGACATGCTCAAATCGAAGAAAGGTCGAGACCTTAAGTGGAACTCTCAAGCATTGGAGGCGTTTGAGAGGATCAAGGAAGTCGTGGGCCGTCCTATGGTCTTGGCCAGGCCGGACATGACTCTCCCGTTTTTCCTGCAGACCGATGAATCTGGGGTAGGCATCGCTGCAGTTCTGTATCAAGTCGATTGTCACGGCGACAGAAGGATCGTTTCACATGCTAGTGCCAAGCTCAAGGGCGCGGAACTAAACTATCATGTGAACGAGACTGAATGTTTAGCCATTGTTTGGGGTATCAAGCGGTACCGTCATTATCTCGAAGCCCGTCCATTCACTCTTCGAACGGACAGCAAAGCGTTGACTTGGTTATCCAAGTTCAAGGACGCAAAAGCGAAGTTAACTCGTTGGGCCTTACTTCTACAGGAGTATTCCTTCACTGTGAAGCACGTCGCAGGTCGAGACAATCAGCTAGCTGATTTCTTGTCCCGTAATCCCTCGGGGTCTCACAGTGAAGACTTGGATGCTGATGTAGAGCGTATGGGGTTGCCACCTATGAAGGTGCAATTGTCTGAACACCAAGGTGTGGTGAGCGTCGTAGAGACACCGGCTGAAGTGGTCGTGCGGCGGCAGGCCATAGATAGGGAGACGCAAAGGTTGAGGGCGCGTATCAGAACGATACAGGAGTTGGGTCCTAGGTCCAGGGACGATCTTCGTTTTATCAACAAGTTTTCAGATGTCCAAGGGGTTGTATATGTTTCTTCTGCTGGTAAACGGCTATTGTATGTGCCCGAGGCGCTCCGTGAGGACGTGTCGGCTTATTACCATGAACACCCGACCGCTGGTCATCCTGGTCAAGAGGAAACCTTACGTGCCTTGAAACGGCACTATTGGTGGCCGGCCATGGAGGACTACGTCCGGGCCTACGTGAGAGGTTGCCTAGTCTGCCAGTGCGTTAAAGCCGTACGGCATCAGGAAGCGGCACCGCAACGGCCTAGTGTGCCGAAGCGACCGTGGCAGATGCTGGCTGTTGACGTCCTGGGGCCCTATGCAGCCTCAAGGAGGGGAAACAGGTTCGTGGTAATTGCCGTCGATATGTTTTCAAAGTGGGTTGAAGCCAAGGCCACTAAGACATGCACGTCGGATGTAATTTCTCGTTTTCTAGACGAAGAAATCTTATCTCGTTGGGGTTGTCCAGAAGTCGTCATTTCTGACAACGGCCCGCAGTTTCAGAGCAATCATCTGCTAAAATACTACGATGCGAAGAACATCGAGGTCAAATTTTCACCTGTTTTTCAGCAACAGGCGAACCCTGTCGAGCGAAGGGTCCAGGAACTGAAGAAGTGCCTAAGAGCAAGGATGCTGGAAACCACATCGGAAAGGTTTTGGGAAGAAGGTCTGGCTGCAAGTCTCTATTGCTTACGGAACCGTAAGAATAGAGCAACAGGGGAGACTCCAGCGGAGTTATTGTTAGGATATACACCTGGTCGTCCAGGAGATTGGAGGCTACCTATGTACCGAGATCCGGTACATAATAGCCCCGAAGATCGGCAAGAACGTCTTGCAAAAGCAGCCAGACGTCAGGCAGTTTATCAGAGGAATTTATTCCCTGATAAAGATCTACCGTCGCCACGGACCTACGGGGTCGGCGACCGCGTTTTAGTTAGGAATTTCGTCAAAGGAAACTTCGGAGGTACACTGTCAGGACCGCATCCGATCACGAGGGTGATGGGGCGAGACAGTTACCTCGTAGATAGGAACGGCACCGAGAGGCTGGTGCACGTAGACGATATCCGTTCTTGGGTAAGCAGGACTTTGCCGGCTGGCGTCCGCCACGACGATGGTGGCCCAGGTCCGGATCAGCCAGAGTTCAACGACGCTGACCAAGAAGTGACAGGGGAAGTCACACCTAGGCCGACGACTGGGGGCGGTCCGAAGCCACCTTCGTTAATCCGGGTACGAGCTGACGCACCCAACTCAACGAATCTACGGGAAGTAACGGTCAGTTTCGATCCAAAGGACAAAGCGGTCCGGCGGACAGTGAAAAGGTTGAGGAGGAATCCACAAGGACCGAAGCGCGACTCAGACTGCGCGGAGAAGAGAGGAGTATCCCGTAGGAGTCCGTTGCCGGTAGTGAACTCTGGCCTTTTGGAGATCAGAGATTCTGAACTCCCCGTCGCAAACTCATCAGTAGGGGGGCGTGCTACTACTGAAGTAGACGCTCTTACCCGTCAAGCGGTCGTTCCAGACCAAGGTCCAGAGTACGATTCAGATTCGGAAGTGGAAGCTGCTATCCGAGCGTTAGCACTTCCAGTAGGGGGGTCTCCGTTACTATTGGCGGTCGACCCGGGAGAGAATGTGAGACAGGAAGGCTCAGTAAGGACTGAGATTCCTAGTAAGAGTACAGGACGGCGAAGGAGATGCCGAGCTGTGGCGCTGGACGCCGACAGAGCTCCGATCCAGCGGCCACCGACAGACTCCACCCGTCAGTATGTTTCGGTGACCGGGTCTGACGAAGATCCCGTACCAGCCCAGAGCTACAGCGAAGCTCCTAGAGTTAGTAAAGACTGTACTGAGAACGATTCCGACATGGAGGATGACGCTCCAGTAACTTTGGTGGTTCCAGCCTTGGTTCATCAGAGTGCGGAAGGTGATTATTAGGGAGTTAATGTAAATTTAGCTTTTGTCGGTTGTTTCGTTTGGAAATAACTTCGACCAAGTTAAACTCTTTAGTAGGGGGTGTCGCAGGGCAGGCTCGCCGCGCTCCTACGATGATTTTTTTTGTGTATGGTCACCTTTAGTGAGCCATTTTTGCACTTAATAACTCTCAATTTTCACCTAGAAGCCAGTCGAATAATATTAGATTTTTGCTTTATATTCAGGTCACTAGTCTAGTCTTACCCTGTACCATGTAAAGTCCCAATCTCCACCCAGTGGAACTCCACTGTACGTAGTTTTACCGATTTACCGGAAATTCCTGACTAGTTTTCAATTTTATTAATTTGTGGCCCCAAACAGTCGAGCACCCGGTATACAGAACACTTAGAGCAAGGTTTCGACACGCTAGTCTCTTGTTGGGTGGAAAGATTCCGTGGCTCCATTTGTTTTCACAAATTATTTTATTTCAATTCGATTTCTCATCAGGTTGGCCAAATCGGAAAACGGGTGTAGATTCCTCGGCGAAGGAATACGTGTATTTCTTCGGCGTTCAAGAATCACGTTGGTTTATGGTTTTTCTCGGGGCTCTCCGAATATCGGACCGCCCTAGGAATCGAGATATCTGAAATTCTGACTTTCAATATCTCCCTAGATCTGGGGAGTATTTAGTGACTTTTGTCAAATACTCCCTAGAAAACGCAGGTAACGGGACTTTAACGGTCATTTGCCCAAATCCCGCGCGTTTTCGCGAGCTAGGGTTTTGTTCAGCCAAGGGCGACGCCCACTTTGGCCCTCTAGGCCAATGGGTGTCGCGGATTTAGCAGTCAGGATTGCATAAATATGCAAGCAGCGAAGCAGCAGACAGCCACTCTTTCTTGTCGAATTGCAGTGTAATAATCAATTTCGTGTTTCCGTTAAATAACTTACGTTTGTTTGGCTTTGTCTTTTGTCTCTGCAATTCATCGTTTTGGCTAGCAGTTAGAGTCAGGTTCTCGGTAATAATAATTCAGTTCACAGTAGATTCATAACGTTTTGTTTCTATCTTAAAAGGGGTTAGACTCACTTGTACGGTTTACAGGTGTTTTATTCGCGCTACGAAAGTACGTTGATAGGTAGTTTAACTCTCGAGCAATAATCAGTGTAAAGTGATCTTTTGCAACGGACACTTAGGGATTTAACTTCATCAAAGTTATTTCCCGACTTAATACCTGTACGCGACGTTGACGAAAAATCCCCATCGTATGAAAAGGGGTCAGGCACCAAAACGAGATCTCACCTGATACAATCGGCTCGATCGTAGAGTTCCACGAAGATTGTATCGTCCGAGCTTAAATTCCTCGGCCTGTCAAGACATCATTAGCTGCGACTTTGTCGTTGGCGAGCCACATTTCCTGTGGTACCTAGGGGTTTTCGCGTCCTTCCCATACCTATTTCCTGCGGCTGCTCTCGGCTTTTCCACCTGAGACAGTCTGGTTAGGCTCCGTGATCCTTTTACCCAAATCTCTGTCTTGGTTTTTGTCACATCCAGTTGTAATTTTTGAGGTAAAAATTTTTCAAGTTTAATTTTCCTTTTTGGTGCTTCACACAAATTTTGAAGTTAGGAAATTTTATTTAGATAGTTTTTCTAAACCGTGAATCCTTCCTCCCTCGTCCATTTCCCGGCGAGGTCTTGTTAGGTGTTAGGTTAGTTAGCTATAGGGTGACCCTTCTCATCGTCACACTTGAGTTGGGTCGACGCGAGGTCGATTTTAGTGCACTTATCCTTTGCCACACACTTGCACACGCAAGTAGCCCGACAATACATTACAGCCGTAATTGTTTGTCCTTTAGAGCAATGACGAATATGAGATTGAGATCTCATATGCTCGCGGAGGAGAATACCCAAGCCGTGTTCGCCGGCGTTCGGCTTTCTCGGACACCTCCGCCGTCGGGTGACTTAGACGCCAGGCGTCTATTCCCCGAAGCGTCGCGACGCCTCGACGGAGACGTCCCCCAGGTACGTACTACCGGGGAAAACCGTGAGTTGACGATGTCAACTACCTTGTCCCCGAGAAGTGTGCTGGACCAAGGTACTTTAGAGTCGAGCTTAGACGGAGGGAGGCAGCCTTCCCCGTCGGCTCAGTTAGATTTAGAAATTGATACCGCGGGAGTTGTTACAACTCCACCTCTGGAAGCTCGTTTTGAACGTTTTCATTTAACCAGAAATGTATCTGTTCGCAGGTCGGAGGGTTACAGAGGAGTCCATGCTGGCGAAGCTCGCGAGGTACGCCCCCTCGGAATGCGCCGGAGCGCTCCGAGGTCATTGGGTGTGCCCCACGCACAACAGCTGAGGCCACAAGATACAGATGTGCATACCCTAAGGGAACCGGGTGATGCTGAGGCCCTAGTGGATGAACTAGGGGGTGGTGGAAGGCTCTCGGAGGGAGTTGGGGATGCTCGCATTCCCATATCTCTCCAGGGGCGGGTTCAGTATACCTCCCAAGGGAACACATATGCACAGCCTGATTATGCAATAAGAGCTAGTAAGGCAGATTTCGTAATGGGTGTCGGCAGGGACACGGAAGTTGCCACCCGAAATCCCTGGGTGACGACGTCCTTGCCCTCCAGGCAACAAGGAGCAGAGCGGTGGGTGGCTGAAGAGGGTTT
Source organism: Chrysolina americana (assembly GCA_958502065.1). NCBI lineage: Eukaryota > Metazoa > Arthropoda > Insecta > Coleoptera > Chrysomelidae > Chrysolina > Chrysolina americana. The sequence goes on from OY293411.1 coordinate 61,579,541, forward strand.
CGGAGAAATCCGAAACTTTGCTAAGGCCGTTCACCCACACCGTGGAACGAGACAATTGTGTCGCAGGGCAGGCTCGCCGCGCTCCTACGATGATTTTTTTTGTGTATGGTCACCTTTAGTGAGCCATTTTTACACTTAATAACTCTCAATTTTCACCTAGAAGCCAGTCGAATAATATTAGATTTTTACATTATATTCAGGTCACTAGTCTAGTCTCACCCTGTATGATGTAAAGTCCCAATCTCCACCTAGTGGAACTCCACTGTACGTAGTTTTACCGATTTACCGGAAATTCCTGACTAGTTTTCAATTTTATTAATTTGTGGCCCCAAACAGTCGAGCACCCGGTATACAGAACACTTAGAGCAAGGTTTCGACACGCTAGTCTCTTGTTGGGTGGAAAGATTCCGTGGCTCCATTTGTTTTCACAAATTATTTTATTTCAATTCGATTTCTCATCAGGTTGGCCAAATCGGAAAACGGGTATAGATTCCTCGGCGAAGGAATACGTGTATTTCTTCGGCGTTCAAGAATCACGTTGGTTTATGGTTTTTCTCGGGGCTCTCCGAATATCGGACCGCCCTAGGAATCGAGATATCTGAAATTCTGACTTTCAATATCTCCCTAGATCTGGGGAGTATTTAGTGACTTTTGTCAAATACTCCCTAGAAAACGCAGGTAACGGGACTTTAACGGTCATTTGCCCAAATCCCGCGCGTTTTTGCGAGCTAGGGTTTTGTTCAGCCAAGGGCGACGCCCACTTTGGCCCTCTAGGCCAATGGGTGTCGCGGATTTAGCAGTCAGGATTGCATAAATATGCAAGCAGCGAAGCAGCAGACAGCCACTCTTTCATGTCGAATTGCAGTGTAATAATCAATTTCGTGTTTCCGTTAAATAACTTACGTTTGTTTGGCTTTGCCTTTTGTCTCTGCAATTCATCGTTTTGGCTAGCAGTTAGAGTCAGGTTCTCGGTAATAATAATTCAGTTCACAGTAGATTCATAACGTTTTGTTTCTATCTTAAAAGGGGTTAGACTCAGTTGTACGGTTTACAGGTGTTTTATTCGCGCTACGAAAGTACGTTGATAGGTAGTTTAACTCTCGAGCAATAATCAGTGTAAAGTGATCTTTTGCAACGGACACTTAGGGATTTAACTTCATCAAAGTTATTTCCCGACTTAATACCTGTACGCGACGTTGACGAAAAATCCCCATCGTATGAAAAGGGGTCAGGCACCAAAACGAGATCTCACCTGATACAATCGGCTCGATCGTAGAGTTCCACGAAGATTGTATCGTTCGAGCTTAAATTCCTTGGCCTGTCAAGACATCATTAGCTGCGACTTTGTCGTTGGCGAGCCACATTTCCTGTGGTACCTAGGGGTTTCGCGTCCTTTCCATACCTATTTCCTGCGGCTGTTCTCGGCTTTTCCACCTGAGACAGTCTGGTTAGGCTCCGTGATCCTTTTACCCAAATCTCTGTCTTGGTTTTTGTCACATCCAGTTGTAAATTTTTGAAGTAAAATTTTTCAAGTTTAATTTTTCCTTTTTGGTGCTTCACACAATTTTGAAGTTAGGAAATTTTATTTAGATAGTTTTTCTAAACCGTGAATCCTTCCTCCCTCGTCCATTTCCCGGCGAGGTCTTGTTAGGTGTTAGGTTAGTTAGCTATAGGGTGACCCTTCTCATCGTCACACTTGAGTTGGGTCGACGCGAGGTCGATTTTAGTGCACATCTCCTTCGCCACACACTTGCACACGCAAGTAGCCCGACAATACATTACAGCCGTAATTGTTTGTCCTTTAGAGCAATGACGAATATGAGATTGAGATCTCATATGCTCGCGGAGGAGAATACCCAAGCCGTGTTCGCCGGCGTTGGGCTTTCTCGGACACCTCCGCCGTCGGGTGACTTAGACGCCAGGCGTCTATTCCCCGAAGCGTCGCGACGCCTCGACGGAGACGTCCCCCAGGTACGTACTACCAGGGAAAACCGTGAGTTGACGATGTCAACTACCTTGTCCCCGAGAAGTGTGCTGGACCAAGGTACTTTAGAGTCGAGCTTAGACGGAGGGAGGCAGCCTTCCCCGTCGGCTCAGTTAGATTTAGTTATCGATTCCGCGGGAGTTGTCACAACTCCACCTCTGGAAGCTCGTTTTGAACGTTTTCATTTAACCAGAAATGTATCTGTTCGCAGGTCGGAGGGTTACAGAGGAGTCCATGCTGGCGAAGCTCGCGAGGTACGCCCCCTCGGAATGCGCCGAAGCGCTCCGAGGTCATTGGGTGTGCCCCACGCACAACAGCTGAGGCCACAAGAAGCAGAGGTGCATACCCTAAGGGAACCGGGTGATGCTGAGGCCCTAGTGGAGGAACTAGGGGGTGGTGGAAGGCTCTCGGAGGGAGTTGGGGATGCTCGCATTCCCATATCTCTCCAGGGGCGGGTTCAGTGTACCTCCCAAGGGAACACATATGCACAGCCTGATTATGCAATAAGAGCTAGTAAGGCAGATTTCGTAACGGGTGTCGGCAGGGACACGGAAGTTGCCACCCGAAATCCCTGGGTGACGACGTCCTTGCCCTCCAGGCAACAAGGAGCAGAGCGGTGGGTGGCTGAAGAGGGTTTCGGAGAAATCCGAAACTTTGCTAAGGCCGTCCACCCACACCGAGGAACGAGACAATTGTGTCGCAGGGCAAGCTCGCCGCGCTCCTACGATGATTTTTTTTTGTGTATGGTCACCTTTAGTGAGCCATTTTTACACTTAATAACTCTCAATTTTCACCTAGAAGCCAGTCGAATAATATTAGATTTTTGCATTATATTCAGGTCACTAGTCTAGTCTCACCCTGTATGATGTAAAGTCCCAATCTCCACCCAGTGGAACTCCACTGTACGTAGTTTTACCGATTTACCGGAAATTCCTGACTAGTTTTCAATTTTATTAATTTGTGGCCCCAAACAGTCGAGCACCCGGTATACAGAACACTTAGAGCAAGGTTTCGACACGCTAGTCTCTTGTTGGGTGGAAAGATTCCGTGGCTCCATTTGTTTTCACAAATTATTTTATTTCAATTCGATTTCTCATCAGGTTGGCCAAATCGGAAAACGGGTATAGATTCCTCGGCGAAGGAATACGTGTATTTCTTCGGCGTTCAAGAATCACGTTGGTTTATGGTTTTTCTCGGGGCTCTCCGAATATCGGACCGCCCTAGGAATCGAGATATCTGAAATTCTGACTTTCAATATCTCCCTAGATCTGGGGAGTATTTAGTGACTTTTGTCAAATACTCCCTAGAAAACGCAGGTAACGGGACTTTAACGGTCATTTGCCCAAATCCCGCGCGTTTTCGCGAGCTAGGGTTTTGTTCAGCCAAGGGCGACGCCCACTTTGGCCCTCTAGGCCAATGGGTGTCGCGGATTCAGCAGTCAGGATTGCATAAATATGCAAGCAGCGAAGCAGCAGACAGCCACTCTTTCTTGTCGAATTGCAGTGTAATAATCAATTTCGTGTTTCCGTTAAATAACTTACGTTTGTTTGGCTTTGCCTTTTGTCTCTGCAATTCATCGTTTTGGCTAGCAGTTAGAGTCAGGTTCTCGGTAATAATAATTCAGTTCACAGTAGATTCATAACGTTTTGTTTCTATCTTAAAAGGGGTTAGACTCACTTGTACGGTTTACAGGTGTTTTATTCGCGCTACGAAAGTACGTTGATAGGTAGTTTAACTCTCGAGCAATAATCAGTGTAAAGTGATCTTTTGCAACGGACACTTAGGGATTTAACTTCATCAAAGTTATTTCCCGACTTAATACCTGTACGCGACGTTGACGAAAAATCCCCATCGTATGAAAAGGGGTCAGGCACCAAAACGAGATCTCACCTGATACAATCGGCTCGATCGTAGAGTTCCACGAAGATTGTATCGTTCGAGCTTAAATTCCTCGGCCTGTCAAGACATCATTAGCTGCGACTTTGTCGTTGGCGAGCCACATTTCCTGTGGTACCTAGGGGTTTCGCGTCCTTCCCATACCTATTTCCTGCGGCTGTTCTCGGCTTTTCCACCTGAGACAGTCTGGTTAGGCTCCGTGATCCTTTTACCCAAATCTCTGTCTTGGTTTTTGTCACATCCAGTTGTAAATTTTTGAAGTAAAATTTTTCAAGTTTAATTTTTCCTTTTTGGTGCTTCACACAATTTTGAAGTTAGGAAATTTTATTTAGATAGTTTTTCTAAACCGTGAATCCTTCCTCCCTCGTCCATTTCCCGGCGAGGTCTTGTTAGGTGTTAGGTTAGTTAGCTATAGGGTGACCCTTCTCATCGTCACACTTGAGTTGGGTCGACGCGAGGTCGATTTTAGTGCACATCTCCTTCGCCACACACTTGCACACGCAAGTAGCCCGACAATACATTACAGCCGTAATTGTTTGTCCTTTAGAGCAATGACGAATATGAGATTGAGATCTCATATGCTCGCGGAGGAGAATACCCAAGCCGTGTTCGCCGGCGTTGGGCTTTCTCGGACACCTCCGCCGTCGGGTGACTTAGACGCCAGGCGTCTATTCCCCGAAGCGTCGCGACGCCTCGACGGAGACGTCCCCCAGGTACGTACTACCAGGGAAAACCGTGAGTTGACGATGTCAACTACCTTGTCCCCGAGAAGTGTGCTGGACCAAGGTACTTTAGAGTCGAGCTTAGACGGAGGGAGGCAGCCTTCCCCGTCGGCTCAGTTAGATTTAGTTATCGATTCCGCGGGAGTTGTCACAACTCCACCTCTGGAAGCTCGTTTTGAACGTTTTCATTTAACCAGAAATGTATCTGTTCGCAGGTCGGAGGGTTACAGAGGAGTCCATGCTGGCGAAGCTCGCGAGGTACGCCCCCTCGGAATGCGCCGAAGCGCTCCGAGGTCATTGGGTGTGCCCCACGCACAACAGCTGAGGCCACAAGAAGCAGAGGTGCATACCCTAAGGGAACCGGGTGATGCTGAGGCCCTAGTGGAGGAACTAGGGGGTGGTGGAAGGCTCTCGGAGGGAGTTGGGGATGCTCGCATTCCCATATCTCTCCAGGGGCGGGTTCAGTGTACCTCCCAAGGGAACACATATGCACAGCCTGATTATGCAATAAGAGCTAGTAAGGCAGATTTCGTAACGGGTGTCGGCAGGGACACGGAAGTTGCCACCCGAAATCCCTGGGTGACGACGTCCTTGCCCTCCAGGCAACAAGGAGCAGAGCGGTGGGTGGCTGAAGAGGGTTTCGGAGAAATCCGAAACTTTGCTAAGGCCGTCCACCCACACCGAGGAACGAGACAATTGTGTCGCAGGGCAAGCTCGCCGCGCTCCTACGACGATTTTTTTTTGTGTATGGTCACCTTTAGTGAGCCATTTTTACACTTAATAACTCTCAATTTTCACCTAGAAGCCAGTCGAATAATATTAGATTTTTGCATTATATTCAGGTCACTAGTCTAGTCTCACCCTGTATGATGTAAAGTCCCAATCTCCACCCAGTGGAACTCCACTGTACGTAGTTTTACCGATTTACCGGAAATTCCTGACTAGTTTTCAATTTTATTAATTTGTGGCCCCAAACAGTCGAGCACCCGGTATACAGAACACTTAGAGCAAGGTTTCGACACGCTAGTCTCTTGTTGGGTGGAAAGATTCCGTGGCTCCATTTGTTTTCACAAATTATTTTATTTCAATTCGATTTCTCATCAGGTTGGCCAAATCGGAAAACGGGTATAGATTCCTCGGCGAAGGAATACGTGTATTTCTTCGGCGTTCAAGAATCACGTTGGTTTATGGTTTTTCTCGGGGCTCTCCGAATATCGGACCGCCCTAGGAATCGAGATATCTGAAATTCTGACTTTCAATATCTCCCTAGATCTGGGGAGTATTTAGTGACTTTTGTCAAATACTCCCTAGAAAACGCAGGTAACGGGACTTTAACGGTCATTTGCCCAAATCCCGCGCGTTTTCGCGAGCTAGGGTTTTGTTCAGCCAAGGGCGACGCCCACTTTGGCCCTCTAGGCCAATGGGTGTCGCGGATTCAGCAGTCAGGATTGCATAAATATGCAAGCAGCGAAGCAGCAGACAGCCACTCTTTCTTGTCGAATTGCAGTGTAATAATCAATTTCGTGTTTCCGTTAAATAACTTACGTTTGTTTGGCTTTGCCTTTTGTCTCTGCAATTCATCGTTTTGGCTAGCAGTTAGAGTCAGGTTCTCGGTAATAATAATTCAGTTCACAGTAGATTCATAACGTTTTGTTTCTATCTTAAAAGGGGTTAGACTCACTTGTACGGTTTACAGGTGTTTTATTCGCGCTACGAAAGTACGTTGATAGGTAGTTTAACTCTCGAGCAATAATCAGTGTAAAGTGATCTTTTGCAACGGACACTTAGGGATTTAACTTCATCAAAGTTATTTCCCGACTTAATACCTGTACGCGACGTTGACGAAAAATCCCCATCGTATGAAAAGGGGTCAGGCACCAAAACGAGATCTCACCTGATACAATCGGCTCGATCGTAGAGTTCCACGAAGATTGTATCGTTCGAGCTTAAATTCCTCGGCCTGTCAAGACATCATTAGCTGCGACTTTGTCGTTGGCGAGCCACATTTCCTGTGGTACCTAGGGGTTTCGCGTCCTTCCCATACCTATTTCCTGCGGCTGTTCTCGGCTTTTCCACCTGAGACAGTCTGGTTAGGCTCCGTGATCCTTTTACCCAAATCTCTGTCTTGGTTTTTGTCACATCCAGTTGTAAAATTTTGAAGTAAAAATTTTTCAAGTTTAATTTTTCCTTTTTGGTGCTTCACACAATTTTGAAGTTAGGAAATTTTATTTAGATAGTTTTTCTAAACCGTGAATCCTTCCTCCCTCGTCCATTTCCCGGCGAGGTCTTGTTAGGTGTTAGGTTAGTTAGCTATAGGGTGACCCTTCTCATCGTCACACTTGAGTTGGGTCGACGCGAGGTCGATTTTAGTGTACTTCTCCTTTGCCACACACTTGCACACGCAAGTAGCCCGACAATACATTACAGCCGTAATTGTTTGTCCTTTAGAGCAATGACGAATATGAGATTGAGATCTCATATGCTCGCGGAGGAGAATACCCAAGCCGTGTTCGCCGGCGCTGGGCTTTCTCGGACACCTCCGCCGTCGGGTGACTTAGACGCCAGGCGTCTATTCCCCGAAGCGTCGCGACGCCTCGACGGAGACGTCCCCCAGGTACGTACTACCGGGGAAAATCGTGAGTTGACGATGTCAACTACCTTGTCCCCGAGAAGTGTGCTGGACCAAGGTACTTTAGAGTCGAGCTTAGACGGAGGGAGGCAGCCTTCCCCGTCGGCTCAGGTAGGGTTAGTAATCGATTCCGCGGGAGTTGTCACAACTCCACCTTTGGAAGCCCGTTTGGAGCAATTTAGAATAACGAGAAATGTTTCTGTTTGTAGGTCGGAGGGCTACTCAGGAGTCCATGCTGGCGAAGCTCGTGAGGTACGCCACTTTGGAATGCGCCGAAGCGCTCCGAGGTCATTGGGTGTGCCTCACGCACCACAGCGGAGGCTACAGGATACAGATGTGCATACCCTAAGGGAACCGGGTGATGCTGAGGCCCTAGTGGAGGAACTAGGGGGTGGTGGAAGGCTCTCGGAGGGAGTTGGGAATGCTCGCATTCCCATATCTCTCCAGGGGCGGGTTCAGTGTACCTCCCAAGGGAATCACTATGCACAGCCTGAATATGCAACAAGAGCTACGAAGGCAGATTTCGTGACGGGTGTCGGCAGGGACACGGAAGTTGCCACCCGAAATCCCTGGGTGACGACGTCCTTGCCCTCCAGGCAACTAGGAGCAGAGCGGTGGGTGGCTGAAGATGGGTTCGGAGGAATCCGAAACTTTGCGGAAGCCGTCCATCCACACCTTTTTACGAGACATGGCGCCCAACGTGGGGCTGCTGAAGACAGACCGTCTTCAGGGATCTGCGGGTGTAGCCTTCCTCCTGCAAACAGAATTAGAGTTCGGGATCTCTCTCCTGAGAGACTCCCAGTTAATGAAATGGTTATGGGTGAACCGGAAACCCTTTGGCGCCCATATGGCACGTTTACCCGGTTGCCAACCGGGAATCGGCATTATAGGGAATCTGAGGATGTCCCTCGAGTTGCTCGAAACGTCGCTTCCAACCCCGGTGATGTCCACAGGAGTGGATATTACCCATCGAGGAGGCCAGTGCCCACAGTCCGGATTCAGGAGAATCCCAGAAGACCAGTGACGGGGGTCGACGACGTGCTCGTGCGACTCGCGGATTTGCTGGAGGATAGACGTCGGGGAACCCTAAACGGTGTTGATGGGGGTTTAATTAACAACAAACCACATCCCAGTTTCAGTGGGCTTCCTCACGAAGATCCAATCCAATTTATCCAATCCTCTGAGGATTATCTAGGGGGCTTTGATCCAACCGTCTGGGTGAGCGTTGCAGCTCAGTGGCTCAAGGGAGCAGCCCAGCAGTGGTATGCTCCATATCGCAACTCACGCCTAAACTGGCAGTTTTTCACAAACCGGCTCCAGGAACGGTTCGATAACGATCTGTTGGTCTCGAGCTTAGAAGCGGAGTTCTTTGGCACTGACCAGCCGAAGGGAGAGTCAATAACTTCCTTCATCCTGAACAAGTGGAGTCTTTCACAGAGGCTCTACCCAGAGATGGACGAAGGAAGGGTTGTGCGATTAATATTGAACCGGATCAGACCGGATATCAAAGTCCATTTGCAATTGCATAGATTTGCAACTATTGAAGAGCTGACACAAAAAGCTGTTGCTGTCGAGACGCTACTTCGTAGCACCAGCCAAAGTGTACAGTCGGGGCCGAAACTTGTTTCGAACACCAACCGTCCTCATCAGGCCGACGATGTGCCACCTAAACGTCCTCAGGGACAGCTACAGGACAACAGGGGTTCGAACCATGTTAGGTCCAATAACTTCAATAACAATGGCACTAAATTCCAGAATTACGATCAATCGAGGCGTTCTGGAGGAAACAACGCTCCTTCGAGCGGATGTTTCACTTGCGGGGGAGCTCACTGGAACAAAGATTGCCCTCAGCAAAATGACAACAAGAACGGTCCCAAACGTCAGAGTGCGGGAACAAAACCGTTAGATCAGGCCAATAAGGCACATACGGTTAATACCGTGCAGGCGAGTAAAACCTCGCGTCGTAAGACGTCACTTAAGGACGCAGACAAAATTGCAGTTTGCAAAGAAGTTTCAAAAAACTCCAACAGGAGCCATCAGGGGGCTCCATCGGAGTAGGTACTCCTTCAACACCGTTTTGCGGTTCTGTGACAGTGTTGGACTGTCATAGAAATTATGCGGCATGTATTCCCAACAAGGAGGAGGAGAAGGAGTTCCAGGATGTTGAAGCTGGAGTCGTTTCAGCCGAAACGCCACCGTCATCAGGCAATCTACATTGGGCAGACCGGTCAGATTGTGAATCTGTTTGTTTCAGTGTGGTAGATGAGCGTGTGGATCGCGCCACTGGTGGTAGGCGGAAAAAAGTTCACTCGTCGGCAGACGTTAAACGTAGAGGGTTGAAAGTCATTTCAAACATGTCAAGTTCTAGTTTTGGAACGAATGGAAGGGGTTATGAATCATCTTCAGGTTCATGGAGTTGTGAGATCATCGAGGTACCCCAGGTCGTTGTTGGTGGGTCGTTCCATCCGCCACAACACAAGGTTTCGGAGTTAGTCATCGGTATACAGAAGGACCAGGAGGGGCCTGTTGTCAAAGAGAGTGCTAGGGCACTGCAAACTGGGCACAGGTCCGGTATAGGCACGAGTCGTGATGAAAAGGTGTATCCAAGGGAAGATTGCGAATCAAGGTTTCGGAACGAAAAAGTCGTCGAGAGTGACGTACTCTTTTCGGTTCCACTTCGGGGTAGTGAAGACACCGAGGGTGGTGGTCTGTCACTCACTCCCACACAGGACGTAGGTTTCGAGGTCGATGCATGCCAAGTCTCAAGGACGGTATCGAGGGGCAGAGCAGATGGGATCGCAGGTGCGAATCGCCATTCCCCGTTGGTAGATACCAGAGGCGTGGTAGGCATGTCATCTGAGAGAGTTACACGTCTTAGTCGGGGCGGAGGCGAGGTTCCTGAGGGATGCAATCGCCAAGTCCCATCGTTGGCTGCAGTTGGTGCTGCAGTACTTGATGTCAATCGCAAGTCGGAACTTCTGAGTTTCATTGAGACCGACCCGCTTAGGAAGAAGTCGGAGATGGATCTGCTGGATCCATTGTGTCTATACCGTCGCTGTGATACTAGCTTAGCGAACAACAATGTTGAGGGACGATTGCATCAGTTGCCGCGAATCGAGGCTGAACTGATGGGTCGTCGAGTTAGGGTTTTGGTGGACAGCGGAAGTTCGCTAAATCTCCTGAAACGTAGTTTGTTGCCTGTCACCTGGAGGGTGGATAGGAAGCAAGTGACACCGTTGCAGCTTGCATGCGCCGGTCGTGGCATCACCAGTCTAGGGGAGACAATAGTCGAACTGTCGAATAGATGGTGTTGTTCACGAAGTTGTCGTGCAAGTGGTGGATGATCTTGTCGAGGATCTTCTGCTCGGGTGTCCCTGGCTGGCATCAAACGAGGCTATGGTCGACTTTGCACGTCGCACCATGTACGTTGGAAAGGGGCCTAGGCAAACTATTTTCTGGGCGGAGGAGGTCTATCTTCCACCAGAAAAGTTCCCTGAACCACAGGTAGCGGACGAACAGCTACCGGCGTTCTCGAGAAAGGAATTTCGGAGTCTTATCCGAGAGTTTGGAGACGTCTTTTACGAATCTCCAAGGCAACCAGTGACGAGGGCTGCTTGCCACAAAATCCGTTTGAAGGAGGAGCTACCCTTCAAGCTCCGTCCGTACAAAGTTTCCGATCAAAAGAGGGCTCTTATCCAAGAGGAGGTGGATAAGATGCTCGCTGCAGGTGTAATAAGTAGGTCCCATTCTGCCTTTATTAGTCCGGTCGTTATCGTCACGAAGAAGGACGGTACGGCTCGGTTTTGTGTCGACTACAGGAAGTTGAATAGTCTGACAATACCCGAGTCGTCGGTATTGCCAGGTATTCACGAGACTATCAAAGAGCTCGGAACAGCGAGAGTGTTCACTTCTTTGGATCTGAAGTCTGGGTTTTGGCAGATACCCATGGATGAGGCTAGTAAAAAGTATACAGCTTTTGCTACGCCTGATGGAGCTTGTTATGAGTTTAACTCAATGCCGTTTGGTCTAACGAATGCACCTGGAAGTTTCCAAATCCTTATGACGGAAGTGTTGGTTGGTTATGTCGATAAATTCGTCAAAGTATATCTAGACGACATAATCGTTTACAGCGAAGATGAAAAGGAGAACCTCTACCATCTCCGCCTTGTGCTGGAGAGGTTCAGAGCACATGGCCTGTGGTGCAGTTTAAAGAAGTGCAACTTCGCTCAGCGTAGGCTGGAGTACTTGGGGCATGTGGTGACGGAAACGTCAAACGAACCAATGCCAGGTCATGTGTTAGCGGTTCAACAATTCCCGCTACCCAAGAATGTCTCTCAGGTCCGAGGATTCTTGGGCACCGTTGGTTGGCTACGGGAGTTCATCCCGAACTTAGCGGAGTTGGAGGCTCCGATAAGTGACATGCTCAAGTCGAAGAAAGGTCGAGACCTTAAGTGGAACTCTCAAGCATTGGAGGCGTTTGAGAGGATCAAGGAAGTCGTGGGCCGTCCTATGGTCTTGGCCAGGCCGGACATGACTCTCCCGTTTTTCCTGCAGACCGATGCATCTGGGGTAGGCATCGCTGCAGTCCTTTATCAAGTTGATTGTCACGGCGACAGAAGGATCGTTTCACATGCTAGTGCCAAGCTCAAGGGCGCGGAACTAAACTATCATGTGAACGAGACTGAATGTTTAGCCATTGTTTGGGGTATCAAGCGATACCGTCATTATCTCGAAGACCGTCCATTCACTCTTCGAACGGACAGCAAAGCGTTAACTTGGTTATCCAAGTTCAAGGACGCAAAAGCGAAGTTAACTCGTTGGGCCTTACTTCTACAGGAGTATTCCTTCACTGTGGAGCACGTCGCAGGTCGAGACAATCAGCTAGCTGATTTCTTGTCCCGTAATCCCTCGGGGTCTCACAGTGAAGACTTGGATGCTGATGTAGAGCGTATGGGGTTGCCACCTATGAAGGTGCAATTGTCTGAACACCAAGGTGTGGTGAGCGTCGTAGAGACGCCGGCTGAAGTGGTCGTGCGGCGGCAGGCCATAGATAGGGAGACGCAAAGGTTGAGGGCGCGTATCAGAACGATACAGGAGTTAGGTCCTAGGTCCAGGGACGATCTTCGTTTTATTAACAAGTTTTCAGATGTCCAAGGGGTTGTATATGTTTCTTCTGCTGGTAAACGGCTATTGTATGTGCCCGAGGCGCTCCGTGAGGACGTGTCGGCTTATTACCATGAACACCCGACCGCTGGTCATCCTGGTCAAGAGGAAACCTTACGTGCCTTGAAACGGCACTATTGGTGGCTGGCCATGGAGGACTACGTCCGGGCCTACGTGAGAGGTTGCCTAGTCTGCCAGTGCGTTAAAGCCGTACGGCATCAGGAAGCGGCACCGCAACGGCCTAGTGTGCCGAAGCGACCGTGGCAGATGCTGGCTGTTGACGTCCTGGGGCCCTATGCAGCCTCAAGGAGGGGAAACAGGTTCGTGGTAATTGCCGTCGATATGTTTTCAAAGTGGGTTGAAGCCAAGGCCACTAAGACATGCACGTCGAAAGTAATTTCTCGTTTTCTAGACGAAGAAATCTTATCTCGTTGGGGTTGTCCAGAAGTCGTCATTTCTGACAACGGCCCGCAGTTTCGGAGCAATCATCTGCTAAAATACTACGATTTGAAGAACATCGAGGTCAAATTTTCACCTGTTTTTCATCAACAGGCGAACCCTGTCGAGCGAAGGGTCCAGGAACTGAAGAAGTGCCTAAGAGCAAGGATGCTGGAAACCACTTCGGAAAGCCTTTGGGAAGAAGGTCTGGCTGCAAGTCTCTATTGCTTACGGAACCGTAAGAATAGAGCAACAGGGGAGACTCCAGCGGAGTTATTGTTAGGATATACACCTGGTCGTCCAGGAGATTGGAGGCTACCTATGTACCGAGATCCGGTACATAATAGCCCCGAAGATCGGCAAGAACGTCTTGCAAAAGCAGCCAGACGTCAGGCAGTTTATCAGAGGAATTTATTCCCTGATAAAGATCTACCGTCGCCACGGACCTACGGGGTCGGCGACCGCGTTTTAGTTAGGAATTTCGTCAAAGGAAACTTCGGAGGTACACTGTCAGGACCGCATCCGATCACGAGGGTGATGGGGCGAGACAGTTACCTCGTAGATAGGAACGGCACCGAGAGGCTGGTGCACGTAGACGATATCCGTTCTTGGGTAAGCAGGACTTTGCCGGCTGGCGTCCGCCACGACGGTGGTGGCCCAGGTCCGGATCAGCCAGAGTCCAACGACGCTGACCAAGAAGTGACAGGGAAAGTCACACCTAGGCCGACGACTGGGGGCGGTCCGAGGCCACCTTCGTTAATCCGGGTACGAGCTGACGCACCCAACTCAACGAATCCACGGGAAGTAACGGTCAGTTTCGATCCAAAGGACAAAGCGGTCCGGCGGACAGTGAAAAGGTTGAGGAAGAATCCACAAGGACGGAAACGCGACTCAGACTGCGCGGGGAAGAGAGGAGTATCCCGTAGGAGTCCGTTGCCGGTGGTGAACTCTGGCCTTTTGGAGATCAGAGATTCTGAACTCCCCGTCGCAAACTTATCAGTAGGGGGGCGTGCTACTACTGAAGTAGACGCTCTTACCCGTCAAGCGGTCGTTTCAGACCAAGGTCCAGCGTACGATTCAGATTCGGAAGTGGAAGCTGCTATCCGAGAGTTAGCACTTCCAGTAGGGGGGTCTCCATTATCATTGATGGTCGACCCGGGAGAGAATGTGAGACAGGAAGGCTCAGTAAGGACTGAGATTCCTAGTAAGAGTACAGGACGGCGAAGGAGATGCCGAGCTGTGGCGCTGGACTCCGACAGAGCTCCGATCCAGCGGCCACCGACAGACTCCGCCCGTCAGTATGTTTCGGTGACCGGGTCTGACGAAGATCCCGTACCAGCCTAGAGCTACAGCGAAGCTCCTAGAGTTAGTAAAGACTGTACTGAGAACGATTCCGACATGGAGGATGACGCTCCAGTAACTTTGGTGGTTCCAGCCTTGGTTCATCAGAGTGCGGAAGGTGACTATTAGGGAGTTAACGTAAATTTAGCTTTTGTCGGTTGTTTCGTTTGGAAATAACTTCGACCAAGTTAAACTCTTTAGTAGGGGGGTGTCGCAGGGCAAGCTCGCCGCGCTCCTACGATGATTTTTTTTGTGTATGGTCACCTTTAGTGAGCCATTTTTACACTTAATAACTCTCAATTTTCACCTAGAAGCCAGTCGAATAATATTAGATTTTTGCATTATATTCAGGTCACTAGTCTAGTCTCACCCTGTATGATGTAAAGTCCCAATCTCCACCCAGTGGAACTCCACTGTACGTAGTTTTACCGATTTACCGGAAATTCCTGACTAGTTTTCAATTTTATTAATTTGTGGCCCCAAACAGTCGAGCACCCGGTATACAGAACACTTAGAGCAAGGTTTCGACACGCTAGTCTCTTGTTGGGTGGAAAGATTCCGTGGCTCCATTTGTTTTCACAAATTATTTTATTTCAATTCGATTTCTCATCAGGTTGGCCAAATCGGAAAACGGGTATAGATTCCTCGGCGAAGGAATACGTGTATTTCTTCGGCGTTCAAGAATCACGTTGGTTTATGGTTTTTCTCGGGGCTCTCCGAATATCGGACCGCCCTAGGAATCGAGATATCTGAAATTCTGACTTTCAATATCTCCCTAGATCTGGGGAGTATTTAGTGACTTTTGTCAAATACTCCCTAGAAAACGCAGGTAACGGGACTTTAACGGTCATTTGCCCAAATCCCGCGCGTTTTCGCGAGCTAGGGTTTTGTTCAGCCAAGGGCGACGCCCACTTTGGCCCTCTAGGCCAATGGGTGTCGCGGATTCAGCAGTCAGGATTGCATAAATATGCAAGCAGCGAAGCAGCAGACAGCCACTCTTTCTTGTCGAATTGCAGTGTAATAATCAATTTCGTGTTTCCGTTAAATAACTTACGTTTGTTTGGCTTTGCCTTTTGTCTCTGCAATTCATCGTTTTGGCTAGCAGTTAGAGTCAGGTTCTCGGTAATAATAATTCAGTTCACAGTAGATTCATAACGTTTTGTTTCTATCTTAAAAGGGGTTAGACTCACTTGTACGGTTTACAGGTGTTTTATTCGCGCTACGAAAGTACGTTGATAGGTAGTTTAACTCTCGAGCAATAATCAGTGTAAAGTGATCTTTTGCAACGGACACTTAGGGATTTAACTTCATCAAAGTTATTTCCCGACTTAATACCTGTACGCGACGTTGACGAAAAATCCCCATCGTATGAAAAGGGGTCAGGCACCAAAACGAGATCTCACCTGATACAATCGGCTCGATCGTAGAGTTCCACGAAGATTGTATCGTTCGAGCTTAAATTCCTCGGCCTGTCAAGACATCATTAGCTGCGACTTTGTCGTTGGCGAGCCACATTTCCTGTGGTACCTAGGGGTTTCGCGTCCTTCCCATACCTATTTCCTGCGGCTGTTCTCGGCTTTTCCACCTGAGACAGTCTGGTTAGGCTCCGTGATCCTTTTACCCAAATCTCTGTCTTGGTTTTTGTCACATCCAGTTGTAAAATTTTGAAGTAAAAATTTTTCAAGTTTAATTTTTCCTTTTTGGTGCTTCACACAATTTTGAAGTTAGGAAATTTTATTTAGATAGTTTTTCTAAACTGTGAATCCTTCCTCCCTCGTCCATTTCCCGGCGAGGTCTTGTTAGGTGTTAGGTTAGTTAGCTATAGGGTGACCCTTCTCATCGTCACACTTGAGTTGGGTCGACGCGAGGTCGATTTTAGTGTACTTCTCCTTTGCCACACACTTGCACACGCAAGTAGCCCGACAATACATTACAGCCGTAATTGTTTGTCCTTTAGAGCAATGACGAATATGAGATTGAGATCTCATATGCTCGCGGAGGAGAATACCCAAGCCGTGTTCGCCGGCGCTGGGCTTTCTCGGACACCTCCGCCGTCGGGTGACTTAGACGCCAGGCGTCTATTCCCCGAAGCGTCGCGACGCCTCGACGGAGACGTCCCCCAGGTACGTACTACCGGGGAAAATCGTGAGTTGACGATGTCAACTACCTTGTCTCCGAGAAGTGTGCTGGACCAAGGTACTTTAGAGTCGAGCTTAGACGGAGGGAGGCAGCCTTCCCCTTCGGCTCAGGTAGGGTTAGTAATCGATTCCGCGGGAGTTGTCACAACTCCACCTTTGGAAGCCCGTTTGGAGCAATTTAGAATAACGAGAAATGTTTCTGTTTGTAGGTCGGAGGGCTACTCAGGAGTCCGTGCTGGCGAAGCTCGTGAGGTACGCCCCTTTGGAATGCGCCGAAGCGCTCCGAGGTCATTGGGTGTGCCTCACGCACCACAGCGGAGGCCACAGGATACAGATGTGCATACCCTAAGGGAACCGGGTGATGCTGAGGCCCTAGTGGAGGAACTAGGGGGTGGTGGAAGGCTCTCGGAGGGAGTTGGGAATGCTCGCATTCCCATATCTCTCCAGGGGCGGGTTCAGTGTACCTCCCAAGGGAATCACTATGCACAGCCTGAATATGCAACAAGAGCTACGAAGGCAGATTTCGTGACGGGTGTCGGCAGGGACACGGAAGTTGCCACCCGAAATCCCTGGGTGACGACGTCCTTGCCCTCCAGGCAACTAGGAGCAGAGCGGTGGGTGGCTGAAGATGGGTTCGGAGGAATCCGAAACTTTGCGGAAGCCGTCCATCCACACCTTTTTACGAGACAATTGCCAAACACGGGTTGAGCCAGAAGGACGGAAGACTGAACGCTCTGAAGAATAATTCAGAATTGCGATTAGATTTTGTTCACGGCGCCAAGTAGGCCACGCCTACCTTGGATCCATCGATCTCATTGGCCGAACTAAATGTGCGGCCGAGAATTACTCGTTGACGAGAAATTCTCGACGGGAATCCAATAGGTCCCGCCTCCTGCAACTTTCCAATTCTATTGGCCGAACAGAATGTGCCAAGATAGTATAAAGATAGCCTCGAATGACAAAATATTCATGGTCGTTGGGGTCAGTCAGGTCAGTCGATTGAGTGCAGTCGACTAGCATAGACGTGTTGCGAAGGGGCGTGTCCTCAACGTTCATTTGCTGATAGAGATCATACGATTATTGAGTTTGTTTTGGCCAACGTGGCGATCAATAATTTTAATAAAACGCGTTGGTAAAGGGGGCGTGGCCTCAAGTTTTCTGGATTCCCAACTCGGAATTGGGGATCGTTTTAGTGCGACGAGTGATAAATGGTGAGTAGGCCTTTGGTATATTGGTATTTACGTTCGAAAATATTCATTCACAAAGCTGCGATATGTCCGAGCAAATTGGTGCAATGTTAGAGAGTGCGTCGAAAGCAGACTTACTGCTCATATTGAAGCACATCATTGTGAGATTCGGCGTGGGGCCGGAGGACGTGGCGAAGATCGTCAAGGATGACGACGACGTTTCGTCGTTCAATCCACCCAGCGAAGACTTCCCAAGTCTTCCGACCCCCAGGGTCGGAGGTGCCGGGTCTGCCAACAGACCCAAACGCGTCTGCATACGCAGAGGGTCGGGTGCCAGATCGGTCACCTCCGACACTACTGTGAGCAGTGCCGAATCTCGCAGTGATACTGTGGGTAACACGAACAATGAAGATGCGCAATCATCGTCGAACGAAACGTCAACTAATAATGAAGTCGAAATGCAGGTGGATGGTGCTGTAAGCACTGAAGGGCAGAACATCGCCCCCACCCCTGCAACTGAACGACAGGAAAACTTGACACCTGTCGAAAAAGGCAAAGGCAAGGCCAAAAAGAGGCCTGCCGCCGTCACCCCCGAAGAAGATGACGTCCGCACAGTCGTCGGCGCCGACGAGGCTGGAGCTGGACCTAGTTCCGAGAGCGTTAGGAGGAGCGCTTCTCCCAAACCAGCCCCGAGACGAGCTATCCCACCCATCACGATCCGAAAGAAGGATTGCTGGGTGGAAATAAATCGTAAATGTCAGCAACATAAAATCTCCTTCACAAAAGCAGTGAACGTGCAGGATGGCATTAGGGTGCAACCGGCCACCCTTAAAGATTATCGCGAGTTGTCTCACGTCTTGATAAGTGGAAAGGTACTACACCATACATACTCCTTTGCTGAGGACAAACCCCTTAGGGTCATCCTTAGGGGCGTTCCGGAGTTTGTCTCCAGCAAGGATATCGAAGAGGATCTGTTGGGGAGGGGTTTTAATCCCGAAACCGTTGCGCGATTGTACAATCGCAACAAGAAGCCGATGCCTCTGGTTTTGGTTCTCGTTCCGAAATCGGAACGTGAAATCTACCAAATAACGGACATACTGTCAGTGAAGATTTCGGCCGAGCCCCAAAAACCAAGAGGTGCAGTCGGGCAATGTCACAAGTGCCAACGGTTCGGTCACGCACAGAGGAATTGCATGGCGATTCCTGTGTGTGTGAAGTGCGCTGGTAAGCATCTGTCATCAGAATGCCAAAAACCGCGCGCTGAAAAGGCTAAGTGTGCAAACTGTGGAGGCTCCCACACGGCCAGCTACTTCCCTAGGCCCAGAAGCGGCAACGCCGCCAAGGGAACAGGGAGGGGGGCACCCTCTGCGGCCGGAAAGGCTACCAAGGCTGGCTCTCGCCCAGCAGCGATCGTTGCAGGTTCCGGCACTGTCCGTGCAGGAGTCTCCTATTCGGGCGCCACGAAAACCGGCCCCTCCCAGACAGAAACGAGCGGACCGGACGACTTTTTCGCCGCCCTCGAGAAGATGAAACAACTCTTCACGAAGTTCCCGGTATTGCAACAGATGTTCGTACCAAATCAGGCCGTGCTTTCGAGGACCAATTAATGGCTGTGCACCATATTAGGCCCAGCTCCTTGAAGATCGTCTTTTGGAACTGCAATGGTCTCAAAGACAAGAAATGGGATCTTGAAGATTTCATGGTGCGACATAACGTCGACCTCGTGCTCCTTCAAGAGACTCATCTTGACAATGGGGTGATTGCGGTGCCAAACTATCGAGTTTTCCGTGAGGACCGTATTGGGCGACGTGGAGGGGGCGTGGCTGTTCTAGTCAAGCGCTTTCTTCGGGTCGCACAATGCGGTATTGATGGTAACCGAAACCACGGCACGGAAGTGGTCGGTGTTGAGGTTGAAACGAGTAGGGGCACCCTTAGGGTAATCTCTGCTTATAACCCGCCGAACAATCCAATACAGGATGATACGCTGGATTCTCTGCTGATGGAATCCAACACTCCGACGATCGTCGCAGGCGATTTCAACGCGAAGCACACGTCATGGAGCCGGGTGTCAAACCGCAATGGGATGGCGCTCTGGGCACACATGGACAGGCATGACTATCACGTGGTTAGTCCTGGTGAGCCCACACACTACGGTCGCTTCAGACCGGACGTACTTGACATCGCGTTGGTCAGGAATGTCCCCTGGACTTGGGAGGTCTACCCCCTTTCTGAGTTAAGTTCGGATCATAATCCAGTCGTACTATGGCTGGGCGATGATCCTATTCCCCAGGGAAGTTGGCTGCGGTAGTCGACGAACTGGGAAACGTTCACGGCGAATCTCGCGGAGGCACACGTCGTGCCTGAGGTACTCCGAACTCCTGCCGAGTTGGACGTTGCAGCAACACGTTTCGAGCACGTTATGAATGACGCTTTTGAGGCCGCCACAACCAGTGAGCGGAGCCCTCTGAAGTCTTACAATGAGTTCCCAACGAGGATTAAACTCCTCATTCGGGAACGTAACCGTTTGCGTAGGACCTTTCAGAGGACTCTGTTCCCCGGGGACCGGGTAAGAGCCAGCCGTAAGGCTACTGAAGTTAAACTCGCGATCCTGGATTACAGGAATGAAAGGTGGAACGACACGCTCTCTAGCCTCGAGCCGGGAGATAAGGAGCTTTGGCGCCTTATCAAGCGGCAAAAAGGTCGGAGGGCTGAGTTAC
This sequence comes from Chrysolina americana, assembly GCA_958502065.1. Classification (NCBI taxonomy): domain Eukaryota; kingdom Metazoa; phylum Arthropoda; class Insecta; order Coleoptera; family Chrysomelidae; genus Chrysolina; species Chrysolina americana. The sequence continues at coordinate 61,599,756 of OY293411.1, forward strand.
CACCCATTCATGGCGAGCACGGGATGTGCTATGCATCGGTCGACAAGGCCATGGCCTTCGCTGATACGATGGAACGCCAGTTTGTGCTGAATACCGACGAGGATGATGACGACGATCGGGACACCTTCGTGGAACGGCGGGCTAGACAGGTCCTTCGAGAGGATGATGATGATGAATTGCGTCCAGCTTCTGAGGAGGAACTTAAGGCGCAGATCAGAGGGCTTCCCAAGCGGAAAACTCCGGGAGTGGACTCCATTACCAATGTAATGTTGAAGAAACTCCCGGATAATCAGATAAAGTCGATCAAAAATCTGATTAACAACTCTCTGCGTCTTAGGTACTTCCCCAGCAGGTGGAAACATGCCATTGTTGTGATGATTCCGAAGGCCGGTCAAAATCCAATGTTCCCGCAGAACCATCGTCCCATCAGCCTCTTGAGCTCGGTGGCGAAACTGGCGGAACGCGTCGTATTGGAGAGGGTCAATGACGAAGTTATTGACAGAAACATCCTTCCTGACGAGCAATTTGGCTTCAGGCCCCAGCATTCGACAGAGCTGCAGGCCTTGAGGATGGTCGAAGAGACCATCAGTGAGCTCAACAGGAGACACTTTGTCTTCCTGTTGCTGCTTGATGTTGCGAAGGCCTTCGACCGAGTATGGCACGAAGGTCTTCTGTACAAGATGAGTCTCTTGGGCTTTCCTCGAGGCCTGATAAGATGGATAGGCTCTTACCTAAAAGGAAGGACGTTTCAAGTCAAAGCCGAAAATGAGCTCTCGGACACGAGGGCCATTGAGGCAGGAGTGCCTCAGGGCGCCGTGCTTTCTCCGGTGCTATACTCGATATACACTAGTGATATACCGAGGACCGCACACGTGAAGGTTTCCTTGTACGCCGATGACACCGCGTTGCTCGCCAGTTCGGCGAATCCGGAGCAAGGGATCGTCTACCTGCAAGCCGCAGTGGACGGTCTTGAGCAATTGTTCCTGGACTGGAAAATACGAGTCAACACTGCGAAGACGCAGCTAATCTCCTTGGGGAGGAGACGAACCTACCCAGAAAGGAGGGTGACAATCTCGGGAAGGGAGATTGACTGGCTACCGCGGGTCAAGTATCTTGGCCTGACGTTTGACCGTGGACTCACCTGGAAGCCACACATCGACGAATTGAGGGCAAAATTGCACTCTAGATTGTGTTCACTATACCCGCTCCTTAACAGGAGGAGTAAACTCAATTTAAAGAACAAATTGCTTCTTTATAATTCAATGGTCAAGCCTGTGATGATGTATGCCTCAGCCGCCTGGGGTCAAGCCGCCCACACCCATATACAAACTCTGGAACGGGTCCAGAGCAAGTACCTGCGGATGATAGTTGATGCTCCGTGGTTTGTGCGTAACGTGCGAATCCGCGACGATCTGAGGCTGCCTTCCGTTCAGCAGTCTATCCGAGAGGATGGACGAGTGGGTATAGGATGGGCGCATAAGGAGGGGAGCGAGTGGAGAATGGGTCGGGAAAGAATCAGTGAGCTGGGAAGCGTACAGGAAGCCGAAATGGTGGCTATAGGTAAAGGGGTACTGATGGGTGGAGAGATGGACATAAGAATAATAAGTGACTCGCCTGGAGCAGTGGAGACCATTAGGAATGCGAGGACGAAGAGCAAAAGGGCAGCTCGTATTAGGAGAATGCTTGAAAACAGAAGGGTAGCGGGATTGGTGACGGAAATTGAGTGGAGGAAAGGGCATGTTAGGGAGAATGAGGGTAACAGAAGAGCAGATGAAGAGAGTAGAAGAGGTGCGGAACTGCAAGAGATCACATGGCAAATAGACTTGGGACATAGCAGAATGGAGGCGAGGGAAAGGATTAGGAGAATGGTGATGGAAAAATGGCAGGGTGAATGGGACAGCGGCAGGACCGGCAGAAGCGTACATGGTATGTGCAACAGGGTAGGGATGGGGTGTATACCATTAGCAAGGAAGGCAGTGCAACTGGTCACAGGGCATGGGAACTTTCGGGGTTACCTGGCAAGGTTCGGAATTGCACAAGAGACCCCATGCCAGTGTGGAACTGGCGGGACTGACACGGCGGAGCACATCAGGAACGATTGCATGCGGAGAGAAAGGGTAGAATGGAGAAGGAGGATCGAGGAAGAGGAGGATAGACTTGGAGCGTTACAGCTAAGGGATACGAATGGTGTGAAGGATGAATGGGTAAGGATATTGAATGAATGGGCGGGGGCTGTGGTCGAGGATGAAGAAGTATGAGAACCAACATAGTGTCAATGCGACGGTAATAGTGGCCTGGCTTCGGGATAAACGAGCGACGAAAGTAAATCGGGAGAGCAGGCGCTCGGATAGAATAAGACTGCCGACCAGGGAGGGCGCTGTTTGAATGTGGAGGATGAGCGGAATAAAGAAGGAAGGATCTTCCCCGCTGATTGCCCGCCCGGTATTCGGTGGGTCACGACCCAACGGTGGTGGGGGGGTGTGGCGGGGCGGAGGAGCGAGGGATATCGTGACGTGGACGTTGGAATGGGATGTAGGTGCAGCTTTATGGCCTAACGGCTTGGCAAGTGCAGCACACCTGGGGTGGTTTTAGTCAGTAAGAGTCTGACACTACTGATACGCGATGGACACCGAGCGATCAGAGTCCATGAGGATTTCCACACCACTGAAAAAAAAAAAAAAAAAAAAAAAAAAAAAAAAAAAAAAAAAAAAAAAAAAAAAAGTCTATCCGTGAGCGTAATCAGCGTGTATTGGATTGTGCGGAAGCGCATGAAAATCCGCTTATACGGGTTGCAGTCGATTACACCATCGATGACCCTACCCGTCACAAAAGGCCACGCCTATCCGTGGCCTAATCCGCCACCACTCCGACAGGGAATTTCGTGAAGGGAAACTTTCACTTATAATACCACAAGAGCTTCAAAATTATCGGGTATTTCCCGATAGGTTCGTTGCAAACAAATGAAGGAGTCAAGTTTTTCAGGTTAAAAAATCACGAGCGCGAAGCGCGAGTGATTTTTCCTGAAAAACTTGACGACTTTATTTGTTTGCAGGGAACCTTGAGGGAAATGCCAGATAATTTTGAAGCTCGTGTGGTATTCGGGGGATTATTTTTCCGTCCCAAATGTCGGCCAATAGAATTGCACCATGAGACGAAATGTACAGTTAACAAATAAGAATTGTTTTTATTGTACCTTCTTTATAGTCTTCTCCATCCATTTTCTTCATATTGTAAGCGTAATCTTTCATAATGTTTGCCAATTGCGCTTCACTCGTTTCAGCACTCAATGTGTATTCCCTCTCAGTACAAAAAGTAGTAAATTGGTTCCAAACTGTTTTTTTTTTCCTTCTCCGTATTAATGGGAACATTTCCTTTGACTTTTTTATCGATGGTGGACAGAGAACAAACTCCAAATCGACTCATTTTCATGCAAAATCTCCAATTTTCACAATTGAATTCAACTTGTCAGTTTGACGTGTGGTTAATTTGACTGGATCATGTTTTGTTTTTTATATATAGCAACTACCAGAGAAAATTTTCAAAAAATTATCAGTATAATACCATGTAGGTTGTACCACGTGACGTCGAATGGTGCAATTCTATTGGTCGATATTTGGGTCGGAAAAATAATCATCAAAATTCGAGCAACCCCCGTCACCTGGGGAACACCAACGCGCGAGGGCAGCAGGGAGCTGTTAGCACCCTGGTACTGTCCTGCACCCCATCCCGCCACTTCCGTAGTGGCCGCCAGCAGTTCTTCTCACGGATGGTGAGAAAGCTCGATCGAAGGGCAAGGGAACTAGGTTCCAGCCTAAATGGAAACAATGAAGATCATGATGAAAATATTCATTCGAGATTTGCATTCGAGCTTTGCCAGTCATTCGTGATTTATTCGAATCCGAGCCTTGCAATTCATTTGAGCTTTGAGTTTTATTACTTTTGGATAGTTATTGTAATATCAAAACGAACTTGTTAGTTCGAAATATCTTCAGACATTGAAGAATTTAGTCGCAAAGTTCTTTGCGAATTTACGTTTTTGCTTTTGCTCTTCGTAAACCTAACTATTAAAACGAAACTTAGTATCCAATACAACGAGCTTGCTGTTTCGCTGCCGATACCTAAGTTCGACGATAAGCTTCGAGGCGTGGTGTTCCAGCTGTTGCTACAACCGACTTCGATTCTTTCTCTGCATTGACCTAAAGCCAGCGTTTTGGAAGATGTGGACCATCTCCAGGCAAGGGCCATCAAAACCCCAAACCCAATCAAGAAAGAATTCGTATTAACCATTTATGATGATGGTAAAAGCGTGACTTGCTATAGCCAAGGGCAGTCTCGTTACGGGCACTCGATTCCAGCTGAGTGCTCCATCTGGATCAGGTGACAATAAGTGACTGGTGTTCGACATTGTCCCTCGGTGGGGAACAGAACAATATTGACTTTTATTGATTGAACAATTTCTTTGTCATCACGTCAGGCTTTCGCCCTCGAGTGATTTTACTTACATTTACTAATCACTGTGTGCATATATACCTCTCCCTTTCCAGCATAGGGTACATATTAGGAGTACCTCCCGTGGGATACAAGTTGGCGTGATCCTGGAGACCCTCGCTAACTGTCGTCGGGATTGGACAGTTCGGTGACCCCGAACGGTACATGCCCTTCGTCGCCTACCCAATATCTAAGGAAATTTCACTCGTGTGTTATTTCATTGCACTTAGTGTTGGCGGCCTAAAACGCACCCTACCCTCCCGGCCGAGGGGACACGCGAGGTTAATCTTCCCTGAGTAGGCATACCTAAATCACGAATTGTTTTGTGCGCTTCACTTAGACAAATAGGGGTTAGGGAGCGTAATGACCACCCAGTAGCCGGCAGTAGCCATTGTGGTGCTCTGGGCGGAATTTTCCGGTCAGAATTAGCTATCTTGTTAGGGACTTTAACTCCTTCGGGATTTCGGGTAATAAAAGATCTTCAAACTTTCGGGAGACTTTTTTTCCTTTCATATAGCATATATCTTTTTGTTACAGCAAATCAACTTAGAGAGTTTCTTTTATTCTTGATATTATTGATTATTCATAAATGGAGGATTTCAGTCAACAAACGCGCTTAGGTGGTGGTGCCAGAACCCGAGCTAGCTGGCCAGAAGCTGACGTTCCGGAAGGAATGTCACTTCAAAGTCAATACTTTAACCAACCGCTTTTAAGACAGGATTTCGCACCATGAAATCTTTAAAGAGTTATGGAGAGAGGCCCAACCATATCCATCCCGACGTGCGCAAAGGGTTTAACATGGGAGACACGAGCTGAAGATAAATTACATATGAGTGGATGAGGAGATGCGGGATTAAGTCTGAAACTATACGAATGGTTTAGGGACAAGAACCCAATAACGCTGGATCAGTAGATTCTGGAGTGTTTGGAGGCCAGGTTGTAAGTATTTCTGATGAAGGTGTTCAATTAAAAGATAAGTGTATCGGTGTTTGCTTGGGAGAAGCATCGAGTATTTTGTATCGAACGCGAGCTTAGATTGTAATAATCTGCCACTCACCCTGAAAACCCCAGTGGTGTCTAGAAAAGGCGTTAACTTTCGAAGCGATGCGGGAAGCAATTTATGAGACCTGATCTTGTTGATTTCCTGGAAGAAGCCCTCCGATTGCGTGAATTTTACCAACACGATAAGCGCATGTTCAATTTCTTCAGAGGAATGTGCACCCTTACGAGGATTGTGGGGATGCTTGGAGTTATGACACAAACGCAATATATAAGCGACTAGTCGTTGAATTTTCCAAAGAGAGCTGAACCGACAAAAAAGCTATGATATGGGGTGGACCATTGTAGAGGAAGCAAGAACCGTTTTTCTTTTTTCATCACCAGTATCCGACAAGTCTTGAACAGGTAGTCCCAAATCAGCAGGCCATTGATCGAATGGCAGAGAAAGCCATTCTGGACCCGCCCACCATAACTCACTTTGTAATAACTCTTGGGGGGTGAGACTTCGTGGAGCAGGATGAGCGGGGTTGTAATGAGACCTATCATGTCTCCATTTGAAGGGAGGTATTTCATTTTGAATTTCGTTGATTCGGTTTCATACAAAAGTAGCCTATTTAATAAACTGGACTTGGTTTATTTATCAGATGCTTTTCTACTATCTGATTTAAAACGCCTCATAATCTAGTAAGTGTCCTTTAGGCTTGAAAATTAAACTTGGTTTTACCCGTTTCCTCTCTGGCTTCTTGGTCTGCAAATTCACTCGCTGACTCAGCTGTCTATAAGGATGAAGTCCCTGAAACTGGTTCACTGTATGTTGCTTGAGGAGCAAAAAAAACAAAAGACGAAAGGCAAAATGCTGTCACCAACCCGAGCGTGTGCTGGCTATGGTATACCAAGTATAGAGCTGGGATTCCGAAGTCACGATCGAGCATCAATCGTGTCGTTTTCACGAATTTGACGATTCCGAGCCCATACGCCGATCGTATATGTATTGCAAATAGCCCAGCAATTACAGATACATCTCTGAGATATTGCTGCGATGTCACTTCGTGACCTGCGACTTGCATCGTTACGTCGCACAGACATCCCAGCGACTCTCTTTTGTCACACTCATGAGGCATGTTGGAGTCGTCTGTGCAATGTAGTTCCGAGACATCTCTGCGATGTAGTTCTGAGACGCTGCAAAGATGCTTCCTAATAACGTATCAGGGATGAAACAGAGCGACAAAGCAGCGATTTCTTCATTGTTATAGTCAAGAGACGTCAACGTCTATGCGATATTCCAAACAAAAACAACAAATAAGAAGAGAAAATATATTTTCAATATGAAAAAATTAAATATAACAAAAATTTTTATAATTTTTTTTTCTGTGACGGGAAAAAATTTGACATTTTATCTCTGTTGCCAGGTAACAAAATATAACTTTTCATGAAATTACTTTTTTCCCCGGGAAAAAAGTGAGTACTTTTTTCCCGGACATATTCACAGATATATAAAGGAATTGAATGTGCATTGCATGAATGACATGTTCCTTGAACTATTCGGTACAACAGTCGGATTTTCTTGTGTTGAAATAATATTTTTTTCTTACATGGACACAACTGCCGTTGATGTACCTGGTCGCAAATTGGGTGTTATTTCAGCACTGCCACACGTTCTGAATACTTTATTAGCAATTTCTGTCCTGTGTGCCACCGATTCATCAACATAGCCCTCAGCGACCGTTGATGACTTCCAACCGCCATGTTTCTTTAGTGTCATCAAATCTCCCCCAGATTCAACTAAAAGTGTAGCAGACAATCTTCGAAATGAATGACCTGTATATGAGCTAGCATTTTCAAGTTGAGGAAAATTAGCTACTGTTTCAGGTACCTTATAAAACTGATTTTTACCCACAACCTGATTGATACACTTTCCATTGCGATATGCATAAAACAAGCGGCGATCCTTTGCTGCTGCTGGACGAAGGGCTATGTACATTCGGTAAAATTTAATATATTCTTCAGTTACTACAAATCTTCTGTTTACATCGTTTTTTGTTTACTTCAGTTTCACAACTGAAAACTTTCCCGAATCTTCGATATCATCTAATGTTACCTGGCTGATTTCACAAATTCTACAAGCTCCTGCAATCCCAAATACAACAACAACCTTGGCCATTAAATAAACTTCATCGAGTGCATTATTTAAAAAATCAATAATTTGTGTACTCGTAAAAATCGCAGCTTTCTTGGGCGTGTAACCTTTCCCATTTTGTTTCAGAAATATAATTAGCTTGAAATATATTGAAATGTCTACATTATTATTGGATCGTAACATGCTTTTAATCATTGAATAATTCGACCACACTGTTGATGGCTTTTGTTGTGCCAGTTCCGAAAAATAAGCCAATCACACCGTCTCCGAGAAAGAACTGCATGTCTTTCTCATCTTCCATTCCATAAATCTTGAATACGCGATTTCGTAAATTTTCCGCGATTTAGCTAGCAATAATTTTCGTGACGCTACTTTCGCTGCTTCTACCAACTCCGGAGGAGTCAGAGAAAACTCGGAATCAGACATTTTTTAACTTTATATTATTCAAAATAATCATTAAACAATTACTGAGTTCGCAATTTTCAAATCAAATCACAGAATTCAACTGACATATGTTTGATTACTTTGAAGTTTTCCTTAGCAACGCTAAGCTATACGTACAACAGCTTACTAGTTTAAAAATTCAAATTTCATATCGATAATATTCTGACTTCAATATATTGTGATAATATGTTTTTCTCACTATTGAATCGTCGTTTTTCCCGCCACAGTAAATAATAGTGTATTATACACGGGAAAAATATTAGATTTTAGCTCTTGGTTTTTTTGTCTCCCTCCTCTTCACGTCGGGAGACAAAACAACCTCGAGCTAAAATCTAATACTTTTTTCCCTTGTATAATAAATAACTATTTTTTTAATGAAATTATTCTGGCATAACATTAACAAGGTACAAAATTAAAAATTAACAAAGTAAAATTCAAATTATGTTGATTAAAAAACTAAAATTCATTTGCTTTGGGTCCTTTTCCTGTCAAGCGTTTGTTTGGTATTCCTGAACCAATTGGAACAGGCTGCTTCCACATTTTTTTCGTTCTCTCCGAGAAGGCTCATCACCACATCTGGAAATCAATAAAACAATATGAGACCACTGAAAGCTACAATGCCACATAGCAGTGTGACATGAAATAATTCAGACAGTAATGGAATACTTAGTATAATTTGGCACCATTGATCAGCTCTAAATTTTCTGATTTCAAATATACAGGTTGTATTTTTTAGGTCATGCCACTATTGGTATCTCGATAACGGTAAATGATATAACGATACTCACTTGTCACACTCAGATTATGGACACTATCAGAACATGAACGGTATGCAAAGCATTCAAAGCAACAAAGCTTCGATCTTCGATCAATGCATAGATACAAAGAACAAAGAACTTTAACTAAATATGGTAACAGCCGGTCACTGTATGTTGCTTGAGGAGCAAAAAAACAAAATACGAACGGCAAAATGCTGCCACCACCCCGAATGTGTGCTGGCTAGGGGATACCAGGTATAGAGAGCTGGGATTCCGAAGTCACGATCGAGCATCAATCGTGTCGTTTTCACGAATTTGACGATTCCGAGCCCATACGCCAATCGTATATGTATTGCAAATAGCCCAGCAAACACAGATACATCTCCATTGAACAGCTCTAAATTTTCTGATTTCAAATATACAGGTCGTATTTTTTAGGTAATGCCACTATTGGTATTTCGATAACGGTAAATGATATAACGAAACTCACTTGTCACACTCAGTTTATGGACACTATCAAAACATGAACGGTATGCAAAGCATTCAAAGCAACTAGAACTAAATATGGTAACAGCCGGTCACGCCGTTGCCTCCCACTTTTAGGTTGGCCAACATAGCCTACGATCTTGTTTTGCCAACTTCTTGCCAACTTACTACGTTAATTCAAAATTAACATTTATCACAAGTTGAGGATTTGCCTTTCGACCGTGGGGAAGGACAGATGGCGTCCTTGTGGTCGGCAGTCAAGTGAATGTGTGTGAACTTCCTATTATCACCATCTGAAGATAACTCAATAAAAATATAGTAGCAAAGATATGTAAATATAGATTTTGATGTCTCAATTATGTCGCAGTATGACGTCTATGGCAAGTAACAATTTTACATCGCAAGGACATCGAAATCCAGCTGATCACTGATTTAGATATCATGGGGATGTCGCATTGTGATATCGCAGTAATGACAACAATATGACATCGCAGAGACATATACACTAGATATACATACATACATACATACATACATACATACTACACATACATATACACATTACATTGTTGAAATATTTTTTGGAAATATTAATGTTATAGTAGGTACCTATAATGATATACAAATAAGTATGCACAAATGTATTTCCTTTGAATGAAATTTCAACAAAAAATGCAACACAGAATTACTAGAAACAAACACTAATATGCCTGAATGAATATCTGACAAAGATATAAATTAACAATAAAAAATACTCCTTATAAAAGATAATATTAGTCGTAATAAACATAACTACTAATTATAATATTATTATAGAGTATTATACCTATCTTGATGCCAGTAATATATTTTTTCTACATTCATGCGAAAAGCAAATCTTTATTGAACTATATTTAGTGTAAAAAGCTCTTTATTGCACTCATTTGTCATTCAACTTCAACTTGCTGTCATCATATGATAAACATAAACGTTCAAACCCACTACATATTTAGCAGATATTCTATAAGATTGGCCATACGTTTTAAACAGCTACATATTTCATATTATTTTGTATTAATGGTAGCAGTCAGAGTTGAACAAACAATGCCTTCCCTAGAATAACTCCATAATTAAAACCAATCCGCTATGTTCTAAACCGTCTTCCTGCATAGAGCAAACTGTCTGTACTATGACCACACCTCGTGATAACATACGCGCTCATGGCTACTATGATTTTGATTTTTTTAATGCAACTGTGGTTATATAAACGTCAGTCAAAATTTAATTCTGACAATTACAGAACTGCAAGTTTTAAAATGAGTAATATTAATTTCTAGATGATGGTGATGAAATCGATAGTAATAATTATTTATTTCATTTTCCTTCACCTAGTGCCGCACCTAAATATATAATTTTTTGCTTTTTGCATGAACGTGCAAAAAAGGTTTATTGTACTCGACGTGTTGACAATTTCACGTCGAGTGCAATAAACACTTACTTTTTGCACTTGTTGCATGAATAAATATTATACACTGCCATGAAAGAAGAGGCTACTTCAAAAGTATTATGTAGAGGTAGGTTACCTATTATAGAGGGTCTTTCACGATGAGCGTTCGTTATGAATATATGGAGAACCATTCAAAATATAAACTTGAAATTTTGTGGTAGTGGGTTTTATAATATGACCTTCTTAATTAAAATAGTTTCAACTTCTGATCTCTTTCCGTTGTACCGGAAGTAGAGGGCAACTTCCTTATTTCGAATATTTCATTACATTTTTTAATTTCCCAGCAGATTTTATTCCCAATTTGTGTAACGATGCCTATACCTAAATTTGTTAGTTTTCGATATAAGTAATAATTTTTTTCTGAAAAATTTTACAGTTTCAGCATTACTCCGAAAAAATCATAACTCATAGACAGTAACCGTTGGAAATTTGAAATTTCACAGAATTACACCTGAAGCATCAAGTCATGAACATCCTGGCAAGATATATCCGATTTCGGGAAATATTTGAACAGTAAATCATTCGAAGCAATACCAAACTAAGAAAGCTTTGGAAACAAATGAAGTTACAACATGCATGTCAGAATTTGATGCGAAGTAATTTACGTGTATTGCATAGTTCTCTATTTGTGTGCGAAATGTCTCGTTTGGGGTATTCTAATGAAGATTTCCTGAATTTAATAATTATTTATGGCAAATGCAATAAGATAATCGACAGAACTTGTCGTGTTTTCGCAGGAAGATTCCCAAATCTACACAGACCTAATAAAAATATTCTGAGAAGACTTCCAAGAAACTGCCGCGATTTCGGGTCTTTTGACAATGAGGATAACAAAATTGTAGTTTTGGCGTACTTTACAGCTTATCCAGAAAATTCGTTGAAAGACGCAGAAAAATCACTTAGAATTTCATGTTCATCAATAAACCGTATTTTAATCAAATATAAGTGGCGCCCCTTTAAATATCACCAGGTTCAAAATCTGAAATCTGAAGATTTACATGCACGAGTGGAATTCTGCGAATGGTTTCTCATCAAGATACAGGAGGACCCTGAGTTCATGAACAACATGATATGGTTGAATAATAATAATACTACCTCATAAACACTCGTTGAGGCATAGCCTGTGCAGGTAGAGGACGGCTATTATTATTATTATTTGCCGTGGCGCTCCGGGGCGACTTACTGATGTTTCAGGTGATGTATTCACTTTTCAGCTGTAGGAAAACCCGGAAAACCTACAGCACCACCTCGATGATGGAGATGAAGCCAAATTTGGAAAGAATGGTATGTACAACTGCCATAATAGTCATTTTTGGGCAGCAGAAAATCCAAAGGTCGTTTGCCAGCGCAACTTTCAGAATTCATGCAATTTTAATGTTTTTTGTGCTATAAAGGATAACCAAATTTTATGTTTATATCTTTATGATGACGATTTGAATAGCGATATAATTAGGAATGTGGTTGGTGAATCCATAAGGCATGTTTCTGGACAATACCGTTTCAAGTAGTATAGTACTGCTGCCGTTGGTTGGTTAATGAATGTCGAAGATCAGTGGCTTTGTTACAATAGGCCATTTAAATTTCCTCCTCGTTCTCCAGACCTGATGCCACTGGACTTCTTCATCTGGGAATATATCAAAGAAAATGTATATGCAGATCCTGTGAGTACTTAAGGAAACATGAAACGAAGGGCTCTGAAAACTTTCAATAATTTGATTCCTGACTCCATACAGAAAGATACACATAGTAGTATGCAAAAAAGAATCAATTCTTGTTCAGAACAAAACGGAAATGTCTTCGAACATCTGTTGAAATGAACTCGAGTGGAAAGAAGAATGACTGTATTCAATATCAATAAACAAAGATATAATTCACCTCTCTGGTAGTATTTTATTTCAATCCATTCATTTTCATTTTGAGTTACCTTTTACTAACGACAGTGGAATTGCCAGAGTTAATATTAGTTCATTTGTTTTCAAAGCTTTGTTTGGTATTGCTTCGAATGATTTACAGTTCAAATATTTCCCGAAATCGGATATATCTTGCCAGGGGTGTATTTTAGGTATAAGGTATTCCTCGCGAATTTGATATCTTTTCCGTACCTAGTATCCGAAAATAATAGAATGGTGTATGGTTTTCATTTAAAAAATCGTGTTTTATCAGTTTTCTCGATGTAATGTTATGGGTGGAAATTTTGACCACCCTGTAAGTTATTTTTAAAAATTAAGATTAAATTAAGAAGGCCATATTATAAAACCCACTACCACTAATATTCAAGTTTTTATTTTGAATTGTTCTCCATATATTACTAACGAACGCACGTCGTGAAAGACCCTGTATATTGTGATTACAAATTTCTTTATTTTTTAAATGCTCCAAAGACAGCGGCTGAATGGTTATAGAAATAGTCAGGCAATTTGTCTAACAAATTCAGTGAAATTGTAGACAACTGGAACAATAAAATAATAAACAATAAACAACGGTCACAATTATCTTTTCAAAGTTAATTGGAATAGGTAGATAAACCTATCATGAAATCTTGCCCCTAATTTATAACTTGCTTGTATTATAAACTGAACAAAAATAGTTATAGAACATTTATTTTATAGCATCCTACAGGTATGCACAGTGATTACGACTTTATGCAGAATTTTTTTGTAATAAGGTTGTACTGAAACTTCCTTTATATTTTCTATTTCCAGTTATCATTGCTGAGTGATTTCACACAAAAACATCCTGTACACTATTATTGTCTTTTAAATATCAGCTGTGTTTTCTATCAATATCATATTTTCTGGGGCCCTTCACGGGGTGCCAGATGGCCCACCCACCTTTCGGTATTGGGCCAGTTTCTACCATCTATCTAGCTTCGCCGAGGGAACCCATCCCATCTCCGCACTCCAAAAATGAGCGGGTCAAGTCTTTTTTGTTCTGATTACATTTTCATATTTTTTTTCTTGTCTTAATTTACTTATCGACTAATTTAATATTTTTATAAGGTATACGTGCGCGTTTCCTTAAGTCGTCATCGCCATCATCCATGATAATCTTTTCTCCCCAGTTATTTATGTGTGCTGTTAGTGTTCTGGTTAGTGTGGTTCTGTTTCTGATTTTAGGTTGGTATGTCATGTTTAGTGTAGATAATGTGTCTCTCAGTTGGTGTCGTGCTTGTTCTCTTTGTGTTAGTGTGCAGTGATTTATGATGTGTGTTGTGTCTTCTGATTGTGTTCCGCACATACATGTCCCGTCGGTATCCCTCAGAGAGAAGCGTCGGTAGTAACTCTGCATGTTCCCATTCCCCGTTATTAACTGGGTTGTCTTCCATGACAAGTTCATCCTTTCTGTTCCTATTATTGGGAAAATTGCATATGTCGTTCTTCCTGTTTTTGCTTGTTCCCAGTGTGTTTGCATCTTGTTGTCTTGTGTTTTTGTTTGATGATGTTCAGTTATTTTTTGCTCGGGTATATGGTGTATATTTCCTCGTTATTCAGTTGGGCTTTAGCTATGTTGTCTGCTTTTCTTATTCATGGGTTAGTCCTGTTGGTGTGTGTTATGTTGATGATTTGGTTCCTGTCTTTTTTATCCTGTATATATTTCTGTATTCTGATAGCTGTTTTGTTTGTACTGTTTCTGTTCTCTAGGACAAACTTAAAAGAGTACACGTTTTCTTTTGCTGCACACCCCAATATTATCCAGTTCTATTCAGATTGGTCTTTGATAACTTTTTAGGTAAGTGATCGAAGGACTCATGAATCTCAAATTTGATGTTTCTTAATGTCTGTAAAACTTTTTAGTTCATCTCAGACCAAGATACCGTAAAATTAATATTGTTCTTTGGAGTTCAAGACTTTGGCTAACCCAAATATACCCGTTTCTTCACAAGGTACTGAAAAAAACTGAGTTGGTAAAGAAAGTTTAGGATTTTAAAAAATGAAAACATGTAAATTTTAATTTCACATACCTATCATTCAAATCAAGAGTTTCCGAGTTCAAATCCCGGTTGGTCCACATTTTTTTATTTCACTTCTAATTTTCATCTTCCCACTTGCTATGCCAAAAACTTATTCTGGATTTTAAAACAAATTACAGACGTAAATGCTACTTCATTATCAATATGTACATTTTAATTCATATTTCTTCCTATTTTCTACGCTCTACGATTATTTTACCTCCATTTTCATCAAGTACCGAGAACACCCGACGATTACTTTTTGTCGTCTGAAGTTCGAATCGTTGATCGTTCGTTCGTTCGTGATCGAATTGAGAGTTCGGAATCCCAGGGCTGTTATTCGCATGTCGTGTCTGTTTTCATTTTTAGGAAATTCAATTTCCACCGTTTCTAGCATGTTTGCTCGCTTTTTGAGAAAATTGTCAGATTGACTTGGTCGTAATTGAATTTGTGCTTTTCCCATTCTTGGGCTGATTGTCTAATTTATTGTAAATAAATTAAAAGAGTAACGTATCCCAAGAGTCGGTTGGATCGTCTAATTGATTTAGACTGCTCAAATGTTTGAATAAGTTCTCGTATAGAAATTGTATTTTACTAGCAGAAACAGCAACAACGTTTTCTATTTTGAAAATGGCGCCTAAATTATTGTGAATCAAAATATGTTTAATATTGAATCTATCGCATAAAGTGTTACATGCCGTTGTATAGTTTTTTTCTGTAAACTCAATTTATTGAATTGAACCTGTGACGCAGTGTCTACCAGTGTACCTCTTAAGTAATGGAATTTTCGTATGTCACATATTTTATTATTGTCATGAACCAACGATATACACAAGTCTCTGAACTCTAACCACATATCATCTGACCTATTAAACTTGGGTACTTTTATTTCTGGCAAAATAGTATTGTGCAGATCGTCCGCATGGCAAATGGCAGTTTGGTTTGTTGACGAATAATTGAATGACAAGTTGTCTTTTTTGGAAAATTTTTCTAATAATAATTTAGCTTGGGCTGTTAATCCATGAAACTTGTTTTCAAAATCTTCGCGTTCCGCGATCTGATCATCTGTCACTTATGAGCGAATTATATCGCCCATTCCCGTGTGAACCGCTGACTATGCTGAGGCAGAATCACGTGATTCCAGGAAACTGAGGCGCAAGCATCTTCATCTTAATGAGAACATTTATTTTATTATTCAGTCATAATTTAGCTCTTGTACTGTTCAGACGTATTTATGTCAATAAAATTTGTTTTCAAAAAGGGACTTTGACTTCCGAAAGTTATATTTGGCGCAGTCTTCCTACCTTATAAAAGGATGCTCAAAGTTCTTACAATTTTAATGTGAGTTATTATTTTCTAATGAACATTGATAGTTTGTCACAAATTCTTGGGAATTTCAATATGAATATTGAAAACCCTTCAGCTGACTTTATAGTTTTTTGTCTAGTACTAGTAATTCAAACAATAAAATGACTACTCAATTCAATTCAGAATACAGATGTGTGCCAGAATTTGATGGCAATCCTAATAATCTCAATAGATATTTGTCAGTTTGTGATTCAATAATTACAAGTTTTTATAACGCTAAAATAGTAGCTAATATTCAAAATGTTTCAAATTGGCCAGATATTAAAGATACATTAATAAGAAACTTTGCTGATCAGAGGGATGAAACTTGCTTGAACAGAGATATGGTTATGCTAAGGCAAGCCCCTAAAAAACAACCTTAAGGTGGGCGTCTGATGTCGTGTATTGCGACATTTAATTGTATTGAGAAACGGTAACACATAGAGAGTTGAAATTTGGAAGGTGAACTCAAAAAAGATTGGAGTACAGAGTGATAATATTGAGATTTTTTTCATTTTGTATTTTAAGATTATTTTGGTCAGCATTTGAGTAAAATAAGCCAATACTGGCTTCTGTTTTATGTCAATCTAAATATTGATAAAAATAGTGCTATTTTCGATTGAAAACGAATCTCCAGACAATATCGTTTGGGAGATTAATTCAAAGTTAGAAATGGGCTAGGAATAGCCAAATTCGAACATATGGCGCGAAACAGTTCCTACTTTACCAACATTCTTACTCATTTCCTAGTTCGGCAGTTTTCGGATAGAAAGCGCCATTGTATATTTCATTCATTCAGTTTCCTCAATAAGACGGAATGTGATTTTGATAACATCGGTAGGAGGAGCCAGGTCAAGTAAATGAAATAAAGAAAGACGTTGTGTTGTTTGGGATCCCCAAATCAATCATAAGCGTATCATGGAGTGCAATTTGAGGATGCAAAATTAAAAATCAACAATCAATGACGGGGTTTAGAGTTTCAATATATAATACAACGAAACTTCTCCTGGCACATGCGAAGTAATTTTTCTGAACTTCTTGCTCAGGATGCTGTAAGTATATTTCGCAGTTAATTTATTCAATATTTCTGAAAACGCTCACATTTTTTCAAGATTTTATTAAACTTGCCTTATTTGTTTCTCTGTTCACTTATTTATTGTAAGTTCAGGTGAAATCTTTCAAGTGAGTTTTAACCCACCTATAGTTGCCCGATCATCATGAAATTGGGTAGGTGTTTATGATTCCGATGACAATGTATTTTGAAGGGTAATGCCACCAGAAACATATATTCCTGGAGCTCATCAGATTTTTTGAGTTATGGATTTAGTATTCTAGAGGTGGAAAGAAATAACTTTCTTCATTAAAATTGTTCCTGGCTCTACAGGGTGAGCTACAGAAATGTTTGAATGTCTAACGCCAAATATGGAAAATAGTATTTGCTAATGGATTTTTCTTCATTTATAATGCTTTGAAAATTATTGATTGGCTTCGGATATATCAGTTATGGTGTACCTACTTACAGAGTGAGGCAGAAAACTCCTTTTTTTTAACTCGTTTATTGACTTCTCGCCAAAATGTGGTATTTCCGTTGACCTTCTCGAAGCATATTCTATAGTTGAAGCTAACAAACTGTTCTGAATACATTTCACACAGTGAGCAAAAAAAATTTGTTACTTATGGGACATCATATGAGTGGATTGTTTGATAATTCACAGGGAATAAAGGTAAACTTTTGTCTACTCTTACGTGTCACGATACAAAGTGAGCCCAAGAAGACAGATTTTCGAAAACCTATATTTGAACGGAATCATGGGAGAATGTTCATTTAATTTCTGTTGAAACGAAAGCAATTTCCCAAAGTGTCTACATATGGATGGACAAAATAACACTGACTCATTGGAGACTATTATTGGTGGATTTTGTGCTGATTTTTGGATATGACATTCTATAGATGATGATGATCAATTTTTGTGTAACTGTAGAGGAACTGGGTGATTCTAAAAAACCACAGAAAGATTTCGACTAGTAACACGACTTCGTTTGAGTCGAAGATCTAAATTTCATCATGAAAAATATTTAAATATTTCTCATTTGAAACTGAGAGTACTTGACGAAAGGCAATTATTTCAAAATAAATGGTTTCGCGATTCAACTCGCTCATCAGTACAGACTCGGCCACCAGTTGGTGGTTGTTACAGGAAGTATTGCAAAGTATATTCTTGTAGAAAAACTTTGCCAGGCGTTGGATAGACGTGTTCGGTAGTCGTATGGGGCTGTTGAATTATTTCTGTTCGACGTTTGCCGACAATCCTATAGTATAGGAAAATATGCGAAAGGCTGGATTATTTTTATAATCAAATTTCATTTATTGTGAAATAATTGTCTCTCGTCAAGTTCTCTCAGAGAAGATTTATATATTTTTCATGATGAAACTTATCTTCGACTCAAACGAAGTCGTGTTACTGGTCGGAATCATTCTGTGGTTTCTATAGATGGCTCTGCTGCTCACTTTCTTAGTGGGTGCCGGAGTTATCGTAGTAAAGAGTTATTTTCAAAACCTTCTAGAGTGAATCCAATCGTACAATAAATACATTCTTGACACTTTATCTAAAACGCTTAGTTTATCGTTTAACCTTCAAAGAGTGAAAGCAGCTGCAAGCTACCTACCAGGGATTTAAAACTAATAAAAACTTTGTTGACAATGGGAGATTTTCAAAACATTCACTATGAAACAAATATCAAAAACAAAATCCAATAACGTGCCGCTGCCACTGGCGCTCAAGGAATTTATTCCATGATAAAGTATGTTTTCCTTATACTTCTCACGACAACGCAATAAATAGGTGGGCTATTCTCGAATACTTCGATTTTAATTATCTGCCTAAAAATAGGAGAGAGAAATATATTTCATATGTATTGATGTGAAACAGAAAATCGAAATCGCATACGTACGAACTCGAGAATAGGACACCTGCTGGCATGTTGCCAAGTGCCTCAATACACTAATCTCTAGGCTCATTTTAATTTTTTGCCGCTATTTGACCTGATAGTAATGAATATAACAACGTCGATTTCTATTTTCAAAAAAAGTTGATTTGGAATAAGTATATAACGAATCATTTCTTCTTGAATAATCTCCAAACCAAATGGTAATTATTAGTCCAAGAGATGTATTAGGTATACGGAATATGTGATATTATTGGCAACAAGGCTCATCGGCTTCTCACTAGCGTTTGTAAAGAGTAGTACCACCCTAGATAATTATCTACGGTGGTAGGAACAGACATTAGTTTTGACTATCATTTCTCATTTACACGGAGGGAGACTTGGATAAATATTTAACAGAAGGCATGGTGGCTCCTCTGACGGATTAGTTTGTCAAGCCGTATCAAACGGCGACCTTAACAGTTTTATGATAGATGTCTGAATATATTGAACCTTTTGTGCAATTATATTGACGTACATGAAATAACTGCAGAATCTAAAACGTGTAAAAGAAAGCTATATAGTGATTTGGCATGGAAAACCTTTCTTTCTGGGTTGAAGGAACCTTTGGGTATTACCATACGTTGTACCCAGATCTTTGAGTGAAGCATTACAGTTCGTCTTATTCCGAAGGTAGGATACATAATCCCTCAGATTTTGTGAGGAAAAGGCAGCATGCTCTGGGTGTGTTGTGCCATCGCTGCCGGTCCGGTTTTGCACCGGTTGCTCAGGAAAATGGTGTCGCAACTCACTAAGACCTTGGATGGTGGTTGGAAATTATTATTATTATTATTATTTTCTGTTAGGAATTACCCAGACAGGCCCTGTCTACGGAGTCCCGACACTTCCGGAGGGCGCGCTGGCGTGTCATTAAATCCCAGTAAACACTCCCCACGTCGTGGGGTGAGTGATTACTGGGTCCGAGAGTCATGTGCCCTAAGAAGGCGAAGTGAACCAAGAATTACGGCCTTCTGCATTCTTCCACCTAAGATTTCTGCCACATCATGGCAAGCCGGTATGATTTTCAATTTCGGGAGCAGTGTGTCCATCATTCCACCAAGGACCCCTATTACCAGAACCACCATCTTGACAGAAAGGTTTGGATAAAGCCTGCGGAGTTCAAAGAGTAGATCTCGATATTTTGTCCGTTTTTCCTCCTTCTTTCGGACGATGTTTGTTTCGCCAGGAGCCGAGAACTCTATGAAGAAAATTGTTGCTTTACTTTGATGGTCGAGGAGGACTACATTATTATTATTATTTATTCACATCCCAGAAAATCACCTGTGGAATAGGGTGGTTATTTACTTAAATCCTATTATCTTCATGCAGCTGATACGCAGCTGTATATTTAGATACAATCGTATACATCAGGAGCAATTCAGAGTATCAACAACTTCAAGATTTTACTGTCTGAAAATAAACCCATCTATATACAAGGGTATTCCACATTCGATGGCCTATTAGACATTTCTGGAGAACGGAAATACAGATCATTTTAAAAATTTGTCAGCATGGATAGTTGCTCTACCCGCCTAAAATATTTCCATCAATACAGTGCCGCTTGTATCAGAAAGTAGTAGCTACTTTTTGATTTCAAATGGAACACCCCATATAATTTTTGGAATCCTTGTAGAAGTCCTTACAATTTTCCCAGATAATTTTGTATACTTATCTGTAACGGTTTTCGAAATAAAAATTATTTTGTCAAATTTTTGTGTAAAAAAAAAATTAAATTTTTTCGCAATACAAATTTACAAAATATTGAATTTTGGGTCATTGCTGCATAAGGCCATTGGGTATTCCGTCGATGAACTGCTTATCAGTTTCATCATACAGGGAGGCTCAGAAGTAACTTCCTTTTGGGGACTTATGGAAATGGCTGAAACTCAGTTTTTTCAGGGTATATTATATTATTTTCGAATTCAACTAACCAGTTTGGATAAGTTTCATCGACTATGTCATATCTCTTGCCGTTTATAAGATATAAATAATTTCGTAATTTTTGAGGTCTGTGCAAGTATAAAAATTAATGCATAAAATTTGGTGAAAAATCTATCAAGTAACATATAAAAGCCTCATCGTTTTTGAGAATACTGAAATACATGAACCTTCTTTCATACTGGGTGTATGACAAATATGATTATGTTGACAGTTTGAATTATGAAAAATTAAATATAAATATATGTTCACATTCGAAATTTAAGCGGACTGTAAATAATGAGGATTGTCGAGACTGTGGTTTCCGTACCTTGGTTATTTAACTTCATCCAGAGATTTGAGTCGATCCTTCAAAATCGTAGAGCACCGGTACACCGTATTCTTAGTGACGAACGAAAAGCGAGAGAGATCTTTTTTGGGGTTTTCACTCTCGAGGCCGGGAAATGCGCGAGCACATCATATATTCGCGATATATTCAAAGGGGACAAAATATAAAATAATCAAATAAACAACAAATAATAAGATATATATTTACAACGTGATGTGAAGACGGAACATAACCGCCCACCTAAAATGCAATAGTATTTTACGTTATGAGGGGTCGCTGAGGGGTAAAGGACAGACCTTCACCACTGAGCGTTTAAAGACACCTTGAGGAGTTTTCAAAGTAACAACTCTTACAACACCGTCAGCTCCCGGATGTATTTCAATTACTCGGCCAAGCTGCCAACTTGAGGGGGGCAGATTGTCATTTTTTACGAGAACTAGGGTACCGATTTTAATATTTGCATTGGGTTCAGTCCATTTATGCTGCTGAAACAAAGTGTGTAGGTACTCTCTATTCCAACGAGACCATAAATCTTGAACTAGACCCTGAACCATCTGCCACCGGTTAAGTCTGTTTATGTTTAACAATGTTAAATTTTCGTCAGGGGGAGAGGTTAACGGCTCTAGAGTCAAAAAGTGACCAGGAGTCAGGGCGGAACAAGGAAAGTATTGAACTCTTCATAGGTTAATATCTGGTCACTTACCACTCTGGACAAATGAGGTTTGACGGATTTTACTCCTGCCTCCCACAATCTCCCGAAATGGGGACTGGAGGGAGGAGTAAACTCCCACTTGACGAGCTCCTGATGAGCTGCATCCTGCATGAGTTTGAGAACCCGAGAAGCTCCTACAAAATTTGTAGCATTGTCACTCATTAAGCTGAATGGAACCAACAAGGCCACCCTGGAAGAGAACATAAAAGGAAATCTGCTGTACAAGTTTACTAACAAATCATCCCTGATTTACGCGAGTACAGCAGAGGACCACGCCGCACTTAAAAGTACCCTCAAGGCATCGGAAGTGGAATTCCACACCTACACGATGCCGGGGGAAAAACGACATGCATTCATCCGGAAGGGTTTGGACCACAACCCTTCAGTTGAAGAAATAAAGGAGGACCTCCAGAAGCAAGGGCTGGAGACGTATGGGATAACGGGCATCAACAGCACGGACAGGAAGCTCTTTATTGTCAACACGGACAAGAAAGTCACATAGAGCTTCCTGAATAAGACCATCCCTGCTGTTACGGGAGTGATAGTGCACCGGGAGGTAAAGAGGAACAACCGGGAAGCCACCCAGTGCTACCGATGCCAGGCTTGGGGGCATGCCCAATCCAATTGCAATAGGCCTGTCCGTTGCATAAAAAGCGCAGGAGGGCATTGGTCAAGGGAATGCACCAAGCCAAGAAATACGCCAGCCCTTTGCAGCAATTGCGGGGGAATGCACACCTCGTGCACTCAGGAGTGCGAGGTGTAAATGGAATATGTAAGGAGGCAGGAAGATCGGCGGCAGGAACGGCAGCCGAAGAGACCAGCCTATAAGCCGGCCCCGCCGGTCAAGAAAAATATGTGGGAGGAGAGGAGAGCTGCGAGAGAGGAACCACAAGAGGGGGTAACTCGCAGTGTCCCATCCCTACCCCAATCCCAACCCTTAAATGTCGGCCGAGGTGTAAGCCAGCCGAGTACTTCGGATGCTGTGAGTGGGTTCATGGATAGACATAGGGCTATCCAAGAACTCGTAAATACAAAAGGCCTACTGCAGGCCATGGATGATATTGTCGAGGGCCTAACAAAGGCCCGGACAAGTGCTGAAAAATTCCTGGCTTTCTGGAGAGTCATGGATAATATCCAGAGCTACGGCCTGTAATGCCATTGCAGGTATGCATGCTCAATGTGAATGGGATCAGAACCAAGTACCACCTTGTATCTGATCTCATTCTCAAACAAAAGATTGACGTGTTGCTCCTGTCCGAGACGGGCATCCAGCAGGAACACAAACTCAAATTCAGGGGATTCACCACCATCAGGCAGGACCGCCCTGATGAGGTGAGAGGGGGAGGAGTAGCTATTCTCATACAGTCCTGTGTACCGCATGTACCCCTGCCCCAGAGGGCGAGCACGATCGAACACGTAGGAGTTCAACTTGACTCTGGGGTGAGGCTATATTCGGTATACAACCCCCAAGGAACAAAATCACGGATCTGGATATGGATATTCTCTGCAGCAGCGGACACAGAGTGCTGCTGGCGGGGGACTTCAACGCGAGACACCCGGAGTGGAGTCTAGCCGGTCAAACGGAAGCCAACCCGAACGGAAATGCGCTCTGGAAATATTCCATGTATAATAACATCATAGTGGATCAACCAGACACGCCCACGCACTATCCCTGGAACGGCAACGCCCCGTCGATCCTCGACCTGGTGGTTAACAAAAATGTCACAAACATCTCCTAGTTGAGAACCGCCTCTGAGTGCATCTCGGATCACGAGCCTGTGTTCTTCACCCTATATGACCCTATATGATTACTCCACCACTGATTGGGGAAAATACAGGAGGATCCTAGATGCGAGAACGGTCGTCACCCCGCAAATAGCGGAAGGGGACATAGACCGGAAAACCCATAGGTGGATCGAGAACATTCAAGAAGCCAGAGAGAAAACCACCAGGAAGAGGATCGTACGAGAGGATAGAGATCCCCTCCCAAGCTTCATCCTGGACTTAATAAAGCTCAACAACAAGGAGAGAAAGAAATGGCAAACCTCCCGAAACCCGGTTCATCGAGAAAACATGATGAGCCTGGGCAGCGAGGTAAACCAACTTATCAAAAAGCACCAGGATGAAGTTTGGAAAAGGAAACTCGAAAACTTTAATGCCAACGACGGTTCTCTGTTGCAGATGACAAAGCGACTTCGCAGGAAGCGTAATGTCATCCCAGCCATGGAGAACGGCCGGAGGCAGGCGATGACCGATCCGGGGAAGGCCGAGATGTTCGGGGAATATTTCCGGAGTGCCTTCCTAGTGGGAGCGGACGTATTCCAGGATCACGCTGAAGTAGCCAGGGGAGCTGAGGACTTCAGGGACATAACTAAAACCCTAATGGAGGACCGAACCTTCTCGAAGATCATGACGAACTTCGGGGAGGTTAGGGAAATCATAAAGAGGCTCCCCAGGAACAATGCGCCTGGGATTGATAAGATCGGCGCGACGTTGCTCCGGAATCTCCCGAGGAAGTCCCTTGTCCAACTCATTTACATCATAAACGGAATCATAAGGTGGCAGCACTACCCGACGTGCCTAAAGCAGGCGGAGATTATCCCTATCCTGAAGCCGGGAAAACAGGACATGAAAATAGATAGTTATCGCCCCAACTCGCTGCTCAGTGTGGCCAAGGTGGTGGACAGAATCCTGCTGAAGAGATTCAGCGATCTCGAGGAAGAGCTGGAGCTCATCCCGGAGGAACAGTTCGGCTTCAGTAGAGGTCATTCCACGACCTCTCAGGTAGCTCGAATTGTCCACGAGGTGAAGGAAGGCTTTAATCGGGATCGCAATACAGTAATGGTCCTGCTGGACATACAGAAGGCGTTCGATACGGTTTTGATAGAGGGCCTCGTCATGAAGATATTACGGGCAGGCATGCCTGTGAAAATGGTAAAAATATTAGACTCGTACCTCGTGGGCAGAGCCTTCAGGGTTAAGGTGAACGACACCAGCTTCTCAATGAGGAGAGCCGAAGTAGGAGTGCCGCAGGGGTCGTGCTTGTCACCACTCTTGTACTCCCTGTATACGTACGATTTCCCAATGCACGAGAACACAAAAACAGCGATTTATGCAGACGACACCGCGGTTTACGCGCAGGAGCCCACTTCGAATGAGGCGGCCCTGCGAGTAAAAGATCACCTGCAGGGGGAAATCGTCCCGTATATGGGAAAAAATAAGATAGTGGTAAACTCGGCGAAAACAGAGCTCATGAATTTCACCAAGAAGGTGAAACGTGAAAACGTCGAAATTCGAGGTGGACTCAGGGCACTGGGCGCCGAGATTGACGAGTCAGCCACCGCGCGGTACCTGGAGGTACAGCTGGACCGTGGACCTTTACTAAACATGTCAGTCTGGCATTAAAGCGAGCCGCCGCGGCGGTAAAGAGGAATTACCCCCTCATTGCGAGAGATTCCAGACTGGCTATGGAGAATAAAGTGTTAGTCTACAAGCAGGTCATAAGACCAACCATGACATATGCATGTCCAGTGTTCTGCAGCGTTCCCAAGTCAACAATGTTGCGCTTGGAAACGATGCAGAACAAAATACTCCGTATCGTCATGAATAGTGATAGATACATTCGGCTAGACGCATTGAGAGAACTAGCCGACGCTCCAAAAATCGAAGAATTTATCAAACAACAGTCTGATAAATTCTTTCGACACTTCATCCTTGGAAGTAAACTGACCAGGGGTATGACGACAATAAGAGCCCGCGACAACTTAAGGTTGAAGCACGGGCTCATTTACAAAGCACTGGATATTTTCCATGAGTCTCTAGAAGAGGAGTGAGTAATCACGCGTGCACCATGCTCAAACCCGGTTTTCTCATCATTTTTCCGGAAGTGTAAGGAAACCCCGACAATACATGGTCCCGATAACCCTATGTCTGACACAACAAGACCCCCTGTATAACATGAAGGAGACAGGGCTGCAGAAACCAGGGCAGATGACTCACTCACAGCATACGAAGGCCTACACAACATCGTAGGGCTCGCCTTGGTGAGCGAAAGCAGGTTTTGCCTGCCCCCTGTATACACGGGAGGGCAAGGTAGGAAAACCCCATTCCCCCCACCCTATTAAACCCTACCCTATATTTAATTTCCCCACTGCGGCTAGTGATGGTTTTAGGAGGGGTTTTATTTATTTATATGTTGTGCGGTAGATGCTTTATATATTATAAATTTAATATTAATTTTTTTTTTGGTTTTGGAATCGGGCCAGAGAAGATGAAAGACTCTGAATATTTTTTTAGAAATATAATAATTTATCATTATATTTAAAATTTGCTGGATATTTCTTCGGTTGTCCGATACGAGTTCGATAGGATAAAAGAGGTTCATTTGCTGATACTTTGCTACAACTTCGGCCGATGTTGACACTCCCCTCCCCCAAAAGACCGCTAGCGGAGAGCAGGGAATACATCACCAGGTTAAGGACCCTATATTTTTTCTTTATTAAAAAAATTACAAACTCAAAATAGGCATTGCCCCTTGCCTTTCGGCTCACAATATTAGTTCCCTATCCTACATTTGTACAATATCTAACTTAAAACTAACAACTGTCTCGCTGGTCTCAGCGGCAAACATCAATTGGTTGACTCTTAAAATTAACTATAATATCTTACGACTAGGTTAGGATATTTACAATGGCACTGGGACATTCTGGACTCCGTCCAGGTGCTCTTTCAGGGGCTTAAAACTACTATATATACAAGAAGGGTTGTGCATACACACCCCCACACCTTTCCCCGGGGACACAAGCTAGCAGCTGAATTATTCAAGCTGTTCGCCTTCGTCTCCATCAGGAGGCGGGAGCCTAGGATCTAAACGATCTTGCCCTTCTCGGGGCTCTGGTGCTAACCGTAAGTCGTCAGTGTGGATGTTTTGTTCAAACCCTCCTTTGAGGACAACAAAACAATTCGGTCCCGCGGCACGTACCACTTCGACAGGTCCTACCCAAGTTTTTACAGACCACGCGATTATTTCGGCACAGGACCCAATGGCCTGGCTGGAAGGTAATCGGTTGGGCGTCAGGATCAGGGAAATTTCTTTGTCGATAGGAAGTTGATGCAGCTGCTGCCGCAGCAATTCGCGCATCGCGATCTTGATTCCGGCGTCTCCTTCGTACTTGTGCCGGGGTGGCCCATTCGCCGGGTTTAGGGATATCATACCCCAATAGGAGCATGCTGGGGGTCGTGGCAATTGCGGCATTGTACCTAGTCCTGAGGTTAAATAGTATATCTGGTACCTGTTCCTCCCACAAGGATTCTTCCTTGATTAATAATGCCGCACGTAGCATCTATTTTATCTCCTGGGCCCTCCTTTCTACAGGATTTGCCTGCTGATGATAGATCACACTCGTCTTTTAAACTGAGAGGCACTATCGGAAATGATTATCCGCGGGTATCCTCCTCCTCTTGCAGAAAACAAGCCACTGCAGAAGCATCAGCTTTTGGTACCAGTCTCCCTTCCACCCACTTGCTAAAGCAATCCGTCGCTATTATTAAGTAACGGTTTCCTTTTGCCATAGCAGGGTACGGGCCCATGACGTCAACCGATATCATGTCCCACGGTTTATCGGGAGTATTGGGACGTAAGTTAGAAGCCGGTTGCGGTTTAGAACTTTTCGTGGTGGCACAGGTCAGACAACGAGTAACATACGCGTGTATGCCTGCTTTTAAATTTGAAAAATGATAATTATTATGGATCTGACGAAAAGTCTCATCGATCCCAGGGTGGCCAATGTCATCATGGTAACGCTTAAGTACCTCTGATATGAATGCCTTCGGGATAACCAAGCGACGAGGAATTTCTGGGTCTCCGGAGAGGTGATAAAGGGTACCTTCTTCCAGAGTATATTCCCTACAGATCCGTTGCTCGTATTCTGTGGGATTTACAACTTGTCTCGCTTGCAAAAGTCTGTCTATAAACATTTGCATATGCGGGCAAGTAGTCTGGGCAGCTATTACTCTATCATAGAAAGTGATAATTTGGTTTAGCTCCTGTTCTTCTTGTTCCATTAAGGGCGTCGCGGTTTCTGTTGCTTGGAGACTTTCCCAATTTCCCTGAGGGGTAGTTCGCACCTCGGTGCTTGGGAAAAACATCCTCTCCGTATCGGCTGCAATGTCTTGTCCAGTTCCTTCCTCTGAAGGATTTCGGGACAGAAAATCAGGTAGTTGATTCCGATTCCCTGGTACGTGAATAATCTCATAGTCATATTCTTGGAGGAGCAGTGCCCACCGGGTTAGCTTCGCCTTCTCGTTTTTCATTTTCCCTAACCATAGTAATGCGGAATTGTCAGTATACAACTTAAACTTCCTGTCTTGTACGAAGTGTTTGTATTTTTTGACAGCCCATACTATGGCCAGGCATTCAACCTCGTTGATGTGATATTTCTGCTCAGTTTTGTTTAACTTTGCACTTGCATATGCAATCACGTCTCTCTCCCCAGCCTCCTTTTCTTGGAACAGCACAGCCCCGATTCCTACCGCGCTCGCATCCGTCTGCAAGCAGTACGGGCGAGAGGGATCAGGTCTGGCTAGTTCAAGGGGGCTTTCCACCAAGGACTTTACTTTCTGAAAAGCGTCCTCGGCTTTAGGGGTCCACTTAAATTTGTGCTCTTTGTCTATCAAATCCGTCAACGGGGCTGAGATTTCCGCAAAGTGCGGAATATATTCACGAAGCCACCCGGCTGTGCCTAGAAATGCTCTTAACTGTCGGATAGACATTGGGACAGGGAAATTCGTGATATTTACGATGTGTGTCTCTTGAGGACGGTTTCCTTTCTCTGACACGATGCGTCCTAAATATTTTAGCTCGGAGGATCCAAAGCAACATTTTTTCAGGGACAGCCATAAACCGTGAGACCGTAGCCGCTCCAATATTCGGCGAAGGTGATCACAGTGTTCGCTGATTGAGTGAGAATATACAATAATGTCGTCCAAGTAGACTTTACAGAATGAGTCGGTATATCCTACTAGGACAGAGGACATCAGCTTTTGAAAAACCGTCGGACCATTTTTAAGACCAAAACTTAGTACCTTGAATTGATACACCTGGCCACCCGGGGCCCCAAAAGCTGTGTACTTTTGTGAATCACGTGTAAGCGGGGCTTGCCAAAAACCATTCCGCAAATCTAACGTGGTGAAATACATTGCTTGGCCCATTTCACGCACGGTCTCTTGTATCGAAGGGAGATTAGGTGCTTCCGAGATGATTAATTTATCGATCTCCCTGTAGTCCACACAGAAGCGGAGTTTCCCGTCCTTTTTAGGGACGAGGACTACAGGGGAACAATACGGGGAATTACTTGGCACGATCACACCTGCCTCAGAAAGTTTCCGAATTTCTACGTGTACTATGGCCTTTCGAGCCTCTGACATCTTATCATATCGGAACTGTCGGAAAGGGCGTTCATGTTTTACTCTAATTTCGTGTACGGAAGCTTTTGTTGTAGGCTGCCGGATAGTTTCCTCGAATACGTCCGGAAAGTCGCCGATCACGGCGAGAATACTCTCTCGGGTGCCGTCTGTGAACTGTTCCGTTGAAAACTCCCTCATTTATATATCACATAGCCTTCTTTCCGCGACGATATCCCAAAAGATCGTCTGTCGTGGTGCCAAACCTACGTATAGACATTTTCTTTTGACATCAAGGACTGCTTCCTGTTTAGCTAGGAATGGGATTCCTAATATCAAGGGTTCGTTTAATCCTGTTAATACGGTGGCTGTGATTTCATAGTCGCTATCTTCCAAAATTATATTTGTGTAGATTTGTCCTAAGCTATAGCTAGAATTGTCTATGCATCCCAGTTGAATAGCGTTGGGATTCGGAAGATTTGTTAGGTCACGATTTTTGAAAAGGTTTGCCCTCACGAAATTGCTACTAGCCCCGGTATCGATTATAGCTAGGATCTCATGACCGTTCATTATGACGGGGATCCTTGGAAGACTTCTATTTAGTACTGGGTTATGGCCATCATCCAGATTGATTAGTACTTGGCAATCCCGAATGGCTGTCCCAGTGGAGTGAGGGAGTTTGTGGTGGCAGGGGGTTGCCACCGACGAGACTCGGGATTTATCACGGGATATACGCGGTTCAGGGTAGGGGAATTTTTCTTGTGTCAAGGTTCAGCGACTTCTTCGCGTCCTAAACGAGTCGTTGCCGCCGACGACTAGTCTTCTCGGGGGTTTCCCGAATTGAAATCAGGCAAATGTTCCTCTTCCTCAATATATCTCAATTGTTCGCGCTGCGAATTTCCCGCAACCTGAGCTTGGCTGCTGCCATGCGCGGGTCCGAAATTATTTGTTGAAGTATTCGGAGGGTTTGCAGGATTCCAATTTCCTTGGTTATGGTAGCTTCCACGGCCTCTCGCAGCAGAACTTGCTCCCCGAACATAAATATCACTGGAGTTGTTCGATCTCCAGTCGCCTGAATTCCCGGAATTTCCTGGTGGATTATTTCGGTTATTGTTTAGACTTCCGGAGTTCGGAAAGTTTGTTGGCCCAGTAGTTGTAGGTCGCTGGATTTGAGAATTATTATTTCTCGGGGCACTTATATTGGTTTTATTGCTATTAATAGCCAGGGCGGTGCTAGACCCAAAAATGTGGTATGATCTAGAGCACTTGAAACTAGTGGACACTGTTCACTGGTTCTGAACGTTATGTCTTCGCAGGTTTTTTACACATGATGAAATCTTAATGCTTTTGTTTGGTCGACGTTGTGATATAAATGACTAGCTGTGAACTAGTTATTGAGGCAACTCAATACTTCACGGCACATATCTGTCAGAGACCGTGAGAAATAACAAGTGATGTATCATCAGCATACATCGTGAAATGTGCAGGTACAGGAAGCTGATCTAGGTCATTGATATATAATATAAGAAGTATAGGGCCGAGTACGGAACCTTGAGGTACACCTATATCTGTAATTGCATATTCAGACGGATTATCATCAACAACTAGGAATTGTTTTCTGTTAGAAAGAAAAGTTTTCACCCAATCGACATCCTCTTACTCCGTATTTACATAATTTCTCCAAAAGAACATTGTGATTCACACAGTCGAATGCCCTACTGAGATCACAGAAGATCCCAACAGGATACTCGCACATTTTAATATTTTCAATTTCAAACAGTTTGTCTGTAAATAAACTGTTCATTCCCACAGAAGCTGATTAGCAAGGTTAGCTTGTACGTGGTACTCACAGTAGAGTTTGAACACGTTTTAAAATTAGTTAATACTAGGTTTGGTAATACTAGGATTATATAAAATTTAAAATTTACAATAAAAAAGTTATAAACTAGTTCAGCAGTAAAGTATAAAATTCACAAAATAACAAAAATGGTTGTTCTTAATTACTAATAATCTAAGGGGGGAATATTGTAGTAGGGGTAGGAAGTATCACATATCAGGTAGAAAATATCACATATCGGGTAGTTAATAGTCGCATATCGAGTAAGTGTCATTGACTTCCATTGAAAAAATTTGAATATTCATCTTATTTGCCAATTTCAATTTATTTTCATTTTTAAAATTTTTTTTTATTTTATTCTTTTTTCTTCAACATATTGAATTCAAAATGTCAAATATGTATTTACCATATGATGATATACTTTACGATCTTCTGATAATAGCCAGTCTTTAATTGCATTTTTGTATTGGTAAAATATTAAGATTTTGATAAGGCCGTTTTGAAATCTTAATTTCTTGTATCACATCCGAAGTTGATTGTGTGTATTGGGATCTTTCCTTTATGTATATTGATTAAAATTTTATATGCGAACAACTGTCTTGCATCATATATTTGACTTATTTGATACAGAGCATTGCTGGGATATCTGATAATTTTGTTGAATATTATTCTTAAAATCCATTTTTGAACAACGTTTACTTTATCTAAGTTGTTATCTGTGACTCCGCCCCAACCTAAAATACCATATGCCAACAAGCTCTGTACTAATGCATAGTAAACTATTTTCAAATGGTTATAGTCTAGATATTCTCTCAAGAGTTTAAATTTGGTTAATAATCCCCTGACATTGTTCACTAAGTTATTTATATGAATATCCCAGCGTAAGTGCCTGTCTATAATTATTCCCAAATATTTGATGTATTCACAGTCTGGGATAGTCACTGTGTCATTCAATTATTTTATGGTAGTAAGAATATATTGCTGTATTAGTAAACTTTCTATTCAGAAACCCATGTTGATTTGGAGAAAATATATTGTTGTCATGACAAAATGATAATAGCCTATGCAAATATTTTGGAGAATGTTGGAGATATTGTTACTGGTCTATAGTTTTCTAGTTTTTGACTACAATTCTTTTTTCTATAAGTGGGAATTACTTTTTCAGTTTTCAGTAGAGTTGGGAAATGGCTTCACCAAGTCTCGAAAACAATGTTTTATCAAAAATATAGAAACCTCATCAAAACCAGATGAACATTTGCTTTAAGTCTCGTTGTAATCAGATCTAACATTTTCGTTTCATCGTACGGCTTAAGAAAAAAAAATCACATGGAGAAGATACCATAAAATTATTGAAATCAGATATATTATCACTATCTAAGCCACCTACTACTATTTCAGGAGCTTCGATAAAGAAGTTATTGAAAAGGTTTTCCACTTCACTGGTGCTTTCGATGATATCGTTCCCAGTTTCTATTGAAATACTTGAATCACCACTACTTCTTATTTTATTGGAAAGTTCTGATGCTACTTTCCATGCAGATTTGGAAAGATTGTCAGAGTTCTTTATTTTATTTTAGTAGTATTCTTTTTTAGTTTTGCTTACTAAATGGTTATGCATCTTTTTTTGAGCAACATAAATATTTCTTATGTCAGGATGATATTTTCTCAAATTGAAGGTGTCTTTTAAATTCTGGCTAGACTTTCGTACTTCATCAATGAACCAGTTTTTTCTACCATGGTCATTAATATACGAAGGTTGTTTCGTGAAGTGGGATTCAAAATGAAAAGGAAATGTTTTCCAAAATGCTGTGAATGCGTGATCAACACTAGACTGACTGAAAACCGTATCCCAATTTTCAATGCTAATACTTTCTTCAAAAGTTATTTCATCATCTGTAAATTTTCTTCTATAAACTTTCTTTCTCTGCGTTGACGTTTTGCTAAACCCCATGTCATATAAGATTGAAGTGATCTGAAATTTCATTGTTATTAACACAACAATTGTCAACATTGCTAAAGATTTGATCAATTGTTGTAGTACTACTTACTGTTACTCTCGTTGGCCACTGCACAGTATGGTGTAAGTTAAAACATTGCATGACATCACATATTTTTTTTAAATCTCTGCTAGACTCCTTGAATTTGATTCGTTTTCCCCCCTCTTTTCGTGCTATATTCGTTCAGCTAGGAATTCGATGACGAAAATAACCTTTCTTTTTTCGGACGAGAGCGACTACTTATTATCTCGTACTCCTCATTGTTGATAACAGTCCTGTTGCGAAAAAAGTCAATGTATTTCATAAACATTTTGTAATTTTACCGCGAACAGATATGTTGCCCTGAAACACCCTGTATCGTCGTTTCGCAATGACATTTTTTGTAATTTTTTTGTTTCCCGGAACTGTGCGAACATTCTCTCAGTCTTTCATTGAGCCTCGATTCATCGCGATATATATTTTACCATACAAATTCCGCTACGTATTTTTATCAATTCCTTCTTATCTCACGCTGAGTGTAACTACGAATTAAGTCTAGGTCATACCCTCGCGAACTTCGCAGTTTTTCTGCGAATAAAATGGCTGCCGACATGGTTCTGCAACAACGATTGGTCCGGTATGACTGGGAGCCATTTTATTCGCAGAAAAATTGCGATGTTCGCGAGGGTATGAACATAGACTTTATACATCTTCACCCGCCATTTCTATCTTCAATCAAAACATTCGTGTTGTGAGTGTGTGTTCAATCGTCTATAGACAGAATAATCAGGCAGAACTACATTGCAAACCCCTCTCGCCTTTCCATCTAAAAGGGCACTTTGGATGGGGGTTCTATGGCAACCGAGTTATCCGAGTTATACAACTTCTTTATTTGGATAAAGTCTATATATAATTTGAACTAAGGCCGGGGACACACGGTCTGGACGAATGTCCGGTCCGGGTTCTACCCGGATCCGGCAAAAGTAGAAGTACATTCGGGTCAATTCTGTTTCTCACTAGCAATATTGTGTTAATAGCAAGAAATTTTTCACAACAAAATATATCTCAATTTTGTAGAAGGCTTGATATCTATCTTGCTTCATTGGAAATAGATGATGTGGCAGCAACATCTCCTGCCGATATTTTTCAAGCCTTCTACAAAATTGAGATATATTTTGCTGTAGAAAATGTCTTGCTATGATAACAATCTTGCTACTGAGAAACAGAATTGACCTGATTAAGAGGCATGGGTCAGGCCACATGGAATCCGGCCGCGCAAACGCCCGGACCGGGTGCAAAAGTGTCCGGGTGTTCGCCCGGGTATTCTCTACTCGCCCGGGCCGAGTTTGTCTCGGAAGACAGGTAGCGGGGCATTGTACTAAATGGAAGTGAACACAAGACCCGGACAATCGCCCGGCAACACGGTGTGTTGTGAAAGAAGTTGCTGTCAACTACTGTAATATTTGGTGACGTTTGAATAGCAGTGTCCATGTACTTGTGCTAGAATTTTAATTTTGATGTCTACGGAAATAGATGTGGACTTATTAGTCAGTCTTGTACAAGAAGGCCCGTAACTCTAAAAATAATGAATAGAATGCGCCATGAAGTTGCCTTTTTTCTAAAATAGGATGAACCCAAAACCTTCTGTAGCGTTTTTTCTTATTTCGGTAGCGAAGTAAACAAAGGAGAGCTAGTTTCTTACGTCTTGACAATTCCATATTTGCAAAAAGACTGACAGACTATTGATGTCAAATTAGAGCCTGGCACAATCCGGGCGTTTACCCGGGTAGTGTGTTCAACACTCCAAATTTCTCCCTGATCCGGGCAAAAGCCGGACCGGCGTTCGCCCGGACCGTGTGTCCCCGGCCTAACGCTATCGAATTAGAACCATAGGTTCTTCGAACCGGGATACTCGACGATTAGTAGTACAGAAATGATTCGTACGCCTCTCCATACCTTTACGTTGTAATTTTCAAATTTGTTGTAAACTGAAAGCAATCTTCCAGGTCAAGAAATAGTAGATGACACTTTCCATATTTCCAAATTTTTTATGCCGACCACTTTTTGCTTATGTTAATTTCTTTTCACTGAAATATTTACTTATGCTTAGAGTTCTGGTCTCAGATGAGGTTTTTCAGAGTAGTAGTTTTCCATCCGTTCTGCTACAACGAACACCGTTTTTTATGTCTTCTTCTACAAAGGCCAACCGAGGGTATAAAAAGACAGAACGCATGGAAGTTGGCCTCTTTTGTGCCGGTACGATCAACTCAAATAGTAGGAGCTATTTTGAACTCCGCATATCAGATTGTGAACACATACCGACTTTCCGACGGTAAGGTAAGTCATATTGAATATTATCGGGTGATTTGAAATTCTGAATCGCGTTTATTATTTTCATCCTCCGTGATAATCAAAAGTACCCCGTTATTTATCTCCGAAGGTTAGGGCTTACAGCCGGAAGGGGTAATACTTTTTAATTTAGGTACCAGCCTTTCCCAATTGAATTACTGATTCCACAAGGATCTCGCAGATACTACTTTGTGGAATTTTGTTTGACAAGGTAGAAAATTGAATTCCGAGTCAAGACAACCGAAACCGTTTAGTTTAAGTAGGTATAACGTTGCACAATAAATCGTTTTTAGAAGTTCCTACGTCTACAAAAAGTAAGACCTTCCTGCTTGTCGGAAATAGCAAAACTCAACAAGCGTATTTGTTTGAAGAGGTTTATCTAATTATTGAGCCTTCAGCCACCCGGTAACACGTAGCGTACAGCGTTATCTAAACCTGAAGGAACGGCTTCGCGACCCGAAGAAACAGGTTCCGCTTAAGTACCTAGCTCACGATAATTAAATTACGAATTCCGAAAAGATTGGCTAATATATCTTTCCGATTTCGTCTGTCAGTTACGTTCGCACCGTAATGGTGTTGAGCCAGGAGCAGGTAAAACCCAGATCGTGAGTCCTAGTCCCTGAAATCTGTACAGAACAGTGATTCGGGACTAGCTGTTTAAATTGGTATACAGGGTCGTATAAAAGTTTCAAATCGCGATCATCAACTAGGGAAACCGATTCACCTGTGACGTCCCGTAACCCAAATTAGAGCTATTTGCGGTTGTTTGCATTATACGTTGGAGTTGGTAGATCGATTGCTTTCCCGTGGAGTTTTCAGGTTAATTTATGGTTATTGTATCGAGATCTACCCATTGTCGGGAATAAACTAGTTCATTGTAAATAAATCCCTGTACTTTTATTCCGGGTATGGGGTAAATTGGGGTTATCTCCTGAAAACCTTTCTCAACAAAGTAATAAGGTAAAGCCGGTATTCCGAAAGTGGTAAGGGCAATTAAACCTTGCCGCTTACCATCATACGATGCGTGGTCGTTACAACAGACCCCTGGTATACCGTTTCTTCACTGAAGCTGTCCTGGGCCTCCCATTACTGCCCTCTGGGAGAAAGTGGGGCATACCATTATAATCTTACTGTCACCCGAGAGTCATATTAGGTATTACAACGAGTGTACGGTTGTACGATACACCCAGTACCCGTAAGCGTCGTTGTAACATCCGCGAGAGGAAGAAACACGTTACACTACCTAATTACTACACGACTAGAAAATCCTCTGCAATATTATATACACCCTGCCCAAATCACGCAGTATGTAAAAATTCAAAGCGTAATTTTGTCTTTGCCGATTTTATTATGTCTTTGCCATTTAAAAAGAGTTGGAAGTGGGCATTGACGACCAGGGGCCCGATTCTCAAATGTCTATTACCCTTTGTCGCAT
The DNA here is from genome assembly GCA_958502065.1 of Chrysolina americana. Taxonomy (NCBI): domain Eukaryota; kingdom Metazoa; phylum Arthropoda; class Insecta; order Coleoptera; family Chrysomelidae; genus Chrysolina; species Chrysolina americana. Next base: position 61,636,811 of record OY293411.1, read on the forward strand.
GCGACAAAATATTCCCATCTCTTTTCAATGTACATTAGAGAGAGGCGATAGATATAACTTGTCGCATGCGACAAAGGAGAGTAGACATTTGAGAATTGGGCCCCTGACTTGGCTATCGTATCGCATTTCAAACAGTTGGTGTTTTTTGCTGTTTTGTCATTTATCGTTTTTTGTGCACGTTCCTTGCTCCGGTCTGAAAAATTAATTTCGCATAAATATTGTAATTTGTTAGTATATTCGAGAAATATGACAGATAAATTGAAGAAATATCAGACCTATAGGACAACTGCAATAAATGAAATCCATATCATTGGTTATTTAGCAGATCGTGCGAAATCCGATAAATCTCTTCGAACTCTGTTCAAAGTAAGATACACTGATTTGGATGATACCCGCGAAGAATTTCTGAAACAGCACAATTTGGTATCATCTACGATTTTGGCAGCGGCAGACAACGATGTGAACAAAGACGGTGTTCGCGAAGGTTTTACAGCGATCTTTTTGAATCTCTTAACATCACGGCATTACCGGGTTTGGATTCAACTCTTGCAACTTTAGGAAGTACTCATTCGCATATTAACTTAGGTACCAAAAACACTGGTCGGCAGAATTTTTTTTTCTCCTCATTGTTTTCATGCATGATAACATCATATTTGGTGTTTAAACCACGGAATTCAACATACAAAAAAATACAGCACATAGATTTTAAATATAATGTCCATTTAATTAAAAACGATAGGTATCATTTTAGTAACAACAATACCAAAAATGTGAAAAAAGACTACAACGAAAAATGCTAATTCTACAGTTACAATTTATAGAAATATCAGTATATTCAATTATGTTAATATAATTCAAGTTATTTCGTAGTTTTCTTTCTTTTCATCGTTTCCATCGAAGTTTCTCGGCCAATCGACCAACAAAAGTCAACAAGCATTGCTGCTGACCATTTATCATTGTAGTGTCTTCCAATATGCATAATATCCTGATGAAACCTTTGAGCATGCTCATCTGATACTGCACCGAGGTTTTCCGGAAAGAAATCTAAATGACATATTGCATCCTAAAGCTTTATAAGCAGAAAGAAGCTCCCGAATGATTTGTCGATAGTTGTCAGCTTTTGTATTACCTAGAAAATTATGACACACTTTTACAAAAACCAGCCAAGCATTTTTTTCAGCTTTGCTCAACTTCGAATTGAAAACTTCATCCCTCATAAGCTCTCGCATTTGCGGACCTACAAAAATCCGTTCTTCCAATTTCGCGTCACTGATTCGAGGAAATTTTCATTTGAGATATTGAAAGCCTGCACCATCCTTGTTCATAGCTTTTACTGAGTTTTTCATGAGCCCCAACTTTATATGAAGTGGTGGAAAAAAAAAATGCCACTTGGCACTAGAGGTTCTTGAAAAATACTTTTAAATTCAGGTGTCATTTTCTTTGCGGCCAAGTTTTCACTTTGTAATTTTTGTCTCTTGCGCGACTGTTCCACTCACATAAAGACAGCAAAACTTGGTGTATCCTTCTTGCAATTCAGTAACTATAGCGACAACTTTTAAGTCAGCACAAATATTCCATAGGTATTGAGAATATTTTATTTATTCAAGTAATACCTCCAGATATGCATAATTTTTTTTCATGTTTGTTGCATGTGCTAGAGGCACTGATTTGTATTTATTTCCATTGTGAAGTAAAACGGCTTTCAAACTAATCTTCGACGCATCAATGAAAAGTCTCCATTCGTCAAAATTTTCTGGAAAACTCAAGTTCTTCAAGAAGCCCTGCATCATCATTACAATATACTAAATCATTTTCATTGGAAAAGTAACTCGTAAAATCTTCTTGTCTTGTGCGAAAATATGAGACTCTTGTATTTTTATCCAACAAATTCTTTTGTTTCAATCTCGATCCGAGAAATTGAGCCTTAGATTTTGATAGCCACAAGTTTCTAACGGGATCATTCAAGTCAGGTTGTTTGTGAAAATAAGTTTTTTTTTATGGGCTTGAAGATACAGATAAAGCGTATGATAATGAAGATGTACAGGAAGAAATAAAACTCGATTGAGGTTGCAGACCAGAAGTTTTTTTTTTTCCATCTTTTCGCTATTTTTTGTTGGTACTGGAGGTGAACTGCCTTCACCACGAGGAAGTGGTCTCATTGCAGATGCGATGTTTGGATATACAATCATGTTTTTATTATTTTTCGAGAATCCTCGTGTTGATGTCATGCAGAAATAACAGTTATTTTCATGATTCTGAGGTTTACTCCAAAGCATTGGCATCGTAAACGGCATAGATTTGTGACTTCCTTCAAGCCAACCTCTCAACGATTTTGAACAACTGTTACAGCAAATTTTTGGGAACCAACTTTTATCCCTCTCATCGATAGAGAATCCAAAATAAAGCTGATAAGCTTTTTTAACAAGATCTGTTATCGCATTTCGCTGTGTTTCTAGAGTAAACTCACCACAAACGTAGGAACAACAGTCAGTGGAATTCTTACAAGTGCGTGGTATTTTATAACCTAAAATTGATTGGAATATAATTTAAAATAAAATACTCAAAATATATATCTGTACCTCAGAGGCAAACTATGTTAAGTCCAAATATGACCAAATCAAGTTGAGAATGTTGAATTTATGTAAATAAAATAATCTTCCATTTGATTTTTTTTGTATTTCCAGTAAAAAGTTTGACACTTCAGAAATATGTTAAGTCACAACATAGCTTAGAGCTTGGAGAAATTAACAATATTTTTCTGAGCTAAATTATGTTAAGTCGCATTAAAAGCAAATCCAGTTTTTTTTTAAGTCATTATCTCATATGAAAGACACGTTCATTTCCTTAAATATCTCCAAATTTGAAAATATTATCTCAAATAATTAGACATTGAATTAACCTAATTCATTATAAAAATCTACAAATGCTTCTCCTGTAAAATGCAAGTTTTGGACTTTAGATACTTTGCCTCTGAGGTACAGATGTATAACACGAATTTTGTGTAAAACTTACTGAAGTATATGATATAGAACGTAAACAATTAAAAGAGAAGTTTTCAACCTACTGTTGGAAAGCCACAGTGTATACTGCGCAGGCGCACATGTACTACCCTAGGAATCTCTCCAAGGATGGCTGAGACGTTGCAGCCCACGGAATTGGTGACCCGTGGGCCCTAGCTTACCGTACACCAACGTCAAAAACACACATGTTCCCCGACACTCAACACACACCCACTCACACAAAGTGATGCGAGAACTTGAAAATCTGCCTCCAGTGGGAGCTAAGGAGGGGCCTCGGATTCGGTGCTGCGGGACTGGTAGCCGGTGATAGAGATACCTGCGGCCGCCGCTTCGCCTGGTTGAGAACCAGCCCTACCAGGGTTTTCACGAGGAGGCGAATCGAAGAAACTCGCTGCGGGAACTGGAAAATCTGTTCTTGGTGGGAGCCAAGTAGGGCCCTTGGTTCGGGTGCTGCGGGACTGATAGCCAGTGAATGAATCACTCGCGGCCGCCGCACCATCCGATCAAGAACCAGTCCTACAAGGACTTTACTGAGGAGGAAGATGGAAGGAACTCGCAGTGAGAACTGGAGAACTAGTCTCCAAAGAAAGTCGAGAAGGGGCCTCGGATCGGATACTGCGGGTCTGGTAGCCGGTGATACAATCACCCGCGGCCGCCGTACCGCCCGACCGAGAACCAGCCCTACTAGGGTTTGAAGTGGCGGATTGAAGGAACTCTCTCCCTGGACAAGCACATATACACTACACACACAGACTTTGAGGAGAGCAGGTGGAAACCACAGGTAGGAAGAATACCATGCATGAGGAGAGCAGGCGATACCAAAAAGAGTCCATGGGGGCCTACTTGCTTGGCTGTACCAACAGCCTCCCCATAAGTACTACTACTACTACTACCATAGGAATCACTTTCGACACTTATTTCTTTCTCTTGTAACTAGCAAAAACCTATTTCGTATGTATATACATTGTTTATAATGTTAACACATAAAACGAATTAAAAAAAACGAAATTCATAATTTGGAAAAAATTCATATCGAAAAATCTAGACGTGATAGAACAAATTGGCCATTGGAAACAGATTCAGAGCATCAAAATCTTTATATTTATGACATAATTTTTTGAAGGAGGATTTTGTTGCAGACCAGTGAAATTGAATTGCCCAAATTCAATGGGGATTATAAGGCATTTTCATCAAATTTAGAATTATTCAACGCTCTTGTACATACGAATGCTCCATTATCGCTTGTTCGCACGTTACCACTAATTTCTGATAATTATGACATTGCTTGAGCTTGAGAATTGTGCCAAGGTTACCTCTGAGAATTCCGCCGTCTAAGAGCCGTTACACATGTTCAGTCCTGATGATCAGTTGTGTTAATACGCGGAGCAAAACCGATGCCTTTCACAAGCTACGTATGAAACGATTTTAAAAATATATTTGAAGCGTGCGGAACAACGCGTGTTTGCCGTTTTATGCGTTGAACGATTAATAGATCGAAGAACAACAAGGAAAAATAGAGGTTCATTTTTAACGCTCTATTCAAATTTAAGAAACGACGACCAGAAATTTTCTTCAATAAGAATTATTAGAATTTCTGTATCTATAATACGTAACTCAGTTTTCGTCATCGTTCTTGCCGTAAGTAGATAATACAACACTGTTATACGCAACTGACCATCAGAATACGTGTGTTAAACCGCATATGTACAATAGCCCCACCTGATGCGTAGTATACGCTGTGCGCACGGGCTCGCCGTATGCCCTTGCTGACGAATCTACGGACTGACGATGCACTGTACATGTGAAATGTCGTATTATATATAATGGCCCCCACGAATGATCAGGACTGACCATCAGTCCCATGTGTAACGGCTCTATACACAAATTATTAAATACGTCCTCAGAAAACCTGGCCGCTTCGAAACAAATGAAATTTCCTACTGATACGTGGGATTTTTTATTGGTAATGATGCTTTTGAAACGTCTCGATACCACAATTGTTACTTGATTCGAAATGGAGCATTCCTCCTCTACTGTTCCTACTTATGCAGTCCTTGTCGATTTTCTAAAGAAACATTGCGCCGCATTAGATACACTTAATTTAACTCAAGTTTGATCACAATCCAAATGGACTACTATAACCAAACCGCTCGCGTATACTAATCCTCCTACCCGCACTTTCACATTTTTTGTGAATAAATCTCCATCAAATACTTGCACCCTTTGCAAACAAAATCATTCTTTATATACTTGCGCTACTTTTACTGCAAGATCGGCTTCCTTTTGTACATCGGCCCATCTTTGTTTCAATTATTTGAGCAGTGCTCATGATATACGCTCATGCAAATCCAAATACACCTGTAAAAAATTCCAATCTAGATATCACCATACGTTACTGCATGTGGATCAACTGAACCAGAGACCGAACGACCCGCTTCCATCAGATCCCAAGCAAGGTTCAGATAATTTGCCGCCTCAGGATGGTAATCACGAAAATAATACTACTTCAGAAAATCCCGCACGCGGTGAACGTGTTGATTGTTTGGAGGAAACCAGTCTGAGTACCGGCCGTACTATTAGCCACCGCTTGGATTGATGTTTTGGATACCAGAGGGATGTACCTTCCTTATCGTTGTATCATGGATAGTGGAAGTATGAGTTCATTTATCATGCATCGCGCTGTCCATCAACTGGGCTTGCCCAGGAGTGGATACTCTATCGAAATTAAAGGAATGGGCATAATGAAATCGCAGTCGAGTAGTGGACAAGTAACCCTCGCATTTAAATCTACAGGTGAAGACTCCCCTCAATTCTTCATGTTAAAATTGTTGTTAAAATTGTTAAAATTGTTATATCCGTCAACCGGTTGCACCCCTACGTGCAATCCTCAAAAGTCAGAGACTTGTGCGAGCTAGGGGAAGACGTAGCCCTTACCTTATATACGTGTGATGCCATGCACGAGACCGGTGGAAATGCTGAGATTCGAACTCACGCTCTTTGGCTTATGAGGCGAGAACTCAGCCCGCACACCACCGCTGCCCATGGATGCAATAATTCTACCAAGTATTTGTGGAAACTTATCCATTTCGTTCGTTTCCCCAGAAAAGTGGAATCATATATCTTCCGAAGATAAGTGACTTTCCAACAGTAAGTTGAAAACTTCTCTTTTGATTGTTTCCGTTCTATGTCAAATACTTCAGTAAGTTTTGCACAAAATTCATGTTTTACAAATATTTTGAGTATTTTATTTTATATTATATTCCAATCAATTTTAGGTTATAAAATGCCGCGCACTTGTAAGAATTCCACTGAGTGTTGTTGCTACGTTTGTGATGAGTTTACTCTAAAAACACAGCGAAATGCGATATCAGATCTTGTTAAAAAAGCTAATCAGTTTTATTTTGGATTCTCTATGAGAATGATAAAACTTGGTTCCCAAAAATTTGCTGTAACAGTTGTTCACGATGCCAATGCTTTGGAGTGAACCTCAGAATCATGAAAATAACTGTTAATTCTGCATGGCATCAACACGAGGATTCTCGAAAAAAAAGTAAAAACAAGGTTGTATATCCAAACATCGCATCTGCAAAGAGACCATTTTCTCGTGGTGAAGGCAGTTCACCTCCAGTACCTATACAAAAAATAGCGAGAAGACGGAAAATAAAAATACTTCTGGTCTACAGCCTCAATCGAGTTTTATTTCTTCCTGTACATCTTCATCATACCCTTTATCTGTATTTTCAAGCCCATAAAAAAAAACGTAATTTCTTAAACAACCTGATTTAAATGATCCCGTTAGAAACTTGTGGCTATCAAAATCTAAGGCTCAATTACTCGGATCGAGATTGAAACAGTAGAATTTGTTGGATAAAAATACAAGAGTCTCATATTTTCGCACAAGAAAAGAAGATTTTACGAGTTACTTTTCCAATGAAAATGATTTAGTATATTGTAATGATGATGCGGGGCTTCTTGAAGAACTTGAGTTTTCCAGAAAATTTTGACGAATGGAGACTTTTCATTGATGCGTCGAAGATTAGTTTGAAAGCCATTTTACTTCACAATGGAAATAAATACAAATCAGTGCCTCTAGCACATGCAACAAACATGAAAGAAAATTATGCATATCTGGAGGTATTACTTGAAAAAATAAAATATTCTCAATACCTATGGAATATTTGTGCTGACTTAAAAGTTATCGCTATAGTTACTGAATTGCAAGAAGGATACACCAAGTTTTGCTGTTTTTTATGTGAGTGGGACAGTCGCGCAAGAGACAAAAATTACAAAGTGAAAACTTGGCCGCAAAGAAAATGCTTGACACCTTAATTTAAAAGTATTTTTCAAGAACCTCTAGTGCCAAGTGGCATTTTTTTTCCACCACTTCATATAAAGTTGGGGCTCATGAAAAACTCAGTAAAAGCTATGAACAAGGATGGTGCAGGCTGTCAATATCTCAAAAGAAAATTTCCTCGAATCAGTGACGCGAAATTGAATGAACGGATTTTTGTGGGTCCGCAAATGCGAGAGCTTATGAGGGATGAAGTTTTCAATTCGAAGTTGAGCAAAGCTGAAAAAATGCTTGGCTGGTTTTTGTAAAAGTGTGTCATAATTTTCTAGGTAATACAAAAGCTGACAACTATCGACAAATCATTCTAGAGCTTCTTTCTGCTTATAAAGCTTTAGGATGCAATATGTCATTTGGATTTCTTTCCGGAAAACCTCGGTGCAGTATCAGATGAGCATGCTGAAAGACGCTACAATAATAAATGGTCAGCAACAATGCTTGTTGATTTTTGTTGGTCGATTCGCCGAGAAACTTCGATGGAAACGATGAAAAGAAAAAAGACTACGAAATAACTTGAACTATATTAACATAATGCGATAAATATACTGATATTTCTATAAATTGTAACTGTAGAATTAGCATTTTTCGTTGTAGTCTTTTCACATTTTTGTTATTGTTGTTACTAAAATGATACCTATCGTTTTTAATTAAATGGACATTATATTTAAAATCTATGTGCTGTATTTTTTTGTATGTTGAATTCCGTGGTTTAAACACCAAATATGATGTTATCATGCATGAAAACAATGAGGAGAAAAAAAAATTCTGCCGACCAGTGTTTTTGGTACCTAAGTTAATATGCGAATGAGTACTTCCTAAAGTTGCAAGAGTTGAATCCAAACCCGGTAATGCCGTGATGTTAAGAGATTCAAAAAGATCGCTGTAAATACCCTTTATGTAATAATAATCCGAAAGAAAACCTTCGCGAACACCGTCTTTGTTCACATCGTTGTCTGCCGCTGCCAAAATCGTAGATGATACCAAATTGTGCTGTTTCAGAAATTCTTCGCGGGTATCATCCAAATCTGTGTATCTAACTTTGAACAGAGTTCGAAGAGATTTATCGGATTTTGCACTATCTGCTAAATAACCATTGATATGGATTTCATTTATTGCAGTTGTCCTATAGGTCTGATATTTCTTCAATTTATCCGTCATAATTCTGGAATATACTAACAAATTACAATTTTTATGCGAAATTAATTTTTCAGACCGGAGCAAGGAACGTGCACAAAAAACGATAAATGACAAAACAGCAAAAAACACCAACTGTTTGAAATGCGATACGATAGCCAAGTCAGGGGCCCAATTCTCAAATGTCTACTCTCCTTTGTCGCATGCGACAAGTTATATCTATCGCCTTTCTCTAATGTACATTGAAAAGAGATGGCAATATTTTGTCGCATGCGACAAAGAGTAATAGACATTTGAGAATCGGGCCCATGGTCGTCAATGCCCACTTCCAACTCTTTTTAAACGGCAAAGATAAAATAAAAACGGAAAAGACAAAATTACGCTTAGAATTTTTACATACTGCGTTTTTGGGCAGGGTGTATATAATATTGCAGAGGATTTTCTAGTTGTATAGTAATTAGGTAGTTTAACGTGTTTCTTCCTCTTGCGGACGTTACAATGACGCTTACGGGTACTGGGTGTATCGTACAACGGTACACTCGTTGTAATACCCATTTATTGCAGTTGTCCTATAGGTCTGATATTTCTTCAATTTATCTGTCATATTTCTGGAATATACTAATAAATTACAATTTTTATGCGAAATTAATTTTTCAGACCGGAGCAAGGAACGTGCACAAAAAACGATAAATGACAAAACAGCAAAAAACACCAACTGTTTGAAATGCGATACGATAGCCAAGTCAGGGGCCCAATTCTCAAATGTCTACTCTCCTTTGTCGCATGCGACAAGTTATATCTATCGCCTTTCTCTAATGTACATTGAAAAGAGATGGCAATATTTTGTCGCATGCGACAAAGGGTAATAGACATTTGAGAATCGGGCCCCTGGTCGTCAATGCCCACTTCCAACTCTTTTTAAACGGCAAAGATAAAATAAAAACGGAAAAGACAAAATTACGCTTAGAATATTTACATACTGCGTTTTTGGGCAGGGTGTATATAATATTGCAGAGGAATTTCTAGTCGTAGTAATTAGGTAGTGTAACGTGTTTCTTCCTCTTGTGGACGTTACAATGACGCTTACAGGTACTGGGTGTATCGTACAACGGTACACTCGTTGTAATACCCAATACGACTCTCGGGTGCCAGTAAGATTATAGTAGTATGCCCCACTTTCTCCCAGAGGACAGTAATGGGAGGCCCAGGACAGCTTCAGTAAAGAAACGGTGTTTCAGGGGTCTGTTGCGGCAAGGTTTAATTGCCCTCATCGCTTTCGGAATACCGGCTGTACCTTATTACTTTGTTAAGAAAGGTTTTCAAGAGATAACCCCAAATTACCCCATACCCTGAATGAAAGTACAGGGATTTATATACAATGAACTAGTTTTTTCCCGACAATAGGTAGAACTCGATACACTAACCATAAATTAACCTGAAAACTCCACGGGAAAGCAATCGACCTACCAACTCCAACGTATAATGCACACAACCGCAAATAGCTCTAATTTGGGTTACGGGACGTCACTGGTGAATCGGTTTCCCTAGTTGATGATCGCGATTTGAAACTGTTATACGACCCTGTATACCAATTTAAACAGCTAGTCCCGAATCACTGTTCTGTACAGATTTCAGGGACTAGGACTCACGATCTGGGTTTTACCTACTCTTGGCTTACCGACTATTACGGTGCGAATGTAACTGACAGACGGAATCGGAAAGATGTATTAGCCGATCTTTTCGGAATTCGTAATTTAATTATCGCGAGCTAGGTACGTAAGCAGAACCTGTCCCTTAGGGTCGCGAAGCCGTTCCTTCAGTTTTAGATAACGCTGTACGCTTCGGCGGAGATACAGGAATTTGGCTACGTGTTACCGGGTGGCTTAAGGCTCAATAATTGGATAAACCTCTTTAAACAAATACGCTTGTTGAGTTTAGCTATTTCCGACAAGCAGGAAGGTTTTACTTTTTGTAGTCGTAGGAACTTCTAAAAATGATTTATTGTGCAACATAATACCTACTCAAACTAAACGGTTTCGGTTGTCAACTTGTTTGTCTCTATTATACAAACAAAATTCCAGAAAGTCATATCTGCCAGATCTTTGTGGAATCAGTAATTTTATTGGGAAATGCTGGTACCTAAATTAAAACGTATTACCCCTTCCGGCTGTAAGCCCTACCTTCGGGGATAAATAACGGGGTACTTTTGATTATCACGGAGGTGGTTGTTGAATTACGGTCTTTGGATGAAAATAATAAACGCGATTCGGAATTTCAAATCACCCGATAATATTCAATATGACTTAGCTTACCGTCGGAAAGTCGGTATGTGTTCACAAGAGTTCAAAATAGCTCCTACTATTTGAGTTGATCGTACCGGCACAAAAGAGGCCAACTTCTATGAGTTCTGTCTTTTTATTCCCTCGGTTGGCCTTTGTAGAAGAAGACATGAGAAACGGTGATCGTTGTAGCAGAACGGATGGAAAACTACTACTCTTGCTGAAAAACCTCAACTGAGACCAGAACTCTAAGCATAAGTAAATATTTCAGTGAAAAGAAATGAGCATAAGCAAAAAGTGGTCTGCATAAAAAATTTGGAAATATGGAAATATGAAATATTACAACAAATTTGGAAATTACAACGATAAGGTATGGAAAGGCGTACGAATCATTCCTATACTACTAATTAGGTCTTTGAAAGTGGGCCTCAGAAATGCTTCGTTAGTTGGGTAGATTTTCGAAGCTGTTTTGCGAAAATTCAGGCAGAATGTTGCGTAATCGTCGAGTATCCCGCTTCGACGAACCTATGGTTCTAATTCGATAGCCTTAGTTGTTCAAATCATATATAGACTTCATCCAAATAAAGAAGTAGTATGTTACAACAGTAAAATAGAAAAGGTTAACTCGATTGCCCTAGAACCCCTTACCAGTTCCGTTGACACGATGTTGATCTGTCTGTCTCGGTGTCCCATTTGCCGTCTTCACAAAGTGCCCTTTTGGATGGAAAGGCGAGAGGGGTTTCCGATGTAGTTCTGCCTGATTATTCTGTCTATAGACGATTGAACACTCACAACACGAATGTTTTGATTGAAGATAGAAATGGCGGGTGAAGATGTATAAAGTCTAGTTCATACCCTCGCGAACTTCGCAATTTTTTTGCGAATGAAATGGCTCCCAGTCATACCGGACCAATCGTTGATGCAGAACCATGTCTGCAGCCATTTTATTCCCAAAAAAACTGCGAAGTTCGCGAGGGTATGACCTAGACTTAATTCGTAGTTACACTCAGCGTCAGATAAAAAGGAATTGATAAAAATACGTAGCGGAATTTGTATGGTAAAATATATATTGCGATGAACCGAGGCTCATTGAAGTACTGGAAGAATGTTCGCACAGTTCCGGGAAACAAAAAAATTACAAAAAATGTCACTGCGAAACGACGATACAGGGTGTTTCAGGGCAACATATCTGTTCGTGGTAAAATTACACAATGTTTATGAAATACATTGACTTTTTTCGCAGCAAGACTTTTACCAACAATGAGGAATACGAGATAATAAGTAGTCGCTCTCGTCCGAAGAAAGAAAGGTTATTTTCGTCATCAAATTCCTAGCTGAACGAATATAGTCCGAAAAGACGGGGAAAAACTGAATCAAATTCAAGGAGTCTAGCAGAGATTTTAAAAAAAATATGTGATGTCATGCAATGTTTTAACTTACACCATACTGTGCAGTGGCCAACGAGAGTAACAGTAAGTAGTGCTACAACAATCAAATCTTTACCAATGTTGACAATGAAGACATCTGTTGCGTTATTAACAATGAAATTTCAGACCACTATTCAATCTTATATGACATGAGGTTTAGCAAAAGGTCAACGCAGAGAAAGAAAGTTTATAAAAGAAAATCTACAGATGAAATAACTTTTGAAGAAAGTATTAGCAGTGAAAATTGGGATAAGGTTTTCAGTCAGTCTAGTGTTGATCACGCATTTACAGCATTTTGGATAACATTTCCTTTTCATTTTGAATCCCACTTCACGAAACAACCTTCGTGTATTAACGACCAGGGTAGAAAAAACTGGGTAACTGATGAAGTACGAAAGTCTAGCCAGAATTTAAGAGACACTTTCAATTTGAGAAAATATCATCCTGACATAAGAAATACTTATGTTGCTCAAAAAAAGATGCGCAACCATTTAGTAAGCAAAACTAAAAAATAATACTACCAAAATAAAATAAAGAACTCTGACAATCCTTCCAAATCTGCATGGAAAGTAGCATCAGAACTTTACTTATGTCACCCACATTCGGATCTGGAAGTGAATTGAGGGGTTCTAGGGCCAAGAAATGTCCAGATGTTAATGCCTGCAAATCGTTTGGATCTGAACTCACAGGTCACATGGGGCGTGAGTTCAAAATAGTTTCTATTTGAGTTAAAAGAGTATTCAACTCCTCATAGGAGAGTATTTCATTTCCTAGAACTCGAAATAGATGAGTCATTTTATTTGAGATTCCCAAAGGACGCCAAAATTTGGACTTAATAGACTATTGAAGTGAAAGCGAACCTGTTCTTCTGGAGGAATCGATTTCATGAAGAGCAAGATATAATTGAAGGCACCACGGAAATTACTGCCAGTTCGAATAGACGTCACTGCATCTGCTTCTCAGCGCTACAAAGCGTCGAAAGGCAGCTAGAAAAACTTCTCTAGATAGGTCTGAACGAAGCTCTAAATGGGTGGGTCTCGGTGCCATACAAACGAAAACACAAATGTAGGCCTTGTAGGTTTTTGCACCATGAAATCTTTTAAGAGTTATGGAGAGAGGCCCAGCCATATCCGTCCCGACGTGCGCAAAGGGTTTAACATGGGAGTCACGAGCTGAAGATAAATTACATATGAGTGGTTGAGGAGATGCGGGAATAAGTCTGAAACTGTACGAATGGTTGAGGGGCAAGAACCCAATAACGCTGGATCAGTAGATTCTGGAGTGTTTGGAGGCCAGGATGTAAGTGTATCGGTGTTTACTTGGAAGAAGCATCGAGTATTTTGCATCGAACGCGAGCTTAGATTGTAATAATCTGCCTCCCACCCTGAAAACCCCAGTGGTGTCTAGAAAAGGGGTTAACTTTCGAAGCGATGCGGGAAGCAATTTATGAGACCTGATCTTTTCGATTTCCTGGAAGAAGCCCTCCGATTGCGTGAATTTTACCAACACGATAAGAGCATGTTCAATTTCTTTAGAGGAAAGTGCATTCTTACGAGGATTGGGGGGATGCTTGGAGTTATGATATAAACGCAATATATAAGCGACTACTCGTGAAATTTTCCGACGAGAGCTGAACCGACAAAAAAGGTATGAGATGGGGTGGACCATTGTAGAGGAAGCAAGAACCGTTTTTCTTTTTTCATCACCAGTATCATTTTGAATTTCATTGATTCGGTTGCACACAAAAGTAGCCCATTTAGTAAACTGGACTTGGTTTATTTATCAGATCCTTTTTTACTATCTGATTTAAATCGCCTCATAATCTAGTGAGTGTCCTTTAGGCTTGAAAATTAAACTTGGTTATACCCGTTTCCTCTCTGGCTTCTTGGCCTGCAAATTCACTCACTGACTCAACTGTCTATAGGGATGAAGTCCCCGAAACCGGTTCACTGTATGTTGCTTGAGGAGCAAAAAAACAAAATACGAAAGGCAAAATGCTGCCACCACCCCGAATGTGTGCTGGCTAGGGGATACTAGGTATAGAGAGCTGGGATTCCGAAGTCACGATCGAGCATCAATCGTGTCGTTTTCACGAATTTGACGATTCCGAGCCCATACGCCAATCGTATATGTATTGCAAATAGCCCAGCAAACACAGATACATCTCTGAGATATTGCTGCGATGTGACTTCGTGACCTGCGACTTGCATCGTTACGTCGCACAGACGTCCCAGCGACTCACTTTTGTTACACTCATGATGCATGCTGGAGACGTCTATGCAATGTAGTTCCGTGACGTCTTTGCGATGTAGTTCTGAGACGCTGCAAAGATGCTTCTTAATAACGTATCAGGGATGAAACAGAGCGACATAGCAGCGATTTCTTCATTGTTATATTCAAGAGACGTCAACGTCTATGCGATATTCCAAACAGAAACAACAAATAGGAAGAGAAAATATATTTTCAAAATAAAAATATATATATAACATTAACAAAGTACAAAATTAAAAATTAACAAACTAGAATATGAATTATGTTGATCAAAAAACTAAAAGTCAATTGCTTTGGTTCCTTTTCCTGTCAAGCCTTTGTTTGGTTTGCCTGAATCAATTGGAACAGGCTGCTTCCACATTTTTTTCGTTCTCTCCGAGAAGGCTCATCACCACATCTGAAAATCAATAAAACAATATGAGACCACTAAAAGCTACAATGCCACATAATAGTGTGACATGAAATAATTCAGACAGTAATGGAATACTTAGTATAATTTGGCACCATTGAACAGCTCTAAATTTTCTGATTTCAAATATACAGGTCGTATTTTTTAGGTCATGCCACTATTGGTATTTCGATAACGGTAAATGATATAACGATACTCACTTGTCACACTCAGTTTATGGACACTATCAAAACATGAACGGTATGCAAAGCATTCAAAGCAACAAAGCTTCGATCTTCGATCAATGCATAGATATAAAGAACAAAGAACTTGAACTAAATATGGTAACAGCCGGTCAAGCCGTTGCCTCCCACTTTTAGGTTGGCCAACATTGCCTACGATCTTGTGTTGCCAACTTCTTGCCAACTTACCACGTTAATTCAAAATTAACATTTATCACAAATTGAGGATTTGCCTTTCGACCGTGGGGAAGGACAGATGGCGTCCTTGTGGTCGGCAGTCAAGTGAATGTGTGTGAAATTCCTATTATCACCATCTGAAGATAACTCAATAAAAATATAGTAGCAAAGATATCTAAATATAGATTTTGATGTCTAAATGATGTCGCAGTATGACGTCTATGGCAAGTAACAATTTTACTTCGCATGGACATCGAAATCCAGCTGATTACTGATTTAGATATCATGGGGATGTCGCATTGTGATATCGCAGTAATGACAACAATATGACATCGCAGAGACATACACTAGATATACATACATACATACATACTACACATACATATACACATTACACTGTTGAAATATTTTTTGGAAATATTAATGTTATAGTAGGTACCTATAATGGTATACAATTAAGTATGCACAAATGTATTTCCTTTTAATGAAATTTCAACAAAAAATGCAACACAAAATTACTAGAAACAAACACTAATATGCCTGAATGAATTCCTGACAAAGATATAAATTAACAATTGAAAATACTCCTTATAAAAGATAATATTAGTCGTAGTAAACATAACTACAAATTATAATATTATTATATACTATTATACCTATCTTGATTCCAGTAATATATTTTTTCTACATTCATGCAAAAAGAAAATCTTTATTGAACTATATTCAGTGGAAAAAGAAGCTCTTTATTGCACTAGTGCAATGAAGTTTTTATTGCACCTATTTGTCATTCAACTTCAACTTGCTGTCATCATATGATAAACATAAACGTTCAAACCCACTATATATTTGGCAGATATTCTGTGAGATTGGCCATACGTTTCAAACAGCTACATATTTCATATTATAATTATTTTTTTATTAAATATTGCGCATCAACCATGAAAGGTTATTAGCGCGATACGCTAAATATACACATTTTTCAAAGTATCTTTAGTTCAATATTGAGTACATTATATTATATTTCATTCTGAAGATTAGTGTCTTTCAGTTATTTTATAACATTCTTGATTGATGTGGGATTGTCTCTCAAAATGTCTTTCATAGTAGCAGGAAGATTACACAGTTGTCTAACTTCGTTGAACTTCGCGCACTCAGCGAGAATGTGTTCAACAGTGATAGTTAATCCGCAGTTGTCACAAATAGGAGGGTCCTCACGACCAAGAAGATGACTGTGAGTTATTCTGGTATGGCCGATTCTAAGCCTTGATAGAATTACCTGAGATCTTCTATCAATGGCGTGGTGTGTCCAAGGTTTTACAGATTGTTTCACTTCTGCAAGTTTTGAGTTTGTTTCGCTCCACTTCTGTTCCCAGGTTCTGGATGTGAGATTTGAAATCTGATACTACCATTCGGGTAACCTCTCTAGCTTCTACATCTAATATTGCCCTGGCTGCTGCTTGGTCTGCGGCTTCGTTACCGGTTATGCCAATAAGCGATGGTACCCAAATGAAGGTGATGCGTTTTTCCATTTCTGCCAATCTGGATAGTTGTCCTTTAATTGCACTGACAATGGGGTGGGAGTAAATTTTTCGGATGGCACAGATGGCACTAAGCGAGTCCGATATAATCAGCGAATGCTGGTTACTTTCTTGCCCTGCATGTAGGAGAGCTTGGTAGATTGCATACAATTCACCAGTGTAGCTACACTCAGTCTGAACATTTTGATGGTATTATTGCATATGAAGGCTGCTCCAGTGCCAATGTTCGTCCTTGATGCGTCTGTGTAGATGTGTGTAGCTTCCGAAAAGTTGTTCAAGATGTTCATAAAATGAGCTTTGATTGTATTAGGATTGGTGTCACCCTTTCTGAAATGTGATAGAGTGGTATTGAATTCTGGGGAGTTTATAGCCCAAGGGGGAGGAGTTCGGATGGTTGCTGAGGAGAAACGTGGAAATTTGATTTGTAGTTCAGCTCTGTATCGATTTATTCTATCATAGAAGGCGGGTAGGGATCTTTTTCACTTCTGGTAAAGTGTTGAGAATCTTGTGGAGAAAGTATTAGGGAATGTTGGGTGTTCTGAATTTGAAGCGATTTTGGCCGCATATGCAAGGCTCAGGAATTGGTGACGATAGTGAAGACTAGATTCTACTGCCTCGCAGAGTAGACTTTCTATTGGGCTGGTGCAGAAAGCTCCCAGTGCTATTCTGATAGCGGAGTTTTGTACCGAATCTAGAGATTTGAGGACTGATTTACTTGCTGAACTGTAAGCAAAGGAACCGTAGTCTATTTTTGATATTATCAGAGATCTGTAGAGACTGAGAAGTATTTTGGTGTCGGCTCCCCAACTTTTGCTTGCAAGAGTTTTCATTAACTTCTGTCCATTTTGTGAGGATCTAACGAGTCTATTAATGTGCTCCTTCCAGTTTAGTTTGCGGTCAAAAATCACGCCTAAGAATTCTATACGTTCCACAAATTGAAGATCATCGGTGCCAAGTTTGAGTTTTGGTGGTCTGCCTTCGTTTTTGGCCGAGAACAAGATTCATTTAGTTTTCTGTGTGGAAAAGAAAAAACCGGTGTTGGATAGCCAGGTTTGGAGTTGCGAAATCTGAGTTTGCAGGAGAGAAATCATGGACCGAGTATTCTTTCCTTTGATAAAAAGTACCAAGTCATCGGCGTATAATCTTCCTTTGACTGGAATTGATACATTATCGAGAATGCGGTTTATCGCTGCCAGAAAAAGTGTTACACACATGACCGATCCTTGTGGAGTACCGTTTTGTTGGGTCACTTGCTTTGACAGTTGTCCATTTACTCGAACTCTGAAATTCCTTTTCCCCAGGAAGTTTTGTACAAATGCTAGCATATTTTCTTGGATTCCCCAATTGACCAGCTGATGAAATATGATGTGTCTCCATGCCGTATCGTATGCCCTTTTGATATCAAAAAACACTGCTAAGCATTTTTGTTTATTGACGAAAGCTTCATGGATTTCGGATTCTAGATCGATTATGTTGTCCATGGTTGATCTTTGTTTGCGGAAACCGCTTTGTTCAGGGGTTAAGAGTTTTTTTGTTTTCAGATACCATACTAGTCGCAGGTTGACAATTTTCTCCAGAAGCTTGCACATTGAACAAGTTAAAGCAATCGGTCTGTATGGCAAATGGTTAGATCTGGTTTTGTCGGGTTTTAATACGGGAATAACAGTGGCCTCCGACCAAAGATTGGGGAATTTCTTTTGGGTCCATATAACGTTAAATATTTCTAGCAGGGAGAGTTTCGCGGCCTCTGGAAGGTTTTGGAGAAATATCACAGGGATATCGTCAGGTCCTGGGCTAGAATTCTTTAGGTTATTTAGTGTACCATGAAATTCCGAGTTAGTCATTGGTAGATTGAGTAGGGAATCATAGTTTGTGACAACAATTGGATAATTCTTCTCTGTTTGTTGCTTGAGTTGGATGAATGCTGGGGCGAGATTGCTGTCACTTGAATGATTTTCGTAATTTGTGGCAAGTAATTCTGCTATTTCAACACTACTAGTAACAAGTTTGTCATTGATTGCTAAAGTTTTAATTTCTGTATATGAATTTTTTTCCGAGACTCTCTTTACTTTTTTCCATACTTTAGTTATGGGGGTGGATGAGTTTATAGTGGATACATATTCGATCCACGATTGTTTTCGACTTTTTTTCACTACATATCGAGCTTTAGCTCTGAGTTTCTCGAAAGTTAGTGAGTTTTCTTCGGTTTTGTTCCTCTTCACTTTATTGAATGCATTTTTACTGAGTTGAATAGCCTCCTGACATTCGCGGTTCCATCAAGGCACTGGGATATGCTTGGTAATGTGCTTTGTTTTGCATATGGCTTGAGATGCCGCTTTATGGATTATTTGGACGAATGCTTCAAGTATTTGATTGATATCACCTACCAAGTGTGATGATTGTAACTCTTCCTCAATTATACTCTGATACACTGGCCAGTTTGCATCTTTCGTCTTCCATTTCTCTAGGGGGATCCGAGTCATTTTGTGCTTTTTCGGTGTTTGTTATCTTAATTGGAAAATGGTCACTACCGTAGAGAAAATGAAGAACTTCCCATGAGAGTTTTGTGGTCATTGTTGGTGAGCATAAACTCAGATCCAGTGCCGATGATTCCCCGTTATATTCCTCAACAACATTAATAATTTTGTGCCCATTGTGTTCGTGTATGTTCCTCCCCATGTAATGCTGTGGCTATTGAAGTCACCGACTATATACATGGAGTTGGGATTTGGGTTAACAGGTTTCTGATGTCTTGTTAGGAAAAATCTTTGTTAAGCAGAATGTAAAAGTTACAAACATGTAGTTTTGTTGGGGAATTAATGGAAATTGCAACAGCTCCTAGGTTGGTATTTAAATGTATTTCTTGAGGATCAAATTCATTTTTTGCGTAGATTGCTACGCCTCCACTAGCTCTCTCTGGATTCTCTGTTTCTGAAAAATCCTTTATAGTTCCTCAGATTGGATACATTGGAGTTTCGGAAGTTAGTTTCTTGCAAATTGATAATGGTTGGGTTGTGTTCCTTCATGAGTATTATCAGCATTTCGTAGTGAGGAAAGAAGCCATTTATATTCCACTGAATAATTGATTGAAGTTCGATAATATATAAAAAAAAAGAGATAAATGGTAACTGGGTGTCGTTAGAACATTTCTTGAGAGGAGTCACTTTCGTGTTTCTAGATGTTTCAGGATTTTTTTCTGGAATTTTGTACATCTTGATTTTATACTTCGTTCTTTGAAAAAGGGGTATACCTGTCGGAGTGTTTCACATAGTGCGTTCAGGTCGATAGTGTAGTTCAATGCAACGGTGATGGGGTCCGTAGATCCATAAATATTATCGAACAGGTCGACCAACTGATCATAACCGAGCGGAAGTTCTGAGGTGTGGCTATCTATGTATTGTTTTGCCGGTTGGAACATCTCTTTGCAGCTCAATTTATTCTTATCTAGAGGGGTTGTCATATGCTTGATCTTCTTAGCTTTCCTGTCTTCGGGTTTTCTAAATTCACTTGTTTCTAACGGAGGGCGGTTTTGGGTTATATCAATGGGAGGTGTAAGGATTTCCTCTATGTTTCTCTTCATCGAGGATGGAGTTTCTTCTGGGATAGTTTCCTCCAGGGGAATTTCTTCCAAGGGAGTTTCCTCTAAGGGAGTTTCCTCCGAGGGAGTCTCCTCCGAGGTCACAACCTCTGGATGACTTTCCTCTGATTCCATGTTCACGGTACTCATGTCTTGGATTGAGCTATCTTCCATTATTGGAGTGATGACATTTTCTATAGTAGTGGAAGTGTTTGAGGGGGCGGTACACTGAGAGGCTATATGACCCACTTGTTTATAATTGAAGCAAGATATACTATCTTAAGAAAGAAAAATTCGGTATCATGTATTATCAGAGTTTATAAGAATAGATGAGGGTATTGTTACACGTTCTGGAGGAGAAATGAATACTTGTCGACGAAAGCTTGGGATATGGTCATATTTAGAGTTTGAGACATTTATTTTCAAGAAAGAAATAGGAGACACCAATTTTATACCTAGTGTTTTGAGCTCTTCTTCGATGACTTCGTAAGGAATAGTGGGGCTCACATTCGACATAACGAGTCGTTGTGCCGGTGTTACGAGACGGCGTGCTGCAATCTGTTGGCCATTTAGAGTAATAGTGCCATGGTGTGTCGATATTCTTGACGAGAAGGATATGTTCTGTGGCCCTAGAATTGATCCAAGAGCAAATATGTAATCTTGAAGTGGTACTCCATCGATTGAAGTGAATAAAATGGCTTGTTCTTTCGTAGGAAATTGGTAGCGGCTTACTGCAGATGAATAGGTTCTTGTTTGAGTGTTTTGATTAACAGTAGTGGAGAATTGACTATTAGTGTGTGGTTCCTGTAGTCAGAAACCGTTTCCTGGTTGTTTATCATTTTGGAGGTTCATTTCGTTCCTTTTTCATTTGGCAACGAATTTACCCCTAAACCCTGAACTCAAATAGCTTGTATCTGCTCTAAGATGCCAAATGTTCGGTGCGAGTGCGTACGCACCCTACTTGTTTATCTGTCTATTTTGAAATCGATAGTAATAATTATTTATTTAAATTGCGTATTTCATTTTCCTTCACCTAGTGCCGCACCTAAATAAATAATTTTTTGTTTTTGGCATGAACGTAGAAAAATGTTGTATGCAACTCGTGCAAAAAATGTTTATTGCACTCGACGTGTTGTTGTTGTTGACAATTTCACGTCGAGTGCAATAAACACTTACTTTTTGCACTTGTTGCATAAATAAATATTATACACTGCCATGAAAGAAGAGGCTACTTCAAAAGTATTATGTAGAGGTAGGTTACCTATAGAGGGTCTTTCACGACGAGCGATCGTTACGAATATATGGAATATGGAGAACCATTCAAAATATGAACTTGAAATTTTGTGGTAGTGGGTTTTATAATAAGGCCTTCTTGATTAAAATATTTTCAACTTCCGATCTCTTTCCGTTGTACCGAAAGTAGAGGGCAAATTCCTTACTTCGAATAGAACACCCTGTATTTCATTACAGCTTTGAATATATATATATATATATATATATATATATATATATATATATATATATATATATATATATATATATATATATATATATATATATATATATATATATATATATATGAAAACTAAAAGTTCGGGTTGAACCGCGTCTAGAATTTGTTGAAATTCGACGTTTCGGCTCCGATTTTGGAGCCATTTTCAAGAACTGAAAAAGAAAGAAAATTAATAAATGGTTGAAACGTAATTCTACGCTGAGGTCTCAATCTGCCTACTCCTCAGGTATAATTACGTTAGGTTTTTGTGACTTGACGTCGGGGTCTCAATCTGCCTACTCCCCATGTCTCGTCACTGGTTCTCTCTAAGGTCTCAATCTGCCTACTCCTTTGGATGATGGTGGGACTTTGAGTTGAGGTATCGGTTTTCATCAAGTACCGAGAACACCCCCTACGATTACTTTTTGTAGTTCGAATTCCAAGGCTGTTATTCGTATGTCGTGTCTGTTTTCATTTTTAGAAAATTCAATTTCCACTGTTTCTAGCACGTTTGCTCGCTTTTTGAAAAAATTGTCAGATTGACTTGGTCGTGATTGAATTTGTGCTTTTCTCATTCTTGGGCTGATTGTTTGTCTAATTTATTGGAAATGAAAGAGTAACGTATCCCATGAGTCAGTTGGTTCGTCTAATTGATTTAGACAGCTCAAATGTTTGAATAAGTTCTCGTATGAAAATTGTATTTCACTAGCAGAAACAGCAACAACGTTTTCTATTTTGAAAATGGCGCTTAAATGATTGTGAATCAAAATATATTTAATATTGAATCTATCGCATGAAGTGTTCCATGCCGTTGTAAATTTTTTTTCTGTAAACTCAATTTATTGACTAACCTGTGACGCAGTGTCTACCAGTGTACTTCTTAAGTAATGGAATTTTCGTATGTCACCTATTTTATTATTGTCATGAACCAACGATATACACGTGTCTCTGAACTCTAACCACATATCATCTGACCCATTAAACTTAGGTACTTTTATTTCTGGCAAAATAGTATTGTGCAGATCGTCCGCATGGCAAATGGCACTTTGGTTTGTTGACGAATAATTGAATGACAAGTTGTCTCTTTTGGAAAAAATTTCTAATAATAATTTAGCTTGGGCTGTTAATCCATGAAACTTGCTTTCAAAATCTTCGCGTTCCGCGATCTGATCATCTGTCACTTATAAGCCCATTCCCGTGTGAATCGCTGACTATGCTGAGGTAGAATCTCGCGATTCCAGGAAACTGAGGCGCAAGCATCTTCATCTTTATGAGAACATTTATTTTATTACTCGGTTATAATTTAGCTCTTGTACTGTTCAGGCGTATTTTTGTCAATAAAATTTGTTTTTAAAAAGGGACTTTGACTTCCGAAAGTTATATTTGGCTCAGTCGGTAGGATACTCGAAATTGTAACGTATCGAACGTGCTAGTTTCTTTTCAACGATTAATCGGGTATTGAATTTGTTGTTTTGTCATGTAGAGGTGTTTGTGAAGGAGCGGCTCTTCATACTTCAAGAAACCCAGTCCATCGAGGACCACTAACTACCCTCAACGGGCAGATCATCGGAGAGTGGAACAGAATCGTCCAGTCTCGCAAGAAAGTCTTTCTGGAAATCAAAAATCGAGGAACCATTCGTCTACCTTATAAAAGGATGCTCAAAGTTCTTACAATTTTAATGTGAGTTATTATTTTCTAATGAACATTGATAGTTTGTCACAAATTCTTGGGAATTTAAATTTGAATGTCGAAAACCCTTCAGCTTGTCTAGTACTAGTAATTCAAACAATAAAATGACTAATCAATTCAATTCAGAATACCTAAGATGTGTGCCTGAATTTGATGGCCATCCTAATGATCTCTATAGATATTTGTCAGTTTTTCAAAAGGCAAAATTCACTTTCAATCTCATCAATTGATTAGTTCATCAGTACAGTTCAGCAAGTGAATCATAACGAACAGCTTTTAGAGTCAAAAATTATTCAAATTGCCAAAATTGTTGAAAATCAAACGTATAGAGAAAATGTTCATCAAAGATATTATGAACCATATAATCAACACACATGAAATCATAAATTAAATTTTACAGCATGTCGATAAAATTTTCCAGATTGAACGTTCTCCATCCCAGTATTAAAAAAACGAGAGATTTGTTCCATGAACTGCAAAAGTTGAAGAAAATTATCAAAAAAGACCAACTACCAACTGAAATAAGTTTCGAGAATACTTTGCTATTCGAAAGAATCATAACTCTCGAAAGTTATATATCAAATTTCAGAATAACCTATATTTTACATATTCCAATTACCCATTCTTCAAAATTTGATTATTATCATTTATTTTCTATTCCAACGTTAACTAAGGGTCAGTTTAAGGCTGTTGTACCTCAAAATAAGTATTTGACTAAAAAATGAGAAATTGTATGCATTCTTGAGTAATCCTTGCTTGGAGATCTCCCACCAAACGTCCATTAACATCAGGGAGCTGACAGAAGATAATCCATGTGAAATCCAGTTGCTCATGTCCAAAACATCTCCACTTGCAAGAAAACAACCATCCATCTATCAAGACCAGCCACCAGACAACTAAACAACTCAAACAAATGGGTTGTCCTCATACCGTCTCAACATACGACCAAACTTAGGTGCCAAATCCAAAATGAAATTGAAAATCTGCTACCTGGAAGTTACCTGACATTCCAATTGGATGCCAATTATCCTGTGGTGACCAAATTATAATAAACGATCACCAAGTCACTAATAGTGAACCAATGATCCTGCCAGACTTAGACGAGAGGAAGTCAGAGCCACCCAAACCAAGCATAGGCATTCAACTTGATCACTTGAACCTGGACGAACTCCACTTAATAAAACGGCAATAATGGAGAACGAACAGACGATATCCTTCAGAGACGTAGCACACATTCCAAGTTTTTGGACGATGTTCGTATCTGATATTGGCTCCCTTTAAGTCAAGTGGATTGAAATCGGAGTCCGAGAGATTCATAGTGGATTCAAATATGGTTCTTCAACACCTTTGTCTACAATATTCGTATGCTGGGTACACCCATTTATTTAACATCGTTGAACTTTACTTTTATTTCTCGGAAGAGAAAAACATCAGTCCGTAAGGAAGGAAGATTATAGGCATGCTATTGGAATTGAATTTGTGATCAAATATGCCACGTTTCTGAGGAATCTGGAGCAATACAGAGAGTATTTCCTGTTCATATACGGAAACATCCAATATTATCTTGATGTCAGAAAGATTTCATGAACTGTTAATGGTCGCATTCAGCAGAAAGAGCAAATAACGTTCACGCTACGTATCGGTAGCAGAACTTTTGCTACTTCTGCTGAATGAACTGCTGGGTAACATCACTGACATCTGTCAATTTTAACAAATAATAAAAAAACGTTAACCTCTTTTCTATTCGTCTTTTGAATGATTAACGTTTTATACGATAGTGTTGTTATTCTTTTTATACAATTTGCAAAATTTTTCATTAACGAATGAACAAATGCAAAGAATTGATGTGAATGTTTTGTAGGAAATTGTTAAAGATTTAGCTCAACCATTATATGATGATGATGAGAGGGGAATGGTACCAAATAATGAAATTTTTTATGACGTTACAATTCCACTATACATAGAAGATTTATTTAAAGATCATTTTGGAATATACAGGGCAGTATAATTGCCATTTCAAATTGGCATTTAATTGTGAGCACACTTTTTTTACACTAGATAAAATGACGACCGCTATGCAACCGTTACTCAACTTGATGAAAGGTAGCAGTTGTTCCAGCAGAAAAATTCGTAACAGTTCCGTAACTGTTTAGTCTGCTGAATGCGACCAGTGAAATCTCGAATAGATCTGATCATCAAAATTGTTGGAGTAGAACAACGTTCATGTAACAAATATCCTTACTATTCCGATCTTACTATACTTTATAGAATGGTATTTTATGTGACGATTGAAAAACAGGAGCATTTCTCTAAGGCAGTGCCTCTTGTGACAGATGAACTTCGTCTCGTTTTCATTACTGAACAGGGCGACACCAACTCTGTTACCGAGCATTTAATCCTGCAGCTGCATAAGTATCAGCCAATACATGTGGTCTTCTTCAAAAATACTGAAGACATTCGTTTATTTGAAAAATGTGACATTTGTTTTCCTTAGGTCAAGTGGATTGAAGTCGGTGACCGAAAGATGGTGTCCCCACCTTGGTCTACCGCAGATGCGTGATGACTAGTGGATGCAGGTTCTGCCGTGAGGTACCTGACACTATTATGCATTCGCTGTTAGCATGCCCACCATATGCGTGCTCAGCAGATATTGACATACGCATTACTATCTATCATGTTCGATAGTCAAACGGAATAGTCGAGACATATGTTGTGTTAAGGCTGGAACACATGGATGTTTTGTGGTTTTGATTTTAATTTTTATGATTTTAGATTTCATTTTAACACGAAACTATTGTGAGGATGACTGAAACACAGTTCTCAACAACAGTTTTAATTACAGTGAATGAATTCACTAAAGAAGAATGGTAAAATATTGACAATACTAAAATCAACAACTAACATTTGAATACATGGAAACATCACAAATATGTACAGAGTATGAAAAACATTTAGAATAATTCCAACACTTCCACTTTCTGGATGTTTTAGTAACCCTCTGTATAACATGAGATTCAAATATTATTAGCACGCAACAGTTTGATCAGATACTGAAATGCCATTTTACACAACGCTTTTGTAAATATATCAGCCTGCTGTTCTGTTGTAGAAATGTATTCTGGTAATATACTTTTTCCATCGTATTTCTCTCTGATGAAATGTAGACTAACATCAACATGCTCCGTTCGACTGTGGAATTTGGGGTTCTTGATAAGTCTAATCGCACTCTTAGTTGTCGATATATAATGTCGTAGGTCTTCTTACATGCTGATCGATGTCTTCCAATAACTGCTGCAGCCAATAACTTCTCTAGCAACATTTGAGACATATTCACACTCTGTTGTTGAAAGTGTAACACTACCTTGGCGTTTGCTGGCCCAAGTAACAGGACCAGAACAAATTTTGAAGACAACCAGTAGTAGAGCATATTGTTTCAGAATCACCAGCATAATCTGCGTCTAAATATCCAGTTTATAGTGGTAAGGTTGATGTTTTATGATATCTGACGCTTTATTCTGTGGTTCCTTTCAAATGCCTTATTATTTTTTTGACTGCATTCCAGTAAGCATTGGTATGATTGATTGGATAACGACTCACAACTCCCATTGCATGCATTATGTCCGGTCTGCTTACGATAGCGGCAAACATAAGAGAGCCAACTGCTTGTCGATAGGGAATTTCATTCTCTGCTAGATATGGCTCAGTTTCAGCAGATAATTTCTTCCTCAAGATTTCCATGAAGAAATGCCGTTTTTACATCGAACTGCATCATGTGTAAATTGTTTTCTGTTGTAATGGCTAGCAAAACTTGTATAGAGTCGTATCTGGTAGTTGGTGGAAATATTTATGATTACTCTACACATTTTGTTTGGGAGAAACCTTTTGCCGAGCTTTGTAGCGGTTTATTGATCCATCTAGGTTTCGTTTCACTCTGAATACCCACTTTGAGTGAATTGGTTTTCGGGTTGGTTTCTGCTTCTATGTGTTCTTCTGGAATTCTGGGTGAAGCTGTAACATCATCATTGACAGCAGCATTGACATCGACTAAGACAATGCTTGGTCGATATTCAAAGCCTTTCACATTTTCATCAAATATAACATTTCTGGAGATTATTACTTCTCTTGTTTTCGATTCGTAAAGTCTATAGTTTGTTGAGTTATTATCGTAACCAACAAGAAACAGTTTCTTACTCTATGCATCAAACTTAGTACGTTTTTTATTAGGTATGTGTACAAAAGTTTCGCTTCCGTAAGTTCTGAAGTGACTGAGAATGGGTTTTCTATTTGTCCATACTTTGAATGGGGTAGAACCAGGAGTTTGAGATGTTGGAGTACAGTTCAATATGTAAATTGCTGTATTTACTGCTTCCGCCCAGAGTAATTTCAGCATTTTAGAACTGGAAAGCATCGACCGAGCACTTCTGATGATTGTTCGGTTATCTCGTACTGCTCTGCCATTCCGCTGAGGTGTATACGGTGCAGTATTTTCCATTTCAATACCATGGTCACTGAGATAATTTTTCAAATCCTGGTTTCAGTATTCAGATCCATTATCAACATGAAGCACTCTAATCGTGCTACCAAATTCATTGTTCAACTCATTGCAAAATGTTTTGAAACAATCTAGAACATCGGATTTGTATTTCACAAAGTAAGCCACACTGTAGCCAGAACAGTCATCTTTGAAAGATAAAAAGTATCTTGCACCTCGCACAGAAGCTACTGCCATCGGTGCACATAGGTCGCTGAAGATACGCTCGACAGGTTTCATTTTTGGATGAGACAATTCCTTGAATGGCAATGTTGTTTGCCATATGCACAACCTTCACAGAAAAATTCATTCATGTCGCTGAATTTGCATCTTCAACTAAACCTTTTTATACCATTTCTCGGATAGATCTCACATTGATATGGCCGAGACGTTCGTGCCATATTTTCAAAATGGCTTTGGTGACAGCATTGGTATTCAGGATGACTGTACGAAATAGAAGTTTATATAAGTTGTTGTGTTTCCCTCACTGCACATGCTCTCAATTTATTTTCAATATGTAGGCTTCGTTACTTTCCTTGACAATCTTCATGACTTTGATGGTAACAACTCCTTCCGAGAACAAATTCTTGCGCAGTTCTGGCATGTAGAGTACATCATTTATTTTTGAGTTGAATCATTCGACATCTATGAGTTTTTATTTTCTTACAGTAGGTACCATTACCTCTAACCACCGTTCTGTCACTTTCTTCATCTCTTCATCAAAAATAGAAAAATACTCTTTTCGGTGACACATATGAGTTGATGCACCACTATCCAGAATCCAAGAGTCGTCACCAAAGTGAATGTCATTCTCTTCTTCAACGTTGAATGCTGTTTCATTGCTGTTGTTGGCACTGTAGTTGAGTGAATTATTTTAATTACTTCAATTTCTTTTTAGTGATCTGGCAATTTTTATAGTTATAGCAATACATGTTTGTGTTTTGTTGCGGCTTTTGCTCATTGTTTCTATCTGCTTTGCTATGGAATGAGACTGCTGCTAGAGCAGTTTCTGTTTCTTCGCATGAAGTCAAATATGCCTCTTCATCTAGAAGACGAGCTGTTGAGTTGTGGATTGTTTGTTTATTTTCTTCCAGTGACAGCCATGCTTGTCGAACATTTCTACACTTCATAGGGAGTGTGCTCAAAATTTTTGTCAGGATAGCCGTGTCACTAATAATAATACTCCCTCATAAACACTCGTAGAGTGTACCCAAAGGCATAGCCTGTGCGGGTATAGGACGGCTATTATTATTATTTGCCGTGGCGCTACGGGGCGACTTACTGATATTGTCTATGGTGTATTCACTTTCCAGCTGTAGGAAAACCCGGAAAACCTACAGCACTAACCCCGGTTGGTCGGTGCGCACTTCAAGCTAGTCACAGACATCGGGATTGGCATCTAGGCAACTCACATCACACTTGATTCACAACAAGGCATGTGGCCACCTAAAGAGACCCGTGTAAATGAGAAAAAAGATTCCGTACCCGAGCCTCGAAAGTCTGTCTGATGCGAGCTAGAATTTCCACTGCTAGAGACCTTAGCCACTGAGCCACCGACCGACCACATTCCTTAATTTGTTTCGTAAGGTTTTCTACTTTAGAGACATGTTGAGCTATCGAGTCACTGGGGTTCATTTGATATCACTATCATCTTGGTGGTTTCTGATTTCTGCTCATAAATTGAATTAAGACGGTCAAACATTTCTTCGGACGAGTGGCAGCTTTCAATTAGAGTGATTTGTGCTAAAGTCATGACAGAAGTTATAAGGAACATTACTTGTGCATTCTTCGTCGACCAAGTTTCAGCTTCAACGGGAGGAACTGGATATTTTATCGTACCGTCCGTTATTCCAAAAGTCCCTTGGCTTTTAAGGCACATTTCAGTTGGAATTTCCATTGCGAGAAGTTCAGGCCGTCGAACGTATTAATACAGGCCACTCCTGTTTTACCTACATTTTCTTTGTCATGTTGCAAGTGCTAGTAGAATAGGTATTCGTATTTCCAGTAACACGTCGTGACTGATAGGCCCATAACCTGTTGTGAGGATGACTGAAACACAGTTTTCAGCAACTGTTTTGATTACAGTGAATGAATAATTCACAAAAGAAGAATGGTAAAATATGTGACAAAATATTGACATTACTGAAATCAACAACTATCATTTGAATACATGGAAACATCACAAATATGTACAGAGTATGAAAATCATTTAGAATGATTTCAACAGAAACCGGTATTACTATTATTATTCTGATCACTCCCTACAAACAATCTTGTTGGTAAAATTTAAGCTTTACTTCTCAATTCTATTTTGCACCCTGTTTTAATTGAAAATTGATATCTGTAATCACAAAACTTAAAACTTATTACATAAAACTACCATTATGTCTGTGGCTTTGCGCTGTGGAAGATATTGATTGAGACTTGATTCTAATTTGATAGCCTTAGTGGTTCGAATTATATGTAGACTTTATCCAAATGAAAAAGTAGTATGTTACAACAGTAAAATAGAAAAGGATAACTCGGTTGCCCTAGAACCCCTTACCAGTTTCGTTGACATGATGTTGATCTGTCTGTCTCGGTGTCCCATTTGCCGTCTTCACAAAGGGCTCTTTTGGATGAAAAGGCGAGAGGGGTTTCCAATGTAGTTCTGCCTGTTTATTCTGTCTATAGACGATTGAACACTCACAACACGAATGTTTTGATGGAAGATAGATATAGCGGGTGAAGATGTATGATTCGTAGTTACACTCAGCTTGAGATGAAAAGGAATTGACAAAAATACGTAGCGGAATTTGTATGGTAAAATATAGATTGAGATGAACCGAGGCTCATTGAAGCGAAACGACGATACAGGGTGTTTCAGAGCAACATATAAGTTCGCGGTAAAATTTCAAAATGTTTATGAAATACATTGACTCTTTTCGCAACATTCTGCCCCCGGAAGATGCATCTTCGCATTTCAATACGCAAAATTATTATAAAAAAAAAATTTTTGAAAAAAATGTAAATTAAGAGAAGAGAAAGAGAGTTAGTCCTGGGCATCAGGATTTGGAAGTGGACATAGCTTAACTATGGCGCGCGTTAACGTGCCTGTACGAGTTTTTACAGTGGCCCCTATAACGATTGCATCACGAACAGGGTGAAGAGCGACGATGCGACCTAACACCCATTTGGAAGAAGGCATATTCTCTTCCTTTATCACCACCATAGTGCCTACTGCAGGAGGAGAAAGTTCCAGATTTAATCCATTTATGTCGAAGCTGAAGGGTATGACGGTATGCTTCATGCCATCGTCTCACTTTATATATATGAGAGACTCTACCCCGTCGGGCAATGAGACGTTGTAGGGCAGCTGAAAACGTATCAGTGGTTAAGCCACTCGCAAGCTCTAAGTGCAGAGCTTTCGTGGTGAAACATACGAATAAGCATAGATAACCCTATAGTTGACGGAAACGGACCGCTATAGTCCACCACCACATGACTAAAGAGTTTGGCCTGAGACATTCGTGACGGGGGTAAATCACCCATATATGGTTCAAAAGCTACAGATTTTGTCTTCCAGCACTGTAAACATTTAGTAAGAACAGAATTAATGGTTCGTTTGGGAGAAAAAGTCCAAAACCGTTGGGATAACAGAAATTTCGTGGAACGAAATCCATCATGAAGATGTTTTTTGTGAAAAAATATAATAATCAATGAAGTTAATCGACTTTCACAAGGAAGTAATATTGGAAAGGATCCCGAACATTTCTTATGGGAAATGGCTTTCCGTGAATTTGGCTGAATTATTGGTATACCGGGTGGCTACGGAAGTATTGCCTACGGAATATCTCAGTTATTGTATGAAGTAGGTTTGTGAAATTTGGAGCGTCGATATAATGACATAAGAGCTAGAATTTGAGCATATTGACATGTCGATGTTAACTTCTGGTCTGACCGGAAGTAATATCAACTTTCTTATTTTGAATGGAAACCCTATTTTTTTTTCTTTTCGCTTTATTCAGCATTCAATTCCCTTTCTAATGACATATCACAAAAAATAACTACAAACCAGCCAATAACGCAGTGTTCGGGAAAACCATGGAAAACATACGGAAGCACCGTGTGGTGAAAATGGTCTTCAAGTGGGGGGGACGATATGGCGCAAAAAATCTGACTGCCAGTCCAAATTTCAGGAGTCGCACCATTTTCGACGAGAGCCTCGTCGCTATCGAGATGGCAAAGACGGATTTGTTATTCAATAAGCCCTTGTACATAGGAATGTCGATTCTCGATATTTCCAAGGTATGCGTGTACGATTTCCATTACGGCTTCATGATAGAAAAGTACACGCACGATCAGTGCAAATTGATGTATACGGATACTGATTCGCTCATTTATAAAATTAGGTGCGATGATATTTATTGGGATTTGATTAGCAGTCACATTAAAAAATTCGATACGAGCGACTACCCAAACGACAACCCATTTGAAAATAAAAAAGTACCTGGCTTGATGACAGATTTCCTGGGGCTTCGATCAAAGTTGTACACCTATAAGATACAAGGTGGAAAAACCCTAAAAAAATCCAAAGGGGTCAAATACAGCGTTGTCGAAAATCACATCACTTTTGAAGATTATGTGGAATGTCTGAAAAACAATGTGGAAAAAATAACTTCGCAACGCTGTATTCGATCCTTTTCACACAAAGTTTTTAGTGTAGAGCAAACAAAGATCGATCTCAACCCCCACGACAACAAGCGCTGTTTGATTGTCGGCTCTCGTGACACTCTGCCGTGGGGCTATTACAGTCAGTTAGATATCTAATAGAATTTAAATGTTTTTTCAGAGAGCACATACCGACACAAGCACACACACCACCAACATGGTAGACACTTTGAAAAATGTATGATGTCTGCAAGTAGTCAGATGTACATCATCAATAGTTGAATTCATCGAGGCCTCACCTCTACCATAGACGCTCACTGATTGAATTTTGAAAATGTTTGCCGATGAAAAATGGGTACAAACCTATAAGCAGGCTCAGAGCGTCAAACGAAATTTCAATGATTTGAGTCACTTAGAGTACACGAGATAAATCAGCTTTGAAGATAGGTGTGAAGCTGTCAAAAATCAAGACTGGGAGGGTCATTTGCACGAAGACCAATAATGTGTGTGGGCGAATGCATATCGTATTCCAAAATATAATTTACGATTTTGCCGCACTTGCTATAAAGCATTCAGAAGGGCTATGCAAAACCATCCAGTTCACAGCATCAGAGACCATCAACATGTGGTGTTCGGTGTAAAGCACATGGACAATATATATCAATGTTGCAAATTTTGATGTCACAACAGATTTGATGAAGTACTGTTCACCTTGAAAACGAGCAGCCAATGCTACTGTGACCTACATCTGCGTGGTGGTGGTGAGCCCTACGGATTAGATCTCACATATAAACGCTTCATAGGCTCAGGAGATGAGGATTCAGAATTCGATGAATGAGATTGCCAAACACACACACACACACACACACAAAATTTCAAGAAAATGTTAAATTAAAATGCAAGATATTGTGCTCTTGTTTGTTTCTTTCCACACACACACTACATATATTTAATCAAATAATAATCAAAAATGATTGAATAAAATCAATATGTAATCCGTGTCTGGATATTATTATTATTTTTTTGTTTCACCCTTCCAATCTCCATTCAAAATCCCACATATTTTTAGAAATCACTTTTGCATCAAAAAGGGTCACTTTTTTGTATAAAAAAAGTATAATTTTTTATACGAAAAAGTGCCACTTTCTTCAGCAAAAAAGTATAATTTTTTATGCAAAAAAGTGTAATTTTTTATGCAAAAAGGGTCACTTTTTTATGCAAAAAAGTTCCTGTTTTTTTCCCAAAAAAGTAACAATTTTATTGACATGGTGGAAAAAGCTGAGTGAAAGCTGAGTGATTCACTCAGCCACTCAGCTTTCACTGAAAATGCTTCACTCAGCTTTTACCACCATGTCAATAAAAGTGTCACTTTTTTTCATTCAAAAATAAATGTATTCTTATGGGAAAATGGCAATTTTTTTGATAAAAAATGACCGAAAATTGACATGGTGGAAAAAACTGAGTGAATGCTGAGTGAAAGCTGAGTGAATGCTGAGTGACTCAAAATTCGCTGAAAATGCTTCCACCATGTCAATTTTGGGTGTTTTTTTTATCGAAAAAAGTGTCACTTTTTGCATCAAAATTGGAAAAATGACTCAATAAAAAATGTGCTGCTTTTTTGCATCAAAATTGAGCATGTTTTTTGAAGCAAAATATGATGAAAAATTCAATAAAAAATGTGATACTTTTTTGCATAAAATTTGACATGTTTTTTGAAGCAAAAAAAATGGGGAATGGTATTTTCGAGTAGCAAAATTAAAATCAAAAATATTCTGAGATATATAATTTTATAAACGTATTGATGGGTGATCTACAAACTACGCATGTGTCGCACCTGATGGCGCACTGTGAGCAGCATGCCAAGTGTCTACATGGCAAAAACAATACATTTAGTTCATTCACGAGACATAGACGACACATCATCACCGTGTTCTGTGAGTCTATGTTTATGACATCTGTGGTCACTTTGCTGCTCATGTCACCTTTCACTTGTCGTCCTTCTGGAGCAACATCAGCGCCATCTGTCGGTGGTGGTGGCGGTGTCATCCATGTGTCATCTGTCAGTCTGCTAATGACATCTGACACTCTTGGTTCTGGAGGGACATCAGCGCCATCTGTTGTCGGCCTGTGTCTGTGCCGCTCAGAGTAATAACTACGAACGAAATCACAATGGGGGCTCCATCGACGATGGTCAGCCATAGGATCGTCATTGGGCAGCCATCTGAACCCTTCTACTTGGCACGAAAGACATGCAACTACATCTTCCGAACGTATACGTAAAGCCTGCTTTGGCTAACTTACTTGCAGGAAATGTCGAAGTCCAGCTTCGATACGAGTCGAGTCTTGTTTCGTACTGCTGCATCTCTCTCTTTCTTTCGGCATACACACAGACACATTGCACACTGCATACTGAATTAAAACGCAAACTCTGCTCCCAATATATACATTTATTTCGTTTCGTAATCAAACATTACTTTATCCGGCAAATAGCATAGGTATTCACGAAAACATAGATGTTTATCATCTTTTGATGATATAGTACACAAGTTTATAGCCTCATCAAATGACAAACCATTGTTTTTAGCTGGAGTTTTTGCACTGCTCAATAAATCGTGATAATATTGACTGAAGTTCATATTCAATAGATATTCAAATCTTGTCGCCATCACAGTAGCATCTATATGTAGGATTTCTTGAACATCCGCTTCCGTCAGGTAGAAGTAGGTGTCATTTTTGGAAACTCGCACTTGTTGACTCTCTGCATACGTGTGTAATTCCAAATCCATAACATCGTCCCAGTCAGATTCAGATCGTCGAGTCCTTTGATGATGGTACGTCTGCGAGGAAAATTCCTTCTGGCTGGAGCATACAGCTCATCAACCAATTGTTTTTTCTCAGATAATGATGATGACGTCATTTCGCTAATGGCGGAGTCAGTACACTAACTGCACTGGGCGTTACACCTTCTACTTAAGAAGCTGGAATATCAACAATATCCAGTGCCAATTTATCTAAGCGTTTCTTGGTATTTTCATGCTTTTTCATCGAAAGTGACATGAATTTCATCACTCGAATATCCAAGGCTGTAAGATTGTTTTTGGCGGTGTCCAGCTCGTCTTTGAGTTTGTGTATGACGTCATCTTTGAGCTCCTGTATGACGTCATCAACGTATTTTTTGTTGGCCAACATCATTGAGTGCACTTGGCGTTTCCACATTACATATTTTCACATGTTCAGCATCAATGTCCCAATTTGTCGTATAGTTGAGTATAATACCAGGAAAATTATAAGGCTGCTGCTGCTGCTGCTGCCGTGCACGGCGAGCTGACGAAGTTTGACCGAACTTGTTGATGCTCATGATGCGACTGTGGCATGCAAAATAACGTCTACGCTTTTATTTATCGAATATAGCCTGCTTCTCTCAGCTCATTGATGATGGCCACGATCTCGTTATCGGTAGAGGTGCTGCCGGCATTTTTGGCGGCTACCAGAAGCCTATACCTGTCAACGAGCTCGTTCACATCGTCCCAGTACACGTATTCTATGGGTTTCGTGTTGTATGTCAACTGATCTGAGATACCACTGCCGTCGGTGAAACGAGCTCGACCACCACCACCACCACCTATTTTTGATTGAGGATCTTTGAACATTGGTCGAATCAACTGTTCGTATTTGGCAGTCTGAGATGGATTCAACCTACCTCGCACATCTACATGCGCACCTGTAGCTGTCAAAATTTGCTTGAATGCCACCCAATCGGCTTTAGCGTATTTGAGATTTTTATAGAAAACCAAACTATATAGTCCCGGGGTGCCCTCGTATGTTACACCATCAATGCGAATGTCCCCCGTATCTTTGTCGAAGTCCATCAGCTTTCTACCGAGCAACCATTGCGCTCTTGGTTTGTCGTAAATGGGGCCGTAATTCACATCTATTATGCCGGATTTGGCGCGATGTTCATTCACGAATTCAGTTGCTACTTCGGGATAAACTTCCAAGTAGTCATCCTCATCATCATGATAATCACCATCATCTGTGTGGTAGCTTTCTTCGTCTTCTTCCTTTTTCATAAAGTCTGGAGTCGATGGTCTCGCCGGTTCCTGTTTCTCTTCTTTTTTCACTGTCAGTCGTGATCGCTTGGTGAGTGGCGGCACTGCCGGACTCAATCTTTTCAGCGGTACCGTAATGGGTTTGAATAATTTACTCAGTGCTTCATCA
Source organism: Chrysolina americana (assembly GCA_958502065.1). Classification (NCBI taxonomy): domain Eukaryota; kingdom Metazoa; phylum Arthropoda; class Insecta; order Coleoptera; family Chrysomelidae; genus Chrysolina; species Chrysolina americana. Next base: position 61,673,793 of record OY293411.1, read on the forward strand.
TGCTCGGATTTTCCGAGTTTCAGATACTTTTTTCGCACAATTTTCGACAACTGATTGACTTGACGTTTGTGTTCAGCTTTAGCAATCTCCGTTTCGATGCGGGGTGATGTGGTCGTCGCCATGGCTTCAGTACGAATGCCGTGCCACCTCGCATCACATTTGTATATATTTATCAAAGCCCAGGCGGTAGCGCTCTTTGTTCACATCAAAGTCTTTGACAATGACCAGAGATCCGAATTTTTCTTTCCAACAGGTGGCGCACATGCGGTGAAATTCCACAAAGGTGTAATACGGAGAGACGTGCTCGTCGAAGGCGTGCTTCAAATTCATATCGTCTTGCCGAAAAAGCACTATAATATTGCAATTGTCCCTGATCAGCTGTTTGGGTATTTTTGAGTAGGTTTGACACAAGTAGGTTGGGTCAATACCCTTGTGGCGTGCCATGGCATAGAACTCTCTGATTTTATTCTGTTTGTCACACGCCACATCGTCAAATATGAAAATTGAGTTTTCTTTCGCCTTTGACAGATCGATTACCTCGTCGTTGTCCCTGTATAGAAAATATCCTACGCCCTTTACTTGTTTGAGTACATCGTGCAGTAGCTGATATTTAGGTTGGTACAGCGACTTTGAATGAAAGTTGTTACCTCTATTTATCCCTGCTATGGAGGGAGCTAAGGTGGGGTAACAAAAAGATGTTGGACGGGAAAAATGTACGGTTCGTTCAGGGGTAGATTGGGCGTGGAATAATACAGCCAAATCAGGTGAAGCTGGTGATATAATTAATTCTATGAGGAGAGAGTTTTTATATACATGTAACGATTTCGAGTCCCGCCCCGAGACCGGCCCTGATCTAATTAATTATGCACCTTCGTTCAACTACAACAGCATATCTGATGGCGTACGGATCGCCGAGAATAAGCTGGAATAAATCGATCAATTCGATACTAATCGAAGAGCCATCTAGATGAAATGTTCTATACTCCTGAATAATCGAGAGTCGTGAATGGAAACTGCTTGGGAGTATATAAGCGGGACAGTCAGAATGGAGAGTTAGTTACAGTTCCAGAGTTCGCTGATAGATAGCCACAGTAGAAATAAATTGAAATAGTTATTGAAGTAAATGTTTTAGTGATTAATTGTTGTGAAAAGTGTTTCAAATAAATTAGGAAAATTAGTTAGTGCAGTTTTACTAAATACAGAACAGGTAGCACTATCATTTGGACAATACGTACAGACGCAGTTGGTCAGTTAGGCACTCAAGCTTAGCTACGGTACAGTATACTTTCATCTGCCCGAATGTATATATACTTAAGAGTTCACAACTTTTTATTAACCAAGGTAAGCTTTAATTCATTTAAATTCATAAATAATTCTCAAGATAATTTTTTTTCCAGTACCAACAATGAACCTACTACTAGTTAAGCTAGGATATGAAAGCGTCAGCTCCAAGCGCTACTTGTTATCAAGTCTGCTACTAGCAAGGGAAATAATTAATCAATAAATAGTGAAAAGCAGTGTAGCAATGAATGTCAATCATCTAAGATAGCAAATAAATGGAAGGAGTTCGCCTGAATGGTGTTATAGGTGTCTTCTGTAACACTTGTAGTTGGCAAGACTCTGCATCACCTATGGAGCCCTCATTAGGATATAAGCGAGTAAGCAGGCAGCGTTCACCTGCGACTTCAATCAGGTGCATAAGCTTGGTCGTCAATAGCCCAGCGGTATACCAGGAAATCGATAAGTAAAAGAAGGCCGGAAATAGGGTTTTCGTTATACGAGCAAATTCTACGACAACCTCGAAGGTAATCACAAGGTAATGAGAAATGACCTAAACATAAATAATTATGAACATATATTTTAAGATAGTAACAAGACCTACCTGCAGATGGTGTGTGGCCTGAATGATGTGTCTCGGAATGAAAGCACAGTTTAGAGCACAGAATAGTATAAATCCACACAGTGTTTCTCTTAATCTGCTCGATTGCGGGAGAACTTACGTATTCCGTCACAACTGAATGATATTGGCAAATCCACCAAAGGTGGGAGTATTTCTATCTAACAAGAGCTACTCGATCTAGCCAAGTGCCTCTCAAAGATTGGAAAGAATCTTACAAAAAAAGGCTTCTCTTTATTTTTTTGTAGAGGTTTGTCCCTTGTTACTGTTCCTTTTGATATTCTTTTGCTAATGAGATTACTTGGATCAATGATTATGGATCAATTCCAATCATGATTAAGTAGTTCACTTTCGATTGTGATTGTTCTATGTCAAGGATCATTGTTAACCCTAATTTTGACATTTAGGTTAGAATAATCAAATTGAATAAATGACTCAATGTTTGCATGCTTAAGTAAAGCATGGAAATTCGGAAATTGCTCATATATCGTACTCAGCTATTTCTTAAATTGGCTAAATGTAATAATGATAATGATGAAGATAATTTAGCTCTACAATTGTCTGTTTTCTAGGATTCTTATGGAGACTGAAAAAGTAATACACCGAAGAGGCTACTACTTTCAAGCATCATATAATACTTGTGAATCAACTGAAACTTCATAGAGTGTGATTGTTTTATTTTCAAAGCCAATCGAAAGGCTAAAGCTACTAGTATGAAGAAATGAAATAGCAGATGCATATTATTTATTGTGAATAGTAATAAATTCTATATTATTTTAGTTGAATCATTTGAGCTACTGAACCGTATATTTTGACTCGTAACAAAGTAAACATTCTCGAAGCGTGCTTCGTTCGGGCTGAACAGCAGACTGAGTACAGCGTTGGTCTTGCCACATCCGCTGGGGCCACAAAATATCGCTCGGAATGAATTCGGTAGCAGGGAGCCGTGTTTACGTATACCGTCGTCGTCACCGCCAATACCTCCTCCACCAATGGTATCCAAATTGACTATTTCCAGAGCCGGCTCTTGTTGCACCACTTTCATGTTTGAGTTGATTGATTTTTTGCTGAAGTGTGTGTGTGTGTGTGACCACGCCCACATCTGACATTCGAATAACATTTTGATCAGTGTCATGCTGACTGTCGAGCACGAAGGTCATGGTGTCGTAAACTCTCTGATTAATCATCTGCCATTCGAGCTTCATTTGCCTGGATACCAGTACTGTGGACCGGGTACCAAACTACAGAAGAGATTGGCACGTGGAGACCCTGGTGTGAACCCTTTGGATTCGGCTTGTAAGACTCACGATATTGCATACTCGCAAAACAAGTCTTTGAAGGAGAGACACAAGGCCGACTGGGCGCTGGAAATTCGAGCTTGGGAACGTGTCAAATCAAAAGACGCCAAATTTGGTGAGAAAGCTGCTGCTTGGCTGGTCACCACAACCATGAAGGCAAAACGTAATTTGGGAATGGGTCTGAAGAAGACTGCTGCTGCTGCAAAGCCAAAGTCTTTCCGTCGAGATGTGGTTAAGAAAATTACCAAGACTCTGCGAAAAACACTGAAACCTGATCAGCTGAAAGATTTGAGTGCGAAGGCTCTGCGAAAATCCTCCTTTGTGGCACTGCGTGCTGCCCGTGCTCAAGTGAAAAAATTGGGTGGCCGCAAAAAAATCAGAGTACCCCGAATAATACCGTTCGAAGCGAAGAGCGGTGGTGTGCTTCCTCTGCTTCCGATATTCGCCGCTCTGGGAGCGCTGGGCTCGTTGGCAGGCGGTGCCAGCACCATAGCCAGGACCATCATCTCCTCGGCCAATGCCAAAAAGAAATTGGAGGAAGACAAGCGTCATAATACCGCAATGGAGAGCATTGGTGGTGACAACAAAAATGTAGGAGGTTCCGGTTTATTTCTGCGCAAGACCGCTAAAGGCGGCTACGGTTTGTTTCTCAAGAAGAAATTTTCAAAAAACTCCCGCTGAAGCTGCCAATAGAGCGTTGTACGATGAGGAATTACTTAAATATGTGAAACGTCTGCGAGACAACTTACCTCGATCCTCATCATCATCATCGAAATTTCCCAAGTACAGAGAATGCGCAATCATCAATCTGGACTCGAGCAGGAATCGCGGAACGCATTGGGTAGCTTACGTGAAACGCGGACATGTGGTGAAATACTTTGACAGTTTCGGCAATTTGAAGCCGCCGGTGGAATTGGTGCGATATCTGGGTAAAAAAGTGAAAATCTTCTACAACAACGATCACTATCAGACATTCAACCAAGTTAATTGCGGTCATTTGTGTTTGAATTTTCTATACGAGAACACACTCTGAGAGTGTGTGTGTATGTGTGTGCGCGCGCGAAAATGAATAGAAAAGTGGTGACCCTTAATGACGAGCGCAATGAGGTTCATTATATGGTGACGTGGCGTTTTGCATACGAAACTTCACGCAAATCGTATTGGATGCAAGTGGCCATGGACAGGATACGTTTCGCTAGATGAATAGCGCGAGCCACACGCGTCTTGAATTCCATACTAGACTCTTAGCACAGAGCGCGCATATGGAACGGTTTGAAAAGAAGTACATAACCCCATCCAGTGTCAGTCATGTCTTTGCTGTTGACAGTAACAGGTCAAACGTCGACGCTAACCGCAGACTTTTTTCCGCCGCTCCAATTGGACGAAGATAGCAGTTACGGCTTGGCATTGATTGGTTTCCATTCATACAACAGCATACAGAACATATCGAGTGGTCGATTCTATTATTCTATCAAAGGAGCGCCATCTGTTAGCATCATCCAAATACCGACTGGGTGTTACGAAATAAGCGACATTGCCAAGTTTATACATAAACACATCGAGAGGCCGAAAGAAGTAAAGAAGAAGAAGAAAAGAGCCGTAGTGTCTAGTGACGTTGGCGACGTCAACGTCGACGACGACGATGACGGTACCAACAAAAGCAAGGCTTTGTTCTCTCTCAAACCCAACACCAATACGCTGCAGTGTGAGATATACAGCAAGCTCTATAACATCGATTTTCGTCCCAAGGATTCCATAGGACGATTACTGGGTTTTTCATCTGACCTACCTGTGAACATTATCAAAGTTCGAACTGTTCACATTGATAGTAACATCACATCAGGTACCTTCTTCAACAATCACCCGGCTCACACCATATACGAGTTTGCCGTTCGAGAAGACCCTGGCTTTGCCATCGACGAAACATCATCGAATTTGATTTACCTGCCTGTGAACAAGACGGAAATACACAACATAACCTTGAATATTTTCGATCAGGGCTGTTGCAGTGTGAATTTCCGTGGAGAGACCATCTTTATACGACTTGTGCTGCGCAAGCTGTCATAAAAATGGAGTTGGTATTTGATCAGAATGATGATCATGATGCCTTTGGGCATAAAAGTGCAGAGGGTGCTGGCATCAATTCAGTCGCGCAGACGCAGTCGAAGAGAGCAGACGCACACACTCTGTCTCACTCCAGCATACACTTTCTCCAATCGCAAGGACATCATGTTATAAAGACAAGTGTTCAACGTGTACAATCATCCAAAGTTCGACGAATCCATCAACAGAGTTGAGACTCGAACGCACCACCCGTATGTCAAGTCCTTTCAAAATAATGACATCATCGAAATTGTCATTCAGCAGAGCGATGTGTTGATACTGATGAACGATACCCTTGTGTGCATAGAGGGCTCTCTGACTCGTACCGCAGGAACGGGCAATGTTAGATTTATCAATAATGTCGGCGCATACCTTTACGATGCCATCTACTATGAAATCAATGGCAAAGAGGTGGACTCTGTTCGATCGCCGGGTATAGTGAGCACACTTCGCGGCTATACTTGTTACGAGGAAAATGATGTGCGACACTTGAGCACAACCGGCTGGACCTATCCTGGCGGAACGGTTCACAACGCCCCCGACGGTTCGTTCGCCATGTGGATCCCGCTTAAGCATTTGTTGGGCATATTCCATTACTATAGATATGCTACCATTGGACGACAGTGCATTCGCTTGGTGAGAAGTAGAAATGATAATAATTGCATGCTGATAGAGGAGGTGGCGAATCCAGTAGTCGAAGCCACCACAGCCACACTGACGATCACGAGCGTTGTACTCAGAGTCAAACATGTGGTGCCCAATGACGACATTCGTCTGAAATTGCTGCAGTCCATCAAAACAGACGCTCCTGTAGTGATTTCGTATCGCAAGTGGGACATACACGAGTTGCCTGCACTCACTCAGGGTTCCACCAAGGAAGTTTGGGCTGTGAAAACTTGCACGGCCATGGAGAGTCCCCGATTCGTCATTGTGGCCTTCCAGACAAATCGGATTGGCAATGCGGCTCAAGATGCGTTCTATTTCGATTACATCGATATTGTACGCCGTCTGTCATGAAAAAAATAGTGACATACAGTAGTAGCAGTAAGTAGTGGGGGAATCCACTCTTTGTTTGTGTCTATGTATGTAATGCAGGCATCGACAGGTCGAGAGCGTCAGTTGTGAGCCAAACGTTCAGTTGTTCAGTCGGTGTTTAATCTCGCTCTCTCTCCGAGTGTGTGTCTCTCAGTTAATCAAAGCAGTGAATAAGTTCAACAATCATCAAACAAACAAAAACAACAAGATGAAACTCGTAGCCTGTGACATTTAGGGTTTCCCTGTGGGTGGTGAATTCCAACCCAAAGAGCTTGCCATCACCGACGGGCATCGCACAAACCACTTTTTATTCAAAGCCGTAGTGCCATTCCATGACCTGAGCGAAGCAGATAAACGGCAAGTACGATATTTGGAGAGGAATATCCACGGCATTCCATACTCTGATGGCTATGTCGAATTCAACGAGATCCAAGAAGTGCTAAGCCCCATCATCGAGGCTGATGTGGTATACGTGCAGAGTAATCAAAAATTCGATTTTTTGCTGAAGTGTATGCTCGATCTGCCTAAGAGACCACACATCGTCGATATTGCGGCTACTGCATGTACAGTCATCACAACGCCTCCACCGACAATCGAGAAGCAAAGCCCGCTCTGTTTGAATCATATAGCATCCGGAGAAATAGAAGTGCATTGTGCCGTGAGACACTGTTTCGATATCTGGCAATGAATATCGTCACACCTGATATGGTGAGGCCCCACGGCGATCACGACGACGACGACGACGACACCCCTATCAATCGGCACTTGTAAAATTTGCGCGAGCTCAAGGCGCACATAGCAGAGTACGAGCACAAGCGGTGTATTTTCAAACGCTTCCAAAATATGCAAATTAACGATGGTAAATGGATGGGGCAGCAGCAGCAGCAGCATTCACCGATCCACCACGTTCCGCCGCCGTCGCCGCCAGTACCAAGTACATGACGTCAGCCACACCAAGACTAGCCGAAAACACACGAAATATTATTATTCATGTTTTATTATTATTCATATTGTATTATTATTATTATTATGTTTTAATAGATGGATAAAACCAATTTTTCTCGATTTATTTTGCGAATCGAATGAATGAGAGAGAGAGAGACTGAAAGAAATACGAGTCATGTACATTGAGCAATGGTGTATGTGTGTGTGTTCCTCTCAGTGTATATATTTGAGTGACATATACGCTGTTTCTCAGTGTACATTGAGCTGTCGTCACGATGACAACAAATTATATAATTCTAGCAGCCGTTCTGTCGAACGTACTGTATATTAGCCCGCCATATGAGTACGGCGAGGTATTGGTATCGTATTTGCACGACGATGATTCGAGTACTTCGAATTTAACGAAAATGACTCAGGCGCTAGCCAATGATGGATATTTGCCTGTGTTGAGAGCCGAAATCCCGATGAACACCTCATCGTACAGACAGTGGAAGATTTATACAAATAACACCTATAGCGATACGCAGTGGTTTCCGCTGAAGATATCTTGCCCCTCTAGCAGCAGCACTTCGAGACCATCGTCGTCGTCAACGTCGACGTCCCACCCAACTACCCAACCCGTGGACGTCAAGATGCAAGCCCCTGCTGCTGCTGATCGAGAAAGTAAGGATTCCAAATGCGAGCTGCCGCTGCCGACACTGCACGATTGGTTTATGTTTTTCGTGTCAATGGTTCTGAGTGTTCAAATATTCGAATCCATATATAGGTTTATTAAATCCATGCATCAAAAATATTTTTTAATCGATAATAATAATGTATCTTCATACTACGCCACTGGCACTGAAGTGTAATTTTTTTATGTGAAAAATAAATGTATTCATTTCGAACTGACGTTATTCATTTCAATAAATGCAAACAGACAAAAACAGACATACAATGCCATAGGTTAGAGTGAGACATTTAAAATGCCTTGAATCGATCAATTTGGCTTCAAACTCGACTCTCTTATCTCTTCCTGGAACACAAACATCTGAGACAGTAAACAACACCAAGGTCAATTTAGCTCGAGCAGCGTAAACAAACACCGGATGTGTGAGATAAAAAACTCTTCGATTAAATCTGAAAAACAAATTCAAGGTTAAAAATGGATCATCGTGTTTACTGAGAATTTCGTTCAACTAGAGAGAGCAGACAGTAAACATTCAAGATACGTGCCTTATCGCTATTTCACGGCGGCGGAGACGTAATTTTTTTTCTTTTGGAATTTCATTCGAGAGCGAGTGAATTAATAATAAGTCCATCATAATTTTCTGTTGTGTGTTCTAAGACAGTAGACATTTTTTTCATATTTAATTTTCTCGTTTTGTCAATTAAGGTGGCGGCGGCCATGTTTTTTTCTCTTCCAGCCAATTGCTCCCAACGAATCACGTGACGTTTTTTTCTCTTCCAGCCAATTGCTTTCAGCGAATCACGTGAGGGAAGGTTTTTTCATAACTTCCGCCATCGCCACCATGTTTTTTTGCCTTCCGCTCCATCGCCGGACGCCATGTTTTTTTCATAACTTCTGCCATCGCCACCGTGTTTTTTTGCCTTCCGCTCCATCGCCGCAATGTTTTTTTGCAGAAAAGACGCGCGCCACTTAGGGTGAAACGTTTTGAATCCCCCCCACCCCCGAAACTCTTCAGCGATCTTCTTCAGCACCAACCCTCCACCAACGGCAAGATCTCGATGGACGCGGCCATCGAGAGATACACCGTGTGGAGCAACCTGTGTTCTGGGACATTAAAGTGTCCCAGAAAACAGGTTGTCATACTACTAACAGGAGTGGCCTGTATTAATACGTTCGACGGCCTGAACTTCTCGCAACGGAAATTCCAACTGAAATGTGCCTTAAAAGCCAAGGGACTTTTTGGAATAACGGACGGTACGATAAAATATTCAGTTCCTCCCGTTGAAGCTGAAACTTGGTCGACGAAGGATGCACAAGCAATGTTCCTTATAACTTCAGCAATGAATTCAGCACAAATCACTCTAGTTGGAAGCTGCAACGCGTCCGAAGAAATGTATGACCGTCTTAATTCAATTTACGAGCAGAAATCAGAAACCAACAAGATGATAGTGATATTAAATGAACCCCAGTGATTCGATAGCTCAACATGTCTTCAAAGTAGAAAACCTTGTGAAAAAATTTAAGGAATGTGGTGAACTTAATAGTGACACGGCTATCATGACAAAAATTTTGAGAACCCTACCCATGAAGTATAGAAATGTTCGACAAGCGTGGCTGTCACTGCAAGAAAATAAACAAACAATCCACAACTCAACAGCTCGTCTTCTAGATGAAGAGGCATATTTGACTTCATGCGAAGAAACAGAAACTGCTCTATTAGCAGTCTCATTCCATAGCAAAGCAGATAGAAGCAATGAGCAAAAGCCGCAACAACACACAAACATGTATTGCTATAACTGCCGCAGAAAAGGATATCTGTCAAAAAATTGACAGATAACCGAAGATAAATTGAAGTAATTAAAATAATTCACTCAACTACAGTGCCAACAACAGCAATGAAACAGCATTCAACGTTGAAGAAGAGAATGACATTCACTTTGCTGACGACTGTTGGATTCCGGATAGTGGTTCATCAACTCATATGTGTCTCCGAAAGAGAGTATTTTTCTACTTTTGATGAAGAAAGTGACAGAACGGTGGTTTTTGGCAACAACCAATCATTAACTGTTAGAGGTAAAGGTACCTACTGTAAGAAAACAAAAACTTATAGATGTCGAATGATTCAACTCAAAAATAAATGATGTACTGTACATGCCAGAACTGCGCAAGAATTTGTTTTCGGAAGGAGTTGTTACCACCAAAGTCATGAAGATTGTCAAGGAAAGTAACGAAGCCTACATATTGAAAATAATTTGAGAGCATGTGCAGTGAGGGAAACACAACAACTTATATAAACTTCTATTTCGAACAGTCATCCTGAATACCAATGCTGTCACCAAAGCCATTTTGAAAATATGGCACAAACGTCTCGGCCATGTCAATGTGAGATCTATTCGAGAAATGGTAGAAAAAGGTTTAGTTGAAGGTGCAAATTCAGTGACATGAATGAATTTTTCTGTGAAGGTTGTGCATATGGCAAACAACATTGCCATTCAAGGAATTGTCTCATCCAAAAATGAAACCTGTCGAGCGTATCTTCAGCGACCTATGTGCACCGATGGCAGTAGCTTCTGTGCGAGGTGCAAGATACTTTTTATCTTTCAAAGATGACTGTTCTGGCTACAGTGTGGCTTACTTTGTGAAATACAAATCCGATGTTCTAGATTGTTTCAAAACATTCTGCAATGAGTTGAACAATTAATTTGGTAGCACGATTAAAGTGCTTCATGTTGATAATGGATCTGAATACTGAAACCAGGATTTAAAAAATTATCTCAGTGATCATGGTATTGAAATGAAAAATACTGCACCGTATACACCTCAGCGGAATGGCAGAGCAGTACGAAATAACCGAACAAGCATCAAAAGTGCTCGGTCGATGCTTTCCAGTTCTAAAATGCTGAAATTACTCCTGGTTCTACCCCTTTCAAAGTATGGACAAATAGAAAACCCATTCTCAGTCACATCAGAACTTACGGAAGCGAAACTTTTGTACGCATACCTAATAAAAAACGTACTAAGTTTGATGCATAGAGTAAGAAACTGTTTCTTGTTGGTTACGATAATAACTCAACAAACTATAGACTTTACGAATCGAAAACAAGAGAAGTAATAATCTCCAGAAATGTTATATTTGATGAAAATGTGAAAGGCTTTGAATATCGACCAAGCATTGTCTTAGTCGATGTCAATGCTGCTGTCAATGATGATGTTACAGCTTCACCCAGAATTCCAGAAGAACACATAGAAGCAGAAACCAACCCGAAAACCAATTCACTCAAAGCGGGTATTCAGAGTGAAACGAAACCTAGATGGATCAATAAAACGCTACAAAGCTCGGCAAAAGGTTTCTCCCAAACAGAAGGTGTAGAGTAATCATAAATATTTCCACCAACTACCAGATACGACTCTATACAAGTTTTGCTAGCCATTGCAACAGAAAACAATTTACACATGATGCAGTTCGATGTAAAAACGGCATTTCTTCATGGAAATCTTGAGGAAGAAATTATCTGCTGAAACTGAGCCATATCTAGCAGAGAATGAAGTTCCCTATCGACAAGCAGTTGGCTCTCTTATGTTTGCCGCTATCGTAAGCAGACCGGACATAATGCATGCAATGGGAGTTGTGAGCCGTTATCCAATCAATCATACCAATGCTTACTGGAATGCAGTCAAAAAAATAATAAGGCATTTGAAAGGAACCACAGAATATAACGTCAGATATCATAAAACATCAACCTTACCACTATAAACTGGATATTTAGACGCAGATTATGCTGGTGATTCTGAAACAATACGCTCTACTACTGGTTATGTCTTCAAAATTAGTTCTGGTCCTGTTACTTGGGCCAGCAAACGCCAAGGTAGTGTTACACTTTCAACAACAGAGTGTGAATATGTCTCAAATGCTGCCAGAGAAGTTATTGGCTGCAGCAGTTATTGGAAGACATCGATCAGCATGTAAGAAGACATACGACATTATATATCGACAACTAAGAGTGCGATTAGACTTATCAAGAACCCCGAATTCCACAGTCGAACGGAGCATGTTGATGTTCGACTACATTTCATCAGAGAGAAATACGATGGAAGAACTATATTACCAGAATACATTTCTACAATAGAACAGCAGGCTGATATATTTACAAAAGCATGGTGTAAAATGACATTTCCGAATTTGCTCACACTGTTGAGTGTTGATAATATATGAATCTCATGTTATACAGGGGGTTACTAAAACATCCAGAAAGTGGGAGTGTTGAAATTATTCTAAATGTTTTTCATACTCTGTACATGTTTGTGATGTTTCCATGTATTCAAATGTTAGTTGTTGATTTTTAGTATCGTCAATATTTTATATTTTACCATTCTTCTTTTGTGAATGATTCATTCACTGTAATTAAAACTGTTGTTGAGAACCGTGTTTCAGGCATCCTCACAATAGTTTCTGATTTAAATGAAATCTAAAATCATAAAAATTAAAATCAAAACCATAAAACATCCATTGTGTTCCAGCCTTAACATAACACATGTCTCGACTATTCCGTTTGACTATCGAACATGATAGATAGTAATGCGTATGTCAATATCTGCTGAGCACGCATATGGTGGGCATGCTAACAGCGAATGCATAATAGTGTCAGGTACCTCACGGCAGAACCTGCCTTCAGTAGTCATCACGCATCTGCCGTAGACTAAGGTGCGGACACCATCTTTCGGTCTCCGACTTCAATCCACTTGACCTAAGGAAAACAAATGTCACATTTTTCAAATATACTAATGTCTTCAGTATTTTTGAAGAAGACCACATGTATTGGCTGATACTTATGCAGCTGCAGGATTAAATGCTCGGTAACAGAGTTGGTGTCGCCCTGTTCAGTAATGAAAACGAGACGAAGTTCATCTGTCACAAGAGGCACTGCCTTAGAGAAATGCTCCTGTTTTTCAATCGTCACATAAAATACCATTCTATAAAGTATAGTAAGATCGGAAAAGTAAGGATATTTGTTACATGAACGTTGTTCTACTCCAACAATTTTGATGATCAGATCTAATCTTTAACAATTTCCCACAAAACATTCACATCAATTCTTTGTATCTGCTCATTCATTTACAACACTATCGTATAAAACGTTAAACATTCAAAAGACGAATGGAAAAGAGGGTAACGTTTGTTTATTATTTGTCAAAATTGACAGATGTCAGTGATGTTACCCAGCAGTTCATCCAGCAGAAGTAGCAAAAGTTTTGCTACCGATACGTAGCGTGAACGTTATTTACTTTTTCTGCTGAATGCGACCATTAACAGTTCATGAAATCTTTCTGACATCAAGATAATATTGGATATTTACGTATATGAACAGGATATACTCCCTGTATTGCTCCGTATTCCTCAGAAACGTGGCATGTTTGATCACAAATTCAATTCCAATAGCTTGCCTATAATCTTCCTTCCTTACGGACTGATGTTTTTCTCTTCCGAGAAATAAACGTAAAGTTCAACGATGTTAAATAAATTGGTGTACCCAGCATACGAATATTGTAGACAAAGGTGTTGAAGAACCATATTTGAATCCACTATGAATCCCTCGGACTCCGATTCCATTCCACTTGACTTAATGGGAGCCAATATCAGATATTTGGATGGGCCAAGGTCGTTTACTATTTTTGCTAGGTTCATTCGATGAAACTAAATGGCTATTATCTATAATAAACATTTCACCTGAGATTTTGGAGAACTCCTATATAGTTTTTCCAGGAATATTGAACTGAATTTAGATTTTCTAAAAGTTGCCTCAACATATCTTTGCATAACTTAAATTCACTGAATTCTTATAATCAATACGGAGAAAAATTTGCAGATGGCTTCATACTTACAATTTGATATTGGGATATAAATCATGGAGCTTCGCTAACAGTGTGAAGTGACTGGTGATGTAAATATAAGCAGAGGAGCTGGCCAGATTCTCAAGGACAGCAAAAGCGAGAGCAGTTCCTTCTTCTAAAGATGTAGACCTCCCTAACTCATCAATTACAACAAGTGAGTTATCTGTCATTGTTGTCATGATATATTTCATTTCTTTCACCTGCAAAGTGAAAACATTTTTGAAGTAGAAAAGTAAATCTGAAATACATTTGCGTTTTTGGAATTACAACTTGCTTCGACAAATTAGATTCTGGTACACATGTCAAATACATAATTTATTTTAAGACACAACCTGATTTATTTGATTAGACTTTAATTGAATGAATGAATTTTTGTGTTATTGCCCTTGAATAATAATAACAACGAAATACAAGATTGACGTTCAGAGTTTGTTAATTTCTTCAACCGGCTACATTCTCACGAGCAACCAAGCTAAGGAAGATGAAGTCATTACCTTTTAACGTGTGATTCTAAGTACAGATTGAAATCGAAATATTTGAGTCTATCCAAGTTACTTATCTGAATGGGTGACTGCAGTCAGCGTTACCTGACTTCAGCTATCGAACTGCCTGACTGATATGCTACAGCTGCCTTCTGGGCTAATTTTGGCAATACTCCAAAGTAGAACGATACTGTGACACACCTCTATGTATGTCCCCAATCAGATCGATTGGATCTGATGACGGCAAAAAGGTTTTCGAAACGTCATAACAATCAGAAGCTATGAGCAAGCGGCAGCATATAGCTTCCTGGATTCGAAGCTCAAGAACGACCTATCAATAATTGAGTATGGTCTCAACAGAAACACATTATTTAATATGAAAAATGTATAAATAAATAGTAAAGTACAGTAAAAACGATTAAGAAATGTATGGATATTCGTTCACATGACTTCATACATCTGATTATTATCTGTACAAATTGAGGGTTATTATACCCAATACTTTTTTCTTTATACGGCCCTGCATTCAGAACGCCATGCCTTGTCCTAGGAAACGTATCTGATGGTTCGACATGGTCCTTCACCATTGATTCGTATACCCGCTACGCCCATTCAGGAAAAATGTATCAGAAATATTTCAGCACTCGAAACGTCAAAATTGACCAGGCTACTGATTTGGAAGGCTGGTTTCACAAAAATGTCATAGATCAAATTCAGAGTAAGTACATTTCAGTACAAATCAGGTATTGGGAACTGCTCGCCAATTAACAAAAGGCGAGCTTGCATCAATTTGGAAAATAATTATTATAATGCATGTTTCGCTTGAGTCGTCGATAATGTATCACGCTGAACAAAATCACCATTCCTATAGAACATCATCTTATTTTCACTATTAAAATATACTGAATTTTGAAGATATTTCTGTCAATGTATACACTTTGAAATTAATTCAACCCAGCTCCGAGTTGACTTACAGAACAAAAACTGGACCATCGCGTCATGTCAATTTACTTTTATTTCAAAATGAGTATCACCCAAGATATACGCTGGATGGATGAAAGATTTATACTGACTGCTAAGTGAATAACTCAGTGAAGACAGGTAAATATAAAAAATTCATTTTGCGACAGAATTTTGAATAATTTTTCAAGATAGGAACAAATCGTACTGGTGATTGTCAGAAATCAAAGACCATTGAAATTTCCTCTCCCTGCTAGGATCATGTAGAATTTTAGGATTTTGTTTGCAAAGAAAAAGCCCCATTTTGATTTATGCAGATTTATGCATCAACTGATGAGGTGAACGTGTCATGTTGTTACACATGCAAAAAACGATGGAAAAATGATGATAAACTTCAAATAACGCCATCCGCGGATAGGCGCATGGGTAGTATAATATGCACTAGAAAAAGGCTTCTATGCATGATTTCAAAATTCCCTGGTGCAAATTTTTACTTTCACATTCCAGCTGTAGGGAAATCTACAGCACCACCACAGGTGGTCGGTGCGCACTGCAAGCAAGCACCAGACGTTGGTATTGGCATTGGGATGTTGAACATAAAATAATCAATTGTTACACGTTGGCCTCTGGTCATGTAATTCGCAACAGTCAGCCCTGGGGCGTCAGTATTCGATTTCGTCTTTGGCTTTCCACCTTATCACACCTTATGCTGATTGATTGATTATGAACTAGTGATTAGTGCACAAAAAAATTTCACAATGTCACTGCCTAATCAAAGACGAATATTTGAATTTGAATTTGAATTGCGATTTGCCGCTTGTGCTTGTGAGCAGGTGTGTCCCAGTGCTCCGGTGAATTTATCTATTTCAGTAGTTTATAAGTGGAAATAATTATCTCGGCAAATCAAACTGTGCAATTGTGAGAGTAATCTATGCGTTAACAAAAAAGTATCCTCGTAAAACATTAAACAATTGAAATAATCGCAAAAGTTATAATGTCTGTGTGTGAAACGTGTGATCAGGCCATTTCAAAAAAGTATCCCGTCATTCAATGTAAAAGTTTTTTTGGCGCTTTTTATCATGCGAACTCGGAGTTCTCGAATGTCTCGAAGACCCAGTATGCTGCTATTACCAGCCTACCCGTTGGGATGTGGGCATGCCCGAATTGTCGACGATCGACACGTTCCCACACTCGATCTCATTCAGCTGCGGATCATGGCAAGGAGGCAGCACAATTGATGGTTACAGGGGGCGAAGACTCTTCTGAAACTATGGAGATCATAAAATTACTGAAGACCGAGTTGCAACTGCTTAGGAAATCCGTTGACTTTTGCTCCAATAAAACCGAACTTAAAAAACAAGTAGATAATCTGGAATACTCCGCTAGATCGAATAATATAGAGATTCACGAAGTTCCAGAAAAAATAACGAGAATCTGGTTGATGTTGTTATGAAAATTGGAAGGTTCCTAAATGTATCAGCAGAGCCCGAGTCAATAGACACCGTTTTCAGGGTTCCATCCAGAACAGAGAACAAAGCCAAGAACATTGCAGTAAAGTTCAAATATAAAAAAATTAGAGATTATTTCTTAACCGCTGCCAAAGTAGCAAGGAAAGATGCCAACAATCAGCGTGGTTTCAAACTAGAGAGTGTCGCCAACAGGTTTTTCATAAATGAACATTTACCAGTTAAAACTAAATTGTTGCTGAAACAAATACGGGACGAGGCCAAAAACAAAATTTGTCGTTTCGTTTGTGTACAAAATGGAAATATTTTGGTTAGAAAAACTGAAACATCAAAAATTGTTCGAATAACAAAAGCAGAAGATCTCGATCATCTGTAATATAATGATCAGAGATCAAAAACTTCAAAATAACAGGCTCTCTCAAAATGGCTCTTAATATCATATATCAGAATGTTCTTGGCTTACGAACTAAACTTTGTGAGTTCAAACTCAATGTGTCAATCACGAATCCAGACATATTATTACTGAATTATAGTTGAATAATACAATACACGATCATGAATTAGTAGACTTCAACGAATATGCCTTATTCCGGAGAGACAGATCATCCAGTGCCAGTGAAAAAAAAGATGGTAGAGGTGCCTTCATCGCCATTAAACATAAATTAAACGCTTCCCGTGTGTCAGAACTTCAAGCATTCAAGTCATGTGCGCAAGTAGGCTACTCCATAAACAGCTCCAGTAAGACGATCAATTTTACTGGAAAAGTTAGTGAATAATTTCTAAATTTGTGACTATTGAATATTTTAATTTCCATCGAAACCTGTGGAGTGTTTTTTCTCATTATCAAGAGACATTCTTTTTTTTTTGAAAGTTGGTTATACTTCGTCTCCTCTGGTGTTTTGTACTCCTATCTGTTCAATAAGGTTGTCATCATCATGACTCGTGGCGGCAGATTACAGAGTACTGAAGATTCGATTCAAACAAGCCTCACTGAAGTCAAAGATTCACCTAAATATTGTAACGAAGCTGCCATAAAAAACGAAAAGAAAATTGAAGGGCTCTCCTATAAAACTGACCAACTGGAACAGTTCACAAAAAAAAACTCTCTGCGCATTTATGGCCTAAAAGAATCAGGAGAAAATGATGTAACTATTACTCTTCTCGATTTCCTGATGAATACTCTCAAAATATCATACACAAAAGCAGATATTGATATGGCTTTTAGAGTAGGTCAGGGTAACTCTAATATGCCTAGGCCTGTTCTTGTTAATCTTACCACCAATATAATGAAAAATACTATTATGGCGTCCAAGAAAAACTTGAAAAGTACAGAATTTTTTATCTTCGAGGATTTACCAAGGTTAAAGAAAAATTTGGTTCCCGCAATGCATGGTCTATGTCTGGAAAAATTTTCATCTTACGTGAAAATTCGAAGCAAGTGATTGACAGTGAATCGGATTTGTGAACTTATTCGGCTATTTTATCATTACGGTAGAACTATAAATTCTTATTTTCCATACCCATTTACTTGTTTGCTTTTTGTATTTATTATTTAAAATTTTTTTCCTGCCCTTATCTCAATGATATTTGCTACCTATTTCATTTGTCTTAGTGGAACAATCAATTCTCAAAACAAAAAAAAACATCTTTCATTCACAAGTAGTCAATAAGTTCCATTTATTACTACGAATAATTATAACTTTCTTAAATCATTAACTTTTTTTTGTTGTTTTCTTACATTACTGGAGCTGTGTGTTAACAGATATGAATATTAAGAATGTATTTAGCTTAGCGCATTTCAATGCACGTTCATAATTTACTGGACTCGATATGTTTTCGGAAATGGTTGAAAAAGAGTCCTATTCAGTGCTGGGGATTTCGGAAACATGGTTGAATTCGACTGAGGCCAATCAGGCGGTTCAGATTCACGGATATAATATGGTCCGAAAAGATCGCAAAATAAGTGGCGGTGGTGTGGCCTTCTATATTCATGAATCGATTTAAAAATATAAAGTTGTAGATGTGCCACTTCGGCATGAGTCTAATCTAGAGTATCTATGGGTAAGCACTACAATCGGGGGAAAATCTCTATGTATAGGTACTGTGAATTCTAATGTTGTTTTGACCATCGATTGTCTGGAAAATTTTGCTACAAATTTTTTACTTGAATATGATATAGTTCTCTTTGGTGGAGATCTGAATATTGATTTGTCTCGTCCTACCGACATTAACACAGCTCTACTATTGGACTTTTTCTACAAATATGACTTGAAACAAATAGTATCCTCCCCTACTAGGATTACACCACAATCTCAAAGCATTATTGATCTCATTTTTTGAATCGGATGAAAATATAATTATAAGACACGATGTAGTCAATATGGACGGTATATCTGATCATCATTTGATTGAATGTTATTTGAATCTTCGAAGGGATAAAGTATCTCAAATATTTCGAACCTTCAGAGACTTTTCCAATTTTAATTATGATTTTTTTGCAATGACTTTTTATCAATTAACTGGGGTGTGATATATACAATGGATGATATTGATAATATTCTTGAATGATGGAATACCAATATGTTACGTATATTTGACATTCATGCACCATCCAGAACTGCGAGAATAGGTGAACCCCCCGCGCCCTGGTTAACTTATAATTTGAAACTTATGATAAAAATGAAAGAAAAGGTCTTTGCTAAATATAAAAGAAATAAATCCGAAGCATCTTGGAATTATTATAAAGAACTAAGGAATATTGTTATTATGGCAGTGAAATCTGAAGAGAGGGCTTACCTTCAAATTCGAATCCAAGTGAATTCTGGAAAGCATTGGAGTACCTCAATATCAAACCAAAGAAAAAAATGTCTCATAATCTTAAGAATGCTGACGTTTTCAATGATTATTTCATTGATAGTATACCACGTACAACTAATGATATTGATTTTGAATTGTTGAACATATACAACCATACTGATGTCATTGAGAATGATCAATTCTATTTTCAACTAACTAATATCGGGGAAGTCGAAAAAGTTATCAATTCATTCAGATCTAATAGGAAAGAGAGTGATGATATCAATTTGAAAATGATACTTTTGGTCTTCCCTTATTTAAGTGAAATTCTGAATTTTATAATTAATTTTTACTTGATGTATGGTGTATTCCCTGATGTCTGGAAACTTTCTCACATTACTCCGGTTCCAAAAAATAATCGTCCAACCGAAATTTCACACTTCAGGCCAATAAGTATATTACCAGCATTATCTAAAATATTAGAAAAAATAATTCAATTGAAACAATATGTGGACAACAATAACACATTAGCAGTTACACAATCTGGTTTTTGTAGGGAGCACAGTACAACTACCGCCCTTGCTCATGTAACAGATGATTTATTCAGAGCACAAGACTCTAAATTAAATAGTGTGTTGGTTCTATTAGACTTCAGTAAGGCCTTCGATACCTTAAACCACGAAATCTTATGTAAAAAATTTTTTGGAGTCAGTGAAGGTGTTATCGATTTCCTCAGGAACTACCTGAGAAATCGATCTCAAAAAACATGACCGCCATTTGACATCATGAAGGAATACATCAAATCCATTTGTGTCCAATAAACGCATTAACGATATGTCGGATCTGTACGAATCATCGAAAAATAAGCACTTCCAGTTTGAAAAAATTGAGGGAGAAGAAAAGTTATAGTGAATTCGGATTGTCCACATCGAGGAAAATTCAAATATGCAATGAAATGACCACTTCCGGTTTCCACCGAAAGTGACCACTTCCGGTTGTCAGAATTCGATGATTTTGGCATCAATGGATTTGTTTCGATGCCAAGGAACATTTTTAAAAATGTTTTGATGCCAAAAGGGCAGAGGAGGCTATCTTCGTTATTAGTGAAGGTACAGAAACGTGCGGGTACTCTAACAAGGCAACTTTTATGGGAGATCAAGAAAATAATAGAATTTACTTCCGTCAACTGTCATAAGTGCCATAAACCTCACATTTTAATGTGTTATGTACTCATCGCTCAAATGTTAAAAGTCGGTTCGTTAACATTTGACATTTTCCGTTTAGAACGTCGCACAATATATCGGTGATAGGAGATAGGAGATAGACAGATTGACAGACAGACAGATAGTCAGTTTGATCGAAGCAGAACGAACTACTGAACTAACCTTATAAAACGTCTATATCAGTCGCATTTTTTCATGTTTTACCGTTTCAAATTTCAGTTGTTTTTTGAACGCGAAAACGTGTATTTTGAGCAATTTTGAAATGTCAAATCTCCATAAGGAATACCTGTAAACATACAGTTTTTTCGGTTTAATTCTAGGTTGTTTTATAGAATGCGAAAAACTTTTATTGTGGTTGCATTTTTGCGTGTTTAAGCGTTTCAAATTTCAGTTGTTTTATGGAACACGAAAAACGTCTATTTTGATCACATTTTTGCAGGGAATTGCCGCCGCAGTGAAGTCACCCCAACGTCAACTCCAAACTTGGGATAGCTGATTACAATTACGTTACTATTACACAACACACACTTTGAAAAAACTACACCATTTCGTTTTTTCAGAACGCTGCGTTTTAATAATAAGAAAAAAACGACGGTTGTCAATTTAGAGAAAACAAAATGATGGCATCCTCCAGAAAAAACAATCATGTGGGTAAATATAACAAAAAATATATATAGAGTGTTTCTGAATACGTCATTAAAGAAAAAAAAACGTGGCGGTTCAACGAGGTCATAGCATTTCAACGTGTGATCTCAATGGGCTACAGGATGTTTCAAAATTCAGCTTGCCATCCCAATGAGAAACGTATAAAGGGTGTTTCAAAATATATCGTCTGAGAAAAAAAACATATCAGACTACCGGAGGTCTAGCGTTTTAACGTACGATTCCATACATTCCATCAACTGTCGGAAGAGACGTAGCCCTCATATTTCAACGTGCGATGACTGAATACAGTAAATGAAATACGTAGTGATTGGAGGGTAACAGGGTCTTAGCGTTTCAACGTACAGTAGTGTTAAGTTCATAAATGAGAAATATTTGAATAATACAGCCTATGAGGAAACATTATGAAAAACATGTGTTATGAATGAAAAACATTTTAAGAAAAAAATTCAAAATCCGAATTTTAGGTGCTGAGTTAACATAGGAAATATCTTTCAAATGTTACGGTATATGAGAAAGCATTGTGAAAAATCATGGGTTATTAATGCGAAAAATGTCCAGGAAAAAATTCAAAGTTTGAATGAGAAATCATATTTTTGTTAGTATTAAAATTTGATAGCAAGTTTATTATTGAAAAATATTTTAAATGATACAGTCTATGAGGAAAAAGTAAAAAAACTAGGTGTTATGAATGCAAACAACATACAGGAAAGTTTTCCAAGTCTAAGTGACAGCACGCAATATAATAAGTAGATGAAATATTCAGAGCATGAAAGTGATATAATAATAATGATGATAATTGAAAAAAAAAACTTTAAAAAAAACGATGGTTGCCAGTTTAGATAGGAAAAACCGATGGAACGTCGGTACCTTCAAATGAGTGGATCTTGAGTGTATTTTTTATGCTAATCCAAATGTGCAGATGAAGTGTTGAAGTTTTGGATACCCCTTTAATATTGTAACCAGTTTCATTTTATGACTTCAAATGAGGGGATCTTTAACATTTTTTTTGTCAATTCAAAGGTAATATCATTGTGATGCCTTTGCAAATTATGCATCACGAAATAATATTCGTTTGAAAGGATCAAATCATGTCAACCTATCGCGACCCATGGTGAAAACTTTTCTGTAATGCCTTATACTTCACACCATTTGAGTGGATCTTGAACTTATTTTCTAGCAATCCAAAGGTTGACTCTTGATCGGTGGACCCTCATTATTTGATAAATGTAACCGAAATTTGGCAACAGTCCCATTTCAATAATTATAACTGTGTCAAAAATTCCAGTTTGTTTAAGTTTCAATCACCGACGTTTTACCGGTGATCAAAAATTCACCCCATTTACGTTTTACTTTGGCGTTGAGCGCCATGGTCCAAAATCATGCTAAATTAAAAATTTACCAAAATCCACGGTTGCTTGTATATTCCATTCATATATATTTTTGATCTTCTAACTGAAATTAATTTTTTTGCATTTCCTAAACAATATTTAATATCTATTGAATACAAGAGGACCTCCATGTAATCTACGAGTCAAAATTATTTCATTTTCTTCTTTGGAATCGCCTGCTATTAAATTTTCTATTTGTTGCTGTATATTCATTTTATTCTTCATCGCAATATCATTATCTGTATAGCTGGGTGTTTGAATATTAGCGTTCCTAATATGATGCTCAATATGTTCATCAGATGAGGATAACCGCTGATAATTCTTTCTTCTTTTAGGTAGAAACAGCAATGATATAATATTTTGATATTTCCATGAGCTGTTAGCGTTCACCAGTTCATCTGATTTGTATCTTTGTTTGTGAGCATTGGTTGACATTAAAATATTTTTGTATACACCCAAGTCTTTGGCTGTATAATTTTGGGAGAATTCTTTTCAATAACAGTTGGAGTAATCCAGGCGTAAGATTTAAATGCCTGCTTCGTACACCTGGTTTATCGTTTTCGTATTGTACTGAAATGTTGCCAATAACATATCCATCCTCAAAATGGAGCCCATAAGTATCAGACTCGATCGTTCTTTCTCAATTTGAGCTCACATTTTGTTCTCTGCATATATCTTCTCTACTATGCATACTCCAACATATGTATATATGCGTAACCGTCATATACTGTGCCATACATAATCATACTGCTTTAAGCGTAAACGTCACATACTGCACCATACCGAACCATTCTGCGCAAAGCGTAAACGTCACATACTGCACCATACCAAACCATACGATGCCTTACGAGCGGAAACGCTTCAACAAAAAGATCAATGGAAAATTGATTCGTCTGGAATAAAATCAATGAACATTTCTTTGTCTAAACAAGATATAAGAGCTCAATTTATTCTAGATACAACCACGAAAAGTCAAGGAAATCGATTTGAAACTAGACTTTTGTGGAAAAGTGATGACAGCTCTTCCAGATAGTAAAACGAAATCCTTTCAACGTTTTCTCTGGAGAGGATTAGGAACAAAAAAAGAATATGGTAAGATGTATTGTGTCAAATCCAATGATCTTATGGAGAAAAATTATTCAAAAAAGGGTCCACAACGCCAAAATGTGGTAATAGTTTCAAATCGATTTCCTTGTCTTTTCGTGGTTGTATCTAGAATAAATTGAGCTCTTATACTCTCATACTGCTTTAAGCGTAAACGTCACATACTGCACCATACCGAACCATACTGCGCAAAGCGTAAACGTCACATACTGCACCATACCAAACAATACGATGCCTTACGAGCGGAAACGCTTCAACAAAAAGATCAATGGAAAATTGATTCGTCTGGAATAAAATCAATGAACATTTCTTTGTCTAAACAAGATATAAGAGCTCAATTTATTCTAGATACAACCACGAAAAGACAAGGAAATCGATTTGAAACTAGACTTTTGTGGAAAAGTGATGACATAGCTCTTCCAGATAGTAAAACGAAATCCTTTCAACGTTTTCTTTGGAGAGGAGAATGGACAAAAAAAGAATATGGTAAGATGTATTGTGTCAAATCTAATGATCTTTTGGAGAAAAATTATTCAAGAAAGGGTTTACAACGCCAAAATGTGGTAATAGTTTCAAATCGATTTCCTTGTCTTTTCGTGGTTGTATCTAGAATAAATTGAGCTCTTATATCTTGTTTAAACAAAGAAATGTTCATTAATTTAATTCCACAGGAATCAATTTCCATTGATCTTTGACCAATTCATGAAGATCATCTAAGTCAAACCTTTCTCTATCAAACATATGACAAAAATACCTTTTCGTTGAAGCGTTTCCGCTCGAAAGGCATCGTATGGTTCGGTATGGTGCAGTATGTGACGTTTACCAGGGTTTCCACAGACCTGTAAAACCTGGAAAACAGAGAAAAGTCAGTGGAATCAAAAATTGTTGAAAAAATCAGGGAAAAGTCAGGGAATTTTGGAGTTTTCAGCAGATGTCAGGGAATTCAACGAATGTATATGAAAAACCAAATCGATATACATAATTCCGTATCAGTTGATTTCAGATAAAAAAATTAATTAAGCTGTCCCTGTTGTCTTCTTCATAAATTTTAAATTTCGCTCTTTACTCGAACATGATTTTAGAGAAATTTGAATATGCCTACGATGTTTACTTCTACCTCGTGAGTTTTCGGTTTCCCTTTGTCGGAGAGCAAAATAGCACCTTTTTTATGCATGATTCGATATTCGAGGAAATAGTAACGTCAGAGTGTGGTAATGTTTACTTAATTTTTTTGTGAATTTCCGGTTGCCATTGATACAAGCGAATCGATAATTTCGAATTTTTCACGGAATGGAATATTGGTGGTTGTTGCGGCATTGAAATACCTGTTCGATGGTTTAAATTTCTTTTATATATTATTAATTAAATTTTGAAAGGTGACTTCTGGTCCTGAAAAAAGTTTGTGCATGGTCAGGGAAATCCTGGAAAAGTCAGAAAAAATTTTCTCGCTTTCAATGTGGGAACCCTGTTTACGCTTTGCGCAGTATGGTTCGGTATGGTACAGTATGTGACGTTTACGCTTAATGCAGTATGGTTATGTATGGCACAGTATGTGATGGTTACGCATATATAAATAAGTTGGAGTATGCATAGTAGAAAAGATATATGCAGGGAACAAAAGGTGAGCTCAAAGTAAGAAAGAACGATCGAGTCTGATACTTATGGGCTCCGTTTTGAGGATGGATATGTTATTAGCAACATTCCAGTACAATATGAAAACGATAAACCAGATGTACGAAGCAGGCATTTTAATCTTACGCCTGGATTACTCCAACTGTTATTGAAAAGAATTCCCCAAAATTATACAGCCAAAGACTTGGGTGTTTACAAAATTATTTTAATGTCAACCAATACTCACCATCAAAAATACAATTCAGATGAACCGGTGAACGCTAACAGCTCATGGAAATATCGAAATATTATATCATTGCTGTTTCTACCTAAGAGAAGAAAGAATTATCAGCGGTTATCCTCATGTAATGAACATATCGAGCATTAGGAACGCTAATATTTAAACACCCAGCTATACAGATAATGATATCGCGATGAAGAATAAAACGAATATACAGCAACAAATAGAAAATTTGATAGAAGACGATTCCAAAGTAGAAAATGAAATAATTTTGACTCGAAGATTACATGGAGGTCCTCTTGTATTCAATAGATATTAAATATTGTTTAAGAAATGCAAAAAAAAATAATTTCAGTCAGATGATCAAAAATATACATGAATGGAATATACAAGCAACCGTGAATTTTGGTAAATTTTTAATTTAGCATGATTTTGGACCATGGCGATCAACGCCAAGGTAAAACGTAAATGGGGTGAATTTTGGATCACCGGTAAAACGTCGGTGATTGAAACTTAAACAAACTGGAATTTTTGACACAGTTATAATCATTGAAATGGGACTGTTGCCAAATTTCGGTTACATTTATCAAATAATGAGGGTCCACCGATCAAGAGTCAACCTTTGGATTGCTAGAAAATAAGTTCAAGATCCACTCAAATGGTGTGAAGTATAAGGCATTGCTGAAAAGTTTTCACCGTGAGTCGCGATAGGTTGACGTGACTTGATCTTTTCAAACGAACATTATTTCGTGATGCATGATTTGCAAAGGCATCACAATGATAATACCTTTGAATTGACAAAAAACATGTTGAAGATCCCCTCATTTGAAGTCATAAAATGAAACTGATTACAATATTGAAGGGGTATCCAAAACTTCAACATTTCATCTGCACATTTGGATTAGCATGGAAAATACACTCAAGATCCACTCATTTGAAGGTACCGACGTTCCATCGGTGCCTTTGAATTAACAAAAAAATGTTCAAAATCTGCTCATTTAAAGGCATTGCAAAATGACAAAATGCTGCAGTTTTACGTATGGGAATCGCACGTTCAAAATGACGGCCCCCATCATGACGCCCAATGAGATAACCTTTTTACGCAAAACGAAAACTTTTGAATCCCCATATTCCCAATGATGCGATTTTTCTACGACCCATTTTCCCACCCAACATTTGACAAAGAGCAGTGATCTTTTTTTCTCTTGAATGATATGTTGGTGCACTCTGTATTACATTTGATGAGCAGCCGCCATGTTTTTCCTCTTAAATGATACATTTTGAGACACCCTGTTGTTTTTTCTCTCAAATGATGTGTTGGTACACCCGGTATAGCATTTAAAAAGCAGAGTCGTCATGTTTTTTCCTCTTAAATGATGCTTTTTGAGACACTCTGCTGTTTTCTTCTCTTAAATAATACATCCCTAATCTCAAAGGTTAATTTTACAACCGGCAACGCCCCATCCCCAAACCCAACCGACAACACTCCATATCATGGTTTTTCTATTACCGATAACGCTGGCTCGGAGACGACGCTCCAATGCCAACTGATAATGAAACGAATAACGGAAGTTGATAGCAGAATGATTGTATGGAAATGCGAAATATTTCAGCAAAACAATAAAATTCAATTTTTGTAACAAGTTTTTTATTTTAAACAAATAATCCATCTTCTATAAGCCTCTACAATCATTTCCAGTACAACTCTCATCAATATACATGCTGATATTGTGGACACTATAACAAGAATTAAATGATTAAATTCAACTTGTGACTTCTTTTTGTCTCGCCCTGTTGGAACGAAATATTCCGTTTTTTGTGTCTATTTCTCGAAGATCTTGAAATATCAGCTTCAACTTATACTTGAATGCTGTATTCTTTGGAACATCACTAACAAATACTGCTAACTGCTCCTCATTGACCCGAGTTAAACTTATTGTTTTCCATTGTGTTCTATTACAATCATGATCGAAATCATTTGCCTTCACGCATATTGCCATGAATTTCACTCTTTTCGTCACGTTGACGTATAAAACATTATTCAATATTGCAGTCTAAAATTTGTTTTCAATTGCGGAGAAATATTCTACAATGCTTGAGGTTGGATTCTTCTGAACGATATCCCGTATGCTACAAATTCCGATTGAACAGTTCGTCTTGAATGCTCAAATTATTGAACGTCTTCAAACTATTCCTCTTTTCTTCGAAAAATTGAACACAGATGAAGCAGCGACTGACAGTAAATCGGCCGCTATGCTACCTATGAACAACTTGAAAAAGCACTTCCAGACAGCCATTACTCTGCCAAAGTCAGGTTTCAATTAAAGTCTTATGTCAAGAAAAGTGAGCAAGTTCGTGATAAGGGAATTACCAATGAGACGAATAACTTCAAAATGCTGATGGCTCGTTGACATATTCTTTGAGTGAAGTGTGTTT
Source organism: Chrysolina americana (assembly GCA_958502065.1). Taxonomy (NCBI): domain Eukaryota; kingdom Metazoa; phylum Arthropoda; class Insecta; order Coleoptera; family Chrysomelidae; genus Chrysolina; species Chrysolina americana. The sequence goes on from OY293411.1 coordinate 61,702,003, forward strand.
TATTTCAAATACTCCAAGATGGTTGAATCAGTCCGACGGAAGAGTGAACGGTTCAAATCTCAATGTTTTCGCCATGTTTTTTTCTCTTAAATCATATTTTTTGAGAAATCTTGTTGTTTTTTTTCTCTTAAATGCTATGTTGGCATTGTTGGTACAACCAAAAATGGAACAGTGCGCTATTTTGAAAACGCAGTGTTTTAAAAATCGAAACGTGTAGTTTTTTGAAACGGTGTGTTGTGCAATGGTAACGTAATCGTAATCAGCTATCCCAAGTTTGGAGTTGACGTTGGGGTGACTTCACTGCGGCGGCAATTCCCTGCAAAAATGTGATCAAAATAGATGTTTTTCGCGTTCCATAAAACAACTGAAATTTGAAACGCTTAAACACGCAAAAATGCAACCACAATAAAAGTTTTTCGCGTTCTATAAAACAACCTAGAATTAAACCGAAAAAACTGTATGTTTACAGGTATTCCTTATGGAGATTTGACTTTTCAAAATTGCTTAAAATACACGTTTTCGCGTTCAAAAAACAACTGAAATTTGAAACGCTAAAACATACAAAAATGCGAATGAAATAGACGTTTCATAAGGTAAGTTCAGTAGTCCGTTCTGATTCGATCAAACTGACCATCTGTCACTCTGTCTGTCTGTCAATCTGTCTGTCTCCTATCTCATATCACCGATATATTGAGCGACGTTCCAAACGAAAACGAACCGACTTCTAACATTTGAGCGATGACTACATAACACATCAATATGTGTGTAAATTCTATTATTTTCTTGATCTCCCATAAAATTTGCCTTGTTACCCGCACGTTTCTGTACCTTCACTAATAACGAAGATAGCCTCCTCTGCCCTTCTGGCCTCAGAAAATGTTTAAAAATGTTCCTTGACATCGAAACAAATCCATTGATGCCAAAATCATCGAAATCGGACAACCGGAAGTGGTCACTTCCGGTGGAAACCGGAAGTGGTCATTTCATTGCATATTTGAATTCTCCTCGATGTGGACAATCCGAATTCACTATTACTTTTCTTCTACCTCAATTTTTTCAAACTGAAAGTGCTTATTTTTCGATGATTCGTACAGATCCGACATATCGTTAATGCGTTTATTGGACACAGATGGATTTGATGAATTCTTTTATGATGACAAATGGCGGTCAAGTTTTTGTTTTCTCTAACTATCTTTTTCTATATCCGGTGATATTTTTTCAAAACGCTCGGTAGATGTTTTCTATTTATGATGAGACATATGACAAATGACAGAAGCTGTCATCTTTTTCCAAAAGCTATGATGTTTAAATAAAACCCCCTGTATATGTTTTCCCCAAAACATTTTTGAGACGTCCCTGTACAACAATGATGAGCGTTGACCAATCAGAAGCAGCCATGTTTTTTTTAACTTGAATCCCCATATCCTCAATGATCTGTTTTTTTCTTTGACCTTCATGTTTTTCCTCTTAAATACACCATGTATACTAACAGCAGTCGCTATGTTTTTTCTCTTAAATAATATGTAAGACGTCCTATATATATTTTTACTGAATACTTTGCTACCCCCATTGCCACATGACATTTGACACACACGCAGCAGTCACGTTTTTTCTCCTAAATTATGCATTTTGAAACATCCCGTATACTTTCCTCATTTCACATTTTTTTAAACATCATTATTATTATCATACTTTTATTTCATCCACAATCATTATTCTTTCTAATATTCGAGCGCTCGAAGTCGGCTTGCGGTAGATAACAGATAACACCGACTCGACTTCGCCTGCTTGCGGTAGATAACAGATAACACCGATGAACGCAGCGAACGTAGAGGTCAGGTGAAGGTGGATCAAAACCCGCTTAGATCATCTACTTATATTTCAGTGTGTGTGTGTGTGTGTTGAGTGACATATACGCTGTTTCTCAATGTACATTGAGCTATCGTCACGATGACAACAAATTATATCATTCCAGAAGCCGTTCTGTCGAACGTACTGTATATTAGCCCGCCATATGAGTGCGGCGAGGTATTGGTGTCGTATTTGCACGACGAAGATTCGAGCACTTTGAACTGGACGAAGATGACTCAGGCACTAGCCAATGATGGATATTTGCCTGTGTTGAGAGCTGAAATCCCGATGAACGTCTCATCGTACAGACTGCGGAAGATTTATACAAATCACACCTATAGCGATACGCAGTGGCTTCCGATGAAGACGTCTTGCCCCTCTAGCAGCACTTCGAGTTCGCCGTCGTCCCACCGATCCTTCATCGGATTCCAAATGTGAACCGCCGCCGACACTACACAATTGTTTATGTTTTCCGTGTCAATGGTTCTGATTGTTCAAATGTCCGAATCCATATATAAGTTTATTAAATCCATGCAACAAAAATTTTTTTTAAGCGATAATGACATTGTATCTTTATACTACGCCACCGGCACCGAAGTGTAATATATATATGCATAATATCTATGTGTGTTTGTTTCATTCCCACACACTCACAAATTGCGCGATAACAAAAAACAACTCCAAGGCTAAATCGTGTTCTCTTGGAATTTCATCCAGCTCGAGACAAAGCATGAGATGTGAGATAAAACTCTATTTGAGATTGACTCTGAAAAACAAATCCAAGGTCAAATCGTGTTTTCTTGGCGTAGAAAAAATAACAAAAATAGTAAATGGTAAAAATATTACAGGAGTTCTACTAGCTGAAAATATTTGATTGTTAACAAAAACGAGCTAATGAAACAGATATTCGCTGTAATTAAACAATCTCTATGACACACTTTCCCAAGCTGATGAACAGATATTGGTAGATGTATCATTCATATTCCAAAAAGTTAGACAAAATGATGTAAAATTTCAAAATAAATTAATTGGTAATCGTAGAGAGCTGAATGGACAGATATTCCTCACGTTTAACCAATCTTAGCAATACAGTTCCAAGCTGGTGAACAGTTCTTGGAAAATACACTACTCATATTTTAAAAAATTACCGGTGGAAAGTGAAAAATTTATCAAATTATGTGATTGGTAATTATAAAGAACTGAAATGTACAGATATTCTTTACAATTAATCAACCATGCTGATACATTTCTGAGCTGATAAACAGATATTAGAAAATGTATCACTCATAATCCAAGAAGTGGAAAACAAAAAGATAAAGAGTAAACTGCTCAAAATGTTTAAAAACTATTGAACCCAAAAAGCGAAACTTTCCGTTACACTCTGTATACTGTTAATTTTTAAAAAATGAAAGAAAATGTCGATTTGAAATACTAAATCATCCCCATTGAATTAGAATAAAATTAGAGATAGAAAAAAATATCACCGAATTTTCAGAATAAGCAAAAAAGTTCTCCATCACTTGAAAAAAATTGGTGATTCGATGAAAACCAGCTACCAAAATCATAATGAGGAAAGAGACCGGCAAGCCTCCACCACGTGTCGCAACTCAGTACTCGCTTGGCAATTTTCGAGAGGGTTTTAGCTGTTTTCACCCAAACCACATTCATCCAGATAATGAAGAATTCATTTCGAAACTAAATAAATATTTATTGTGAAAACATAAAAACGAACTAGTCTGTCACAAAAAAGGGCAATTGAATAACTCAACATTGAAAATCAAAAAGGGTAACTGACAATAAAAAAAATAAGAAAAATGTACAAAATATGAAAAAACTTATAATATGCTGATAGTCAGCAGAGCCATAGACAAGGAGATGTCGAACATGATCTCAATCTAAATGTAAAATGTCGTCTGATCAATTGACGAGCAATAACTATTCTCTCGATCTTGACCGCACGCAATATTTATAAAGACGCATTTTGCGAGGCTTCCATTTGTTTAGGCCGCTGCTCGGCGAGAAGATGATTGCTTATGAATTCAATGCAACTTTGCGATTTTTTGAGCTGTTTTATATTTCTATATCCTGTAATTGTATGAATTTCGATGTCTACGAACTTGAAAATTAAACTATTGAATTATGAATATTGAGTATTTGTAATTTGGAATATGGAAGTTGAGGTTCACAGATCTTTATGCTTTGCATTTACTTAAATGAATTTGAATAATTTGATAATGATTTCAAATATTTGACAATATGCTTGAAATGATAAATGTTTCAGTATGTGGCTTTCAAGCAATCACAAGTTTATTGTAACAAATTGATCATAGCTTCAAAGCATAATACCTAGATAAAGCAACATCACCTATTCAAATATCCATTCTGAATTGTGCATTGTGTAGTTATGAAGTCGCGAAAATGTGTACACTAGTTCCTAATCAATACAGGCACCGATTTTATTTCCATATTTGTACATACTACCTGTTCTATGCCTGTTGGCACATAATAATTCCTAATAACTAATTTAAAACCGTTTTAGCCATCAGTGCGTTAAGCACATAAATCATCACACTGGACGAATATTGTTTCAATGAATTCAGGAAGAGGAGGAAAAAACAACAAGAGGAAAAGCGGCGCCAGGAGGAAGAACAAGAAGAGGAAAAGCGGCGCCAGGAGGAAAAGAAAGAACGAGAAGATGAAAAACAAGAAGAGGAAATGCGACGGTTAGATGAAAAACAAGAACGAGAAAAAGAAAAACAAGAACGAGAAGAGGCACTCCAGAAAATTCTCGAAGAACGGAGAAAAGAGCGAGAAAATGAAAAACAAGAAGAGGAAATGAGACGGATGGATGAAAAGAAAGAACGAGAAAAAGAAAAAAAAGAACGAGAAGAAGCACTCCAGAAAATTCTCGAAGAACAGAGAAAAGAGCGAGAAAATGAAAAACAAGAAGAGGAAATGAGACGATTGGATGAACAGCTAAATAAATATAAAGACCTGATTACTACATTAGAGTTACGGTATGGCGATCAACATCGAGAACAGCTGTATCGGGCTCAAATGAAAACGCGCACTCAGAAATCAGGTGAGAGTCTGTAGGGATTTGAACCGGATGTGAGACGCTTAATTCAGCTGGCTTACCCAGAAGCACCGGAAGATTTCAAAGAAAAGTTAGCGGTGCAGTTATTTATAGATGGACTAAGAGACACCGAAATCCAAAGGACTCTGCGATTGACACACTCTAAGAGGAGTAGCGATGCCTTGGTACGTTCCTTAGAAGTGGAGGTGGCCCTCAGCTTCTTGAGTCTGAAATTACGAGCGGTTTTAATAGAAGAACCCTAACAACGAGCAAGCACAGTTACTAGTTTATTGGAGAAGATTCTGGATGCGCTCAGATCTTTAAAAAGCGGAATGAGCACTCAGGAGAACAGGGCTTGATATCGATGTGGAAAATTGGGACGTTTTATTAGAGACTGCAGGGTAAGAATGCCACCACGTTCGCTATCACCTGTGTGGACAAGGTCTTCCAGCGAGTCCTCAAATTGGCGACAGGAAAAACTAGAATCAGTTAACATATCGGGGCGCTTGCCGGTTAGCAATGATGGGACCCCCAGGATCATCCCTGTTAAGAGGCTACGTACAACCGAATTGATATCAGGGCGCATGCCGGCTAGCGAAGATAAAACTCCCTTGGCCATGCCTGTGAAGAGCGTAAGAACAACCGAATTGATACCAGGGCGTATGCCGACTGGCAATGATGAAGCCCCCGAGGCTATTCCAGTTAAGAGGCTAAGAACAACTGAATTGCCCAACAACACACATACCTTGTCCAGAAGACCTGATTCGGATACTTGCGAGCGAATTGTACATCGCAAAGGAATCAACCAAGTGAGATTAATGGTTGACGACAATTGGACCATAGCGAAAATGAGGAAGGACCAAGAAAGTGATCCAAACGTTGCAGATTTTTTACGATGGAAGGAAAGCGGAGCGAAAAGATCCACCTGGAAGGAAATCTCCTTACGATCACCAGTTTTCAAGGCATTGTGGGCACAATGGGATTTCCTGATTGTTGAGAATGGTCTATTGAAGAGAGCTTGGGAATCGGCCGACGACAGAAAAGTAATTTCTCAATTGGTTGTGCCTACGTCAAAGAATAAGTGATGTCTTGGAGGAGAGTCATGGCAGCAAATCAGGTGGACATTTTGGAGTGAATAAGACCTTGGATAAAATACGCCAGAGATTTTACTGAGTCCAATGTCGTGAAGATGTAGAGAGATGGTGCCGAAGATGTCCGAAATGTGAAGCAAGCAAAGGTCCCAAGACAAGATCGAGAGGAGAGATGAAACAATACAATGTAGGCGCTCCCTTCGAACGAATCTCCATCGATGTAGCAGGACCGTTTCAGATGACGAATGATGGCAACAAATACATCCTCGTTGCCATGGACTACTTTAGCAAATGGGTTGAAGCTTATGCCTTGCCTAAACAAGAAGTATCCACAGTTGCAAGAGCTCTGGTGGATAACATGTTTTCAAGGTTTGGAGTCCCAATGGAGCTACATTCCGATCAAGGAAGAAATTTTGAATCAAATTTATTCAAGGAAGTTTGTGAATTGATGGGGATTAGCAAGACCAGAACAACGGCCCTCCACCCACAGTCTGATGGCATGGTTGAAGGGTTCAACAGGACTATGGAAGAATATCTTTCCAAAGTAGTAGAGGAGCACTAAAAGACCTGGGATCGACATCTTCCACTATTCTTGATGGCTTACAGGGCCTCTGTGCACGATTCCACAAAGCTCACTCCAGCCAGCATCATCTTTGGGAGAGAACTTCGGTTGCCCTGTGACTTGGTGTTCGGATCACCAAGTTCTGAAGAAAAAGAGGTACAGGATTATGCAGACGAACTGTGAGATAGCTTGAATGAGATCCACGAATTTGCAAGAAAAAGATTGAAGATAACTAGTGACAGAATGAAGGCTCGATACGATCTTAAGGCCAATACTGGTGGGTTAAAAGAAGGAGATCGAGTGTGGCTGTACAATCCTCGTCATAAGAAAGGATTTTCTCCTAAATTAACACCATCTTGGGAAGGACCATATACGATAGTGAAAAGAATAAACGACGTGGTCTATAGAATTCAATGCAGCCCGAGAGCGAAAATGAAGGTCGTTCACCTAAAGAGGCTCATACGTTATAATGGAGACAACGACACATTGTTTGATCGGGACGATCAAAATTAAGAGGGGGATAATTTTACCAGATTGATAAAAGCCCCCTAGCTGCGCCGCTGAGTCCATTTCGCTGGCGCCTCATCGATAAATCAGTTCCAAGAAGTGTTCATTTGGATGGATCGTTTTCTGTACTGCATGAATAGTCTAGATAACGGAGCTGCCGCGTCATCGCTCAATTCCTGGAAATGTGTAGAAGTTCTCCGTTTTGAGTATTCTCGAAATCATCGCGATTAATCCAGTCTACATGATGAGTACCTATATAAACGGAGACGTTCGACTGGGAAGGGAGTTTTATGAAGAGAATTTATTTAGAAGATTAGAAAGTGATAATAAGCAGAAGTGTTTTGAATATTTAGCTAGTTGTATTGTTGTATAGATTTAAGTTTTTTATTAGTCAGTGAAGTGTTGTATGTTTATTTATAGTGAAGTTAGAAAATAAACAGTTTAGTAGTGTGCTCGGCCTATTATTTAGCAAATCGTAACAATACAATAAAACTTCCCTCTTTAATTTTTTTATATTTTCTGAAATATCCATTCTATTCGTAAAAAACCGAAAACAGCATTTTTAGTTTTCCCTGTATAAGTCGGGAAGGGCGAGAGTCCCCGTAGATTTTCTCTGACCAATGTACTGCTCACCACAATAGTTACATTTTTTCCTTTTTAATCGTCTTTGTATCTATTACGGATTAGAATATAGCAATGTTACAACATGATAAAAGAAACGGCCTGTATAATAATTCGAAATGAATCAGTTCGAATTATTAATACAATGGAAATGAATATTAAGAACCACAGACCTGAAAACATAAAAATTTTACGTTTTGCGTATATTGTATTATTACTAATCTTCTGTTCTGTTATGTAGAAATATTGAAAATATTTTTATGTTATTTGATGAATACTCAAAATGAATCCGTATAATTATTTGAAATTTAAAAAAATAAAAATAAGAAAACTTCAAATTGATATGCAATGTACATATTTGCGATAACCTATAAATAAATGACAGATCGGTGTCAGCGAATACGCTCTACTCGCTTAGGAATGAACGGATCTTCAGGAAGCCAACTGTTTTAAGATTAAAATAATCATTTATGAAACATTGAGAACAACGGATGAATAAATCTATTCGTTAAATTATTATTTAACCTTTTCCAAGTTCAACAATGAGCAATTAACGTTCGCTACCGTCATTCTTCTTACAAACAAAGCGACTGCAAGCCCATAGACTATAGGAAATGACAAACTCTGAAAGTCGAGTGGTTGGGAAAAAAAAAGAAAGTTGTGCAGTTGTGTTTCATATCTTTTGAAGGTTGACTGCCATGAAGGCACTACCCCATTAGTATATTATGTATACGATATCTATTGAACCTCATACATTTTTTTCTTTGGACCTAAAGATTTAGATGTATTCGATGCAATATCATCTCTTATGCCTGTCGAAAAAACTACCCTCACAATAATCTACTTGTTTCATAGTTAGTGTACTAAAAATTCTGTATGATTTTTGTACGATTTACAGTGACTCTGAAATAATCACCTCTAAAATGAAAGACGATGCACTATATTCCATATTATCTTCCAAATAAATCCTTGCAAAAATTCGGTCTGCTGGCTTAATAATTGCTGATTGGGCCGGTACATAGCAACCGACTTGGGCCATAACTTGCAAAAGCAAAACTTGTCTGATGAAAATACTCTTTCCTGAAGCGTTGGGTCCCGTCACAATATGAATATTATAGTCGTCACAGCAAGTCTGAAAAAAAAGAATGTGCGTGGAAATTTGATAAATAATAACATTACCTTCAATTATATTGTTCTTGTTTTAATGAGGAATCGGAATGAAAGAAAAAAGGTCTTGAAAATTTGTTCAATTGTACTTTGAAACACGCTGAATGAACCTGTAGAAACGTTTTTTCGAAAAACGACGTTTTCCCGGAGAAAACCTGAACTATAGTTTCACTACGCTTCACCGTTGTCGTTACCGGTGAATCATTCATGGAAGTTCATATTTTATTATTTGGAAATTTAGGTTGGTTGCACTGGTGATGAACAACTTATTTCATAGTCAAATTTGTCAGATAAATAAAACAATAGTTGTTGTCAAAGAAGTGACGCTGTTGCAAACGGAACTAATAATTCCATTATTATTTCATATTTTCAACGTTTTTGTGAGTGATATAATAGTATTGTGGAATAAATTCGTTCTTAGTGCCTGATAACCTAAATAATGAATGACGGATTGGTACAAGCAGGATCGAATATTTCGTTCACCATGTTCTCTTGCGTGTTCTGAGAACGTACACATTTTTGGACTGTTAATTAAACGACACTAAATATTAGGGTAAGTTTCGATATGATAAATATATTGTTTAATTTTAAATTCCACTCGAATATATTCTATCCTATTTCTGCTTCTCAATGCTCACTCACTTAACCCTGCTTGTATTACAGAATTTACGAACGAACTGTACTGCGTACTTATAGGATAGGGCTCCACGATGAAGCCATAGTCGACGTCGACACGTCAAAAGCCGCGTCCACACCGGGCCCATGGGCTCGCCCGGCAGCCTCGAGGTAGTGGTTCGCGAGCTTGGCCTCGCGAAGCAACCTCAAGATGCACCCCGGAAACATACAGGCGAGCCTCGCGGGGCAAGCCAATCTATTAGAAGATGAAACCATATATACATAATTTTACACGTATGTCCCAACAAGCTAATGCTCATTTAACAAACAACTTGTGGATATCGCGCTGGCGAGCCATATGTTAATTCGAAGATTCTCACGGACGAAATATGGTGATCTGCTTTCTCGGGTTTCTCTTCGTGTTATGTGTTCTTGGTCCGAGGACAAATGGATCAGTCTAGTTTGAAATTCTAAACATTATATATCACCTGAAGATGGCAAATGAGACTGCAACGGAAAGGGAGTGTTGATAAGATCGGAAGTGGATCTGTTTTGAAGTGGAGTTCGGATTGTCTGCTGTGGTCATCAGTTAGACGAATGAAGCGGGATATCAGAGTGTTTAAGACAGAGTTGAGTTGCGACGGATGATGGTGGGACTTTGAGTTGAGGTATCGGTTTGTGTGGGTAGGTTTTCTATAAACAGTATATGAGAAACCTTGTTGGGGATTTTTCTTGATTTGTACATCTAAGAAAGGCAGAGTCGAATTGCTCTCTATCTCCATCGTGAAGCGGATGTGAGGGTGTACTTCGTTCAGATGGGTCAGGAAAGAATTCAGAGTATCTCTACCGTGGGGCCAGATGACAAAAGTGTCATCAACGTATCGTAACCAGCAGGAAGGTTGAAGAGTGGCTGAAGAAAGGGCTTTGGTTTCGAAATCTTACATGAAGATGTTGGCAAACGCGGGTGAGAGAGGGGATCCCATAGGGGCACCTTTGATTTGTCTGTAAAAGGAGTTTTGGAAGGTAAAGTATGTGTTAGACATGCAATGTTTGACTAGAGTAAGAATGTCTTGTGATATGTCGTGCTTGTTTTTCAATATGGCAAAGATATCATCAATAGGGATGTTGGTGAATAGGGAGACGATGTCAAAGCTAACAAGGATGTTGGAATTGGATATGTTGAATTCTTTAATTCGATTGATGAAGTGGTAAGAATTTTCCACATATGATTGGGATGTTTCAACTATAGGTTGGAGAATATTAGAAAGATGTTTATAGGTCATTTCATAATATTGTTAGTCATGTCGAGACAAGAGATGGTTTGTTTCTGTTTAGGTTAATCTTATCAATTTCAAGGATATTATAATTGAAAATATTCAGATTTGCAATGTCCGATCTTTTATTCATAGTCTGTTCAGTTTCTTGAATCCATGCCATTTCTAAGACATTTCTTTTGAAAACATTTTTTTCAGAGTCTATTATTGTTATATTTTCGAAATCAGGACTATGGTTCAGATAAATGGAATGGTTAGCACATGAATTTTTTCTCAATCTTATATCACTACGATGTGAAGTGATGCGTCCTTTTAAGTTTATAGAGGTATTACCAATGTTACTTAACTCACAATCTCTGCAAGGAATTTTGTAGATAACATTGTATCTGTTACAGGAAGGAGTGATGTCTTTAAGTTTGCTATATAGATTACCAACTTTTTTTATAGGACAATTTGCTATTGTTATGGAAGGATCTATTCTTACTATAATGGAAATTTTGGGTGTTGGGCTTTTTATGTATGGTAATGGTCTGTATCTCTTCATTACGGTTATGATTGTGTTTTGATCAACCATGGTAGTGATTTGTTGGGTGGGATTTAGGTGATTTGATTGTCTAATATTATCTGAACTATGGTTTATCATATTGGGAGTAGAAAAAAGCAACTCTTCAAGTAAAATTCTGGGAAATGAATTAATTTCGAATAGATTGTACAGTTTGATCAGGTTATTATGAAACAGTGATGGGTGACATATTTCAATTATACGTTTTTTCATAGTAAGGACAAGATTTTCTTTCATTTTGTTATTTTTTTAAGAATAATAATTCAAATACCTCTCTGAGTGTATTGGTTTCATATACCAATCAAGTATGATACATACTGTTTTCATCAGTACGAATTATTTTTGTGTCTAGAAAGGGTATTTTTTAATCAACTTCAATTTCAATCGTAACTTGTATGTTTTTATTGTAACTGTTGAAAATTCTAAATATTTCGTCTTGTTTATCATTAGGAATTGCACATACAATACCGTCTACATATTTTTTCAAAAAAGGAATATTGAATGATAGCCGAGGTATTAGTGTTTGAAGCAAATCATCCATTATATATTGTGAGATAATTGGTGATATTTCACTACCCATAGGAGTTCCAAATCTTTGTTTGTTAAATTGATTATCAAAAGTGAAGTATGTATTGTCGAAAATGAATATAACTATTTCACAAAATTATTTTTTACTCAGGGAACAGTGATCAGATATTCGTACCCAATGTTGATTAATACTGTCAAGAACAATTTTCAAAGGAATATTAGTGAATAATGATACGACATCTAGACTCATAATGATATAATCACTGGGAAGTTGGAAATTGTTGATTTAAGCAAACTCAATTGAATCTGTTGCAAGGTATTCATTGTTGGAGTTGTTAAGCGATATGCGAAATTAAACTTCCTCCTCTCACGTTCGTTGTTCAGCACAGACTGAATTTATTTAGACATAAAACATAATTCATAATGTCAGACAACATATCGGTATTACAGTACACAGTCGGTAACAGTAGTAGAAACTACATACAATAGATGGTGCTACAGCCATTGAACTCTAATAATTTGGGCTCTATTAAACTAACAGTCCCACTAGCACAAATTATTCAAAGAGAACAAAAAAAACAACTTAGAACAAAAATAGTAAAGAAATATCATTGATCTATTTTAACAATTCCAAGTTTATCTAAGAATTTATGATGCTTTTGAGAATTTAAGCCTTTTGTCAACATGCCAGCGGGCATATCAGCTGTCTGTAGATACTTTAAAGAAATCAGTTTATCGGCCAATGCCTCTCTGACAAAATGATAACGTACATCTATATGCTTCGATCGTTTATGCAATGTAGGATTTGCAGCCAGCTTTTGCGCACTCTGATTGTCATTAAACATTATTATAGAGTTACAATTCAAAGTTAATTCACTGAGCAAATTTTTTAAATATATAGCTTCCTTTGAGGCATCAGATATAGCCATATACTCCGCTTCCGTGCTACTCAATGCAATAGTTTTTTGTTTTCTACTCTCCCACGAAACAGTAGAACCGGTAAGTGTAAAACAAAAACCTGTGTATGATTTTCCATCCAAAGAATTACTACCCTAATCTGCATCAGCAAAATCTGTCAGCTCTGGGTCAATTTTACTGAATTTTAAACCATATGACTTTGTACATTTTAAATATTTCAATAAACGTTAAATATTATATTATTATTATGGTCTCGTTCCGAAAAAATCAGAAAACTCACTCAGAAGGGACGCTGTCATACATTTTGAAGCTTAGTCATATCGCTAGAAAGTGCGCTGTTAAAATCATATGTACAGAGTGTCAGGTAGACACGCCACACTGATGTGCCCAAAAAAACACACTAAACTTGTTGAAACTACACCCCCTGTGAAACTACACCCCCCAGAACGACCTGTTGTTGAAAATCTTACAAACAACACTCATCACGAAACTTTCCTACAAACTCAAGTTGTCAGTTCGGTAGGAAAATTTAGAACACGCTCATCATCGATACCGGGTCACAAAGATCCTATATAAGTAAATGTGTGGCTATCGAGATGGATTATGATCCAATTGAAACAGGGCAAATAATACATGCTTTCGTTGGAGGTTCTCAAATGGAAGTTGTTAACCACACGTGTTACAAAATTCACCTCATGAATTTGAACGAGAAGTATTCGTGAATTTTGATGGTCTTGATCAGCCTGTGATATGTAGCAATGTAGTTTCATTGAGGGACGGCCCGTGGGAATCTGAAATTGATCAGCTTGGTATCAAAATCACTGACATCCATGATGGGCCAATCGAAGTTTCAATTGGAGCAGACGTTGTAGCAAGATTATTCACCGGGAAAAAGATATATTTTGAAATGTGGTTTGGTTGCACTGGAAACTTTATTAGGTTGGACACTGACGAGGAATAATAAATAAAGGTGAAACATATCATTCCAACTTATTCTCTTCGATAGTAATTTCCTTATTCTCTGAACATGACCTTACTGCTGATCTCTGGAATCTAGATATACTAGGTATTTCTGATTCTGGTGAGCGCAAAACCTGAGAAGAGATTGAGCGAGCCACTATGCCGAAATTTTTGGATTCGGTCACTGTAAATGATGAAGGTGGATTTATCGTGGATACAAGATCATCCTCCATTACCTAACAATTTTTCCATGGCTGAGAAAAGGTTAGAAAAACTTATGGAAAACTTGAGAAAGGATGGGTATTATAGAATGTATGATGATGTATTCAATGAATGGATGAGTGAAGGCGTGATTGAAGAAGTACCCAAAGGTGAATTGAATTATGAATGTCATTATTTACCTCACATACATGTGGTTAAATTAAACAGTATCAGAACAAAATTAAGGCCGGTTTTTTATGCTTCCGCAGAAAAAAGGAATCAACATTCTCTAAACCAGTGTTTAGATGAAGGTATGAATTTCATTGAACTGATTCCTTCAATACTCATTCGTTTTCGACTATAGGAAGATAGGTGTTATTTCTGACATTTGAAAGGCATTCCTTCGGATAGGTTCGAGAGCAAATGATAAAGACTTTTTCAGATTTTTGTGGAATAATAAAACCGGCACAATGCGCATTTTCTGACACTGTAGAGTTAGTTGTCTTCGAAGTAACTTGCAGTATTGGGTGCAGTAATTGAGATTCACTTGAAGAAATTGCTTGAAACTTGCTCTGAGACTTCCTTATACTCACGTCATACAATAATTAAACTTTTGGAGAGTTTCTATGTCGATAATTGTGTGACAAGTGTTAATTGTGAGGATGAACTACAAAGATTCATAGAAGAATCGACAAAAGTGATGTCTGAAGCGAAGTTTGATTTGAGAGCATGGGAACATATTATTATGAATTCAATACCAGGAAGTGAGCCTGAAAACTTTTTATCGCCAGTTCTAGGATTGAATTGGGATCGGAAAAGAGATTCTCTAGAATTGAATTTTGATTGGTTTCTGGACCTGAATGTTGATATCGTAACATAAGAAGTATTTTGTCTGCCGCACATCGGTTATTTGATTCAATTGGTTTTTCCTGCCCTGTACAAATTTGTCTCAGATTGTTATTGAGAAAGACTTGGATTCTGAAACTGAGCTGGAATAGAGTAGTCCTAAGAGAAATTAAGGATGAATTCTTGAAATGGTTGAATGGGTTTTGGAGTCGAATGATTCCGAGAATTGAAGTATACATATTATGTTTTGCGACGCCAGTCAAGAGGCATATGCTTCAGTACTTTTTTGAGAAGTGAGTCACTCGATGAAAATGTACAGGTTTAATTGATCCAAGTGAAAACCAGAATATCACCCAAACAAAAACTGACCATTCCAAGAATGGAGTTGTTGGTTGCCACGATAGGAGCAAGGTTGCTAAGGTCGATTCTGAAAAATATAGCGAAACTCAACATGAAAATCTTGTTGGACTAATTCTTCCACTGTTCTCAGTTGGATTCAAAGTGAGGATCAGTGAAAACCTTTTGTTTTGAATGGGGTCGAAGAAATCAGGAGTTTGACTACAAAAGATGATTGGTATCACATACCGGGTCAGATAAATCCCACTGATCACCTTTGTAGAGGCTGTTCGCTCAAACAGCTGATAGAATCGAGATAGTGGGAGGGACCAAAATGGCTCTTGAAAACTGAAGGATGGCCTTCACAAGAGATGAGAAAAACATCATTGTCCTCTTTGTAATGTAGTCAAAATGATTATTCTGAATCCTACAAGTATTTTTCTAAATATCAACAGATAGTCAGAATTCTTGGATGGATTAGGCGTTTCAGTTTTAATTGTCTTCATCCCAAGGAAGATATGGAAGCAAATTTGTCACTAAATGAATTCCAAATGGCAGAGTTGGAACTGATGCATTTGGTTCAGAAAGAAAGTTTGGATAATCTTTTAGATTTTTAGATAAGAGACTTTTATCTTTGTGTTCATTTTAAGATGAAAAAAGTATATAAGAATAAAAATGGAGATAAGTGAGAGAAAAGTTTCCCACGATTTTTTATTTCCAATTGTTTTGCCATCCAAGAATTCCGTAGTAGAAAAATTAATTAATTTTCATCATGTCCAAAATTGTCATGTAGGAGTACAAGGATTGCTTGGTAGAAAGGCAATAA